>OX422210.1:728206012-729456012 GCA_949130495.1 Sambucus nigra
TACCTATAATTATCAACATACCCGGACTCGCTCACTTAGTCCATTTTTACATCTCAGAATTTCATTCCCACATATTCGCCCACAATGTGTCACACTTGCATCTCCATAACTTTCCCAATTATATTAACCTATATTTATCAACATACCCGGACTCGCTCACTTAGTCCATTTTCAACATGTAAAATCAGCCCAAAAATCTTTTTCTTAATAATTATTTCCATGTAGTAAAAACTAACGGCACTACCAGAATTTCTGCAGCATCGATCGATCGAACCCCCTGGGTCGATCGATCGTTCCAGTATTCGTCTTCTCTAGCCTCTGTCATCCATGGACGAAACCAAAAGGTTTGATTCTCAATCTAAATACTTACCCAAATACAATTAGCATATCCTCCATATAAGAAAAGGGTCTAAACATCCCACATACCTTAATTAATCATCAATATCCATTAATTCTAAGGTTTTTCCTGATTTGGGTATTATCCGGGTTTCAAATCCCCAATACGAATTTCATTCATATTATCAGCAATTAACCATTTATTCTAATTGGTTTTAATATACGATTCATTCCTTTACATTCTAGATTCATAAACACAATAAATCTCACCCTTAATCCCATTAAGGTATATCAATTTTCAAAAACCCAATTTTAATTTTGGTTACACACCCAAAACGAATATTGATTTACACATCACTATGATATGAATTAATTATCATCAATTTAGAAATCACAACAGTTAACAACTTGCCTGGAATTGTTCGTAGAGTCTAATCTGTTGGTGTCGTCCCTTAATTTGGCTCCAAAATCCCCAAATTTGCTCTAGATTTGCTTTCCCCCAATTTTCCTCTCAAGCCCTAGGATTAGAGTTGTGTTGACTGTCGTTCCCTATTCTCTCAATTTGGTTAAAATCCCTTAATCTCGTTTTTGGTCATCTGGGCCTAATTAAAATGGCCAAACTCGCCCAGTGTGGGATCGACTATGCCTAAAAATACCCCGAGACCCAATTACTACCCCCGGATACTCTTTTCTAACTATCTCGACCCATACGGACTCAATCGCGCACTCAGAATTGTCATCCGAAATACTTTTCCACATCTCTAAATTTTGATCTCAAAATGCGACACGCATTAATTCGAACACTTAAACTTAATGGTCACCAATTATAAATAATTCGGTTCACTCAAATAAATTCTCCAACTCATGAATTTAAGTTTCTCCAATTTAAATATTTTTTTATAACTCCCAAAAATAATAAATATTAAATTCTCAAAATTACGGAGTGTTACATACTCCCCCCTTACAAAGGAATTTCGTCCTCGAAATTAAGATGGGCGTAATGTTCCAGGCTTCGCATATTACTCTCTAGTCATGTGCCTCTAAGCTCGCTATATCTATCCCATCCGCTTCTAATCATACGTTATACAAGTATGCATTTAAATTAACCAGGGTGCCCATACACCCCATACCCGTGCTTAACCGCACGAAATTCGCCTTAATTAACTCGGGTGTCCATACACCCTATCCCCGCGCTTTACTGCACGAAAGTTACCCGACTATGCTAGTCGTAACCCGTAATATAACTTCGAACCCGTAGTCATATCACACACACACACACACATATATATATATATATATATATATATATATATATATATCTACTGCCCGGGTACCCAACCCATGTACTAACGGCCAAACATCTCCTCAAAAAATATTTATCTCTCAACACAAAAGTATATATTCTTACCCTCATGCTGCCAAAGACAATATAAAATACCGCGCCCTTACTATCACTAGTCCTTGCACGAAATAAACCCCGAGCTATCTCTCTTTGCTCAAACATAAATCTAACCACCTTGATTCACTTTAGTAAACACCCCTACTTACCGGGATAAAATGTGAGAACACAAGGCCTCACTTTGTGTCTATCGCACCACACAATATAACATATATACACACATATACATAGGCTAAACGCCCTCTCAAATGATACCTAGTACCAATCATCTCCTGGTGTCACGAACACCAAAACTTAACACCACTATCCACAATAGTTAAAATCAATCGCTATCCAGCCGATATTTAGGTAAATATTATTAACCATACTCCCATAATTCTCGAAAGTAGTAACTCCTCGCATAATTCAAACCTTCACTCAGTGTACACCTCCACTCTCCCGTGAAGAACACCAAAGAAACTCCGCTACCCCACGGAAAGTTTATCAACATAATATGACTGCTACAACCAATGCACCTACTAAATTCGACTCAGCTGCGAACTCTAGTGAAAAATAAGTCTTATACTTTGTCACTCAAAAATATTCCCCACGCCCATAGGGTAAAAATAATTACCTCCATACTCCAGCTGCAACGGCTGATCCATAGGTTCCGGAGCATCTTCTCCCTGCCCGAATGCGCCCACGACTTGCTTTAGTGGCTGTACATCCAGGATCTCGTCCTATAGTTGATCTCTGCCTCGCTTAAGACAAACTCTCTTCATGTGTCTCGCTCTCCCCACAAACGAAACACCTTATAATACATTCACCCTGCCACCGGTCCTTCTATGCCGACCTTGTTGGAATTCCTGGCCGTACTTATTAATTTAATAACTCCTCGAGTCTATCGTCTGACTCTAATTAAATTAATTAACACACTTATTAATTTAATACCTCCCCGAGTCTATCGTCCGACTCTAATTAAATGAATTAACACACTTATTAATTTAATAACTCCCCGAGTCTATCGTCTGACTCTAATTAAATTAATCAATACACCTATTAATTTAATACCATCCCGAGTCCATCATCCGACTCTAATTAAATTAATTAACACGCCCATTAATTTAATACCGATCCGAGTCTGTGGTCTGACTCTCAATTAATTAATTTACACATTAGCTAATTCATACTAAACTGAGTCTGTGGTACGACTCTCATTTAATTAATTTACACATTAATTACTTTATACCAATTCGAGTCTGTGGTCCGACTCTCATTTAATTAATTTACACATTAATTAATAAATACCTTTCCTAAGTCTACAATCCGACTCTAAATTAATTAATTACAACATCAATTAATTTAATACTTTTTCGAGTCTACTTTCCGACTCTACTTTCCTTAATTAACACATCCATTAATTTAAAAACTTGGCGTCACCCAACCATCCTCCCCGGACTCGCTCACTTGGCACATACCTTAATATTTCTCGAGTCTATATTCCGACTCCAAATTAATTACTCTATCTCAATAATTAATTTAAATACTTTGGTGCCACTTAACCAATATACCCGGACTCGCTCACTTGGTCCATATTACATCCTATAATTTCATTCCCACATTGTCGCCCACAAGGTGTCACACATTCATCTCCATAAATTTCCCAATTCTATTTACCTATAATTATCAACACACCCGGACTCGCACACTTAGTCCATTTTTACATCTGAGAATTTCATTCCCACATATTCGCCCACAATGTGTCACACATGCATCTCCATAACTTTCCTAATTATATTTACCTATAATTATCAACATACCCGGACTCGCTCACTTAGTCCATTTTCAACATGTAAAATCATCCCAAAATCTTTTTCTCAATAATTATTTCCATGTAGTAAAAACTGGCCGCACTGCCAGAATTTCTGCAGCATCGATTGATTGAACCCCCTGGGTCGATCAATCGATCGTTCCAGTATTCGTCTTCTCCAGCCTCTGTCAGCCATCGATGAAACCTAAAGCTTTGATTCTCAATCTAAATCCTTACCCAAAGACAATTAACATATCCTCCATATAAGAAAAGGGTCTAAACATCCCACACACCTTAATTAATCATCAATATCCATTAATTCCAAGGTTTTTCCCGATTTGGGTATTATCCGGGTTTCAAATCCCCAATACAAATTTCATTCATATTATCAACAATTAACCATTTATTCTCACTGGTTTTAACATACGATTCATTCCTCTACATTCTAGATTCATAAACACAATAAATCTCACCCTTAATTCCATTAAGGTATATCAATTTCCAAAAACCCAATTTTAATTTTGGTTACACACCCAAAACGAATTTTGATCTACACAACACTATGATATGAATTGATTATCATCAATTTAGAAATCACAACACTTAACCACTTGCCTGGAATTGTTCGTAGATTCTAATCCGTTGGTGTAGTCCCTTAATTTGGCTCCAAAATCCCCAAATTTGCTCTTGATTTGCTTTCCCCTAATTTTTCTCTCAAGCCCTAGGCTTAGAGTTGTGTTGACTGTCGTTCCCTAATATCTAAATTTGGTTAAAAAACCTTAATCCCGTTTTTGGTCATCTAGGCCTAATTAAAATGGCCCAACTCACCCCGTGTGGGCCCCGTTATACCCAAAAATACCCCGAGACCCAATTACTACCCCCGGGTATTCTTTTCTGACTATCTGGACCCATACGGACGCAATCGCACACTCGGAATTGTCATCCGACATACTTTTTGACATCTCCAAACTTCGACCTCAAAATGTGACACGCATTAATTCGAACAATTAAACTTAAAGGTCGCCAATTATAAATAATTCAGCTCACTCAAATAAATTCTCCAACTCATGAATTTAAGTTTCTCCAATTTAAATATTTTTTATAACTCCCAAAAATAATTAAATATTAAATTCTCAAAATTACGGGGTGTTACACTACCCTCCACATTCTCAAAAGATATACCCATCCCTCCACCAACCCGTATAATAGTTTTTCCTTCCCTTATTTGATCTTTAAATTGCTATAGTATTGATTGTGTTATTCGCAGTATGTTTGTCTTTGGATCAGGGAAGTCATTCAGGCTGTAAGAAATGGTTCGAATGTCGGGGGAGTTCTTATTGGGAACAATATTGCCTACCTGAAAATCTTGATTGGGTTCACATATTACCTCGTCACAATTCACACCTTTAGAGTTCTCACTAATTTCTAAGAATGAGTCAACCAATGCATTCGCGAACTTCCCTGTAGTTCATCTAGAAGGACGAGTGTAGCCTCGGGTTCCTGGTGAATCCAAAGCAGAGATAGCTTTCTCTGGTTGGCAAACACAAATCTTTGATGATGATTTGTTCAATTTGTCTGCTATAAAACTAGCAATTTCTAAATAGATGAGATCGAGAGTAGTTGGTTTCACCTGGCATTGGTTGAGAATTATTAAAATGGGATAAGTTTAAATAAAAGAATTATTAATTAGAAATACGTCTAATGCTTGAGAATATAATTCATGGTTAGCTCCCTCAAATTATTACCGTACAAGGATACTAAGTAGAAATGCATCCTAAGCCTAGCGGGCGAAGTCATGATTATTAGCATCGGTTGCGATAGTAGTTTGGGTGAAATTACTTGTTTAGATTAGTGAATCCCTTATATATGCACATATAAACCTGATTGTAAAGCAAACAAGAAGTGAATAATTATTAATAAACTAAAATGATTTAATTCTATGACAAAAGGGAAACATGATGGAATCATTAAATGTTTTGGAAAGGTTAGTTTGGTGATAACTATACCAATATATTATGGAGAAATAAATAATGAAGTAAATGTAATTAGTAAGCTTAGGAGGCAAAAAACGGGACTTAATATTAAATTGGGGTATAGTCGTAGGATAGCGAATTAATACTAGTTATGTAATAACTGATTAATATGTTAAAATTAAGCCGATAAGGCTATATTAATATGGATGGAGATTCCTTGGGTGATAGAGGTTATAGAATAACTACTATTACATATTGGATGATAGTATGTATTATATTATTTCATGTGGACATACCTGGGTTCGTGGACCATCCTATCAATTGGGGTGCGCACGTTTAGGATCGGAGAACACGTCAGCAAAGGTGGGCTAAACGTAGTGTTAGGTCATATTATAGGTAGTGTGTAGCAGCGCCACTTAGGAGAGGTAGGTGTAGAAACTGGGATCCTTTGTCACCACTGGGTATGGGCCTTGAACTGGTGTACTGCGTAGGTACCGCCCCACTTGCTTGTGTTATGTTGTTACCCATTTTGGGATGAGGGACTCCTTCGGGTATTACTGATAGAGCATGAATGGGACGCCGAAGATATATGTATTCGTGTGTCATACATATATATATGTGGACATATGTATTTATCTTTATACAAATTGTGGTGTGCCTTGTATGAGAATGCGTTTCATAGTCTATTGATATAGACAATACTTAATGATTACAAAGTTGGATTAACATAGCAATATGGATAATTGGTATCGAAAATAAGTTTTAATGGTCTAATGTGGTGGACAATTATTAATGAGAATAATAATAGGACAGTCTAAGAATGTAGACGGTAATCAAAGAGAGCGAAACTTATCGTCTCATAATGTTGACAATAATTGATGTTAACTAAATATAAAATAGTCAGATGGGATAGACTAAGGTTAAGGAACATTATATGACGTAAAAATATGCACTATATTTATACGAAATTTAGTGGGAAACATTATAAAGTTAATCCAGGTACTAGGGTGTTAGGTGTAAACAATCACTTTTGCTTGATGCACAACTAGATAGCGTTATCATTATATGTCAGAGTAGACAATGTTATTCATAATTGGTATTTGTTTAAGGTTACGAGTAAGACTACTTCTAGATGAGAGGTGTGATACTCGATCGACGTGAAGTATGAGTTAGTTACATTTAGCATATTTATTGGTGAAGAATCCTTGCAACTTTAGGGCTTTGACCCAAAATTATAAATGTCCCCCCCCCCCCCCCCCCCCACCCCCCCCGATTTTCTCATAAACAGGCATAGCTGGACTGGCGATGGATCAGACTTGAAACTTCTTTATGTGTAACGGATTATGTTCCATTGATTCTTATATAGGTTGCACTTCTTCATTTGGTTATTTTATACCATATAAAAATTTTATGGGCATAAGATCGAGAGTTGATTTATATCAGTTTGTACTTATCTTTTTATTATGGATGTTGTATGATGATTCAATTTTGCATTCGTGTATTAATTTAGTTTGGGTGCAGATGTTTTTATTTATTGTGAATTTTGGTAAAGAACAAAGGCTATTTCTATTTCTCAGTGTTGAGAATGGTATAAATTATTGATAAGACGCATCTTCGGCGTATCGTAAGTGAACAACCTTTACGTGAAAAATGGGGGTTGTTACATATTTGAAAGATTATATGTCTTTAATTTTTTCTAGTTTTTTAAAATTATTTTCCTATACCTTTTAGAATTTTTAATTACTTTTTTTTTAAATTTCCAAATGTTTTTTATACTTTTATTTTTATTTTTTCTATATTATAATTTTTAATTTCTTTATTTTGGAATGGACTGAAATACTCTCATCTACTGTCATGTTCCATGCATATGATCCACTTTTTATCCTGTAATTAACTCTCTTAACCACAGGGGGTTACTTGAAGTTGTTTTTAAAGTTTAGGGGTGAAGTGCAGAAAATAAAAGTTCAGGTGAAAAAGTAAAAATTGGGATAAAGATTTTTTTTTTTTTTTTTTGGGTGGGGTGGGAGGGGGGGAGGGAGTTTAATTAACCCTATACTAAACCATTTCTAAGGCATCAGATCATTTTCCCATTCCCAAAATGCTTAAATGAATTTTACTTCCCCGAAGGTAAATTGCTCCGGAACAAAAAGAAAAAAAAATGGTAAAGATCCTTGAGTGGCAATCCAACTACAACACGAATGGTTGAAATAAACAAAAATTACATCCAAAATGTCGAAAACGAGCTAAAACACAAAATATAAACACTCGCAAGAAAATCAAAATGTCGGGCGAGGAGCAAAATAACATTTATTTCCAATTTTTCTCATCCGGACCAACATTATTAGTTTGCCAGCCATTATAGGGAGCCAAAATCTCAAAATTGGGAGCAAAAATAGCATTACATTATTTTGTAACCTCACTTGAAGATGCCCTTACCGCCCTTTTTGTTCATGCATTAGGTAGAAGTGGGATAATGCATGTCCGAGGGTAAGTCTAGTTATTGAATTTATATAATCTAATTAGCATTTATCGAAGAGGACAGTAAAATTATCTCTATCAGGTAAAACTTTGTGTTAAAATTACTATTCACATAACAAATGCGGGAGAAATAACATAACTCCCTAAAACATCATGAGTAAGTTCATATATAATTATTTGAAAATGTAATTGAGCAATTTCTACCTTTAAACCTTCAGCAGTGCAATCTGATACAGGCCAACCATTATCTCGTGTAGAGAATGGCCACCCACCCTTAGAGATGTGACGATACCATGAACTAAAATCACCTAAACTATTTTCCATAATCTTCAAGTAAATCAAATAATAAATAAGAATATTAGTCGAGGTGCGCGCAAGCTGGCCCGGACACCTTATGGTTGTCACAAAAAAATAATAATAATAGATAAGAATTAAGTTTATAATATGATAAAGTCCCACAAAACAAAATATTGCAGAAAAATATTTTTTTTACTTTAGAAAATTGCATAATAATATTAGAAGGAAAGTAAAAAAGTAAAAATATGTCATATTTTCTTAAAAAACCTCGTAACTATGCATTTTGATTTGAAGTCCTCTCACATATTTTTACAATGTCCCTAAGGGCTCCTTTTGCAATAAAAATAGGTTAGGGGATTTTCTTATTAAAAATGTATAGTTCATAGGGTTTTCTATGCTTGTTCAGTTTTTGGTCATTTGAATTTAACCGTCACTTTTACGCTGACTTTCATTTAGTCCCCCCAATTTTAAAATTTACAATAATCCCCCTAAGGAATACTATCAAAGAAGATCTACATAAAGTGTTTGTAAAACCTTAAATGTCGCGTAACTCATTTTTTGTGTTTTTTTAATTCCACCCGAAGAAAATTGCATAATTAGGCTTACCCTTTAAAAGATTAAAAACATGACTTAACCCCCACCCACCCCATTTTCATGTGTATTAACGCACTTTTAAATTATGTATGGTTTCAAGGGGGTAATGTCTAATTTTAAATTGTTACATGAGTAAGTATAATTATTATTATTATTTAAAAAAAAATATAATTACGAAATATTCTGAAAGGTAAAGTAATATATATATATATATATATATATATATATATATATAGGGCGGGGGGACCTTTAAAGGTGGGGTGAAACTCAAAATATCAATTTTCTTTATAATGCATGATGAAAAACCTTTTATGTAGACACAAAGTGTAGAAATAAATACCTGTGAGATTTTAATAAAATCGTGAGCTTTTTTAAGCATTGGACCATATTCATCAATGATGTTTGTTGCAAGTGTTGCTTGAACACCAAAAACAACATCCCACAATTGAGACCCATTATATGCCTACAGTTGAAATGTTTTCGTTATATTTCTAAGGTCTTAAAATTGTTTAAATAAAATCTCATTTATATATTTAACACAAAAAACCTGCAATTTCATGCCATCTTCAGCCACCCATAGACAATCTTTTATCCTTGAAAGATGCATTTTAATTTCCATTGAATTTGGATCCTCCACCCAACAACAAACCATGTTTAGTACCTGTTTTACAATGAATATTTCACTTTAGAATTTTGATTGAACCGAAAAGAATGTGCACACTTTGGAAATACAAGCACATTGGAGTTTATGACATTTTTCATAGGTGGTTGCTAATTTGAGGAACCAACAATTTTCCTAAAGATGATTCTATATGTGCATAACAACTACCTTTTTAATAACATATAAGAGCGTAATATGGGTGTAAAGACATTGTAATACCCCGCACTTTTGCGAGAATTAATTATTAAGCGAGAAAAATATTATTTAGCGGATTAAATTATTACTTGTGAATTTTGTAATAAATAAAATGCCTAATTTAGATGATAGTTAAACTTGGCTTGTGATATGACTTTTGTAATATATGTTTGAAATAATTAATTGTGAATACATAAATTTGTGTATACGTATATAATTAAGAGTAATTAATTTACGTCGTGAAGTATTATCGACTGTTATGGATAGTATCATTTGGTTTGGATTCTAGAGTGTCACAAAGTCTAAGTTTTATGTTTATAGTGTCTTGAGTTGGGATTTAGGGGATATATATACCCTTAGGCTAAGTTTTAAGCTATTCGGAGTAGTATTTTTGACTCATTTGGAGACCCAAAAATAAGCTAATTACAAACACAAGAAAATTGGGGTATGAAAGGAAGCTTAACCCCATTTATTTCTCATTTTCCCCAAAAGGAACAAACCTAGAAGAAATTAGAGAGAGAGAGAGAGAGAGAGAGAGAGAGTTTAATGGGGTATTTGAGGAAGAAGAAGATGGAGGAGCAATAGAGAGGCTGAAATCAATTGTTCATGTCATTTAAGGCAAGATATGGAATTTTGTTATTGATTTATGATTCATTTTCTCTTTCATAAATTATGGAATTAGAACTCATGTATTAGGATTTAATCGTGTTGTTAAGTTGAATCCATGTGTTAAATTAATGATTTAATCTGAAATTTTGATCAGATAATTGAGATTATGTTTTTTTTAACAAAGTTAGGGCTTTCGAAGATGAAACCCTTAAAATTAATGGATTGACTTGATTATAATCATTAGTAATTCTTAGTGATATCCTCACGTATAGAACTAACTGAAGCCAATGACTCATTCAAATGTCCATTATAGCTGCCGAAATATCTGTAACGATATGAGGAGAAATAGGACTCTTGAAACCAATTCCAAAGTGTAAATATAACAACACTTTCACTGTACGATATAACCAAGAAAAGAAAAGGCAATAAATATTTATCTCCTCCTATATTCTTTCTTGTTATGGTATCAGAGCCTCATGGCTAATTCTTCTACAACAACAAATCTTACACCTCCCTTGAACAATTCATCTCAATTTTCTATCAATTCTTTAAACAATGCCCATCATGCTATTTCTCTCAAAGTTAACAACTCAAATTATTTATACTGGAAAACCCAAATCACACCTTATTTGAGAGGACAAAGACTCATGAAATACATTGATTTCTCCCTTCCTTGTCCACCTTCTCATATTACTGCTGCTGGCACATCTGAACAACAAGAAAATCCGACTTTTCAACATTAGGTCGATCAAGATTAGATGCTACTAAGTACTCTTATCTCCTCTTTAAGTGATGAGGTTGTACCTCTTGCCGTGGGCTGTACAACATCCAAAGAATTTTGGCATGTTCTATTTACAGCCCTTTCATCTCCATCCAACACCAGAATTCTCAGCATTCACAACCATCTCCATGATCTTGATCATAAGGATGACTTTATAACCACTTATCTCACTCGTGCCAAACAATACGCGGACGAACTCGCTGCCATTGGTCCCCCTCTTCATCCAGCAGACTTCAATATTTTTGTGTTCAGGGGTCTTCGGCCTGAATTTCAAGATCTTGTGACCACGTTATCTGCTTAGCCCAAACCTGTTACATATACTGAACTTCATGGACTTCTTCTCAGTCATGAGTTTTTAAACAAAGACTCACTTGCCAAACTATCTATCACCCCTTCCAATCTCACTGAACCTTCAGCCAATCAACACACATCTTCACCTTCTTCTCATTACTCTCATAGTGGTGGCGGTTATTCTTCACATAGGGGTTTTCGTGGTGGTCGTTCCTACCGTGGTCGTGGTAACCGTGGAGGCCGAGGTTGTCAACACACCTCTTTCTCTCATGATAACTTCATTAATTACAACCACCGACCACATACCAAATGTCAAATTTGCTACAGCCATACTCACACTGCCCCAAACTGTGCCCAACGCTCCCATCCCCCCCCCCCCCACCCTTCTCCCACTTCCCATTTTCCTTCCTATAATCCCTCACCCATTCTCCCCCATTTTCCACCACTTCAGAAATCCCAATGGTTTCCCGACACAGGTGCTACACATCACGTGACTCCGAATATTGTGAATCAGAGCCAATCAAATGAGTATCATGGCCCTGATCGGCTACATGTTGGCAATGGTAAAGGTCTATCTATCACTCATACGGGTTCCTCTACTCTCCATAGTCCTCTTAAATCTTTTCATCTTTCTAATATTCTGCATGTTCCTTGAATTTCAAAATCGTTACTTTCTGTTCAGTAATTTACTAAAGATAATAATGTGTATTTTGAATTTCATCCTGATTCTTTTTATGTCAAGGATCAAAATACTCATCGCAAGCTTCTGTCCGGCCAGAGTAACGGTGGACTCTATTCATTCTCCCCAGATTCGCATTCCAGTTCAACCTCTCCTTTTGTAGCCAGTGCTAAAAAGACCAACTCTGATGGCTGGCATCGTCGTCTTGGACATCCACATCAACGTGTTCTTAGCCAGATTCTTCGCTCAAATAACTTACAGTGTAGTTCGAAGTATTCTAGTTCATTTTGTAATCCTTGTCAAATGGGCAAATCCTCTCGCCTACCATTAAAGCCTACTCAAACTTGTATTGGGATTAGTGATGTTTGGGGTCCAGTACCTATTCTGTCATCTGAGGGACATCGTTATTTTGTTATTTTTGTGAACCATTTTTCTATATTTATCTGGTTTTATCCAATGAAACGGAAATCTGACGTGTTTTCTATTTTTCTCTAGTGGCAAAAATTAGTTGAGCGTCAATTTAATTCTAAAATTAAATCTGTCCAAACTGATTGGGGTGGCGAATTTCGGAAATTAAACCCATTTTTTAAAAATTGTGGTGTCATTCATTGACTTGCTTGTCCATACACCCACAAACAAAATGGCACCATTGAACGCAGAAATCAACATGTTGTTGAAACTGGCCTCACATTACTAGCTCAATCCGTAGTGCCACATAAATTTTGGCAATTTGTGTTTGACACCGTGGTTTATTTAATAAATCGAATGCCCTCCACTGTTTCACGTGATCAATCTCCCTTTACCTATCTTTTTAAAAGAGCTCCTGACTATACATTTTTAAAAATCTTTGGATGCCTTTGTTTTCCATTTCTCCGTCCCTACAATAATCACAAAATGACATTTCGTTCCTCACCATGTGTTTTTCTTGGGTATAGCCCTTCTCATGTCGGTTATCGGTGTATGAACCTCCAAACTCGACGTTTTTACATTGTTCGTCACGCCCGTTTCAATGAAAAAAATTTCCCTTTGAAAGCTTACACGCCTACTCCTCCATTTTAGGCTCCCCACCTTATCAATCACCTCCTTCTAATCCTTGGCTTACTTCCCCTAATTGTCCTCCTATTCCAACGTCCACTCTTAATTTTCATTTACCTACCACGCCTCCCAGGAACTCGTCCCATTCTAATGTCCTTCCCATTTCTTCCAGCCCCTCTGTTCTACCTAATCCTTTACCTCCCCAAAACGAACCATCCAGCTCCTCCATATCTGGTATATCCCCACAACCACCTCTATCCATTAACCACAACATTTCACCTACTCCGTCACTGCCACCTTCTCAACAAACATCTGAAATTCAACTTCATATTGATCTCGATATTCCTCCACCTCCACCTCCTCGCACCTATCCCATGATTCTTAGACACATGTCTCCTAACTCTCCACCATCTTCTTCCGGCCCATCTGCGCACCTCTCCACCTATCCTTCATCTTCTGAACCCACTTGCTTTACTAGTACCAATAAATCCCCTGTGTGGAGCCATGCCATGGATGCTGAATTTAACGCTTTACTTCGCAATAACACGTGGTCACTTATTCCTCCCACCCCTCAAATGAATATCATCGGTTGCAAATGGGTGTATCGTATTAAGTACAAAGCCGATGGGACCATTGAACGCTACAAAGACCGTCTTGTAGAAAAAGGCAATCACCAACAACCCGATGTTAACTATGCAGAAACCTTTAGCCCGATTGTCAAATCGACCACTATCCGTCTTGTTCTCTCTATTGCTGTTACTCGTCAATGGCCTATACGTCAACTTGATGTCACTAATGCCTTCTTGCATGGACTTCTTAGTGAGGATGTTTACATGCAACAACCGCCCGATTTTGTTGATCACACTTGGCCTGACATTGTGTGTAAATTACATCACTCACTTTATGGTTTAAAATAGGCTCTGCATGCTTGGTTTTCGCACTTACATCAATTTCTCACCTCTCTTGGTTTTCACCCATCTCGCACAGATTCATCTCTCTTTATTCTGTCATCCGAATTTGTCCTGATTTATGTTTACGATATCCTTATCACTATCAATTTTCCAGCTGAAATTCAGGGTCTCATTGATAAATTGGCTACTACTTTCTCAATTAAAGACTTAGGCCCACTTCATTTCTTTCTTGGCATTGCTGCTGTATCTACACCTCAAGGTTTATATCTTCATCAATAGCAATATATTCAGAAGCTTCTTGACAAGTATGGGATGTCCTCATGAAAACCCGTCCTCACTCCTTGCACCCCGGACTCTAAACTTTCAACCGTTGGTGGTACTCCCTATCATGATCCTACCCAATTTCGTCAAATTGTGGGGGGCCTTCAATATGTTACATTAACCCGCTCGGATCTCGCATTTTCTGTGAATAAAGTTTGCCAATTTATGCACAATCCTTCTAATGAACACTGGCTTGCTGTTAAACGTATTCTTCGTTATTTAAAGCATACGATGTCACATGGACTGTCCTTTAGCAAATATTCTCCTTGCACTATCCAAGGTTATTCTGATTCCGACTGGGCTGGCTCGGTGGATGATCGCAAATCTACGGGTGGGTTTGCTATTTACTTGGGGTCAAATTTAATCTCTTGGTCTTCTCGTAAACAATGAACTGTTGCCCGATCCTCCACTGAATCTGAATACAAAGCTCTAGCAGATGTCGTAGCTGAAGTTACTTGGTTACAATCACTCAGTAAATAGTTACATGTGCCTCTTCTCAACCCTCCAATATTATGGTGTGACAATATTGGCGCTACTTATCTTTCCGCCAATCCCGTTTTCCATGCCCGCATGATACATATTGAAATAGATTTTCATTTTGTCCGTGACAAAGGGGCTAAACGAGATCTTCAAGTCCAGTTCATCTCTACTCATGATCAAATTGCTGATATTATGAATAAAGGTCTTGCTTCGTCTCGGTTTCAATTTTTATGTGACAAGTTGAAAGTTCATTGTCATTCCCCATCAACTTGAGGTGTCCTCTTAGTGAGATCCTCACGTGTAGAACTAACTGAAGCCAATGACTCATTCAAATGTCCATTATAGCTGCCGAAATATCTGTAACCATATGAGGAGAAATAGGATTCTTGAAACCAATTCCAAAGTGTATATATAACAACACTTTCACTATACGATGTAACCAAGAAAAGCAAAGGCAATAAATATTTCTCTCCTCCTATCTTCTGTCTTGTTAGTAATAAATGAAATCATGTTCCCATACTTATATTTTGGTTGGGTAATTTTTTGAAAAGACAGAAAGTTATTTCTAATTCGATCCCACATTTATGGTAACTTTTAAGCTTTACATATGAAATAAAATAAAAACTGCAATAACTCTCAAAGAGTCAAAAAATTACACAGTGCCCTATTTTTAGGGCTGAAAAACATTAGTTTAAAAATTGACACTGATTAAATAAGGTTAACATGGAAATTTACGAATTCGGTTTAATCACTATCACACGACATTCACATTTCTCTCGAGGAAGATACAAAGCATTAGTTGGATGTAATTTATCATGGGTATGTGGAACCATTTTGGGAGACATTAATTGCGCATTTGGAGGTGGAATTTAAGAACCTAACCTCAAATGTCCTCATTATGGGCGACTCAGATAATATTTGACATAGTTGTCCCTTATCTAAGCATTGGTGTGTTGGTTTTCTTCTTGTCAAAGCTCGGTGCCGAGTGCTTCAATGTCAGTCATCATTCAATTTTGATCACCCATTCCCTTTTTTTAATTACAGCCAATGTCATGTTTTCTTGGGCACCTTCCCTTTCAAGTGGGGAAGTTCACTGATGTTTTATTTCTCCCTTGTCGCCATCATCCAATTATTTGGTTAATATTTTTTTATGTGGGGGAGAATAACATATATTGGAGGCCCGGGGAATAAATTATAATTTGTACTTATTTTATTTTCTTGTCTAGTTTAGTCATTTTTTCTCTTTTTAGTTACTGTAGTGTGTTGAGAGAAATATTATCTTGAAATATTCTAATGTCATCCCTTTAGTCATTTTACCTTTTAGGGTTATATTGGCTAGGAAAATAACTTATCTTATAGTAAAGCCATTGGTCTCCCTTTTTAATTTCTACTATTTCTTTTGAGAATACTCAGAGAGAATTTTCTCCCTTGTTCTCTAAATTATGTTGTTATTATTATTGTTGTTGTGTAGTGTAGTGTATAATAAATTGCTTTTGATCCCGAATACACATCATTTTCATTAAGAGAATACTCTGAAAAATCAAGTATCCAAGAAGGCATTGTAGAACAAGATAAAAATTGACTTACATATGAACCATAACTCGAGGCTTGGGGGATCATCAAGAGTCTTTAGATTCATAAATTAGAAGTAGTAGGATTTCCTTCTTCGTGTCCAAGGATAGGATATCTAAAATTACTGCCTTCGAAATTACACCTAAGACTCCAAAATGATTTTCTTCAAGCTTGCAATCAGGAATAATAATTGTGATATCTTCAAACATATTTTAATAGGATTCTATGAACTTCAAAAATATAATGGCCAACATTTTTGGGATTGTAATATCTTCTTAATCTCGTAATTGTGACCATTATAAGAATTGGGGGTAATATATTTATTATATGGAAAATATAGAGAACAATGTATCAAGGGGTGAATGCATCTTGGTTAAAGACATAAATTAACAAGAAAATTGTAGAATTTTAACTATTGATTTTATTTTTTTAAATTTAAAATAATTGAGACTAGACTCATTAGATTATAAAGAACCCAATATACAAAACTTATCGCATCTCCATGGTTTATTTTTTCATAGTTCAAAATTTACTTCCGTAAAGTCTAGTACTTATCTTTAAAAAGTTGGAGATAAATATTTCATTCATAGGATTTTATCGATTTTTAAATTTTGGCAATTTGTGTGGCTTTCCCTCAACTTAGGGATATGTATTGTGTTTCTCTAGAATCATGTAACAATAATTATAAAAACAATTAGCTCTTCAAATTATTCTTTATGTGGATCCATGGTTGGAGGCCTATTCATTTCGTATTGGTGATGACTTTACTAAACAAAAGTATTGCCTAATATGTAATGTAATATTCTACCACGGTAGTTTGAAACATCTTATTGGATGATTTAAGTTGATAAAAATCTACACTATTCTCGCGAAAGAAGTTAAATTTTTTTAGTGACATTCGATGTTCAATAATGTTACACATGTAGTTATTGTAAATGAGTTCTTTCACATTATACTAATTCGAAAAACATATTGGAGGTGTCCAAAGCTGCTATTATTATCTCCACCTTCTAAATCTTTATTTTAAAAGTTTATTTCATACGCGGGGTGGGGGTGGGGGGTGGTATGTCTACAACATATTATCCTATTTTATAAACTACGAATTTAGGTTATTCTGTGGCAGTTTCATAGCATAATTGGAAAAATTTCATAACAATCTCAAAGTTAGCGTTTCTCAATTTTATAAAAAGTTTAGCCAGTTTTTCCTAGATATTGAGAAAAAAATATAATTTGTAACAACCAGTAGTTATAGGTTGTTATAAATAGTTATAAGAACTTATATGTGGTCTCATGGTATAAAATGGGTTGTATTAAGAAGATCAGGGTCATCCAAAGGGGGAAGAAAGCATGTCTTTAGTATTTTACATTCTAGAATTTCTATTTTTGTAATTTGAGTTTCACTTTAATGTCACTTGTATTTTGAATTCACTTTTTCTAAGCATCTATATATCTCAAATTCCTTTACTTTCATATCTTCAATTCACTTTCTTATACAGTCTTAAAAGAAAATCCTCTTCATTAATGAATTATGAACTTGTTATTCTGTCGACTAAAGGGTTTAATGGGATTCGAGATACCATAAATAAGATAATAAGAGCGATAAAGTCTTGTAATGGTCGTGCTTCCTAGTGGGCTAGTTGAGGCCTTGCATAATAAATAAGAGTTGGAGTTATGCTCCAAAAATATTGGTCTTGGGAAACAAATTTTTACACTCTAAAATATTCTCATACTATGCGTAGAGACTCCCCCCCCCCCCCCCCCAAATCATTATAGAAAAGGTAATGTTGGGTTGCAAAGGATAGTTACTTTGAAATTCTAAGTTTGGGAGAGATCACTGGAGTTCTCTAGCGTGGCCGTGAGAGGAGGAGTCCATGTCATTGACAACGAGAAAAGGAGGATGCGATATTTATTGATGAAACATTCGTGGTTCGATATATAAATATTTGATTTCTGAAGTATTGAATACTACATTTATATTTCTTAAAAATAATTGTTATTGAGATTTCAATTGAACTCTAGGTTAATGTTATAGGATTTTCACTATTAATTATAGTTTAACTTGATAACCTTGGTTATTTACTATTTATCCTTTTTTCTTTACTATATCTTGGTTTGGTGGGTGTTTGATCTTCAAAATTTAATTTTTATAAAAGTGGTGATTTATTAAAATTTTATTTTCTGAAACTTTATTTACACTTCGGAGAATAGGGGCTTAGACCCCTTCTTATTATCCATGGATTATGGAGAAGCCTCGTACTATACCTTAACATGTTTCTTGACCTCTTGCAGTTTTTAATGGTGATGCTTGTGGTATGAGGTGTTACTCCATAGGCCTTAGCCACATCGAGATTGCCTCTGACCCCCTTTTTTGTGTTTGAGGTTGGAGAATAAATATGACACATTAGCATTCTCCAACATTAGTGTATGGATGAGGATGATAATAAATATGACATATTACATTAATTAGAGAATTAAGGTAAAGTTCATGTTCCTTTCTGTATTTGGATTTTTAGGACAATGCTTTTCAAGTTTATAAATCTAGTCCCTGTGGTACAATAATATTTATAAATCTAGTCCCTGTGGTACAATAGCATTTATTTTTTTGATCCGCGTCAGCGGCACTATTTTTCACAATTTTTCATGGATTTTTTAGTACAGGAACTGAATTTATAAATTTATATAGAGTGTCCTAATTTTATATACTTTGAGCATCATAAGGACCTTTTCCCAAAACCCCCTACATTAATCCTTCCTGATGATATTGAATTGAAGTTGATATATTCCCTTAATCAGAATTTGGTTAAGCATACCCCTTATTTTGACTTCTTAAGGGATAAGGATTTGAATGTGAGATGAATGGGCGACATGCATATTACATGATAATTTTTGGATTGTTGTTGAGACATTCGTAGTTATTTTAACTTTTTGTGAATTATTTAGGATTTATATTTAAATTATAAATTTTTGATAGTTTGTAATTAGAAATTTTTGGATTGTTGTTGAGACATATTGTACTTAATTTCTTATATTTTATTTTATAAATTACTGATCTTAAGTCGGGATAAAGGTGGTAGGTTGCGTTAGGTACCTGAGAGCTGGCATAACACCTTGTTAAATGCTTATGAACATTAATCTTATCAATATACATGTGATTACTAAAACATTTCCCTTAAATGATGCATTTCATCTTCGAACAAGTGTCTCGAAAATAGGAAATTGTCGTCGCATCATTCTTGGGTGCGATAAGAAATGGATAAGGGTTTTTGCACAAATATGGATGTGTATGAGTAAAGAAGCAAGTACGTGGTAACAGGCTTAGATTAGACTTGAAATATAGGGAGTTTAACTTGGAAATGAATGGAGTTAGTGGATATTATGACAAGAATAAAAGCTAATATAACTTGTCTGCAAGACACAAAATTTCTTAGTGAGAAAGCTAAGATAATACGACGTTTAAATTATATTATGTAGAAAACATAGAAATTGGAATAGTGTTGGAATAATAGTGGATAAAAATTTTAAGGAGGCTATCGTTACCTTGCAATATGATTTTTACCTTATCTAAAGGTCCAATGCAAATATACTGAGTATTTTCGTCCTCATAATGGATGTGTTGCATTACTGTGTTTAATGCCTTTTGCCTTATCTTAGAGAAGGGCCATTGCATGAGAAGAGGTTCTGCAAACTTGTTTAAACCACCCCATAAGATGTCTTGTATTATTGGACGTGGGTAATAAAAATCTTCCTGAGAACAGAAAATGTGTAGACTTGATTAATTGTAAACCCAAATAGACATTTATAATTATATGGATTTTCCCTCTTACAGTACATATTTAAAATGAGTTTAACCCCAAAATTTCAAATAATTAGGCATCGTCACTCATATTTATCGTTACGTCATTTGACAATTATAATAGATAGGAAATGTAAGAATCACCAAAATTTAAGTCCAATTATAATCTCCTCTGACCCTAATTAAGAGCAAACTATTAACGTTTTGATTGGCCCAAATTTATATTCCACTTTCCCGTTTTGTAAATAATCAACGAAGGATAGTAAACAAGTGTTGATCATAACCATTAATTGAGTGTGTCCTTAATCGATAAAAAAGATAATGGTCGTTAATTTGGGATGAGGGAGTGTAATTTTGTAGGGGCATGTATTATACATTAAATAATGGGATAAAACTTGAAATATTTTGGTAATTGCTATATGTGATTGTTCGTAAAAATTAGGGTCTAAAGTGTGCCTACTAAAATTTGTGAGGATGAGCCCAATTATCGTCTAAATGAAAAAGGGAAAGAGTAAAATGTACCAAACATATATGATGTATTATAATTCGTAAGAAACTCTACAAGTAGATATAAACCTACAAATATAAATTATATAGCTTTTTATCAACAAAATGACATGATAATTGAGTTCTATCGCATTAATTTATGCGAAACAAAGGCACGATTTGTATACTACATTGTCATTATATATATATATATATATATATATATATATATATATATATATATATATATATATATAGAGAGAGAGAGAGAGAGAGAGAGAGAGAGAGAGAGAGAGAGAGAGGCTCCTGTGTAAATTTGCACAGTGCTGGCGCACACTAATTTTTTTAAAGCATTAAAGAAAATATTTTTAAGTTTATTGTTTTTATGTGATATTTAAACATTTCAACGGACCCATGTAAAAAAAATCAGCTCAAAAAAATGTCTTTTGCTATTTTTAAAAAATCGGTCAAACTTTTACAGCTTTTAAAGTGTTTAAAAACAGCAAAAGCTGACCAATTTTTTAAAAATAGCAAAAAAAAAAAATTTAGTTGATTTTTTTACATGGATCCGTTGAAATGTTTAAATATCACACAAAAAAAATCAACTGAAAAATATTTTTTTACTATTTTAAAAAATGATGTGCCAACTTAGTGTGCTCATGAGTCTCTCTCTCTCTCTCTCTCTCTCTCTATATATATATATATATATATATATATATATATATATATATATATATATATTCACCTTAGCACATTGATTTCTTGCCATATCCCAATCAATTTCATTGTAGGGATGTGTATATAGCTCCATCCTTAGTGATAAAATAGTGTCATTGATTCGCCCTACAAACCTCTTCCCATATAAATATGACATGGGAAGGTACACCATCCTACTGTGACACCACATCATTCCTGCATTAATTTCACACATTAGCATTAGAAATTTTTTAATTATACACAAGGTTCTAAAAAATGCGGGGCGTGATCGAGGCGTGTAGACTAAGCCTTAAGCCTTAGAAGCCTAGGCGAGTCTTAGGCGTAAAAAATCGTGAAAAGGCGTTTAGGTTTTCTTAAGATATTTTAATATTTTTTAACCATAACAAGGCAATTAAAATACTTAAATTGTACATATCATAAAAATATGTCTGAATATATGCAAATTAAAATACTATTCGATTATTTTGGATAAGATAATGGTCCGGTTTGTAAAAAAATTCTTTAAAAGGCGATATCATTTCACTGAATCATTATTGTTTTTAGAAAAAAAAAAGTATGCTTTAAGGGTTTTACCAAGAATAAGGCGTAAAAAGCGTAAGGCGAGGTATTTCTCCCAAGCTTCAAGCGTAGGCGAATTTTTTATAACAGTGATTATACATAGAACCCAATACAATAAATAATCATTACAGGTTTATTTTACTACGTTGGAAAATGGACTATGTTTTTTTATTATTTTTTACTAATTAAAATTTTGCTTTCTATTATATATGATAAATTTGGTCCGCGTAATGGAATTCTTATTTATTAACAATGGGTTTTGGAGTAAAACAATGACATTAATTGTCTCTACAGACCTCTTCCCATATTGATAATTAAAACAGTGGCATTGATTGAATATATATATGTATATAAGTGCAACAAATGCATGTCACAAAGATAATTGAGAATGGCATAATTTAACCTTTCACTTATGAGTAATTATGAAGTTTAATGTTTGAGGAAAATTTAAAATGAGAACAATTATTCTTAGTTTTGTAGCTCTTTTTCTTTTGATAAACATACTTACCCTCATTGAGGACTACAATGACCCCCCATTGTATCTTAGACTTATTTCACCCACCTCTCCCAGATTTTGAATTTATACAAAATATAAAACATCCCATATTCTATGTTCTTAGATTTGATTTACCTTTTTTAAGAATTCTTTTGCATGAGAGTTGTAATACCTTAAAAATTTCTAGAATAAAAAAGAAAATAATATTTTTGGAATAAATAAAAATTTGTGGTAATTGGACTTGACCGATAAATTTAATTTATAAACTGTGTATATGTAGTTTCTTATTAAGTCATAATTTTGTGTGATTGATTTTCTATGTGTATGGTTATAACAATTGCATGTGTCGTAGAAATACATAATGGTGTGTGATACAATTATAAATGTATAATGTTGGAATGAAATAATTATGGACATATTTTAGGGAGTATAAGGGCTCGTTTAGGTGTTTTGGACCATTAGAAGTAGTCTCGGGCCATAGGTATATAACTTGAAAAACTTTTAGGCTAGTTTGGGTATGGATTCGTGCCCATTTGGGGGTCCAAAGTTTGGGATTTTAATCTAACTTGGGATTTATAGTTAATGAGTGTTTAAGGGAAGTTAAAACACTCCCCACTACGGATAAGAAAAATATAAACATAACTGCTACCAAGAGATAAGAGGAGAATAATCAAAAAGGGGAGAAAAGACAAGAAATCAAACGGGAATCCAAGGGCTTTCTTCCACAACTCATTAAGGCAACAAATTTCTTGCTCAATTTACATACAATTTCCTTATTGATGTATTATAGTAACCCCACACAATTTTTGGGATTTAGGTTTGATTTTGATGAATAAATGTTATGATTAAATTGTAGCACCCCGTAATTTGAGGATTTAGTATTTAATAATTTTTGGGAGAAACAAAAATATTTAAATTAGAGGAACTCAAATTTATGATTTGGAGAATTTATAAGAGTGAGAAGAATTATTCATAATTGACGATTTTAAGTTAAATTGTTCGAATTTAAAGTGTGTCGCATTTTGAGGTTAAAATTGGAGAGCGTTATGAAGTATTTCGGATGGCAATTCTGAGTGCACAGTTGAGTCCGGATGGGTCGAAATTGTCAGAAAAGAGTGTCCGGGAGGGGGTAGTAATTGGGTCTCGGGGTATTTTTGGGCATAGCCAGGGCCACACGGGGTGATTTGGGCCATTTTAATTAGGCCTATATGGCCAAAAATGGGATTAAGAGTTTTAATCGTATTTGAGGGAAGTGCGAACGACAGTTAATACAACTCTAAACCTAGGGTTTGAGAGAGACACAGAAGAGACAAATCAAGAAGCCAATTGGGGGTCTTTTGGAGCCAAATTAAGGGACTAATTGGGGTGTTCTTCGGCAACACCTTAACTACACCAACGGATCAGACCCTACGAACGATTTCAGGCAAGTGGTTAACTGTTGTAGTTCTTAAATTGATGATAATCAATTCACATCATAGTGTGTGTGTGAAAATTAGTTTTGGGTGTGTAGCCATAATTAAATGAGATTTTTCTAAAAGTAGAGTAATTGTTAGACTTAATTACTCAAAGGATGTTAGGTAATGATTTGGGACTGTTAAGGTTGAATTGTAGGGTGGATTATAGTAGGTATTAGTATTTAAATTGATTGAGAATGATGAGGTTGATTTCGGTAAAAAACGAAACCCGGATAAAAAATCCAAATTTGATATACTTAAGGTTATGTATAAATTTGATGATGGATTAAGATCTCTAGAGTGTTTAGAACCTTTTCTTGCATGGAAATAATATTGGTTGTGATCTGGGTAAGAGTTTGGGAAGAAATAAAAGCTTTAGGATTCGTCCATGGCCGAACATAGGCTGGAGAAGACGATTTCGGGAACAATCGATCGATCGACCTAGGGGGTTCGATCGATCGATGATGCAGAAATTTTGGCAATGACGTCAGTTTTAATTACATGGGAGATGTTTATGGAAAAAGGGTATTGGGCTCATTTAAATGATGAAAATTGAATAGGGTTATGACTCTTAGTAATTATAAGTAAATATAATTGGAAAATTTGGGAGAGATAAATGTGTGACACATTATGGACGGAAATTTGGGAATGAAAACTTGAGATTTAAAAATGGACCAAGTGAGCGAGTCCGGATAGGTTGGGCAAGTGACACCAAAGTATTAAATTAATTATTGAGAGAATAAATTAATTTGGAGTCGGAATATAGACTCGAAAAATATTAAGTTATGGAACAAGTGAGCGAGTCCGGGGATAATTGTTGGGTTACACCAAGTATTAAATTATTGGTTGTGTTAATTAATTAAATTAGAGTCGGAATATAGAATCGGGTTAGTATTGATTAATTAATGCGTAAATTAATTAAATTAGAGTCGGACTATAGACTCGGATTAGTATTAATTAATTAATGTGTAAATTAATTAAATTAGAGTTGGACTATAGACTCGGATTAGTATTAATTAATTAATGTGTAAATTAATTATATTAGAGTCGGACTATAGACTCGGATTAGTATTAATTAATTGACGTGTGAATTTAATAAATTGGAGTCGGACCATAGACTCGGAAAGATGATATATTATTAAGTGAGAAAATTAATTAAGTTGAGTCAGGTCAGAGATTCAGCAAATTACAGGCTAGTGTTACGGGATTTTTAGTACATGGTAAAGCCGGGGTTTATATTATATATATACTGTGTAGTGATAGAATATACATATATATATATATATATATATATATATATATATATATATATATATATATATATATATATATATATATATATATATTGTGTGTGTGTGCAATTAAATATTAGTGACTAGATATTTATTTAATTTATATATTCTAGTGCTATCAAGGAGGTTGCGTGATGTGGGTGAATCCCCTAGTTTGAGGAGTAGGGTGAGTATATCCCCAGGTCACAGCGTCCGGCATATGGATGAGGGATTTATCTCACTTTCAGGGAAGGAATATGACTGCCTCCACCACGTTTATATTTTGGGCCACGTTGGTGAGCGATTCCAACTTGAAAAACTAGGTTATGTGAGCACACCTAGTGATATAGCATTTTAGAGGGAATCATCCGGTGAGGGTATACTCGAAGGGATGGATGTGTATATATATATGTGTTGATGTTGGGGTAAAGGTACGTATATAATGGTAGTAAATATGATATGCGGGTAATAATATAGTGTGTGGTCACTACACCAAATCTGCCCATTTGTCAAGGTCATTGACCTTGTCAAGGTCAATGACCGTGACATTTCGAGGCGAGACAACTTTTTTTGTCACGGCCGTGTCACGGTCATTGACCTTGACAAAAAACTCGCGTTTTGTGTCACGGTCATTGACCTTAACACGCTTGTCACGGTTATAAATCGTGACAAAGCCGTGACCCTTTTAAAAAAAATTGTCACGGTCATTGACCGTGACACGCCCGTGTCAATTTTGTCACGGACGTGTCATGGTCAATGACCGTGACAATTCTGGGCAGAATTAAAAAAAAACTGCTGGGCAGTATGGCCACTGCCACTGCCCAGCAGTATATTTGTACCTGTTATAGCAACGTTGTACCTGTTCCAAACATCATATATCCGAACAAACTAAAGATAATGCAAATATATATTCAAATAAGAAACTATTTAAAAAGAAACAACATCACCATCATTTTATCTCAAATCTACAAACTATTTGCATCGAAAAGAGATTTTGTACCGCGACGCTCGGGAACACCTCCTTATTTAAAAAGAAACAACATTGAATTTTGTACCAATTCAATGTTGTCTGATTCTCCAGACTAACCAATTCACAAAACTTACTCTCTTTACCTCTTCATCACTTACCTCATTCGGTACAAAATTTTCCAACGAGTAAATTCTTCCTCGTAATCGGCCACGGAACGTCCCCTGAGTCACGTCTCTAAATTTTCTCCTCATTTCGGTCTCAACCGCTGGAGGAAAATACGTGCGGTCGAACCGCACCTAAAACTTTGTAATAACTAGCGTATCCATTTTCCCAACCGTGGTGATCGACTCCAACCACTGTAGCGCTGCTCCCACTAAACTACAAGTGGCTAGCATTTGCTTTTGCACCTCATCGCAATCTCCCATGCGTAGGTGACGCTGGATATCTCTCTTCCTTGACACGCTAGCACTACACCTGCACCCCCCCTCGTAGCTCTGGTGGATGCCTACTCTTGAAAAACCTCTCACACTGGCTGCCTCCCCGACGGCCCCACGTGAGCCTTAACATCTGGCGCCATTAACACTTGTGGCTGATCCCGTAGAAAGTACTCTTCCATTGCGACCTCCGTCGCTTCAACTGCCTGTGCCAGCAATTCAGTTACCTGCGCTGCCAAAATCATCTCTGGCAGTTGCTGCGGTAACTCTTTCTCCTGATGAGCCTCCCCAGTCTCATCTTCCCCTGCTGCCCTAGCTGCTTCCTCTCCTGGGCGGCATCTGGAATGAGAATCGAATCATATGAGTTCACTCTCAAATATAAATTTGGCAGAAGAACGTATATGCGCATACGTATGAGAATACAACAATCCTATAATAGGGCTCTATATCAAAGATTGCTAAGTCGAAACGTGAAAAGCCGCACAGATCCTAAGGACACTAGAACCTGATGCTCTGATACCATCTGTGACACCCCGCCTAATAAAATGTCGGGTGATCAGTCATATACCAAATTAAAACAGGTATCCTAGTTGGATCATCCTTAGCATCACTGTCGAAAAACTTTTTAAAACTTACTAACCAACTAGTATTCCAAAAGCTGGTGCCAAATTTTAACTTTTTAATTAAACCAAACAGTATATGCAGAGATAAATAAAATCCATTCACACAACTGAATTAAATGAACTAAACACATAGTAAGACGACATGCCGAATAAACCATCGACCACCAAATAAAATAGTCCAATACAAATATTCAACACCTGAATCAGAATCTGAAAACTGAACTGAGAAATGATTCCTACTCTAGGAATGAAAGAACGATGCGTCTAATCCAAGCTCCTGCTAGCATCCACATATGCCGTAACTCCGTGTCCCTGGAATAGAATAACAATCCTGTCGTCCCTGTGGCTGGACACCTAAAAGGTTTTGAAAATAGTTTTATAGCAAGGGTTAGAACCCAAAACAATTTGAAAATCTTTAGCAAGTGAATTAACTGCAGTAATATAAAATGTATGAATGCACTTCATATTTAAGTTACTGTCGCACTCCCTTGTGGACCTTCTCACCTCTCCACTATTGAGCACACCTAACGGTTACCTTGACCCCCCACCTAGTTGTACTACCCCGTCCAACTAGTCCTGGTATAACATTCCCTTGCCATACTACTCTAACCCGAGTATAATGATTCTTGAATTATAAGTTACCTCACAATTAACTTAATTAATTCCTTATTAAATAGTAGCATATAATTGTGTCACAAGTTATATAAAGTAAATACATCACACACTGTATTACTACCCGCATATAATATTGAATACCATTATATACGTACCTTAACCAAAACATCCACACATATAGCATACGTATATCCATCCCTCCGAGTATACCCGCGCCGGATGATTCCCTCTAAAGTGTTATATCACTAGGTATGCTCACAAAACCTAGTTTTCCCAAGTTGGAATCGCTCACCAACCTATCCCAAACTATAAACGTAGTGGAGGCGGTCACATTCCTTCCCTGAAAGTGAGACTCTATGACCTGGGGATATACTCGCCCTACTCCTCAAGCTAGGGGATTCACCCACATCGCACAACCTCCCTTGATAGCACTAGAGTATATAAATTAAGTAAATATCTAATCACTGATATTTAATAGCACACACAATATATACACACACATATATATAAATATATATATATATATATATATATATATATATATTATCACACACTATATATATATATAAAATAAACCCCTACTTTACCGTGTACTCAAAATCTCGTACACTAGCCTGTAATTCCCCGAGTCTGTGGCCCGACTAAACATAATTAATTTTCTCACTTAATAGTTTATCATCTCCCCGAGTCTATGGTCCGACTCTAATATAATTAATTCACACCTCAACTAATATAATACTTTCCCCAAGTCTAGCGTCCGACTCTAATTAAATTAATTAACACACTTATTAATTTAATAACTCCCCGAGTATAATTAAATTAATTAACACACTTATTAATTTAATACCTCCCCGAGTCTATCGTCCGACTCTAATTAAATTAATTAACACACTTATTTGTTTAATAACTCCCCGGGTCTATCATCCGACTCTAATTAAATTAATTAACACACTTATTAATTTAATACCTCCCCGAGTCTATCGTCCGACTCTAATTAAATTAATTAACACACTTATTGATTTAATAACTCCCCGAATCTATCGTCCGACTCTAATTAAATTAATCAATACACCTATTAATTTAATACCATCCCGAGTCCATCATCTTAATTAACACGCCCATTAATTTAATACCGATCCGAGTCTGTGGTCTGACTCTCAATTAATTAATTTACACATTAGTTAATTCATACTAAACTGAGTCTGTGGTACGACTCTCATTTAATTAATTTACACATTAATTAATTTATACCAATTCGAGTCTGTGGTCCGACTCTCATTTAATTAATTTACACATTAATTAATAAATACCCTTTCCGAGTCAACAATCCGACTCTAAATTAATTAATTACAACATCAATTAATTTAATACTTTTCCGAGTCTACTATCCAACTCTACTTTCCTTAATTAACACATCCAATAATTTAATAACTTGGCGTCACCCAACCATTCTCCTCGGACTCGCTCACTTGACCCATACCTTAATATTTCCCGAGTCTAAGTTCCGACTCCAAATTAATTACTCTCTCTCAATAATTAAATTAAATACTTTGGTGCCACTTAACCAATATATCCGGACTCGCTCACTTGGTCCATATTACATCTCATAATTTCATTCACACATGTTCGCCCTCAATGTGTCACACATTCATCTCCATAAATTTCCTAATTATATTTACCTATAATTATCAACATACCCGGACTCGCTCACTTAGTCCATTTTTACATCTCAGAATTTCATTCCTACATATTCGCCCACAATGTGTCACACATGCATCTCCATAACTTTCCCAATTATATTAACCTATATTTATCAACATACCCGGACTCGCTCACTTAGTCCATTTTCAACATGTAAAATCAGCCCAAAAATCTTTTTCTTAATAATTATTTCCATGTAGTAAAAACTAACGGCACTACCAGAATTTCTGCAGCATCGATCGATCGAACCCCCTAGGTCGATCGATCGTTCCAGTATTCGTCTTCTCTAGCCTCTGTCATCCATGGACGAAACCAAAAGGTTTGATTCTCAATCTAAATACTTACCCAAATACAATTAGCATATCCTCCATATAAGAAAAGGGTCTAAACATCCCACATACCTTAATTAATCATCAATATCCATTAATTCTAAGGTTTTTCCTGATTTGGGTATTATCCGGGTTTCAAATCCCCAATACGAATTTCATTCATATTATCAGCAATTAACCATTTATTCTAATTGGTTTTAATATACGATTCATTCCTTTACATTCTAGATTCATAAACACAATAAATCTCACCCTTAATCCCATTAAGGTATATCAATTTTCAAAAACCCAATTTTAATTTTGGTTACACACCCAAAACGAATATTGATTTACACATCACTATGATATGAATTAATTATCATCAATTTAGAAATCACAACAGTTAACAACTTGCCTGGAATTGTTCGTAGAGTCTAATCTGTTGGTGTCGTCCCTTAATTTGGCTCCAAAATCCCCAAATTTGCTCTAGATTTGCTTTCCCCCAATTTTCCTCTCAAGCCCTAGGATTAGAGTTGTGTTGACTGTCGTTCCCTATTCTCTCAATTTGGTTAAAATCCCTTAATCTCGTTTTTGGTCATCTGGGCCTAATTAAAATGGCCAAACTCGCCCAGTGTGGGATCGACTATGCCTAAAAATACCCCGAGACCCAATTACTACCCCCGGATACTCTTTTCTAACTATCTCGACCCATACGGACTCAATCGCGCACTCAGAATTGTCATCCGAAATACTTTTCCACATCTCTAAATTTTGATCTCAAAATGCGACACGCATTAATTCGAACACTTAAACTTAATGGTCACCAATTATAAATAATTCGGTTCACTCAAATAAATTCTCCAACTCATGAATTTAAGTTTCTCCAATTTAAATATTTTTTTATAACTCCCAAAAATAATAAATATTAAATTCTCAAAATTACGGAGTGTTACATACTCCCCCCTTACAAAGGAATTTCGTCCTCGAAATTAAGATGGGCGTAATGTTCCAGGCTTCGCATATTACTCTCTAGTCATGTGCCTCTAAGCTCGCTATATCTATCCCATCCGCTTCTAATCATACGTTATACAAGTATGCATTTAAATTAACCAGGGTGCCCATACACCCCATACCCGTGCTTAACCGCACGAAATTCGCCTTAATTAACTCGGGTGTCCATACACCCTATCCCCGCGCTTTACTGCACGAAAGTTACCCGACTATGCTAGTCGTAACCCGTAATATAACTTCGAACCCGTAGTCATATCACACACACACACACACACACATATATATATATATATATATATATATATATATATCTACTGCCCGGGTACCCAACCCATGTACTAACGGCCAAACATCTCCTCAAAAAATATTTATCTCTCAACACAAAAGTATATATTCTTACCCTCATGCTGCCAAAGACAATATAAAATACCGCGCCCTTACTATCACTAGTCCTTGCACGAAATAAACCCCGAGCTATCTCTCTTTGCTCAAACATAAATCTAACCACCTTGATTCACTTTAGTAAACACCCCTACTTACCGGGATAAAATGTGAGAACACAAGGCCTCACTTTGTGTCTATCGCACCACACAATATAACATATATACACACATATACATAGGCTAAACGCCCTCTCAAATGATACCTAGTACCAATCATCTCCTGGTGTCACGAACACCAAAACTTAACACCACTATCCACAATAGTTAAAATCAATCGCTATCCAGCCGATATTTAGGTAAATATTATTAACCATACTCCCATAATTCTCGAAAGTAGTAACTCCTCGCATAATTCAAACCTTCACTCAGTGTACACCTCCACTCTCCCGTGAAGAACACCAAAGAAACTCCGCTACCCCACGGAAAGTTTATCAACATAATATGACTGCTACAGCCAATGCACCTACTAAATTCGACTCAGCTGCGAACTCTAGTGAAAAATAAGTCTTATACTTTGTCACTCAAAAATATTCCCCACGCCCATAGGGTAAAAATAATTACCTCCATACTCCAGCTACAACGGCTGATCCATAGGTTCCGGAGCATCTTCTCCCTGTCCGAATGCGCCCACGACTTGCTTTAGTGGCTGTACATCCAGGATCTCGTCCTATAGTTGATCTCTGCCTCGCTTAAGACAAACTCTCTTCATGTGTCTCGCTCTCCCCACAAACGAAACACCTTATAATACATTCACCCTGCCACCGGTCCTTCTATGCCGACTTTGTTGGAATTCCTGGCCGTACTTATTAATTTAATAACTCCTCGAGTCTATCGTCTGACTCTAATTAAATTAATTAACACACTTATTAATTTAATACCTCCCCGAGTCTATCGTCCGACTCTAATTAAATGAATTAACACACTTATTAATTTAATAACTCCCCGAGTCTATCGTCTGACTCTAATTAAATTAATCAATACACATATTAATTTAATACCATCCCGAGTCCATCATCCGACTCTAATTAAATTAATTAACACGCCCATTAATTTAATACCGATCCGAGTCTGTGGTCTGACTCTCAATTAATTAATTTACACATTAGCTAATTCATACTAAACTGAGTCTGTGGTACGACTCTCATTTAATTAATTTACACATTAATTACTTTATACCAATTCGAGTCTGTGGTCCGACTCTCATTTAATTAATTTACACATTAATTAATAAATACCTTTCCTAAGTCTACAATCCGACTCTAAATTAATTAATTACAACATCAATTAATTTAATACTTTTTCGAGTCTACTTTCCGACTCTACTTTCCTTAATTAACACATCCATTAATTTAAAAACTTGGCGTCACCCAACCATCCTCCCCGGACTCGCTCACTTGGCACATACCTTAATATTTCTCGAGTCTATATTCCGACTCCAAATTAATTACTCTATCTCAATAATTAATTTAAATACTTTGGTGCCACTTAACCAATATACCCGGACTCGCTCACTTGGTCCATATTACATCTCATAATTTCATTCCCACATTGTCGCCCACAAGGTGTCACACATTCATCTCCATAAATTTCCCAATTCTATTTACCTATAATTATCAACACACTCGGACTCGCACACTTAGTCCATTTTTACATCTGAGAATTTCATTCCCACATATTCGCCCACAATGTGTCACACATGCATCTCCATAACTTTCCCAATTATATTTACCTATAATTATCAACATACCCGGACTCGCTCACTTAGTCCATTTTCAACATGTAAAATCATCCCAAAATCTTTTTCTCAATAATTATTTCCATGTAGTAAAAACTGGCCGCACTGCCAGAATTTCTGCAGCATCGATTGATTGAACCCCCTGGGTCGATCAATCGATCGTTCCAGTATTCGTCTTCTCCAGCCTCTGTCAGCCATCGATGAAACCTAAAGCTTTGATTCTCAATCTAAATCCTTACCCAAAGACAATTAACATATCCTCCATATAAGAAAAGGGTCTAAACATCCCACACACCTTAATTAATCATCAATATCCATTAATTCCAAGGTTTTTCCCGATTTGGGTATTATCCGGGTTTCAAATCCCCAATACGAATTTCATTCATATTATCAACAATTAACCATTTATTCTCACTGGTTTTAACATACGATTCATTCCTCTACATTCTAGATTCATAAACACAATAAATCTCACCCTTAATTCCATTAAGGTATATCAATTTCCAAAAACCCAATTTTAATTTTGGTTACACACCCAAAACGAATTTTGATCTACACAACACTATGATATGAATTGATTATCATCAATTTAGAAATCACAACACTTAACCACTTGCCTGGAATTGTTCGTAGATTCTAATCCGTTGGTGTAGTCCCTTAATTTGGCTCCAAAATCCCCAAATTTGCTCTTGATTTGCTTTCCCCTAATTTTTCTCTCAAGCCCTAGGCTTAGAGTTGTGTTGACTGTCGTTCCCTAATATCTAAATTTGGTTAAAAAACCTTAATCCCGTTTTTGGTCATCTAGGCCTAATTAAAATGGCCCAACTCACCCCGTGTGGGCCCCGTTATACCCAAAAATACCCCGAGACCCAATTACTACCCCCGGGTATTCTTTTCTGACTATCTGGACCCATACGGACGCAATCGCACACTCGGAATTGTCATCCGACATACTTTTTGACATCTCCAAACTTCGACCTCAAAATGTGACACGCATTAATTCGAACAATTAAACTTAAAGGTCGCCAATTATAAATAATTCAGCTCACTCAAATAAATTCTCCAACTCATGAATTTAAGTTTCTCCAATTTAAATATTTTTTATAACTCCCAAAAATAATTAAATATTAAATTCTCAAAATTACGGGGTGTTACACTACCCTCCACATTCTCAAAAGATATACCCATCCCTCCACCAACCCGTATAATAGTTTTTCCTTCCCTTATTTGATCTTTAAATTGCTATAGTATTGATTGTGTTATTCGCAGTATGTTTGTCTTTGGATCAGGGAAGTCATTCAGGCTGTAAGAAATGGTTCGAATGTCGGGGGAGTTCTTATTGGGAACAATATTGCCTACCTGAAAATCTTGATTGGGTTCACATATTACCTCGTCACAATTCACACCTTTAGAGTTCTCACTAATTTCTAAGAATGAGTCAACCAATGCATTCGCGAACTTCCCTGTAGTTCATCTAGAAGGACGAGTGTAGCCTCGGGTTCCTGGTGAATCCAAAGCAGAGATAGCTTTCTCTGGTTGGCAAACACAAATCTTTGATGATGATTTGTTCAATTTGTCTGCTATAAAACTAGCAATTTCTAAATAGATGAGATCGAGAGTAGTTGGTTTCACCTGGCATTGGTTGAGAATTATTAAAATGGGATAAGTTTAAATAAAAGAATTATTAATTAGAAATACGTCTAATGCTTGAGAATATAATTCATGGTTAGCTCCCTCAAATTATTACCGTACAAGGATACTAAGTAGAAATGCATCCTAAGCCTAGCGGGCGAAGTCATGATTATTAGCATCGGTTGCGATAGTAGTTTGGGTGAAATTACTTGTTTAGATTAGTGAATCCCTTATATATGCACATATAAACCTGATTGTAAAGCAAACAAGAAGTGAATAATTATTAATAAACTAAAATGATTTAATTCTATGACAAAAGGGAAACATGATGGAATCATTAAATGTTTTGGAAAGGTTAGTTTGGTGATAACTATACCAATATATTATGGAGAAATAAATAATGAAGTAAATGTAATTAGTAAGCTTAGGAGGCAAAAAACGGGACTTAATATTAAATTGGGGTATAGTCGTAGGATAGCGAATTAATACTAGTTATGTAATAACTGATTAATATGTTAAAATTAAGCCGATAAGGCTATATTAATATGGATGGAGATTCCTTGGGTGATAGAGGTTATAGAATAACTACTATTACATATTGGATGATAGTATGTATTATATTATTTCATGTGGACATACCTGGGTTCGTGGACCATCCTATCAATTGGGGTGCGCACGTTTAGGATCGGAGAACACGTCAGCAAAGGTGGGCTAAACGTAGTGTTAGGTCATATTATAGGTAGTGTGTAGCAGCGCCACTTAGGAGAGGTAGGTGTAGATACTGGGATCCTTTGTCACCACTGGGTATGGGCCTTGAACTGGTGTACTGCGTAGGTACCGCCCCACTTGCTTGTGTTATGTTGTTACCCATTTTGGGATGAGGGACTCCTTCGGGTATTACTGATAGAGCATGAATGGGACGCCGAAGATATATGTATTCGTGTGTCATACATATATATATGTGGACATATGTATTTATCTTTATACAAATTGTGGTGTGCCTTGTATGAGAATGCGTTTCATAGTCTATTGATATAGACAATACTTAATGATTACAAAGTTGGATTAACATAGCAATATGGATAATTGGTATCGAAAATAAGTTTTAATGGTCTAATGTGGTGGACAATTATTAATGAGAATAATAATAGGACAGTCTAAGAATGTAGACGGTAATCAAAGAGAGCGAAACTTATCGTCTCATAATGTTGACAATAATTGATGTTAACTAAATATAAAATAGTCAGATGGGATAGACTAAGGTTAAGGAACATTATATGACGTAAAAATATGCACTATATTTATACGAAATTTAGTGGGAAACATTATAAAGTTAATCCAGGTACTAGGGTGTTAGGTGTAAACAATCACTTTTGCTTGATGCACAACTAGATAGCGTTATCATTATATGTCAGAGTAGACAATGTTATTCATAATTGGTATTTGTTTAAGGTTACGAGTAAGACTACTTCTAGATGAGAGGTGTGATACTCGATCGACGTGAAGTATGAGTTAGTTACATTTAGCATATTTATTGGTGAAGAATCCTTGCAACTTTAGGGCTTTGACCCAAAATTATAAATGTCCCCCCCCCCCCCCCCCCCCGATTTTCTCATAAACAGGCATAGCTGGACTGGCGATGGATCAGACTTGAAACTTCTTTATGTGTAACTGATTATGTTCCATTGATTCTTATATAGGTTGCACTTCTTCATTTGGTTATTTTATACCATATAAAAATTTTATGGGCATAAGATCGAGAGTTGATTTATATCAGTTTGTACTTATCTTTTTATTATGGATGTTGTATGATGATTCAATTTTGCATTCGTGTATTAATTTAGTTTGGGTGCAGATGTTTTTATTTATTGTGAATTTTGGTAAAGAACAAAGGCTATTTCTATTTCTCAGTGTTGAGAATGGTATAAATTATTGATAAGACGCATCTTCGGCGTATCGTAAGTGAACAACCTTTACGTGAAAAATGGGGGTTGTTACATGTTTGAAAGATTATATGTCTTTAATTTTTTCTAGTTTTTTAAAATTATTTTCCTATACCTTTTAGAATTTTTAATTACTTTTTTTTAAATTTCCAAATGTTTTTTATACTTTTATTTTTATTTTTTCTATATTATAATTTTTAATTTCTTTATTTTGGAATGGACTGAAATACTCTCATCTACTGTCATGTTCCATGCATATGATCCACTTTTTATCCCGTAATTAACTCTCTTAACCACAGGGGGTTACTTGAAGTTGTTTTTAAAGTTTAGGGGTGAAGTGCAGAAAATAAAAGTTCAGGTGAAAAAGTAAAAATTGGGATAAAGATTTTTTTTTTTTTTTTTGGGTGGGGTGGGAGGGGGGGAGGGAGTTTAATTAACCCTATACTAAACCATTTCTAAGGCATCAGATCATTTTCCCATTCCCAAAATGCTTAAATGAATTTTACTTCCCCGAAGGTAAATTGCTCCGGAACAAAAAGAAAAAAAAATGGTAAAGATCCTTGAGTGGCAATCCAACTACAACACGAATGGTTGAAATAAACAAAAATTACATCCAAAATGTCGAAAACGAGCTAAAACACAAAATATAAACACTCGCAAGAAAATTAAAATGTCGGGCGAGGAGCAAAATAACATTTATTTCCAATTTTTCTCATCCGGACCAACATTATTAGTTTGCCAGCCATTATAGGGAGCCAAAATCTCAAAATTGGGAGCAAAAATAGCATTACATTATTTTGTAACCTCACTTGAAGATGCCCTTACCGCCCTTTTTGTTCATGCATTAGGTAGAAGTGGGATAATGCATGTCCGAGGGTAAGTCTAGTTATTGAATTTATATAATCTAATTAGCATTTATCGAAGAGGACAGTAAAATTATCTCTATCAGGTAAAACTTTGTGTTAAAATTACTATTCACATAACAAATGCGGGAGAAATAACATAACCCCCTAAAACATCATGAGTAAGTTCATATATAATTATATGAAAATGTAATTGAGCAATTTCTACCTTTAAACCTTCAGCAGTGCAATCTGATACAGGCCAACCATTATCTCGTGTAGAGAATGGCCACCCACCCTTAGAGATGTGACGATACCATGAACTAAAATCACCTAAACTATTTTCCATAATCTTCAAGTAAATCAAATAATAAATAAGAATATTAGTCGAGGTGCGCGCAAGCTGGCCCGGACACCTTATGGTTGTCACAAAAAAATAATAATAATAGATAAGAATTAAGTTTATAATATGATAAAGTCCCACAAAACAAAATATTGCAGAAAAATATTTTTTTTACTTTAGAAAATTGCATAATAATATTAGAAGGAAAGTAAAAAAGTAAAAATATGTCATATTTTCTTAAAAAACCTCGTAACTATGCATTTTGATTTGAAGTCCTCTCACATATTTTTACAATGTCCCTAAGGGCTCCTTTTGCAATAAAAATAGGTTAGGGGATTTTCTTATTAAAAATGTATAGTTCATAGGGTTTTCTATGCTTGTTCAGTTTTTGGTCATTTGAATTTAACCGTCACTTTTACGCTGACTTTCATTTAGTCCCCCCAATTTTAAAATTTACAATAATCCCCCTAAGGAATACTATCAAAGAAGATCTACATAAAGTGTTTGTAAAACCTTAAATGTCGCGTAACTCATTTTTTGTGTTTTTTTAATTCCACCCGAAGAAAATTGCATAATTAGGCTTACCCTTTAAAAGATTAAAAACATGACTTAACCCCCACCCACCCCATTTTCATGTGTATTAACGCACTTTTAAATTATGTATGGTTTCAAGGGGGTAATGTCTAATTTTAAATTGTTACATGAGTAAGTATAATTATTATTATTATTTTAAAAAAAATATAATTACGAAATATTCTGAAAGGTAAAGTAATATATATATATATATATATATATATATATATATATAGGGCGGGGGGACCTTTAAAGGTGGGGTGAAACTCAAAATATCAATTTTCTTTATAATGCATGATGAAAAACCTTTTATGTAGACACAAAGTGTAGAAATAAATACCTGTGAGATTTTAATAAAATCGTGAGCTTTTTTAAGCATTGGACCATATTCATCAATGATGTTTGTTGCAAGTGTTGCTTGAACACCAAAAACAACATCCCACAATTGAGACCCATTATATGCCTACAGTTGAAATGTTTTCGTTATATTTCTAAGGTCTTAAAATTGTTTAAATAAAATCTCATTTATATATTTAACACAAAAAACCTGCAATTTCATGCCATCTTCAGCCACCCATAGACAATCTTTTATCCTTGAAAGATGCATTTTAATTTCCATTGAATTTGGATCCTCCACCCAACAACAAACCATGTTTAGTACCTGTTTTACAATGAATATTTCACTTTAGAATTTTGATTGAACCGAAAAGAATGTGCACACTTTGGAAATACAAGCACATTGGAGTTTATGACATTTTTCATAGGTGGTTGCTAATTTGAGGAACCAACAATTTTCCTAAAGATGATTCTATATGTGCATAACAACTACCTTTTTAATAACATATAAGAGCGTAATATGGGTGTAAAGACATTGTAATACCCCGCACTTTTGCGAGAATTAATTATTAAGCGAGAAAAATATTATTTAGCGGATTAAATTATTACTTGTGAATTTTGTAATAAATAAAATGCCTAATTTAGATGATAGTTAAACTTGGCTTGTGATATGACTTTTGTAATATATGTTTGAAATAATTAATTGTGAATACATAAATTTGTGTATACGTATATAATTAAGAGTAATTAATTTACGTCGTGAAGTATTATCGACTGTTATGGATAGTATCATTTGGTTTGGATTCTAGAGTGTCACAAAGTCTAAGTTTTATGTTCATAGTGTCTTGAGTTGGGATTTAGGGGATATATATACCCTTAGGCTAAGTTTTAAGCTATTCGGAGTAGTATTTTTGACTCATTTGGAGACCCAAAAATAAGCTAATTACAAACACAAGAAAATTGGGGTATGAAAGGAAGCTTAACCCCATTTATTTCTCATTTTCCCCAAAAGGAACAAACCTAGAAGAAATTAGAGAGAGAGAGAGAGAGAGAGAGAGAGAGTTTAATGGGGTATTTGAGGAAGAAGAAGATGGAGGAGCAATAGAGAGGCTGAAATCAATTGTTCATGTCATTTAAGGCAAGATATGGAATTTTGTTATTGATTTATGATTCATTTTCTCTTTCATAAATTATGGAATTAGAACTCATGTATTAGGATTTAATCGTGTTGTTAAGTTGAATCCATGTGTTAAATTAATGATTTAATCTGAAATTTTGATCAGATAATTGAGATTATGTTTTTTTTAACAAAGTTAGGGCTTTCGAAGATGAAACCCTTAAAATTAATGGATTGACTTGATTATAATCATTAGTAATTCTTAGTGATATCCTCACGTATAGAACTAACTGAAGCCAATGACTCATTCAAATGTCCATTATAGCTGCCGAAATATCTGTAACGATATGAGGAGAAATAGGACTCTTGAAACCAATTCCAAAGTGTAAATTTAACAACACTTTCACTGTACGATATAACCAAGAAAAGAAAAGGCAATAAATATTTATCTCCTCCTATATTCTTTCTTGTTATGGTATCAGAGCCTCATGGCTAATTCTTCTACAACAACAAATCTTACACCTCCCTTGAACAATTCATCTCAATTTTCTATCAATTCTTTAAACAATGCCCATCATGCTATTTCTCTCAAAGTTAACAACTCAAATTATTTATACTGGAAAACCCAAATCACACCTTATTTGAGAGGACAAAGACTCATGAAATACATTGATTTCTCCCTTCCTTGTCCACCTTCTCATATTACTGCTGCTGGCACATCTGAACAACAAGAAAATCCGACTTTTCAACATTAGGTCGATCAAAATTAGATGCTACTAAGTACTCTTATCTCCTCTTTAAGTGATGAGGTTGTACCTCTTGCCGTGGGCTGTACAACATCCAAAGAATTTTGGTATGTTCTATTTACAGCCCTTTCATCTCCATCCAACACCAGAATTCTCAGCATTCACAACCATCTCCATGATCTTGATCATAAGGATGACTTTATAACCACTTATCTCACTCGTGCCAAACAATACGCGGACGAACTCGCTGCCATTGGTCCCCCTCTTCATCCAGCAGACTTCAATATTTTTGTGTTCAGGGGTCTTCGGCCTGAATTTCAAGATCTTGTGACCACGTTATCTGCTTAGCCCAAACCTGTTACATATACTGAACTTCATGGACTTCTTCTCAGTCATGAGTTTTTAAACAAAGACTCACTTGCCAAACTATCTATCACCCCTTCCAATCTCACTGAACCTTCAGCCAATCAACACACATCTTCACCTTCTTCTCATTACTCTCATAGTGGTGGCGGTTATTCTTCACATAGGGGTTTTCGTGGTGGTCGTTCCTACAGTGGTCGTGGTAACCGTGGAGGCCGAGGTTGTCAACACACCTCTTTCTCTCATGATAACTTCATTAATTACAACCACCGACCACATACCAAATGTCAAATTTGCTACAGCCATACTCACACTGCCCCAAACTGTGCCCAACGCTCCCATCCCCCCCCCCCCCCACCCTTCTCCCACTTCCCATTTTCCTTCCTATAATCCCTCACCCATTCTCCCCCATTTTCCACCACTTCAGAAATCCCAATGGTTTCCCGACACAGGTGCTACACATCACGTGACTCCGAATATTGTGAATCAGAGCCAATCAAATGAGTATCATGGCCCTGATCGGCTACATGTTGGCAATGGTAAAGGTCTATCTATCACTCATACGGGTTCCTCTACTCTCCATAGTCCTCTTAAATCTTTTCATCTTTCTAATATTCTGCATGTTCCTTGAATTTCAAAATCGTTACTTTCTGTTCAGTAATTTACTAAAGATAATAATGTGTATTTTGAATTTCATCCTGATTCTTTTTATGTCAAGGATCAAAATACTCATCGCAAGCTTCTGTCCGGCCAGAGTAACGGTGGACTCTATTCATTCTCCCCAGATTCGCATTCCAGTTCAACCTCTCCTTTTGTAGCCAGTGCTAAAAAGACCAACTCTGATGGCTGGCATCGTCGTCTTGGACATCCACATCAACGTGTTCTTAGCCAGATTCTTCGCTCAAATAACTTACAGTGTAGTTCGAAGTATTCTAGTTCATTTTGTAATCCTTGTCAAATGGGCAAATCCTCTCGCCTACCATTAAAGCCTACTCAAACTTGTATTGGGATTAGTGATGTTTGGGGTCCAGTACCTATTCTGTCATCTGAGGGACATCGTTATTTTGTTATTTTTGTGAACCATTTTTCTATATTTATCTGGTTTTATCCAATGAAACGGAAATCTGACGTGTTTTCTATTTTTCTCCAGTGGCAAAAATTAGTTGAGCGTCAATTTAATTCTAAAATTAAATCTGTCCAAACTGATTGGGGTGGCGAATTTCGGAAATTAAACCCATTTTTTAAAATTGTGGTGTCATTCATCGACTTGCTTGTCCATACACCCACAAACAAAATGGCACCATTGAACGCAGAAATCAACATGTTGTTGAAACTGGCCTCACATTACTAGCTCAATCCGTAGTGCCACATAAATTTTGGCAATTTGTGTTTGACACCGTGGTTTATTTAATAAATCGAATGCCCTCCACTGTTTCACGTGATCAATCTCCCTTTACCTATCTTTTTAAAAGAGCTCCTGACTATACATTTTTAAAAATCTTTGGATGCCTTTGTTTTCCATTTCTCCGTCCCTACAATAATCACAAAATGACATTTCGTTCCTCACCATGTGTTTTTCTTGGGTATAGCCCTTCTCATGTCGGTTATCGGTGTATGAACCTCCAAACTCGACGTTTTTACATTGTTCGTCACGCCCGTTTCAATGAAAAAAAATTTCCCTTTGAAAGCTTACACGCCTACTCCTCCATTTTAGGCTCCCCACCTTATCAATCACCTCCTTCTAATCCTTGGCTTACTTCCCCTAATTGTCCTCCTATTCCAACGTCCACTCTTAATTTTCATTTACCTACCACGCCTCCCAGGAACTCGTCCCATTCTAATGTCCTTCCCATTTCTTCCAGCCCCTCTGTTCTACCTAATCCTTTACCTCCCCAAAACGAACCATCCAGCTCCTCCATATCTGGTATATCCCCACAACCACCTCTATCCATTAACCACAACATTTCACCTACTCCGTCACTGCCACCTTCTCAACAAACATCTGAAATTCAACTTCATATTGATCTCGATATTCCTCCACCTCCACCTCCTCGCACCTATCCCATGATTCTTAGACACATGTCTCCTAACTCTCCACCATCTTCTTCCGGCCCATCTGCGCACCTCTCCACCTATCCTTCATCTTCTGAACCCACTTGCTTTACTAGTACCAATAAATCCCCTGTGTGGAGCCATGCCATGGATGCTGAATTTAACGCTTTACTTCGCAATAACACGTGGTCACTTATTCCTCCCACCCCTCAAATGAATATCATCGGTTGCAAATGGGTGTATCGTATTAAGTACAAAGCCGATGGGACCATTGAACGCTACAAAGACCGTCTTGTAGAAAAAGGCAATCACCAACAACCCGATGTTAACTATGCAGAAACCTTTAGCCCGATTGTCAAATCGACCACTATCCGTCTTGTTCTCTCTATTGCTGTTACTCGTCAATGGCCTATACGTCAACTTGATGTCACTAATGCCTTCTTGCATGGACTTCTTAGTGAGGATGTTTACATGCAACAACCGCCCGATTTTGTTGATCACACTTGGCCTGACATTGTGTGTAAATTACATCACTCACTTTATGGTTTAAAACAGGCTCTGCATGCTTGGTTTTCGCACTTACATCAATTTCTCACCTCTCTTGGTTTTCACCCATCTCGCACAGATTCATCTCTCTTTATTCTGTCATCCGAATTTGTCCTCATTTATGTTGACGATATCCTTATCACTATCAATTTTCCAGCTGAAATTCAGGGTCTCATTGATAAATTGGCTACTACTTTCTCAATTAAAGACTTAGGCCCACTTCATTTCTTTCTTGGCATTGCTGCTGTATCTACACCTCAAGGTTTATATCTTCATCAATAGCAATATATTCAGAAGCTTCTTGACAAGTATGGGATGTCCTCATGAAAACCCGTCCTCACTCCTTGCACCCCGGACTCTAAACTTTCAACCGTTGGTGGTACTCCCTATCATGATCCTACCCAATTTCGTCAAATTGTGGGGGGCCTTCAATATGTTACATTAACCCGCTCGGATCTCGCATTTTCTGTGAATAAAGTTTGCCAATTTATGCACAATCCTTCTAATGAACACTGGCTTGCTGTTAAACGTATTCTTCGTTATTTAAAGCATACGATGTCACATGGACTGTCCTTTAGCAAATATTCTCCTTGCACTATCCAAGGTTATTCTGATTCCGACTGGGCTGGCTCGGTGGATGATCGCAAATCTACGGGTGGGTTTGCTATTTACTTGGGGTCAAATTTAATCTCTTGGTCTTCTCGTAAACAATGAACTGTTGCCCGATCCTCCACTGAATCTGAATACAAAGCTCTAGCAGATGTCGTAGCTGAAGTTACTTGGTTACAATCACTCAGTAAATAGTTACATGTGCCTCTTCTCAACCCTCCAATATTATGGTGTGACAATATTGGCGCTACTTATCTTTCCGCCAATCCCGTTTTCCATGCCCGCATGATACATATTGAAATAGATTTTCATTTTGTCCGTGACAAAGGGGCTAAACGAGATCTTCAAGTCCAGTTCATCTCTACTCATGATCAAATTGCTGATATTATGAATAAAGGTCTTGCTTCGTCTCGGTTTCAATTTTTATGTGACAAGTTGAAAGTTCATTGTCATTCCCCATCAACTTGAGGTGTCCTCTTAGTGATATCCTCACGTGTAGAACTAACTGAAGCCAATGACTCATTCAAATGTCCATTATAGCTGTCGAAATATCTGTAACCATATGAGGAGAAATAGGATTCTTGAAACCAATTCCAAAGTGTATATATAACAACACTTTCACTATACGATGTAACCAAGAAAAGCAAAGGCAATAAATATTTCTCTCCTCCTATCTTCTGTCTTGTTAGTAATAAATGAAATCATGTTCCCATACTTATATTTTGGTTGGGTAATTTTTTGAAAAGACAGAAAGTTATTTCTAATTCGATCCCACATTTATGGTAACTTTTAAGCTTTACATATGAAATAAAATAAAAACTGCAATAACTCTCAAAGAGTCAAAAAATTACACAGTGCCCTATTTTTAGGGCTGAAAAACATTAGTTTAAAAATTGACACTGATTAAATAAGGTTAACATGGAAATTTATGAATTCGGTTTAATCACTATCACACGACATTCACATTTCTCTCGAGGAAGATACAAAGCATTAGTTGGATGTAATTTATCATGGGTATGTGGAACCATTTTGGGAGACATTAATTGCGCATTTGGAGGTGGAATTTAAGAACCTAACCTCAAATGTCCTCATTATGGGCGACTCAGATAATATTTGACATAGTTGTCCCTTATCTAAGCATTGGTGTGTTGGTTTTATTCTTGTCAAAGCTCGGTGCCGAGTGCTTCAATGCCAGTCATCATTCAATTTTGATCACCCATTCCCTTTTTTTAATTACAGCCAATGTCATGTTTTCTTGGGCACCTTCCCTTTCAAGTGGGGAAGTTCACTGATGTTTTATTTCTCCCTTGTCGCCATCATCCAATTATTTGGTTAATATTTTTTTATGTGGGGGAGAATAACATATATTGGAGGCCCGGGGAATAAATTATAATTTGTACTTATTTTATTTTCTTGTCTAGTTTAGTCATTTTTTCTCTTTTTAGTTACTGTAGTGTGTTGAGAGAAATATTATCTTGAAATATTCTAATGTCATCCCTTTAGTCATTTTACCTTTTAGGGTTATATTGGCTAGGAAAATAACTTATCTTATAGTAAAGCCATTGGTCTCCCTTTTTAATTTCTACTATTTCTTTTGAGAATACTCAGAGAGAATTTTCTCCCTTGTTCTCTAAATTATGTTGTTATTATTATTGTTGTTGTGTAGTGTAGTGTATAATAAATTGCTTTTGATCCCGAATACACATCATTTTCATTAAGAGAATACTCTGAAAAATCAAGTATCCAAGAAGGCATTGTAGAACAAGATAAAAATTGACTTACATATGAACCATAACTCGAGGCTTGGGGGATCATCAACAGTCTTTAGATTCATAAATTAGAAGTAGTAGGATTTCCTTCTTCGTGTCCAAGGATAGGATATCTAAAATTACTGCCTTCGAAATTACACCTAAGACTCCAAAATGATTTTCTTCAAGCTTGCAATCAGGAATAATAATTGTGATATCTTCAAACATATTTTAATAGGATTCTATGAACTTCAAAAATATAATGGCCAACATTTTTGGGATTGTAATATCTTCTTAATCTCGTAATTGTGACCATTATAAGAATTGGGGGTAATATATTTATTATATGGAAAATATAGAGAACAATGTATCAAGGGGTGAATGCATCTTGGTTAAAGACATAAATTAACAAGAAAATTGTAGAATTTTAACTATTGATTTTATTTTTTTAAATTTAAAATAATTGAGACTAGACTCATTAGATTATAAAGAACCCAATATACAAAACTTATCGCATCTCCATGGTTTATTTTTTCATAGTTCAAAATTTACTTCCGTAAAGTCTAGTACTTATCTTTAAAAAGTTGGAGATAAATATTTCATTCATAGGATTTTATCGATTTTTAAATTTTGGCAATTTGTGTGGCTTTCCCTCAATTTAGGGATATGTATTGTGTTTCTCTAGAATCATGTAACAATAATTATAAAAACAATTAGCTCTTCAAATTATTCTTTATGTGGATCCATGGTTGGAGGCCTATTCATTTCGTATTGGTGATGACTTTACTAAACAAAAGTATTGCCTAATATGTAATGTAATATTCTACCACGGTAGTTTGAAACATCTTATTGGATGATTTAAGTTGATAAAAATCTACACTATTCTCGCGAAAGAAGTTAAATTTTTTTAGTGACATTCGATGTTCAATAATGTTACACATGTAGTTATTGTAAATGAGTTCTTTCACATTATACTAATTCGAAAAACATATTGGAGGTGTCCAAAGCTGCTATTATTATCTCCACCTTCTAAATCTTTATTTTAAAAGTTTATTTCATACGCGGGGTGGGGGTGGGGGGGGTGGTATGTCTACAACATATTATCCTATTTTATAAACTACGAATTTAGGTTATTCTGTGGCAGTTTCATAGCATAATTGGAAAAATTTCATAACAATCTCAAAGTTAGCGTTTCTCAATTTTATAAAAAATTTAGCCAGTTTTTCCTAGATATTGAGAAAAAAATATAATTTGTAACAACCAGTAGTTATAGGTTGTTATAAATAGTTATAAGAACTTATATGTGGTCTCATGGTATAAAATGGGTTGTATTAAGAAGATCAGGGTCATCCAAAGGGGGAAGAAAGCATGTCTTTAGTATTTTACATTCTAGAATTTCTATTTTTGTAATTTGAGTTTCACTTTAATGTCACTTGTATTTTGAATTCACTTTTTCTAAGCATCTATATATCTCAAATTCCTTTACTTTCATATCTTCAATTCACTTTCTTATACAGTCTTAAAAGAAAATCCTCTTCATTAATGAATTATGAACTTGTTATTCTGTCGACTAAAGGGTTTAATGGGATTCGAGATACCATAAATAAGATAATAAGAGCGATAAAGTCTTGTAATGGTCGTGCTTCCTAGTGGGCTAGTTGAGGCCTTGCATAATAAATAAGAGTTGGAGTTATGCTCCAAAAATATTGGTCTTGGGAAACAAATTTTTACACTCTAAAATATTCTCATACTATGCGTAGAGACTCCCCCCCCCCCCCCCCCCCCCCCCCCCAAATCATTATAGAAAAGGTAATGTTGGGTTGCAAAGGATAGTTACTTTGAAATTCTAAGTTTGGGAGAGATCACTGGAGTTCTCTAGCGTGGCCGTGAGAGGAGGAGTCCATGTCCATTGACAACGAGAAAAGGAGGATGCGATATTTATTGATGAAACATTCGTGGTTCGATATATAAATATTTGATTTCTGAAGTATTGAATACTACATTTATATTTCTTAAAAATAATTGTTATTGAGATTTCAATTGAACTCTAGGTTAATGTTATAGGATTTTCACTATTAATTATAGTTTAACTTGATAACCTTGGTTATTTACTATTTATCCTTTTTTCTTTACTATATCTTGGTTTGGTGGGTGTTTGATCTTCAAAATTTAATTTTTATAAAAGTGGTGATTTATTAAAATTTTATTTTCTGAAACTTTATTTACACTTCGGAGAATAGGGGCTTAGACCCCTTCTTATTATCCATGGATTATGGAGAAGCCTCGTACTATACCTTAACATGTTTCTTGACCTCTTGCAGTTTTTAATGGTGATGCTTGTGGTATGAGGTGTTACTCCATAGGCCTTAGCCACATCGAGATTGCCTCTGACCCCCTTTTTTGTGTTTGAGGTTGGAGAATAAATATGACACATTAGCATTCTCCAACATTAGTGTATGGATGAGGATGATAATAAATATGACATATTACATTAATTAGAGAATTAAGGTAAAGTTCATGTTCCTTTCTGTATTTGGATTTTTAGGACAATGCTTTTCAAGTTTATAAATCTAGTCCCTGTGGTACAATAATATTTATAAATCTAGTCCCTGTGGTACAATAGCATTTATTTTTTTGATCCGCGTCAGCGGCACTATTTTTCACAATTTTTCATGGATTTTTTAGTACAGGAACTGAATTTATAAATTTATATAGAGTGTCCTAATTTTATATACTTTGAGCATCATAAGGACCTTTTCCCCAAAACCCCCAACATTAATCCTTCCTGATGATATTGAATTGAAGTTGATATATTCCCTTAATCAGAATTTGGTTAAGCATACCCCTTATTTTGACTTCTTAAGGGATAAGGATTTGAATGTGAGATGAATGGGCGACATGCATATTACATGATAATTTTTGGATTGTTGTTGAGACATTCGTAGTTATTTTAACTTTTTGTGAATTATTTAGGATTTATATTTAAATTATAAATTTTTGATAGTTTGTAATTAGAAATTTTTGGATTGTTGTTGAGACATATTGTACTTAATTTCTTATATTTTATTTTATAAATTACTGATCTTAAGTCGGGATAAAGGTGGTAGGTTGCGTTAGGTACCTGAGAGCTGGCATAACACCTTGTTAAATGCTTATGAACATTAATATTATCAATATACATGTGATTACTAAAACATTTCCCTTAAATGATGCATTTCATCTTCGAACAAGTGTCTCGAAAATAGGAAATTGTCGTCGCATCATTCTTGGGTGCGATAAGAAATGGATAAGGGTTTTTGCACAAATATGGATGTGTATGAGTAAAGAAGCAAGTACGTGGTAACAGGCTTAGATTAGACTTGAAATATAGGGAGTTTAACTTGGAAATGAATGGAGTTAGTGGATATTATGACAAGAATAAAAGCTAATATAACTTGTCTGCAAGACACAAAATTTCTTAGTGAGAAAGCTAAGATAATACGACGTTTAAATTATATTATGTAGAAAACATAGAAATTGGAATAGTGTTGGAATAATAGTGGATAAAAATTTTAAGGAGGCTATCGTTACCTTGCAATATGATTTTTACCTTATCTAAAGGTCCAATGCAAATATACTGAGTATTTTCGTCCTCATAATGGATTTGTTGCATTACTGTGTTTAATGCCTTTTGCCTTATCTTAGAGAAGGGCCATTGCATGAGAAGAGGTTCTGCAAACTTGTTTAAACCACCCCATAAGATGTCTTGTATTATTGGACGTGGGTAATACAAATCTTCCTGAGAACAGAAAATGTGTAGACTTGATTAATTGTAAACCCAAATAGACATTTATAATTATATGGATTTTCCCTCTTACAGTACATATTTAAAATGAGTTTAACCCCAAAATTTCAAATAATTAGGCATCGTCACTCATATTTATCGTTACGTCATTTGACAATTATAATAGATAGGAAATGTAAGAATCACCAAAATTTAAGTCCAATTATAATCTCCTCTGACCCTAATTAAGAGCAAACTATTAACGTTTTGATTGGCCCAAATTTATATTCCACTTTCCCGTTTTGTAAATAATCAACGAAGGATAGTAAACAAGTGTTGATCATAACCATTAATTGAGTGTGTCCTTAATCGATAAAAAAGATAATGGTCGTTAATTTGGGATGAGGGAGTGTAATTTTGTAGGGGCATGTATTATACATTAAATAATGGGATAAAACTTGAAATATTTTGGTAATTGCTATATGTGATTGTTCGTAAAAATTGGGGTCTAAAGTGTGCCTACTAAAATTTGTGAGGATGAGCCCAATTATCGTCTAAATGAAAAAGGGAAAGAGTAAAATGTACCAAACATATATGATGTATTATAATTCGTAAGAAACTCTATAAGTAGATATAAACCTACAAATATAAATTATATAGCTTTTTATCAACAAAATGACATGATAATTGAGTTCTATCGCATTAATTTATGCGAAACAAAGGCACGATTTGTATACTACATTGTCATTATATATATATATATATATATATATATATATATATATATATATATATATATAGAGAGAGAGAGAGAGAGAGAGAGAGAGAGAGAGAGAGAGGCTCCTGTGTAAATTTGCACAGTGCTGGCGCACACTAATTTTTTTAAAGCATTAAAGAAAATATTTTTAAGTTTATTGTTTTTATGTGATATTTAAACATTTCAACGGACCCATGTAAAAAAAATCAGCTTAAAAAAATGTCTTTTGCTATTTTTAAAAAATCGGTCAAACTTTTACAGCTTTTAAAGTGTTTAAAAACAGCAAAAGCTGACCAATTTTTTAAAAATAGCAAAAAAAAAAAAATTTAGTTGATTTTTTTACATGGATCCGTTGAAATTTTTAAATATCACACAAAAAAAATCAACTGAAAAATATTTTTTTACTATTTTAAAAAATGATGTGCCAACTTAGTGTGCTCATGAGTCTCTCTCTCTCTCTCTCTCTCTCTCTCTCTCTCTCTCTCTCTATATATATATATATATATATATATATATATATATATATATATATATATATATATATATATATATATATATATATATATATATATTCACCTTAGCACATTGATTTCTTGCCATATCCCAATCAATTTCATTGTAGGGATGTGTATATAGCTCCATCCTTAGTGATAAAATAGTGTCATTGATTCGCCCTACAAACCTCTTCCCATATAAATATGACATGGGAAGGTACACCATCCTACTGTGACACCACATCATTCCTGCATTAATTTCACACATTAGCATTAAAATTTTTTTAATTATACACAAGGTTCTAAAAAATGCGGGGCGTGATCGAGGCGTGTAGACTAAGCCTTAAGCCTTAGAAGCCTAGGCGAGTCTTAGGCGTAAAAAATCGTGAAAAGGCGTTTAGGTTTTCTTAAGATATTTTAATATTTTTTAACCATAACAAGGCAATTAAAATACTTAAATTGTACATATCATAAAAATATGTCTGAATATATGCAAATTAAAATACTATTCGATTATTTTGGATAAGATAATGGTCCGGTTTGTAAAAAAATTCTTTAAAAGGCGATATCATTTCACTGAATCATTATTGTTTTTAGAAAAAAAAAAGTATGCTTTAAGGGTTTTACCAAGAATAAGGCGTAAAAAGCGTAAGGCGAGGTATTTCTCCCAAGCTTCAAGCGTAGGCGAATTTTTTATAACAGTGATTATACATAGAACCCAATACAATAAATAATCATTACAGGTTTATTTTACTACGTTGGAAAATGGACTATGTTTTTTTATTATTTTTTACTAATTAAAATTTTGCTTTCTATTATATATGATAAATTTGGTCCGCGTAATGGAATTCTTATTTATTAACAATGGGTTTTGGAGTAAAACAATGACATTAATTGTCTCTACAGACCTCTTCCCATATTGATAATTAAAACAGTGGCATTGATTGAATATATATATGTATATAAGTGCAACAAATGCATGTCACAAAGATAATTGAGAATGGCATAATTTAACCTTTCACTTATGAGTAATTATGAAGTTTAATGTTTGAGGAAAATTTAAAATGAGAACAATTATTCTTAGTTTTGTAGCTCTTTTTCTTTTGATAAACATACTTACCCTCATTGAGGACTACAATGACCCCCCATTGTATCTTAGACTTATTTCACCCACCTCTCCCAGATTTTGAATTTATACAAAATATAAAACATCCCATATTCTATGTTCTTAGATTTGATTTACCTTTTTTAAGAATTCTTTTGCATGAGAGTTGTAATACCTTAAAAATTTCTAGAATAAAAAAGAAAATAATATTTTTGGAATAAATAAAAATTTGTGGTAATTGGACTTGACCGATAAATTTAATTTATAAACTGTGTATATGTAGTTTCTTATTAAGTCATAATTTTGTGTGATTGATTTTCTATGTGTATGGTTATAACAATTGCATGTGTCGTAGAAATACATAATGGTGTGTGATACAATTATAAATGTATAATGTTGGAATGAAATAATTATGGACATATTTTAGGGAGTATAAGGGCTCGTTTAGGTGTTTTGGACCATTAGAAGTAGTCTCGGGCCATAGGTATATAACTTGAAAAACTTTTAGGCTAGTTTGGGTATGGATTCGTGCCCATTTGGGGGTCCAAAGTTTGGGATTTTAATCTAACTTGGGATTTATAGTTAATGAGTGTTTAAGGGAAGTTAAAACACTCCCCACTACAGATAAGAAAAATATAAACATAACTGCTACCAAGAGATAAGAGGAGAATAATCAAAAAGGGGAGAAAAGACAAGAAATCAAACGGGAATCCAAGGGCTTTCTTCCACAACTCATTAAGGCAACAAATTTCTTGCTCAATTTACATACAATTTCCTTATTGATGTATTATAGTAACCCCACACAATTTTTGGGATTTAGGTTTGATTTTGATGAATAAATGTTATGATTAAATTGTAGCACCCCGTAATTTGAGGATTTAGTATTTAATAATTTTTGGGAGAAACAAAAATATTTAAATTAGAGGAACTCAAATTTATGATTTGGAGAATTTATAAGAGTGAGAAGAATTATTCATAATTGACGATTTTAAGTTAAATTGTTCGAATTTAAAGTGTGTCGCATTTTGAGGTTAAAATTGGAGAGCGTTATGAAGTATTTCGGATGGCAATTCTGAGTGCACAGTTGAGTCCGGATGGGTCGAAATTGTCAGAAAAGAGTGTCCGGGAGGGGGTAGTAATTGGGTCTCGGGGTATTTTTGGGCATAGCCAGGGCCACACGGGGTGATTTGGGCCATTTTAATTAGGCCTATATGGCCAAAAATGGGATTAAGAGTTTTAATCGTATTTGAGGGAAGTGTGAACGACAGTTAATACAACTCTAAACCTAGGGTTTGAGAGAGACACAGAAGAGACAAATCAAGAAGCCAATTGGGGGTCTTTTGGAGCCAAATTAAGGGACTAATTGGGGTGTTCTTCGGCAACACCTTAACTACACCAACGGATCAGACCCTACGAACGATTTCAGGCAAGTGGTTAACTGTTGTAGTTCTTAAATTGATGATAATCAATTCACATCATAGTGTGTGTGTGAAAATTAGTTTTGGGTGTGTAGCCATAATTAAATGAGATTTTTCTAAAAGTAGAGTAATTGTTAGACTTAATTACTCAAAGGATGTTAGGTAATGATTTGGGACTGTTAAGGTTGAATTGTAGGGTGGATTATAGTAGGTATTAGTATTTAAATTGATTGAGAATGATGAGGTTGATTTCGGTAAAAAACGAAACCCGGATAAAAAATCCAAATTTGATATACTTAAGGTTATGTATAAATTTGATGATGGATTAAGATCTCTAGAGTGTTTAGAACCTTTTCTTGCATGGAAATAATATTGGTTGTGATCTGGGTAAGAGTTTGGGAAGAAATAAAAGCTTTAGGATTCGTCCATGGCCGAACATAGGCTGGAGAAGACGATTTCGGGAACAATCGATCGATCGACCTAGGGGGTTCGATCGATCGATGATGCCGAAATTTTGGCAATGACGTCAGTTTTAATTACATGGGAGATGTTTATGGAAAAAGGGTATTGGGCTCATTTAAATGATGAAAATTGAATAGGGTTATGACTCTTAGTAATTATAAGTAAATATAATTGGAAAATTTGGGAGAGATAAATGTGTGACACATTATGGACGGAAATTTGGGAATGAAAACTTGAGATTTAAAAATGGACCAAGTGAGCGAGTCCGGATAGGTTGGGCAAGTGACACCAAAGTATTAAATTAATTATTGAGAGAATAAATTAATTTGGAGTCGGAATATAGACTCGAAAAATATTAAGTTATGGAACAAGTGAGCGAGTCCGGGGATAATTGTTGGGTTACACCAAGTATTAAATTATTGGTTGTGTTAATTAATTAAATTAGAGTCGGAATATAGAATCGGGTTAGTATTGATTAATTAATGCGTAAATTAATTAAATTAGAGTCGGACTATAGACTCGGATTAGTATTAATTAATTAATGTGTAAATTAATTAAATTAGAGTTGGACTATAGACTCGGATTAGTATTAATTAATTAATGTGTAAATTAATTATATTAGAGTCGGACTATAGACTCGGATTAGTATTAATTAATTGACGTGTGAATTTAATAAATTGGAGTCGGACCATAGACTCGGAAAGATGATATATTATTAAGTGAGAAAATTAATTAAGTTGAGTCAGGTCAGAGATTCAGCAAATTACAGGCTAGTGTTACGGGATTTTTAGTACATGGTAAAGCCGGGGTTTATATTATATATATACTGTGTAGTGATAGAATATACATATATATATATATATATATATATATATATATATACATATATATTGTGTGTGTGTGCAATTAAATATTAGTGACTAGATATTTATTTAATTTATATATTCTAGTGCTATCAAGGAGGTTGCGTGATGTGGGTGAATCCCCTAGTTTGAGGAGTAGGGTGAGTATATCCCCAGGTCACAGCGTCCGGCATATGGATGAGGGATTTATCTCACTTTCAGGGAAGGAATATGACTGCCTCCACCACGTTTATATTTTGGGCCACGTTGGTGAGCGATTCCAACTTGAAAAACTAGGTTATGTGAGCACACCTAGTGATATAGCATTTTAGAGGGAATCATCCGGTGAGGGTATACTCGAAGGGATGGATGTGTATATATATATGTGTTGATGTTGGGGTAAAGGTACGTATATAATGGTAGTAAATATGATATGCGGGTAATAATATAGTGTGTGGTCACTACACCAAATCTGCCCATTTGTCAAGGTCATTGACCTTGTCAAGGTCAATGACCGTGACATTTCGAGGCGAGACAACTTTTTTTGTCACGGCCGTGTCACGGTCATTGACCTTGACAAAAAACTCGCGTTTTGTGTCACGGTCATTGACCTTAACACGCTTGTCACGGTTATAAATCGTGACAAAGCCGTGACCCTTTTAAAAAAAATTGTCACGGTCATTGACCGTGACACGCCCGTGTCAATTTTGTCACGGACGTGTCATGGTCAATGACCGTGACAATTCTGGGCAGAATTAAAAAAAAACTGCTGGGCAGTATGGCCACTGCCACTGCCCAGCAGTATATTTGTACCTGTTATAGCAACGTTGTACCTGTTCCAAACATCATATATCCGAACAAACTAAAGATAATGCAAATATATATTCAAATAAGAAACTATTTAAAAAGAAACAACATCACCATCATTTTATCTCAAATCTACAAACTATTTGCATGGAAAAGAGATTTTGTACCGCGACGCTCGGGAACACCTCCTTATCCTTCCCTTCTCGTCCGAATAGCGACATAAGTATAGAGCATATGTGGCCTACCCTTAGGGCCACTCCATGTCCCCTGAATTGAAATAAAGTAAAATTAGTATCCGCCCCTCAAATATAGATAAATATAAATCGTAATTGAAATCTAAATCGAAATTGACATATAAATATAAATACATTACCTGTAGTGTCACTCAAACAGCTAATTTGAGCTCATATGGAACCTCCTTCCAACTAATGTACCCCGGGCAATCGTGTCAATTATAATTCTATTCATATCTAAACACTAAGAAATACCATAATCCTATGGAGGTATGCGTTGCAAATTCCTTCCAACCGTTGTGTAGCCAAAAATCGGCAGTTGAAGTTGTCAACTCCACCTTTGAATGGGGTATGGAAAGTGGTGGGGTATGGAAAGTGGAATTCACAACTTCAACCGGTGATGTTTGGCTACATAACGGTTGGGAGGAATTTGCAGAGCATCGCTCCATAGGATTATGGCATTTCTTAGTGTTCGGATAGACGAAGAGATTCAGTCTCCTCTCCACAAATAGGACACCCCAAATAACTATGTACTAATCACCTATTAAAGGTAAGAAGCGTATATTCATGGATTAGTATAAACAAAACTTAGATGTAGTTGGAATATTTATGTATTAATCTCCTCTCCACACACGCACACTACACAAGAGTGAAAATGATAAAGTGCAGATCAAGTAAAAGCATTAAAAATGGATGTTTCGGTACAAATTGAAATAATTATTACAAATTAAAAAATGGTTTCAAATTCGGGTTATCATCAAAAATGGATTGATATTCGGTAGGAGCAGCCAAGTCATCCACACTACTATTTAGACCCCTTGGCGCGTGTTGGACAATTGACCACGACTCGTTGTTGATATACTCCAAGTAAAACACTTGCTCAACCTTTTGAAATGCACAAACAAACGTCTCATCGCTCACGTGGTCGTTGCTCTTCAACTTGGACAAGTCAACCATGATCAAATTGGTGACAGGATCAACTTTAGAAGCATTTTTATCCTCAACTCTTACCCATTCACAGTAAAATACAACCCCTTTGAAGCTTATATAATCCAATTCAAATATATTTTGGATTACACCATAGTAAGTCATTTCAGCTTCAACGAGGTTTTTATCTTTTGCGCTCGCTCGAAAGAAAGTAAGAGCCTTGTATGAAATTCCCGAGTTCTGTACATTTGTACTTTCCTCGTACACTTTAGCGCCGAAAATGTAACCGTTCAATCGATATTTTTTGTACTCTTGTGCCACGAACAAGGGTCCAGTGGCTAGACGAGCAAGCCTTGATGTCGCATCACCCATCTTTAGGAGCTGAGAATATAGATAAATTAATTATATTAGTGGTAAAATTTGAGTGTAATGTACGTTATATAATGACTGTTTTCATTGTAATTACCTCTTGTGTCAACCATAGCCTAAATTCGCTGTCTGATTGTACCACTCTTTTTCGTCTTTTTTTGTTCTCACAGGCTTCATATTTACTGCATATTACAAAATTAATCATGTATAAAATAATCTAAAATAATGTTAAACATTATAATATTCGAAACTTACTTTTTCCATTCTTCGACATCTTCATGTGTGTCAAATAGATAACGAGCTACTTGTTCATGTTTCAAACTCGTTAATTTCACTCGTTTTCCCATCACATTACCACCATCATCGAGGAATTCATCAGTGTCATCAACGCTGGTAGAGTCAGTCATATATTCCCGAGTATATATTGATGACTCCACGGTGATGTATTCCTCTGCAATTGATCCTGCAATATATCGCGTATTCTTGACGTAATCTTTAAAAACTTTCATCAATCTTTCAAACGGATACATCCACCGATATCTAACTGGACCACAAAGAAGTGCCTCGTCGCATAGGTGTAGCAACAAGTGAACACTTATGTCAAAGAATGCTGGGGGAAAGTACTTCTCCAATACACAAATCGCTTCGTTCACAGCCAATTTTGCGGCCACTATGTGTTCTCGATTCAATACCTTCTCACACAAGAGGGAGAAGGTAATACTAATTTGCATAATAGCCCTACGCAAATCCTTGTGCTTGGAGAAACAGTGCTTAAACAATAGAGGAACCAATTGCATGATCACATGCCAATCGTGGGACTTACACTTATGTAAATCATGAGTAGCATAATTCACAATCCTTTGCAAGTTGGACGAAAAAGTAGATGGGCCCTTCAAATTATATATTGTGTCTAGAAGCACCTTCCTTTCCTCACTCGTCAAAGTAAACGCACCAGGGGGAATTATTGTCCTTCCCCTACTATCTTCTTTCAACCATAGTTGTGGTTTAAGTTTTAACGTTTTAAGGTTTTTTCGTGCATTTTCTCCATCCTTCGAATGACTCCCCCCAAGGCAAGTACCCACAATATGTTCGGCGAAGTTCTTCTCTGCATGCATCACATCCAATACATGGCGCACCGAGTTTTTCTTCCAATAAGGCAAGTCAAATAAAATTGACCTCCGAGACCATGCCTTTCTTATCTCAGTTTCATTCCCAGTCGGGGTCTTCTTATGCTTGACATTCTTAAATTTGGGATTCTTACCTGGCATATTTGGGCCACATTCAGAAGATTTATTTTCAATTTCTGAACCCGAAAGTTGTCTCGGCGGTAGCCTATGTTCAACTCCGCCTAATAAAAAATTAGAAGCTTTCTCAAATCTGAAACTATGAGCTGGGGGTAAAAACCTCCTGTGGCAATGGTATACATTTTTTAAGCTGGAGGATAGACGAAGAGATTCAGTCTCCTCTCCACAAATAGGACACCCCAAATAACCATGTACTACACATCCGGATAATGTCCCATAAGCTGGAAAATCATGAATTGCCCACATCAACATAGCTTTCAGCGTAAACTCTTCTTTTCTAAAAGAGTCAAATGATTGCACACCCTCTTCCCACAACTCATTTAATTCTTCTACCAAAGGAGCCAGGTAGATATCAATTTCTTCACTTGGTGCCTTTGGCCCAGGTATCAATAAAGCCATCATCAAAAATTCAGGTCTCATACACTGTGAAGGAGGGAGGTTGAGTGGGGCTAGGATCACTGGCCATACACTCTGATTGGTGCTTAGATTTCCAAATGGATTGAAACCATCTGTTGATATAGCCAAACGAATGTTGCGTTGTTCTCGAGCAAAATCGGGATACTCATAATTCATCCTCCGCCAGGCAGTAGAATCAATAGGATGACGCATGATATTACCCCTACTTCTGCCCTAGCATGCCAAGTCATTGCCTCTGCAATCCATGGTACTGTGAAAAATTGCTTTAATCTAGGCCCAACGGGAAAATATTTCAATACTTTTTGAGGCACTTTTGAGCTTGTGCCTTCCTTACTAGTAGATTGGACATATCTAGGTTCATCGCATACCGGACAACGATCGAGATTTTCATACTCCTTTCGGTATAGTATGCAGTCATACACACAAGCATGAATCGATTTATACTTCATTCCCAAACCTTTCAAACTGTTCTTCATAACAGGATAGCTATTTGGAAGTGTATTCACCTTGGGTAATAAGCCCTTCACCCATTTCAGAATTCCCGTCACGCTATTTCCAGACAAACCGTACTGCGTCTTTAAACTGTGCAAACCAACCATGGCATGTAAAGTTGTTTGATCTTTCTCACAGCCAGAGTATAATGGTTGGGTCGCCTTAAATTTTAAACTTTGGTAGTCATCGTCAAGTTTTATCGTGTTATCTTCACGAGCACTTGAATCTTCTACATCATCAGTAACCTCATTCTCCTCGGCTTCATAAACTCCGTACGCATCATCAACTAAATCCTCTAACATATTATGATCTACGTCGTCCCCTTCTTCATCTATTCTACTTGTTGAAGGATGTTGTGAAGGTTGGTCAGGGACAAAAGGAACTTTCAATTCACCGTGAAAACTCCAAAATCGATAACTATCTTGCATACCCGATCTTAACAAATGTAGTTCAACTGTTTTCCACTCAAACACCTTACCATTCTTACACCTAGCACACGGACACGGAAACTCTTCATCATTACGACATCTCTTTGCATATTTCACAAATTCGTTAGCACCTCTGCGAAACACATCCCCCATTCTATTAGTCTCACCCATCCACTCTTTGTATTTCGGATATCCCATCACAGCTACCACAACTAAACACCTATTAAAGGTAAACAAAACTTAGATTTATAGTATGTTTTTTTTAATTATCCCATCATTTAATTATCCTATTAAAGGGTATGTGGTCCTATCCCATTCAAGAATGCATTTTTTTGTAATATACTTAACAGCTCATGCACATTGTTACGATTTGAAAAAAAATCGACAGCATATCCCCTTAGTTCTCCAAGTACACGACGTAGATTGGCAGGTGTGAGTGTTATTTCAATTGGTCAATTAAAATAACAGTCACATTTGTCAATCTAGTATGTACCCAGAGAACATTAAGATACGACTGCAGAACTTCCTCCAAAAGTAACAACTTTAAGCCAATAAGAATATTATACAAAAATTATACAGTCTCAAACTGTCCAAACGGGACAATTCGAGAGATCTCATTACAGGGGTAATGACTCTCGAACGGGTCTAAGGGTTATTGAATGCGTACGCATAAGAACTAGAATGCTAGTATCTATGCGCACTATATTTAATTTCAAGTATGTTTCATATAATGGGTTAATTCAAATACAAAAATAAATTCATGGGATAATTCAAATACAAAAATAAATTCATGGGATAATTCAAATACAAAAATAAATTCATGTATTGACCACATACACACACACACACACACACACTATCTAAGCTGTTCTATAGGTATAAAAACAATTATTATCCAATTATTATCCAACTATTATCAATTATTTATTTTGAATGTAAATAATATTCAAAACCCCACCCACCCCCACCCCCACCCCCTCAGATTAATTCAAGACATAAGACCCTAAAGGGAATCCTATCTGCAACAAGATTCTAGTTAGTAAAGAAGACATAACAGAATATGGTGGAATCCACTACACTACAAAACCATTTAATAATATTTAAAAAATTCAAAACCATTTAATAATATTTAAGCACTAAAATTAATTTAATTTAATTTAACCTAGGAATTAATCAGATATTTTTATCCTATGTTTACTAATGCTAAAATTATGAAAAATGACACCACCCCCCTCCCCCACCGTGCCCCACCCCGCCCCACCCCCTGCCCCCCTCCACCACCCCCCTCCCCCCTCCCCCAAAACACACCACCACACACACACACACACCCCGCACCCCACCCCACCCCACCCCCTACCCCCTCCACCACCCCTCCCCCACCCTGCCCCACCCACCCCACCCCCTGCCACCCCCTTCACCACCCCCTCCCCCACCCTGCCCCACCCCACCCCACCCCCTGCCCCCTCCACCACCCCCTCCTCCACCCTGCCCCACCCCGCCCCACCCCCTGCCCCCCTCCACCACCCCTTCCCCCACCCTGCCCCACCCCACCCCGCCCCACCCTGCCCCACCCCCCACACACGCACACACATACACACAGATATATACACACACACACACATAACTATACAGACAAATATATATATAAATGGAAGAGAGAGAGAGAGAAATTGGACCTGAGAGAGAGAGAGAGCAGCGTCGAGAGAGAGAGAGAGAGAGAGAGAGAGAGGGAGGGAACGGTGGGAGGGAAAAAAGAAGGGGGAAAGGGTTTTTGCTGGAAAAGTTGTCACGGTCGTGTCAAGGTCATTGACCGTGACACGAATTGTCACGGTCAATGACCGTGAGTAGCCCGTGACAATTCAATTTGTCACGGGCTTGTCACGGTCAATGACCGTGACAATTCGTTGTCACGGTCGTGTCAAGGTCAATGACCGTGACATAAAACGCGTGTTTTTTTATCACGGTCAATGACCTTGACAAGGCTGGCCGGCTGAAAGGTGACAATTTGCCCATTTTGGTGTAGTGGGTGTAATTGTTTTATATAACTTGTGATACAATTATATGATTATTATTTAAAGGAATTAATTAAGTTAATTGGTGAGATAACTTGTAATTCATGAATAATTATACTCAGGCTAGAGTAGTATGGAAAGGGGAGGTTACACCAGGACTAACTGGACGGCGTAGTACAACTAGGTGGGGTTAAGGTAACCGTTAAGTGTGCACATTAGTGGAGGGGTAAGAATGTCGTCAAGAGAGTGCGACACTAACTTAAATATGAAGCGCATTCATTCATTTTAAATTCATGCAGTTAATTCACTTTCTAAATATTTTCAAAATGTTTTGGGTTCTAACCCTTGCTATAAAACTATTTTCAAAACCTTTTAGGTGTCCAACCACAGGGACGCCATGATTGATATTCTATTCCAAGGACACGGAGCTGCGACATATGTGGATGCTAGCAGGAGTTTGGATTAGACGCATCGTTCTTTCATTCCTAGAGTAGGAATCATTTATCAGTTCCAGTTTTATTTAGGGCATGTCGCCCAGACTTTTAGTTCAGTTTTCAGAATTGTTTTATTCCGGTGTTGAATATTTGTATTGAATTATTTTACTTTGGTGGCCGTTGGTTTATTCGGCATGTAGTCGTTATTTATTCGGTTGATTTAATTCAGTTGTGTGAATGTATTATATTTATTTCCGAATGTACGAATTGGTTTAATTAATAAGATAAAAATTGGCACCAACTTTTGGAACACTAGGTGGTTAGTAAGTTTTAAAAAGGTTTTCGACAGTGATGCTAAGGATGGACGAACTGGGATTCCTGTTTTAATTGGGTATAGGACTAATCACCCGGTATTTTACTAGGCGGGGTGTCATAGATGGTATCAGAGCATCAGGCTCTAGTGTCCTTAGGATCTATGCGGCTTTTCACGTTTCAGCTTAGCGTTATTTGATGTAGAACCCTATCCTAGGATTGTTATATTCTCATACGTATGCGCATTTACGTTCTTCTCCCAATTACTTCATATTTCAGGGTGAACTCATATGATTCAATTATCATTTCAGATGCCGCCCAGGAGAGAGAGAGCAACTAGGGTAGTAGGGGGAGGTGAGATTAGGGAGGCTCATCAGGAGCCAGAGTTACCGCAGCAACTGCCAGAGATGATTTCGGCAGCACATGTAACTGAATTAGTGACGTAGGCAGTTGAAGCGACGATGATTGCAATGGCAAGGTACTTTCCACGAGATCATCCACAGGCGTTAGTGGTGTCAGATGTTCTGGTCCACTCGGGGCTGTCGGGATGGCAGCAAGTACGAGAGGTCTTTCAAAAGGGCCATCCACCAGAGTTTCGAGGGGGTTCAGATGTGATGCTAGCGTGTCAGTGGAAGAGAGATATCCAGTCTCACCTATGCATGGTGGATTGCAATGAGGTGCAAAAGCAAATTCTAGACACTTTTAAGTTAGTGGGAGCAGCGCTAGAGTGGTGGGAGTCAATCACCACAGTTGAGGAAAGGGATATATTGGCAATTGCAGAGTTTTGCATGCGGTTCGACCGCAAGTAGTTTTCGCCAGTAGTGGAGACCGAAATGAGGAGAAAATTTAGAGAGGTGTCACAGGGGACCGTTCAGTGGCCGATTACGAGGAAGAATTCACTCGTTTGGCAAATTTTGTACTGGATGAGGTAAGCGACGAAGAAAGAAAGAAGTCAAAGTTCATGGATGGGTTAGTCTAGAGGATCAAGCAACATTTGATTGGTAATCCCGCATTAGTATCTTATACGTACGTCGTAAATGAAACACTCCTGCACTGTAAGGAATATCGCTTCCACGTGAGAGGAAGCAAGGGGGGAGGGGAAACCAGTCAGTCGGATAAAGCGGAAGGGAACATTACCAGTGAGGTATCTCAGCAGCAGACAGGGGGACATCCGAGGTAGGATTCCCGACAGGGGAATGAGGCCAAGCGATTTAGGTCTGGAGGCTATCAACAGGATGGCCAGGACTTTCGACAAGGCCAACAAGGAAGGGATCAGTGGCAGGCTGAATTTATTAGGAGGTGTTTCATTTGTGGGGAAGCGGTACACGTGAATATAGATTATCCTTAGCGAGGAAGGGGTCAACTAAAAGACGAGGTCCTGGATGTACAACCACTACAACAAGTCATGGGTGCGTTCGGGTAGGGGGAAGCTGCTCAGGAACCCGAGGATCAGCCATTGCAACTAGATTATGGAGGTAATTATTTTTATCCTATGGGCATGGAGTATGTTTTGAGTGACAGTGAGGGTGTCACAATATAAGAATTATTTTCACTAGAATTCGCGGGTAAGTCGAATTTAGTGGGTGCGCGGGCTATAGTAGCCATATTACATATATATTTCTGTGGGATAGTGGATTTCTTTAGTGTTAACCACGAGAGAGTGGGGGTATGCACAAAGATGGGATTGGTATTATGCGAGGGGTTACTACTTTCCAGAATTATGGAAGTAGGGTAGAATTTTTTTATGTCGGCTGGATAGCGATGGATTTGAACTATTGCGAATAGTGGGGGTAAGTTTTGGTGTTCTCGACACCAGGGTATGAATGATTTTTAGGTATCACCTGAGAAGGCGTCTAGCCTGTATATATACGTGTATATATGTTGTATTGTGTGGTGCGATAGACAAATAGTGAGGTCTTGTGTTCTCATATTTTATCCCGGTAAGTAGGGGTGTTTACTGAAGTGAATCAGGGTGGTTAGATTTATTTTCGAGTAGGAAGATATAGCTCAGAGTTTATTTTGCACAATAACTAGTGATAGTAAGGGCGCAGTATTTTATGTTGTCTTTTGTAGCATATGGGTAGGTGTGTATGCTTTTGTATTAAGAGACGAGTGTTTGGGGGTACGTGCTATGGACTGAGGGTCTAACGGATCTTAACGATCGACAATGTTAGGTAGTAGTATATCGGGGGGTTCCTTGTTTGGATTTCTCTTTGCGAGATGTCCCACGCATGAAACTTAGCGCAACTTTGGAAGTGGGAAGATGTTTAGTCGTTAGTACATGGGTTGGGTACCCCACATATTATTATTTATATATGTGATATGACCACGGGTTGAATGTTATATTACGGGTCATGGCTAGCATAGTCGGGTAACTTTCGTGCGGTAAAGCACGAGGATAGGGTGTATGGGCACCCGGGTTAACTAAGGCAACTTTTGTGCGGTCAAGCACCGGTACAGGGTGTATGAGGGCCCTGGTTAATTAAAATGCATATTTGTGTAATTTATAGTAGAAGCGAGAGAGAGAGAGAGATATAGAGAGCTTAGAGGCACATATCTAGAAAGTGATATTCAAAGCTTGGAGCACTAGGATCATCTTAATTTCGAGGACGAAATTCCTTTGTAAGGGAGGAAGTATGTAACACCCCGTAATTTGAGGATTTAGTATTTAATTATTTTTGGGAGAAATAAAAATATTTAAATTGGTGGAACTTAAATTTATGATTTGAAGAATTTATAAGAGTGAGAAAAATTATTCATAATTGGCGATTTTAAGTTAAATTGTTCGAATTTAAAGTGTGTCGCATTTTGAGGTTAATATTGAACAGCGTTATAAAGTATTTCGGATGGCAATTCTGAGTGCGCAGTTGAGTCCGGATGGGTCGAGATAGTAAAAAAAGAGTGTCCGGGGGTAGTAATTGGGTCTCGGGGTATTTTTTAGTATAACCGGCCCACACGGGGTGATTTGGGCCATTTTAATTAGGCCCAATGGCCAAAAACGGGATTAAGAGTTTTAATCCTAATTGGGGGAAGTGTGAACAGCAGTTAATACAACTCTAAACCTAGGGTTTGAGAGAGACACAGAAGACACAAATCAAGAAGCCAATTGGGGCTTTTAGAGCCAAATTAAGGGACTAATTGGGGTGTTCTTCGGCAACACCTTAACTACACCAACGGATCAGACCCTACGAATGATTTCAGGCAAGTGGTTAACTGTTGTAGTTCTTAAATTGAAGATAATCAATTCATATCATAGTATGTGTATGTGAAAATTCGTTTTGGGTGTGTAGCCATAATTAAATTGGATTTTTCTAAAAGTGGAGTAATGGTTAGATTTAATTACTCAAAGGACGTTAGATAATGATTTGGGACTATTAAGGTTGAATTGTAGGGTGGATTAAAATAGGTATTAGTGTTTAAATTTATTGAGAATGATGAGGTTGATTTTGGTAAAAAACGAAACCCGGATGAAAAATCCAAATTTGATATACTTAAGGTTATGTATAAATTTAATGATGGATTAAGATCTCTAGGGTGTTTAGAACCTTTTCTTGCGTGGAAATAATGTTGGTTGTGATTTGGGTAAGAGTTTGGGAAGAAATAAAAGCTTTAGGGTTCGTCCATGGCCGAACATAGGCTGGAGAAGACGATTTCTGGAACGATCGATCGATCGACCCAGGGGGTTCGATCGATCGATGATGCAAAAATTTTGGCAATGACGCCAGTTTTAATTACATGGGAGATGTTTATTGAAAAAGGGTCATGGGATGATTTACATGATGAAAATTGAATAGGTGTATGACTCTTGGTAATTATAAGAAAATATAATTGGGAATTTTGGGAGAGATAAATGCGTGACACATTATGGACGAAAATTTAGGAACAAAATTCTGAGATTTAAAAATGGACCAAGTGAGCGAGTTCGGGTAGGTTGGGTAAGTGACACCAAAGTATTAAAGAAATTATCGAAAGAAGAAATTAATTTGGAGTCGGAATATAGACTCGGAAAATATTAAGTTATGGACCAAGTGAGCGAGTCCGGGGATAATGGTTGGGTGACACCAAGTATTAAATTAATGGTTGTGTTAATTAATTAAATTAGAGTCAGACTATAGAATCAGATTAGTATTAATTAATTAATGTGTAAATTAATTAAATTAGAGTGGGACTATAGACTCGGATTAGTATTAATTAATTAATGTGTAAATTAATTAAATTAGAATCGGACTATAGAATCGAATTAGTATTAATTAATTAATGTGTAAATTAATTAAATTAGAGTCGGACTATAGACTCGTATTAGAATTAATTAATTGACGTGTGAATTAAATAAATTGGAATCAGACCATAGACTCGGGGAGATGATAAATTATTAAGTGAGAAAATTAATTAAGTTGAGTCAGGCTAGAGACTCAGAAAATTACAGGCTAGTGTTATGGGATTTTTAATACACGGTAAAGCCGGGGTTTATATTATATATATATTGTGTGTACTATTAAATATCAGTGACTAGATATTTATTTAATTTATATACTCTAGTGCTATCAAGGGATGTTGCGCGATGTGGGTGAATCCCCTAGCTTGAGGAGTAGGGTGAGTATATCCCCAGGTCATAGCTTCCGGCATATGGGTGAGGGATTTATCTCACTTTCAGGGAAGGAATATGACCGCCTCCATCACATTTATATTTGTGCCAGGTTGGTGAGCGATTCCAACTTGGGAAACTAGGTTATGTTAGCACATCTAGTGAGATAGCATTTTAGAGGGAATCATCCTGTGAGGGTATACTCAGAGGGATGGATGTGTATATATATATATGTGTGGATGTTGTGGTAAAGGTACGTATATAATGGTAGTAAATATGATATGCGAGTAATAATACAATGTGTGATGTAATTGTTTTATATAACTTGTGATACAATTATATGATTATTATTTAAAGGAATTAATTAACTTACTTGGTGAGATAACTTGTAATTCATGAGTAATTATACTCGGGTTAGAGTAGTATGGCAAGGAGAGGTTACACTTGGACTAATTGGACGGAGTAGTACAACTAGGTGGGGTTAAGGTAACCGTTAAGTGTGCACATTAGTGGAGGGGTGAGAAAGTCCTCAAGAGAGTGCAACACTAACTTAAATATGAAGCGCATTCATGCATTTTAAATTCATGAAGTTAATTCACTTGCTAAATATTTTCAAAATGTTTTGGGTTCTAACCCTTTCTATAAAACTATTTTCCAAACCTTTAGGTGTCCAACCACAGGGACGCCATGATTGATATTATATTCCAGGGACACGGAGCTACGACATATATGGATGCTAGCAGGAGTTTGGATTAGATGCATCGTTCTTTAATTCCTAGAGTAAGAATCATTTATCAGTTCCAGTTTTATTTAGGTCATGTCGCCCAGACTTTCAGTTCAGTTTTCAGATTTGTTTTATTCCGGTGTTGAATATTTGTATTGGATTATTTTACATTGGAAACTGATGGTTTATTCGACATGTAGTCATTATTTATTCGACTGATTTAATCAGTTGTGTGAATAGATTATATTTATTTTCGCATGTACTAATTGGTTTAATTAATAAGATAAAAATTGGCACCAGCTTTTGGAATACTAGGTGGTTAGTAAGTTTTAAAAAGGTTTTCGATAGTGAGGCTAAGGATGGACCAACTGGGATTCTTGTTTTAATTTGATATAGGACTGATCATCCGGTATTTTAGTAGGTGGGATGTCACATAAATCTCATGTATGTAGAGGATTGGTTTTAACAGGGATTATAACCCAGAAATCGAGGAATTTATTCTTTAATTTTGATGATAGAAACCTTAGGGTTCTTGAGATGAAATTTGGAATTTTTGGATATCAAATGTAGATTACTATAAAACATGTTTACCATCTCCATAACTGATGTAAGTCCTATGCTAGATACCCCATAAAAGGAATTATACACTGTTGAGAGTTTTGGCGAATTCCAGGTTTAAATTATTTAACGATGTTCATAAATTCTGAGAAATTGGGAATGATTTTGGGGTTAATATATGTAATTTTCCATCCTAAGATGGGTAATAAAATTTTATGGACTTAATCATGCATTTATAAAATGGAAGAAACCATTAGAACTGACCTGGAGAATTAAAGAAGAAATCTAGTATTAGAAACAACAAGCAGATCTGGGCTTCTGCATAATTCCGAATCGATTTAGCCTTAGAGCGAATCAATTTGGATTGGCAGCGAATATAATCGGCCAATAACCGAATCGATAAAACCCTGGGGGCTGAGCGAGTTCTGGCCATGGTTAGTTCATGAATATTATTATAGGTTCGAGTGAGTTAGTAAAACTATGTTTGGGCCAATGAGAAATTTATTAAAAATATAAATACCTACATCTTTTAATTGGGACAACCTATTTAACTAGATGGTTAAAATAATTAATATGGAAAACGAAATTAATAATGACCTAGTTGGTGAATTATTAACGAACGAATAATTGTGAACTTGTTGTGGGATTATTTTAACATAATTATAGAGTAGTTACCTATACAATTTATTTGAGATGAATAATTTGTACTTATATATATCTGTGTGGACATACCAATGCTTGTGGACAATCTTATCAACTTTGGGGTTCATGCGTTCGAACTGCGTAGCACATGTCGGCACAGGTGGGCTAAACGATGTGTAGGTCATTTAGGTACTACGTAGGAGCGCCATCTACGAGAGATAGGTGTTGATGCCTGTAGCCTTTGTCACCGCTGGGTATGAGACGTGAACTGGTATACTGCGTAGGGAATGCCCCCAACTTATGTGTGTTATGTGATGTTCGCTTAGGATAAAAAAATCCTTTGGACTTGCCGATGAAGTATGAAGTAGACCCTAATGGTAGATGCCTTTGTGTATCTAATATACGAAAGGGCATATATATAAATTACCCGGATTTTAATGAGATAAATTAAATTGTCTGAGATTTGAGACAAAATTGTATGGCCTTGTTCTCCATTGTAATAATTGGCCGTAATTAATCCAATGTAATACCCCGTATTTTAGAGGGATTTTATTTTAATTATGGAATAAGGATTAATTAATTTAAATGGAGAAAATTTATGTAAAATTAATCCAGATTTAAATTTAATAATTACTAGGATGACGAGAGTTAGTATTTATTGGTGATAATTATGGTGAATATTACTTAGCGAATAAAGTAGTATATAATTATGAAAATATTATTATGGCCTGGAGTGAAAAATATGGCAGTTACAATACACTTAGTTGGGACGCGCGTGTGAGTCGTGTCGATATTACTTTATTGGGTTAAAAGATAATGTATTTTTAAGTAACTTGTATGATCATTTCGAGTGTGCCGATGAGTCCGGAAGGGTCGAGATAATCATAAAACTCTACCCGAGTGTTTTTCTTGGATTTCGGGGCAATATAGGTCAAATCGACTCCCCGAAGGGGTATTTTGGTCTTTTGAGATTTTTGGGAATTAAAATTGATGAAAATAGAAAATTAAAAGGGAATTGTACGTGGGTAGTAGGTTATCTGTCAGTTTCCAAACCTAAGTAAGATATAGAAAGAATCAAAGAGGAAGAAGAAGAACTCCGTAGGTGCCCTGGGATAGACTCAAACTCTAGCACCAAAAATCACACCAATGCGTAGATCGTGAAGAAAGGATCACCCTTATACCAGTTTCATTCAGCAAATTAGAAGTTCACAAAAGTCAAGTGTTTATCTTGCGTGATGTTAGATCATATAATGTCTATGTTAGATTAATTGATGTTTTAATCATGATATTATGAATTTGGGACTGAAATTGGGTATTAATCATTAATTGGGAGTATAGTTTTCATGTAGTTGAATAACCATGTGCAGGGTATGATAAATCTGGGTTTTATACGTTGATTTCACAAAATTAAATCTGGGTTTTAAATTGTTGTTAATGGAGGTAATATAAATTTAGAGCTTTTAAATATTCAAGGAATTTATCTGAATCCCTATTATAATTCTAAGGATTTGATGTTAAAAATGAGGTAAAGAGTGCCTAATCCTATAGGGAGATGATTTGGAACCTTCAACTTGGTATTGCGATAAATTAACATGGGTGTTGGATGGTGGAGGAGGGTGAAATTCGAAGTTTGGAAGGTAGAAGACGATCTTGAAATTCTCGTTTGAAGACCTACCCAGGTCATTCGAACGACCTCGTTGGAATGAGAATTCAAACGAGAATTCCAACGAGATTACTAACGAGATTTTAGAGTTTGTTCGAAGTGAGATTTTTGTTCGAACAACCTCGTTTAAACGAGAATCCCCAGCTTCTAACGATATTTAGAAACTCTAATTTTTGCTCGAAAGAGTTAAAAATCCTTCTAGGTTATTTCAAGTGAGAGAATAGGACCTACGCTAGTTGGAGTAGCTTCATTTCATAATTTAGTGGTGAGAAGATTTCTGTAACTACTAAGGGAATGTGTTGGAGTGAGGGAGCCTTAAAAAGTATATACGATAGAGAGATAAATCATATGGTTAAAGTATTATGAGTAGTAGAGACGATAATACTACATATAAATTTGGGGACTTGGGTTGCGTGAATACCTGATGAATATAATAAGTTGTGTATACTTATTGATTGAACTATTATGTGTATAACATACCTACGTTGCTTTCTATCAGGTGGAGGTTACGCGTTGTGGACGATCATGCCTTGAGGAGACTTCGGGTAGGATTTTGAGTTGTACCACTAGAGCATGGAACCTAGGTACGGGCTATCTGTGAGAGTGTTAGTGATGATGGTCGTATGGGTGCATAGATACATGCGTAGCCCATGGGCTTGGAACTATGTTCACCTCCAACATGTTTGTTTTGAAGGTTCGCGAGAGATTGAACCGATAGTCCTTTATGTAATGAGCGATGCACGAGGACATGCTAGAAAAGTATGCATGCACTGCAACAGGGTCTGGGGGTGTAGTATTGTGTTTGTGTGTATATATATATATATATATATATATATATATATATATATATATATATATATATATATATATATATATATATATATATATATATATATTAGAGTGTATGTATATATATACTTGTGATACTATCCACTGTGTGAATTCAGTAGACATGAATAATAATGAAAGCTGAAATGAATTAAGTTGGTGAACACTTTATTTATATTAAATTGAAAAAGCGCTTATCCATGTTAAAGAGAAATTTTTTATAGGCATTATGTGTATTGCAAGGGAAATACATGGGAACAATATTGATGTATGATTAGATGTTAGACGGGAAAGAACTAGTTAGCATTGGAATAGAAACTAGTAGGGTTTGGTGGTACGTTAGGCATGAACATTAGATGATAGGTGAGCATATGAAGTGAGTTCGATAATCTAACATGACTAATATATATGGTAGTAACTCATTTTAAGCACTTGTTAATTTTTGAACTGTTTTCAACTCAGTATCTGACCCGTTTTATGCAAATCACTTTTCTTGTCAAATTATTTTAGGTGCCCAGCCACAGGGACACTAAGCATAGGAGTTCCATTCACTCGACGAGCTGTAGCTGTTGTGGAAGTTACAGGACCTTGGTAGTAGACACCTCTATGTCCATGATTTCTTCCTTTTGAGCTATTTCATCAGTTAGGGCATGTTGCCCCTTTTCTATTCAGATATTTAGAGATATTGGATTTAGTTATTTACTTTCTCTCAGTTGTTGGTTTATTTCTGTTGGATTATTGTATTTGGGACTTGGTCTAGAAGTGTTTACTCCAGTTACATTTATTATTGCAGTTATTTATTATCATATGATATTGATGTGAATGGTGAATGTTGAACTATTTCATTAACCTAGTTTTATATTACTTAAAATATAAAATTTTGACATTATTATTTTTAAATATTAGGTGGTTAGTGTTTAATATTAAAGTTTTCAACATTGATGCATAAACTGAACGAATAGGATATTTTTCTTTAATTTAATAAAGGACTGATCACCCGGTATTTAATTAGGCGCGGTGTCCGCGTAGCTTTTTTTCTATAGAGCCATATATTTAGGACTGTTGTATTCATTAATTATGCATTCTACGTCTTTAGCTATTTGAGATATTTACTGTGGACTTATAAAGATTATCTCTTATTTTAGATGCCTCCTAGGTAGGCACAATGAGCCAATAGGGATGCCCAGCCTGAGCCTCAGCCAGCTCTGGCCCAGGTCAGAATGATTGTTGTAGAAGTTGCCGCTATTGTAGCCCAGGCGGTGAATGCAGCATCAGTCGTGGTATAGTAGGCCCCGCCACAAGCACTAGCAGTGGCTCCAGCACTAGTCTATGCTTTCCCTTATGCTTGGGAGCGCGTTAGAGATGCCTTCCAGAAGGCACACCCTCCAGAGTTCAAAGGGAGTTTATATTAGTAAAGGCGAGCCAATGGAAGAAGGATAAACAGATACACCTGAGAATGTAAGAGTGCATGGAGGTCCAAAAGCAGATTTTGGCTACCTTTAAGTTGGTGGGAGAAGCATTACAGTGGTGGGAGTCCAGTACCACTGCGGAGGAGAGAGACAACTTGATTATTCGAGAGTTCCGGGTGCGGTTTGACCACATGTACTTACCATCTGCCGTGCAGACCGAGATAAGGCGGAAGTTGTTGAACCTCAAACAGGAAGGGAAGACAGTTGAAAAATATGAGGAAGAGTTTACTAATCTTCTAGATATAGTGCCAGATGAGATACCGACGGAGGAGAAGAAGATCCAGAGGATTATAGATGAATTGACTCGGAGGATTCGCCAGTATTTGTTAGAGAATCTTTCATTGGCCACTTATTATGATGTGGTTAATGCTTCTCTTTTACACTTCCAGGACCACCATTTCCATCAGCAGGGAAGCTAACGGGTTGGGAAGTCAAGCCAATAGGTCTAGACATGAGGTAGTAGTGCCAATGGGGCATTGGCAGCTCAGGGCCAGGTCCGTCAGGGTGAGTAGAGCTCCCATCAGGGGGGCACCGCTAAGAGTTTCCATTCTTGATATTTCAGACAGGGGAAGGGAGGTTTTAGGCAGGTTCATTAGGGATAGTCTGGTTAACAAGGCCAGCAGGAGCAACAACATTTCCAACAGGGCCAACAAGGCCAGGGAGGGGTGGTAACGGCCATCACGACTGAGGACAGTAGGGGAAGAGGGGAGGAAACTTTCTAGGGAGGTGTTTTACTTGTGGAAACACTATCCAAAAACGTCAGGACTGTCCTCACAAGAGCAGAGACCCTCAGCAGCAGCAGGGCACTCATCAGGAGCCCTAGCGACCGATATTTCTAGCCGCCCTCCCAGCACCACCCCAAGTACTAGCTTTACCAGCCATTCTAGCAGCTCAGGTACAACATGAACAATTGCAGTATGGGTTTGTCTACAATGTCCATCAGGTCGCAGTTCATCAGGCCCCGCCCCCAGTCGAGGGTATGTTTTTTATCCAGGGGACTTTGGGACAGATATTGTTTGACACAGGGGCTTCACATAGTTTCATTTCCACTAGTTTTGCACATTCCACGAGGTTATTAGACACGAAAGATATCATAGTTACTAGTGTAGACTCACTAATATGGGTCTTTGATATTCTTTATGTCGGGGAATAGGCATAGATATTGAGAGATTGATTTTACCAGCCGATATGCTTGTCTTAGAGATGCACGAGTATGACGCTATTATTGGGATGGATTGACTAGTTACGTATAGGTCTATGATTGATTTTTATTGTCATAGTATTGTGTTTGTCATACCGATTCAGAATATGTTTTTGGTGGCAATGCCTCATCCCGAGGGAGGTTTGTCGACCCATTTATATTATATAGGGGAGGAGACCTATAAGGGAGTGGTGATACCTCTTTATTCGATTTCGATTATTCGGTAGTTCACGAATGTATTTCGGGACATACTGAGATTACTGCCAAGCAGGGAGATAGAGTTTGTTATAAATTTGGCAGCAGGCACTCAACCGATAGCCCTTGCACCTTACGGTGCGGCTCCGACGGAGATGAGGGAGATAAGCGATCAGATCGAGCAATTGTTGGTTCAAGGTTTCATCCGTAGGAGTACTTCACCTTGGGGTGCTCTCGTGTTGTTCGTGAAGAAGAGAGATGGGTCAGCACGGTTATGTGTTGACTACCGAGAGTTGAACAAGGTCACGATATGGAATAAATATTCGTTGCTCCTAATCGACGACCTATTCGACCAGTTAAGGGGAGCTTCCTATATCTAAAAGATAGACTTGAGGTCGGGGTACCATCAGTTACATATTAGGGAGTAGGATGTCCCTAATACATATTTTCTGACGAGGTATGGATCGTATGGTTTCAGGGTTATTCCATTTGTGCTAACCAAGGCACCGACCATTTTCATGGACTTGATGAACACGATGTTTATAGAGTTCTTAGATCAGTTTGTCATTGTCTTCATTGATGACATCCTGAGTTATTCTCGAATTGAGGAGGAGCATGCCGAGCATCTGAGGATGGTTTTGCAGACACTACGTGAGCACGAGTTATATGCGAAATATTAGAAGTGTGGGTTCTGGATGAGAGAGGTTCGGTTCTTGAGGTACATTATTTCTGTGAAAGGGATATCGGTAGATCGCGAGAACGTGTTAACGGTTAGGGAGTGGGGATAACCCAAGATGCCAATTGAGATACGTAGTTTCTTGGGGATAGGAGGATACTACAGGCAATTTATTCGGGGATTCTCGAAGATAGCGGGTCCATTGACAAACGTGACGCAAAGGGGGTGCCATTTATATGGGATGATGCATGTCAGTTGGCTTTTGACGAGTTGAAGGACAAGCTGACTTCAGCACCAGTTCTAGCACTACCCAGGTCGGGGGTGGAATACCTAGTTTACACTGATACATCCTTACTAGGACTTGGGGGTGTGCTTCAGCGGGAGGATAAGGTAATTACTTATGCTTCCCGTAAACTTAAGGCTCACGAGAGGAGTTACCCCACCCAAAACTTAGAGTTAGTGGAATTCGTGTTTGCATTGCAGATATGGAGACATTATCTCTTGGTGGAGAAATTTCTCCTATTCATAGGTCACTGCAGTAACAGTTCATGCAGTCAAAGTTGAATATGCATCAACGAAGGTGGCTTGAATTTGTGAACAATTATCAGTTCGACATCTATTACCACCCAAGGAAGGCTAACGTGGTAGCAGGCATGTTGAGCTATAGGCCCGCAGGTGAGGTGGCCAAGGTGTGGAATATGAAATGGAAAGAACTCGAACATCAGGATACAGTTGCCCTCTCATTCATGTCATTGATGATGGTACACTCGAGAGAGTTACTAGGGTAATACTGGCTCAGGCAGCGAATTCCTTCTGTCAGGATCAGATTATCCAGCTTCTAGCCGAGGGAGCAGAGTACTTATCTGTGAGCTCAGATGGGGGATTACACTTTAATGGCAGACTACTAGTTCCATAGGGGGAGGAGTTACGACATGCAGTGATGGCAAATTTGCACGGTTCTCGATTTGTAGGACATCCCGGAGGAGATAACATGTACCAAGATATGAGGCGATAGTATTAGTGGAGTGGAATAAATAAGGACATCATCGAGTTTGTTTTGAAGGGTTACACTTGTCATCTAGTGAAGACAGTCCATCAGAGACTGGGAGGATTTCTATATCCATTATAAATCCCTATATGGAAATGGGAGAGAATTTTCAAGGATTTCATCACAGGGCTGCCTACATCACATAGGGGTCACGATTACATATGGGAGATTGTGGATCGATTGACCAAGGTAGCTCATTTTCTTCCAGTCAAGACCGACTATACTATGTGACTGTATGCTCAGATCTTCATTGCCATGATAGTAGGACTCCATGGGGAGACCCTTGATATCGTGTCCGATCGAGACAAGATTTTTGTGTCCATATTTTGGGAGAGTTTCCAGCAGGCCATGGGTATAAAGTTACGATTGAGTTTGGCCTATCACTCGTAGACGAATGGGTAGACATAGCGAATGAATTAGATGTTGGAGGATATATTGTGGATGTGTATCCTTGATTTTGGAAGGGGATAGGAGAAGTTTCTTCCATTGGTGGAGTTTGCTTATAATAACTCCTACTAGTTTACAATTGGCATGGCTCTGTTTGAGGCATTATATGGCAGACATTGTCCTTCACCAGCATGTTGGCTTGAGGTGGGGGATAACAAGTTACTTGGGCCGGAGGTGATTCAGGACACCTAGGCTAAGATTTAATTAATACGGAGTGGCATTCGGGTTGCTCAGGATAGGAAGAAGAGTTACGACGATTCCAAGAGGTTCTTCAGGGAGTTTAGTGTGGGGGATCAGGTGTTGTTGCGGTTATCTCCTATGAAGGGGCTAATTTAGTTTTGTAAGAAAGGGAAGTTGGCATCAAGATATGTTGGGCTATTTCCTATTATTGAGGGGATTAGTCTAGTAGCTTATAGACTTGGGTACCGGAGCACCTGCATTGGATTCATGATGTGTTCCATATTTCTTCACTCAAAAAATATCTTCGGGATGACTTGGCCCACACCATGTTTTCTTAGAGGAGATTGATCTACAACCCAATAGTTCTTACGAGTAGGGGCCAGTTATTATCCTAGACCGTAGTGTTAGGAAACTGAGGTCAAAGATAGTGCCATTAGTACAAGTTCAATGGCAGCACCATAATATAGAGGAGTCTACCTCAGAGCGTGAGGATGACATGTGGGAAAAATATCCAGAGTTATTCCTAGCAGGTAAACCTTTAATCTGATCTTTTTCGAATTTAGGGATGAAATTCCGTTATTAGTGGGAAAGTATGTAATACCTCGTATTTCAGAGGGATTTTATTTTAATTATGGATATAGGATTAATTAATATAAATGGAAAATTTTTATTTATAATTAATCCAGATTTAAATTTAATAATTACTAGCGTGACGAGAGTTAGTATTTATTGGTGATAATTACGTTGAATATTACTTAGTGAATAAAGTAGTATATAATTACGAAAATATTAATATGGCCAAAAGTGGAAAATACGATAGTTGCAATACACTTAGTTGGGACGCGCGTGTGAGTCGTGTTAGTATTACTTTAATGGGTTAAAAGATAATTTATTTTTAATCATCTCGTATGATCATTTAGAGTGCGTCGATGAGTCCGAAAGGGCCAAGATAGTCCGAAAACTCTACTCGAGTGTTTTATTTGGATTTCAGGGCAATTTAGGCCAAACCGATACCGTAGAGGGGTATTTTGGTCTTTTGAGATTTTGGAAAATTAAAATGGACGAAAATATAAAATTGAAAGGGAAGTGTACGTGGGTAGTAGGTTATCTATCAATTTCCAAACCTAAGTAATAGAGAGAGATAGAGAAAACCAAAGAGGAGGAAGAGGAACTTCATAGGTGCCCTAAGATAGACTCAAGATCTCACACTAAAAATACACCAACGTGTAGATCGTGAAGAGAGGATCACACCTTATACTAGTTTCATTCAGCCAATTAGAAGCCCACAAATAGGTAAGTGCTTATCTTGCGTGATGTTAGATAATATAATGTCCATGTTAGGTTAATTGATGTTTTGATTATAATATTATGAATTTCATACTGAAATTGGGGATATAGGTTTTCATGTAGTTGAATAACCATGTGCTGGGTGTGATAAATATGGGTTTTTTATGTTGATTTCACGAAATTAAATATGGGTTTTAAATTGTTGTTAATGGAGGCTATATGAATTTAGAGCTTTTAAATATTTGAGGACTTTATTTGAATCCCTATTATAATTCTCAGGATTTGATGTTAAAAATCTGGTAAAGAGTGACTAATCCTGTAGGGAGATGATTTGGAACCTTTAACTTGGTATTGAGATAAATTATCATGGGTGTTGGATGATGGAAGAGGGTAAAATTCGAAGTTTAGAAGGTAGAAGATGATCTCGAAATTCTAATTTGTTCGAACGAGAATTCTAACGAAAATAAGATTTTAGAGTTCATTCGAAGTGATATTTTCGTTCGAACGACCTCGTTCGAACGAGAATCCCCAGGTTCTAACGAGTCGAACGAGTTAAAAATCCTTTTAGGTTATTTAAAATGAGAGAATAGGACCTACGCTATTCTGGAGAAGCTTATTTCATAATTTAGTAGTGAGAAGATTTGTGTAACTACTAAGGGAATGTGTTGGAGTGAGGGAGCCTTAAAGAGTATGTACGATAGAGAGATAAATCGTACGGTTAAAGTATTATGAGTAATAGAGACGATAATACTACATATAAATTTGGGGACTTGGGTTGCGTGAATACCTAATAAATATAATAAGTTGTGTATACTTATTGATTGAACTATTGTGTGTATAACATACCTACGCTGCTTGCTATCGGGTGGAGGTTGCGCATTATGGATGATCATGCCTTAAGGAGCCTTCGGGTGAGATTTTCAGTTGTACCACTAGATCATGGAACCTAGGTATGGGCTATTTGTGTAAGTGTTAGTAATGACGGTCGTATGGGTATGTAGGTATGTGCGTAGCCCATCGTCTTGGAACTATGTTCACCTCCAATATGTGTGTTTGTTTTGAAGGTCAGCGAGAGATTGAACCTATATTCATTTATGCAATGAGCGATGCACTAGGACATGATAACAGAGTATGATTGCACCTGAGATGTGTCTCGAGGTTCATTATTGTATATATACATAAGAGAGTGCATGTATATATATACTTATGATACTATCGACTGTGTGAATTAAGTAAACATGACTAATAATTAAATCTGAGATGAATTAATTTGGTGAACACTTTATTTATATTAAATTGAAAAAGCGCTTATCCATGTTAGAGAGAAATTTCTTATAGGTATTGTGTATATTGCGAGGAAAATTCATGGCAACGATATTAAGCTATGATTAGATGTTAGATGGGAAAGAACTAATTAGCATGGGAATAGAAACTAGTAGGGTTTGGTGGTATGTTAGGCATGCACATCAGATGAGAGGTGAGCATCTCAAGTGAGTTCGATAATCTAACATGACTAATATATGAGCTATTAACTCATTTTAAGCACTTGTTGATTTTTGAACTGTTTTCAACTCGGGATCTGACCCGTTTTCTGCAAATCTCTTTCCTAGTCAAATTATTTTAGGGGCCCAGACACAGGGACACCAAGTATAGGAGTTCCATTCACTCGACGAGCTGTAGCTGCTGTGGAAGTTACATGACCTTGGTAGTAGACGCCTCTGTGTCCATCATTTCTTTCTTTTGAGCTATTTCATCAGTTAGAGCATGTTGCCCCTTTTCTATTCAGATATTTAGAGATATTGGATTTAGTTATTTACTTTCTTTCCGTTGTTGGTTTATTTCTGTTGGATTATTGTATTTGGGACTTAGACTGGAAGTGTTTACCCTAGTTACATTTATTATTACAGTTACTTCCTGCCATATGAGATTGATGTGAATGGTGAATGCTTAATTATTTCATTAACCTAGTTTTATATTAATGAAAAGATAAAATTTTGACAGCAATTTTTTTTAAATATTAGTTGGTTAGTATTTAATAATAAAGTTTTCAACAGTGATGCATAATCTGAATGAACCGGATATTCTGATTTAATTTAACAAAGGATTGATCTCCCGATATTTAATTAGGCGCGATGTCACATCCAATAAATATAAAATTTTCATGCTATCACGTATATCATTGTGGGACTTGTTGGGATGCGAATACTATCACACTTAGATAAGGGGTGATGTGTTAATTGCATGAGATTAACGATGGGGAATGTTTATTTTGCATCAAGTGTACTTATTTCATCTTAAATTGATTAAGTGAATTCTTGCACACCTAGGGCTCTGACCCAAATTTAAATGCCCCCTCCCCCCCCCCCCCCCCCCCTCCCATGTGCTCTTAGACAGGGATAGCATGATTATTATTGTATCGGTCCTGCGATCTATTATGCTTAATAGCTTTTCGAATTTATTGAGACAATTGTAAGGGCATAAGTTTGACATTTCTTTACATTATGTTGTGTTAATATATTTACTTTATTATCGGATTTATTATTACTTGGCGTTTGTTTAGATTTATATATTGTTACAAAAATATACATTGAACCATAATTATGGGCCTTTAATATATTATTTATATTACATTGTGCCGAGAATCTTATTAATTGACAGACAATCCCCATCTTCGGCATATCGTGTCTGGCCAACCTTTACATGAGAAAATGGGGGTTATTACAATTTTTACAAGAGGACGGTTCTAGTATCCTTAGGATTTGTGTTGCGTTCATTACGTTATGTGTTGCACTCTTTGATATGTAGAGCCTATGCATAGAGTTCATTGTATTTTTATGTTGGTACTAATTGGAACCTTGTTTTCTTTCTGATGACCAACAGACAAAGGGGTAGGCCAAGGCGCGTAGCCGCACCTATTGTCGAGGAGGAGGCTCACCTAGAACCACTGCAATAGCCACAGGTCCCACCCCACAGTTGATAACACCCGCAGAGATTGTTACCACTGTGCCTCAGACAATTTCTATGGCCATGGAAGCCATGCTTCATCACTTCCCACCGCCACATACACACCATTATCCACCACTAGTGTAGGTATCCATGCCAGCTCAAGCACTAGGATATATGTGGGATAGGGAAAGGGCGGCCTTTATTGAGGGCCAGCCTCCTTAGTTTTTAGGCAGTTCAGATATATTAGTGGTGAGTAGGTAGAAGAAAGACATAGAGAGATATTTACGGATGGTAAAGTGCACACCAGTGCAGAAACGAATGTTTGTCACATTTGGGTTGGGGGGGGGGGGTTGCACTTCAATGGTGGGAGGAAGTTACTACAGTTCTAGAGAGAGATTACTTGGATATTGATGAGTTTTGGGAGGGGTTTGAAGGTAAATACTTTCCTTTAGCTATGCAGTCTGAGATAAGGAACAGGTTTATGGTGCTTAAGTAAGAGGGGCATACTGTAGCCAAGTACGAAGAGGAGTTCACCTCCCACTCGTACATCGCATAGGAGGATTTTATCATTAAGCAGAGACGGATGGACAAGTTCATAGTGGGATCAACCTGGAACATCAAGAAGGCCTTTTTGGGGAATTTATCCTTCACATCATATAATCAACGTGTGAATACCACACTGCTCCATTTCCAAGATCACAGGGCATTCTAGTGGAGCAAGGGTGAGAATTACCACGAAGAAGAGTCATTAATCCAGCAGGACAAGACGAGTAGGGGAAGTGGATTCGGGACCCAATAGTTCAGAGGTAACCCATCTGCTGATCAGAATAAGAAGTCTAGGGGTTTAGATGATCGGCATAGACAAAGCTTGCAGGACCAGGGGCTTTCAGGGTAGGACCAGCAGGGCCAACAATACAGAGGCAATCAAGGCCACAGATAATAAGTTAGAGGCCAGCAGGGTCGATAGTTTGAGCGAAGCCCATTTCTCAAGAATTATTATATGTGTGGAGAGAAGTGGCATTCTTCGAGGTGGTGTCCTAGGGGTAATAAGATAATGTAGGAGCAGGGAGGTTACAGGGGACAACAGGTGACACAAGGACAGTGCCCACCATTTCCATCTCTCTAAGAGTCGCTGCATCAGCTTCTCCAGCACCTGTTGCCCCACTTTAGGGACGATAACCATTATAGTATGGGCGGGTCTACCATGTCGCCTATGAAGAGGGGGAAGCACTGGCATAGGAAGTTGATGGTATGTTTCCTATTTTTTATCACATTGTTCGAATTCTATTCGACATGGGTGCATCTCATTCTTTTGTTAGCACGGGATTTGATGGGGAGATGAGGATGGTAGATTACACATCTGATATTGTATTACACATAGATTTATCGGTGGGTAGAGGGGAACCCATACAATTAGTGTGTCGGGGTATCGAGATTGAGATAGCATGACTCACCTTTGTAGCCGACTTATTAGTACTTGATATGCACGAGTATGACATCATTTTAGGGATGGATTGGCTAGTTACGTACAGATAATGTGTGGATTTCTATTGGAGGTCCATCGTCTTCACTATTCCAAGACCGGTGATGTACCTAGTTACGATGTAGTACCCTAGGGATGGGTTGAGCAGACATTCATACTATAACAAGGAGGATAATTGTCCGCAGGTTGTGGTGACGCTAGACTCCATCCCGGTGGTGAGTGAGTTTTATGATGTTTTAGGGAGATTTCGGTGTTGTCGCCTAGTCGGGAGATCAACTTCGTGATCTACCTAATTCTAGGCATGAGACCCATTGTCCGTACACCGTATCGGATGACTCCTCTAGAAATGAAGGAGCCACGGGAGAAGGTTGAGTAGTTATTAGGTCAGGGATTTATTAGAGGGAGTGATTCACCGTGGGGTGCTCTAGTTTTATTCGTCAAGAAGAAGGACGAATCTCTGACACTTTATATCGATTATCGGTAGTTGAACAAAGTCACTATATGGAATAATTACTTGTTTCCATCTATTTACAATTTGTTTGACCAATTAAAGGGTGCTGCGTATTTTTAAGAAATTGATTTGAGGTCAGGTTACCACTAGTTAAGAGTTCGAGAGGAGGACATCTCAAAGACAAATTTCCTTACGAGATATGGGTTGTACGAGTTTTTGGTGATGCCATTTGGGCTACCTAATGCATCAATAATATTTATGGACTTGATGAATCGGGTGTTAAAAGATTACTTGGATCGGTTCATCATCATATTTATAGACGATATCATGATTTATTCTCAGACTGCGGATGAGAACGCAGAGCACTTACGGGTGGTCTTACAGATGCTTCAAGATCATCAGTTGTATGAAAAGTTAGATAATTGAGTTTTTTTACCGAGAGAGGTATAGCTCTTGGGCCACATTGTGTCTGAGCAGGGGATATTCGTGGACCTAGGGAAAGTTTCTACCGTGATGGAGTGGGGACAACCCACCGCACCCACTGAGGTGAGTAGCTTATTGGGATTGTCCAGGTACTACCGTCAATTTATTAAGGGGTTCTTCCAAGATAGATGGGCACTTAACGAATTTGTCGAGGATGGGAGTACCATTTGTGTGGGATGATGTGTGCCAACAGGCATTTGAGGAGCTAAAGACTAGATTAACTACATCCCCAATTTTGGCATTGCCTATGGCAAGTATTGACGATAGAGTCTTCACAAATGCGTACTTTAGGGGACTTGGAGGGGTTTTAATGTAGAAGAAGAGCCCGATAGATTATTCCTCCCGAAAGTTTAAGCCTCACGTGGCATATTACACTACCCACAACTTGGAGTTGGGAGCTGTGGTTTTTCCATTGCGAGTGTGGAGGCATTAACTCTAGAGGGAGAAATTTCATCTTTTCACAGACCACAAAAGCCTGCTGTTTTTGTTCACACAACGGGAGATGAACATGAGACGGAGAAGGTGGCTAGACTTTATGAAATATTATCAGTTTGACATTCACTACAACCTGGGGAAGACGAATGTAGTGGCAAATGCTTGGAGACACAGGCTGAATTTGGAGTTAGCGACAGTGTGGAAGGCCAAGTGGAAGTCACTTTGTAGGGATGATGACTTGACCTGCGCATTTATGGAAGTTCTCACCATCACCCTCGAAATAATTATTCAGGTGGTGAAGGCACAATAAGGAGATCATCTTTGCTAAAAGCGAGTGAGACAGTTGTTAGCCGGGGGTGAAGCACAATTCCATTGGGTCGGATGGTGGTTTAAGATTCGAGGGGAGACTGGTTGTCCTAGATTATGAGGATTTGAGGAGAGAAGTTATGTTTGAGGTTCACGGGTCATGATTTATGATACATATCATAGGGGAAAATATGTAAAATGACATGCGACGTTAGTATTGGTAGGATGGGATGAAAAGGGACATAACATATTTTGTGTCCAAGTGTGCTAAGTGTCAGTTAGTGAGGTGGATCATCAACGTCCTATAGGTGTTTTGTCGCCTTGGGAGAACCCGGTGTGGAAATAGGAAATAATCTCCATGGATTTTATTACTATGTTACCTACATCACACATGGGGCATGATTCCATATGGGTGATCTTCGATAAATTGATGAAGATGGCTCACTTTTTACTAATCTGGATAGATTACATCTTCGAGCAGTATGCCATACTCTTCCTTGCAGAGAATGTTAAGCTACATGGGGTACCAATCAACATCGTGTCTGATAGGGACATGATGTTTATATACCACTTTTGGAGGAGCTTTCAGTAGGCCTTAGGGGCATACCTCATATATTGATCACGTCATATCATCCTTAGACTGATGAGCAGACGGAGAGGGTGAACCTGATGTTGGAGGACATGTTGTGGATGTGCATTTTGGATTCTGAGGGGAGCTGGGAGTAGTAATTAACTTTGGTGGAGTTTGCATATAATAACAGCTATAAGTTCACGATAGGGATGGAACCATTTGAGTCACTCAAGGGGAAACCTTGTCATTTACCCTAATGCTGGTTGGAGGCGGGTGAGAACATGTTACTTTGGCCAGACTTCATTCAGGACACCTCAGAGAAGATAGGGATGATTTTTCCAGGATACAGATTACCAAGGACATATAAAAGAGCTACGTGGATGAGGGTCGGAGAGACTTAAACTTCGATGTTGGTGATGAGGTTTCGGTTAAAGTGTCTCCCATGAAGGGGATGATGAGGTTTGGTAATAACGAGAAATTCTCTCCCCAATACATGGGACCGTTCCCTATTTATGAGAGGATTGAGCCCATGGCATATTAGTTGGGATTAGCGGACCACTTGCAGTGAATGCATGATGTATTTCATATATTTGCATTGCCTAGGTTCCTTAGGGATGAGATAGCATTCGAGCACATTGATATTAAAGAGATAGATCTCCAGACATACGCTACTTATGAGGAGATACCAGTTGTCATTCTAGACCGTCAGGAGCGCCGACTTCGATCCAAGGTTGTTCCTTTAGTATCGGGAGGACGAGTTGACTTGGGAGAGGGAGGAAGACATGCGCACGAAGTATCCCAAACTCTTCTATCTAGGTACATACATTTCTTGATTTTGTGGACAATATCCTATTATTAGGGGGGAATAATATAATACTCCAAAATTTTGTAGAACAAATAATAAAATTATAATTTTGGAATAAATAAAAATTTGTGGAAATTAGACTTAACCGGTAAATTTAATTTATAAATTGCCTATATGCAAATGGTTATTAAGTCATAAATATATGTGGTTGATTTTATATGTGTATAGTTATCATAATTGCATGTGTTGTAGAAATACATAATTAAGATGTGACACAATTAAAAATGTTGGAATAAAATAATTTGTGATATGTTTCGGGGAGTATATGGGATCGTTAAAGTTTTTTGAACCTTTAGAAATAGTCCCGGTCCATAGGTATATAAGTCGGGAAACTTTGGGACTAATTTCGGTATGGATTTGAGCCCATTTCGGGGTTCAAAATTTGGGCTTTTAACCCAACTAGAGATTTAGAGTTAATAAGTGTTTAAGGGAAGATACACCACTCCCCACTACTGATAAGGAAAACCTAAATGTAACTTCTACCAAGAGAGAAGAAGAGAAGAACATAAAAGGAGATAAAAGATAAGAAATCAAAAGGGAATGAAGGGACTTTGTTCAGCAACTCATTAAGAAAAGAATTTTCTTGCTCAATTTACATACAATTTACTTCATGATGCATTATAATAACTCCACATGATTTCTGGGATTTACGATTGATTTTGATGAATAAATGTTTGGATTAAATCTCATGTATCTAGAGGATTTATTTTAACATAGATTATAACCTATAAATCTAGGAATTTATTCTTGAATTTTGGTGATAGAAACCTTAGGGTTCTTGAGATGAAATTTGGAATTTTTGGATATCACAGGTAGAGGACTATAACGCATGTTTATGATCTGCATGTCTAATCTAAATTCGATGCTAGATACTCCATAAATGGATTTATACGCTCTTGAGAGTTTTGAAGAATTTTGGATTTAAATTCTTTAACCATGATCATAAATTATGATAAATCGGGAATGAATTTGGGGTTAGTATATGTAATATGTCATCCTAAGATGTGTAATTAAGAGTTACGGAATTCATCATACGTTTATACAATGGAAGAAACCATTATAAGCAACCTGGAGAATTAAAGAAGAAATCTAGTATTAGAAACAATAAGCAGATCTGGCTTCTGCATAATTTTGAATTGATTCGGCCTTAGAGCGAATCGATTCGGATTGGCAGGTAATAGAATCGGCCAAGAACCGAATCAATTCGGCCCTAAGGGCTGAGTGAGCTGGGGCCATGGTTAGTTCAAGAATATTTTTATAGATCTAAGTGAGTTGCTAGAACTGTGTTTGGGCCAACGTGGAATTTAATAAAAATATAAATACGTATGTCTTTTAATTGGGACACCCAATTTTAACTACATGGTTAAATAAATTGATATGGAAAACTAAATTAATAATGAACTAGCTAATGAATTATTAATGAATGGATAATTGTGAACGTCTTTTGGGATTATTTTAAGGTAATTATAGAGTAGTTACCTATACATATTATACGAGATAAATAATACGTACTTATATATATTTGTACGGACACATCAATGTTCGTGGACGGTCCTATCAGATTGGGGGTTCGTGCGTTCGGACTGCGTAGCACACATCGGCACAGGTGGGGCTAGACGATGTTTAGTTCATTTAGGTACTACGTAGGAGCGCCATCAATGAGAGGTAGGTGTTGACACTGGTAGACTTTCTCACCGATGGGTATGGGTCATGAACTGGTATACTGCGTATGGAGTAGGTGTGTTTTTTGATGTCCGCTTAGGATAAGAGATTCCACCGGACTTGCAGATAGAGTACAAACTAGACACTGATAATAGATGCCTTTGAGTGTCGAATATATGAAAGGGCATATATATAAATTATCCTAACATTAATGAGATAAATTAAATTGTCGGAGGTTTGAGACATAAATTGTAGACCCTTATTATATCGTGCATGATAGATGTTTATGCCACTTTAACGGTACATATATTAAAAAGACCGAAAATTAATTATCATCAGGTCCATTGTAAAAATTGGGGGTACTTAATCCAATAATATTAAATTTGCACGTTGTCATGTATATCATTGTGGGACTTATTGGGATGCGAGTGGTATCACACTTGGATGAGGAGTGAGGTGTTAATCTCATAGAAGTGATGATGGGGAATGTTTATTTTTCATCAACAGTACTTATAGCATTTTAAATTTCTTAAGTTAATTCTTGCACACCTAGAGCTGTGACCGAAATTTATATGCCCCCCCCCCCTCCCCCATGCGCTCCTAGATAGGGATAGAGGGATTGTTGTTGTATCAGTGTTGAGATCTATTCTGCTTACTAGCTTTTTGGATTTATTGTCTCTAGCATATGAGATTTTTCTACTATAGTTATTTAGTTTAGTTGAAACAATTGCAAGGCATAAGCTTGAGATTTATTTAGATTATGTTTGGTTGAGATATTTACTTTCTTGTCGGATTTATTATTTACTTGTGTTGGTTTGAATTTATTTATTGTTTTGGAAATATTCATTGAACCACAATTATGAGCCTCTAGTATATTATTTATATTACACAAACAAGCCCCATCTTCGAAGTATCGTGCTTGGCCAGCCTTTATGTGAGAAAATGGAGGTTGTTACAAGGGTTAACACAAATGTATGAAGAACTTTACTAAATGTGATAAATTGAATATATAAATAACAAATAAAATTTTACTAGGACATTTGCCTCAAAAATTGAAATTCCATTTTACAAAACCCAAATGTAATAATGGAATGACACTTTACTTTATAAAACTACTAAGGCGATGTATATAACGTGTCCAAGACAAAACCAAATTATTGAACTTATTATTGTTGTTATTATTGGATTTTTGAAAAAGGTTAAATAATCAACAACAAATATGAAAAAGAAATAAACCTGGGTGGAAAGGAAGAATGTAAGGAAGAAGCCATATCTCTGGTGGTAGAGGGTTATTCCCACTCCATTCATATACCCCAAGTACCTAGCAAAATGCTCAAAAATGATACAATGAGAAGTTTTATTACATTTTACAATAACTAATGACATATGCTTAAAAATTTAATTTTTTATAAAATTCATAGAAATGCTTGACATAAATATAAACTTATAGTTTTCTTATAAATTAACGTAATAACGAGAGTAAAACGTAGAAAAAATTAGTCACGTAACTTTTATAATGTGAAACACAATATATATATATATATATATATATATATATAGTCGTTTTCCACTAGGTGACTCTTAATAGGTCCAAAAAAATGGAGATTTTTTCATAAAATAGCAAAATATATTTTGGTTGATTTTTTGTGATTGTATTTAAACATTTTAAATAAACCCTAAATAAAATCATCTCAAAAATGATTTTTTTAATTATTTTACAAAATAGGTCAAATATTTATTAGTTTTCAGCAGTTTAAAAATTGGCATATATTGACCTATTGTTTTTAAAATAACAATTAAATTCATTTTTAGTTGATTTTTTAAAGGATATATATTTATTAGTTCTTAGCAGTTTAAAAACTGACATATATTGACTTACTTTTTTTTTTAAATAATAAGAAAATTCATTTTGAGTTGATTTTTAAGGTCTCCTTAAATGTTTAACTAGCCCCAAAAAAAAACAGTTGACCTTTTTTTTTATATTTTATAAAAGGGTTCTTTTTGGGACTTGCTAAAAGCCACTCGTCGGAGATCCTCGCCATGAATATATATATTGAATTGACATACATGAGAAATGTATCTTGATACAAATGTCCGAAATATGTCAGAATGATAAGTTTATAAAAAATAAATTTACACATGTGGTGTAGCACCTTGATCCACCTTTTTCTAAGTATGCACCTTATATATGAGAGGTTGGCCTTATCGAGGAACATGTCAGGGGTATGACACTGAGAGTGATAGGTGAACCGTGGATAAGGCTGCATATAGGGTGTGATATTATAGGAGTAATACGAGTCTAGGATTAAGAGGTCCTACTAGGGAGAGATTTTCTCAGTCTTAGAAAAGGGTTTAAAGTTTTAGAGGCGTGGAGTTCTCGACTACAAAGGCTCACCCGAGGAGTTTCGCCTCATAGTTCGTGGTCAACCTCAACCAAATCTAGAAAGGTCTAAAGGCACCTTCTAAGAATGTTAATGCCTATCTTTGTTGGATGTAATTTTTTTGAATTCACATTAATTTATAAGTTGTACCTATCTTAGTTTTAGGGTCCCAATTAGTGATGGTAACGGAGAGAGAGTATGAGGACGCTTGTCTATAGTAGGTTCAGAGCTCCCAAAATATATTCTATAATGTTATTCTAATACAAAATTTATGCCTCATGTATAGATAATTATAATAATCATTGAAGACTATGGTTATGCCTCCTTATTTGTAAATAAAAACTTAAGATTTAAGGACTACATGTTACTTCTTTTTTGTTTATTAATTATGACAAGTAGTGTGTGTGTGTGTGTGAGAGAGAGAGAGAGAGAGTGAGGTAGAGAGAGAGGGGTAGAGAGAGAGAGGGAGAGATATTAATTAATCAATGAGTGGGAGTTATGGCAACTCGTAGGAATCTATTCTAGATTTTACGTGAAGAGTTTGAACGAGACATAATTTAGGTTTGGGTAAGCTTCAGAGGAGCTTGAGAACTTTATTATGGAAATAAATTTGAGTTTGTATGCTAAGGGAAATTGATGGTCATATTCGTCATTATTTATCTGCATAAAAAATCCTCTTCAATTGTTTAGATGATTATTCTTTATTTTATATTACAAAGAAAACTATTAATTTAATCGCTCTGATAACATTAAATGATGTTCTAGTGACCCTTTCATTTTTCTTATATCCCGAACAGTCAGTTTATTTATGTTATTCATTATTTAGACATTCTAATACTTTTCATTCCAAATGAGGAAATAGGTGACCTTTTGAAGAACCTAATAACCATGGGAAGGAATTTGATTTCTCACTTCATGTTTGAGGTTATTCATAGGAATATTATCTTAGTCTAATCCTCCTCATGTTATGTTCTTGATATTGTGGAGTCTTGGCTCAAAAGACAATCGAAAATAGAGTCTCTCCCTTTTGGCACGACCAACAAAGGATGGGTTTTTCTGCCATGAAGGGATGGTTCGTGGGTACCAATGGGACATATGTTATGTTTTTTTAATGAGGGAATCAACAACGAGTGAAGTTTAAGGTTCACTACAGTGAACGGGCGTCAGATTTGTGCAAAAATGAGTTTAATTTCAGGGTTATATTGGGCATTTCTCTAAGATATCATCCCTTGTATCAGAATATTTTGGGGTTTTAAGCTGAAGTTAATAGAAACTTTTTTCATACAATTTAATTATTTTATACACATCAGGATGACTACTCATCTTGAGAGAGTTGTAACCCTTGTTGATTGAATCAAAGAAAGGAAGCCATCATACATGAAAGTAGTCATATTCATGAACCACATATATCTTATCTTGTACTTATTGGTGTAAGTTTAATGTGTATTTTCTCATTACTTTGAATATATATTGTATTCTATTATTATCTCTTGTGTTTTTCTATTTCTTAGATATTTGGTGTGCATGAATTACTCTATCGAGTGAGTATCTTCACAATAAGTTCGTATCAAGTCTTTGGCTTGTAAACTCTTTGCTTTGTGTGCATTCAAGGTGTTTGACTAAATTTTTATGTAAGATTTTGGTCTTGTACCGATTAGAGAGTTACTATATCTAAGGTTGCAAAGTTATCAATGGTGAAGTCTGACTTGGATAAGTTTATTGGTAAATGCATTAATTTTGCATACGAATTTATGAAATGATAGACACGTTAATGGAAATAAAGCATTGAGAGGCATATCATCTAAACCCTAAGATATGCCAAGGGATGATTGGAAGGCATATGAATTGGAAGTGTGTAACACTATCAGTAAACTCTCGTGCAAAATATGGTATATTGTGTGATAAAGTAATAATGAATGGATTCAATATGGAAGAAACTAGAAGATAAATATATAACGCAGAGCGTAGAGAATCATCGCTTGCTCAAGAGGAAGTTATTTTAATTTGCTTATATTGATGGTATTTATATATATGAACTTCTTGACGAGTTTAATAAAATTATCTCTAATTTATTATGCTTAGATATTAATGTTGATGATTATAAAGCTTTGTTACATCTAAATTCACTTATGGATTCATATAAGCATTTGAGCACCACATTACTATATGGGAAGGAGGAAGTCAAATTTAATCACATTTCTTTGGCATTTATGGGAAGTTAAAACGAAAGATAGAGAATAATTATTGTTAGTCTAATGCATTGGTTGTGTGGGATAGGACCGGGGAAAGAAGGGAAGGTGGGGGAGGAAGCTCAAGATCCAAGGGCTTGGATAATGTTTTGTGTTACAAGTCCAAGAAAATGAATAATTTCAAGAAGTATTTCCCTGAGATAAAGGTAGGAGATAATAAAAAAACTAGTTGTAGAGTCTGTGAATTCTGTTACTTCCGACGATGGTGAATTTGGGAGTACACTGATAGTTTCTTCACTGGAAAGCTCTTCCAACGAGTGGATTCTTGACTCAGGGTGCTTTTACAACATGTGACCAAATAAAGATTTATTCCATAAATTTAAGGAGGTGCGTGGAGGAAAAGTCTTTATGGGTAATGAGCATTATTATCAGTGGAAGGGTATTAACACAATAAATTTCAAGATTTTGAATTTGAAGAAGAATTGGATATTTTGGGTGCTTTAGATTCCAACGAGTAAAAGATTGTACTCGAGGGAGGAGTGATAATGGTTATCTTGGGTTCCTAAATGGGGATGAGTGGAAGAAAATTGTAAACCTTTATTTTATCTAAGGGATCATGGAACAGGTCATGTCTCGATGATTGATGAGAAAGAAGACGAAAAGTCGAATTTCATTAGGTTTTGGCATATGCATTTGGGAAATGCTAGAGAGAAGGTCGTGGCAGTGGTGTACGTAAGGTTACTAAAGGGTGAAAATATTTTAAAGTTGGTATATTATGATCATTGCATTCTTGGGAAGAAAATGACGGTAAAAATTGTTACAAAGATTCATTTAACGAAAGGCATAATTGATTACTTTCACATAAATATTTTTGGTCATTATTAAAATCCATCTTGAGGAGCTAGTCACTACTTTTTTATGTTCATTGAAGAATAATCTTGGTGAACTCGGGTCTATACCATGAAACACAAGGACGAGGTATTTGTGGTGTATTTTAAATGGAAGAAGATTGTATAATATCAACTATCAAGAAGATCAAGTCTTTAAGGTTGGATAATGACGATGAGTACTGATATGATCCTTAATTGAAGTATTATCAAGATGACGGTATTTTTTTAAACTATATGATCCATAAAATGTCACGAAAAAATGGAGTAGCAAAGAGGATGAACGAAACCTTACATGAAAATGTGAGTCGTATGTTGTTTAATGAGGTGTTACCAAAGCATTTTTGTAAGAAGTTTTCTCCTATGCTTACTTCCTCATGAATCGTTTGCCATCTTTCGCAATTGATTAAAAGATTCCAAAAGAGTCTTGTTCGGGTCCATATCCTCCTCATGAAATGATGGATGTATTTGGATCCCCACTTATTTTCATGTTAGTAAGTGTAAATTTGATCTTAGATCTTAGAAAGAAACTTTTTTTGGTTTTTAGGGATATAAGTTTTGGTGGAAAGAAGATAAAAGTATGGTGATGAATATGGATGTGACCTTTGATGAGGCATCTATGCCCAATATGACAAAGAAAGGGAAATAAGATTCTTCGATGGTGAGTAAGAGAGAAAAAGTTCAAGTGGAGGTGACTACTCCGATTCATGCTTCAAGTAAAGAGGTGGACGTTGTGGAATAGTAACCTAGTCAACAATGGGAAGGACAACCTTCTTTGTCTAGCAGAAGAAAATCTAAGTTTTAAAAATCTATGAGGAAATATGATTTTAATAATGATAAAGTTCCTTAGACATTATTATTTTATGATGATTAGATATCTATGTGTAATGAAGTAATGAGTGGAGGTTTTCCACGGGTGATGAGATTAATTCTCTTTATAAGAACCAAACTTGGGATCTTGTGAAGTTTCCAAAGGTGAAAAAGTCTTTCGGGTGAAAGTGATTTTATGATAAGATATACGGGGCTACAAATTCCGATGATCATTAAAGAGAAATATTGATAGATAAGTGTTTTGGACAAAGGGAAGGAATATATTACAATAAAGTGTTCTCTATAATGGTGAAACTCACTTCCATTAAGGTGTTATTGTCTATGATGATGTATTTTAACTTACAGCTTGAACAACTCAATGTCAAAATGGTGTTCTTACATGAAAATTAAGATGAATAGATTTAAATGTCTCAACTAGAGGGATTTAATGTTTTTGTAAAGGATGACTATGTATGTAAATTGATAAAGTCATTGTATGGGCTAGAGTAATTACCTCAATTTGCTATAAGAGATTTGACACGTATTTGGTGGGCCAAAAATTCACACGAAGTGATTTCGATCATTTTGTCTATTCCAAGTTCCTCAAGGATGGTACTTTCATTTATTTACTCTTGTATGTTGATGAAATTATCATTTCTTATTCGAGCATGGTGGAACTGACAATGTAAAAATTAAATTGAGTCAAGAGTTTGAGATGAAAGATTTGTGTATAAACAAGAAGATTCTCGGTATGGATATTAATAGAGTGAGGAAGAAAGGAAAGTTGAGACTGACACAAATTAAATACCTAGGCAGGTTATGGTACATTTTTGGATGCCAAATGAAAATCCTATGAATACTCCCATTTCTACACACATTTGACTTTCATCTAGGATGACATCGATCACCGAGGATGAGGTGGAGTATATGGCTCAAGTTTTGTATACAAGTGAGGTAGGTAGATTAATATATCCCATGGTTTTTACTCGACCAGATATAGCTGAAGTAGAGGGCTTTATGAGTAGGTATATGGTGAATCCAGGGGAAGAGCGTTAGAATGAATTAAAGTGTATTTTTCGGTATCTACGAGTATCAATTTAGTGGTACTTATGTAACTATAGGTGGATAAGTCACATGTGCTCAGGTATGTAGATTCACGCTACAAAGCTGATTTGGACAAGTGTCAGTCACGAGGTACATTTTTACATTATTTAGTGGTCTGGTGAGGTGGAGGTCCATATTGCAAGATATGGTTACTTTGTCTACTAAGGAGGCATAGTGTATGGCAGCAACTGAATCCTTTAAAGAGGCCATATGGCTTCAGTGTCTTACTAGGGATTTGAGGATTACGCAAGATTGTATGGAAGTGCATTGTGATAGCCAAAAGGCTTTCTAATTGTCCAAAAACCAAGTTCATCATGGGAGGACCAAGGATATTGATGTCTGATTTCATTTCATACGGGAGTTTATAGATAAGGGTGTTGTTGTCACAAAGAAAATTAGCATCCAAGATAATTATGCCGACATGTGTATAAAGGAGGTACTAGTGGACAAGTTTGATCATGGTTCAAACTTGATCAATGTTCTACATTATTAAGTCCCTTTGGGGTTTGTTTAATGACAGTGTGCTTAGATGATTAAGTTAATGCATGATGACTGCAGTATTCTTCGGTTAGGGTGGAGATTTGTGGATTTTTGTCCTAAAAGACACACAAAAATGAAACCACAATTTTTCTGACTTTCTACGCAACCGACAAAGGTTGGGCTTTGCTATGGAAATTAAAGGGGGTTACGGGTAATGGATTGCAGTAGCTTTCTATTTTTTCTTCAAGAGAGAATTTGGGAGCAACAAAGGTCAAGGTTCACTACAGCGAACAACCCTCAGATTTGTGCGAAAATAGGTTTTAAGTGAGGGTTATTTTGAGCATTTTCCCCATGTTTTTCCCTTGTATAAATAGGTCATTTTAGGGTTAACATAAGATAATATAAACTTTTATCACCTCATTTATTTGTCGTATACATAGTATGAGGATTCATGAGCTTAAGAAAGTTCTAACCCTTATTTGCGGAATTAAACAAAAAAAAAATCATTCGTGGACATTGCCATATTTGTGAACCATATAAATCTTTTCTTGAACTTATTAGTGTGTGATTTCTCTTTAATTTTCATTATCTTGAATTTATATTGTATTCTCTATTTATTTGTTGAGTTTTTTTTATATATTGGATCTTGGACGTGCATAAGTCACTCTATCGACTGAGTATCCGCACATTAGGTATATGTTTCAGCTCCAAGGATTTACCAGATGGTTGATGTGATGAGCCAAGGATCCGAACCTCGATGTCTTCATATGATGGAAATTGAGGTGTATATATGGATTGATGAAGAATATGACTATGAGGGACAAGAAGTTTACGAGGTATGATTCTTGTTGCTAAACCTATATAATATAATGGGGTCTTTGGACATACCATTTTGGGTTAAGGAGCCCCTTAAGATGATGTCAATCATTATTAATAGAGCAATTATATACGTACATAGGATTCACACAAAATCGTATGTAAAAACTAATGTGTCATACCTGTATTGATGTCTTGGGTCAACTCAAGACAAGGACAAATACAAACACGACACATTAGTATGTACATATGATTTTGTACGTGTCCTATGTACAAATAATATTTTTCTTATTAATATCTATATTCATGATTTTTCATACCATATTACAAACTTGTTGGGAAGAAAAATATTGATTATATTTTGTTGTTCTTATAAAGATGTATGTATTCAACTAATGGTTGTTGCATATATGGATTTAGAGTTGATATTCTTAATTAGTGTTACTGATCTATTTTGGACCTCATACATTTTCTCTTATAGGTTATGACTGGAGCTAAAGTCCTAGGAGTATATAGGGACAATTAATGCAAGACACCTATAGTGTTTAGAATGGGACTAAAGTTATATATTATCGATTTTTGGAATGTAGTTGTATTTAAAGGTGACCTAAAATGAGGTGTATATATACGAAAAAAGTCCCATGACAACTATAATTCTTATGTAATGGAAATTTTTACTTATAATCGAAATCTATTTTAATGTAGCGATAGTAAATGGACGATGCCTATAGTGTTCAAAGTGTGAAATTTAGAGATAATAAGAGGGACATTTGGACCAACATTTAATAATAATAATAATAATAATAATAATAATAATAATAATAATAATAATAATAATAATAATAATAATAATAATAATAATAATAATAATAATACTAACAACAATAATAATAACAATAACAATAACAACAACAACAACAATAACAACAACAATAATAATAGTGGTATAATAATAATAATAACAACAACAACAACAACAACAACAACAACAATAATAATAATAATAACAACAACAACAACAACAACAACAACAACAACAATAATAATAATAATAATAATAATAATAATAATAATAACAACAACAACAACAACAACAACAACAACAACAACAACAACAACAACAACAACAACAACAACAACAATAATAATAATAATAATAATAATAATAATAATAATAATAATAATATAATAATAAAATCTATTACCGAGAGCCAAAATTTCCCCCATGAAGGAGTATAGGTGACTCCACCGTGATCAAGAATCCATTTTCTTGCTTTGGCCATGGATCCATCTCCCCCATCAACTTTTTCTCCAAGTAATCTCATGGTAACATAATTGAGTGATGTACTGAACATGGTGCTGCTCCCTGCTATTTGCAATCCCCAACCTCCATCAACATTCTACATGCCAAAAATTTTGAACCTGGAAATATTAGTACTAAGTGTTGAGTTCTTTGTTTGTTTTTTCCTCCTATTTTCTTAGGTTCTAATGCTCTTGGTCATGGAAATACTATCCTAAACTATTAAAGAATTGTGGATACAGTCTTATTTATCATGTTATATCCTTTTTGTATTCTTAGGAAATTATATTATGCTATATGGAGAGAAATAACTTTGGAGAATATTTACAATCAATTAAACTTTTGATAATTTAATAATATATTTCAGTAGTTTTACTAATACATGAACTAAGCTAAAAAAATATAAATTGGATGAAAACTAAGGGCATATCCAATTTTAAAAAGGGGATTTAAAAGATAGAGTGATACTATTTCAAGTAATATGTATATGACCGAGTTTACATTTATTATTGGTAGCAAAACTACACAAGTTTATCATCATCTAATGTGTCCTAATAAAATTAAAATTATGAAGAGTGTTTCAAAGAGAATACGCTAAACTCTCGATCTTGAACACCTATGGTAGATATAACCTATTAAAATATTTTGTAAAACACTATTGCTTCATTGTACTATAATAAAATACATGAATTGATAAGGATGAGTGTTTATCCACTCAAGCTGCTAATAATGTCGAACACATATCAACCTTTATCCAACCGATATGAGCTTCACAAGGCCACAATATTTATTATTCTCTCTCTCATAAAAATTATATGTTTTTATCTCTATATAAATGAGAAAATAATCTCGTTGAGAACCATTATATTATGTACCTTAGAATTGTTTATATTAGTATAGCCATCAATTTCAATGGACGGATCATCAATTTATTTATCACTCACAAATTCAAACCTACACCATCTTCAAACCATAATATCATAAAAAATCTTGGAAAATAACTACATAACTTGAAACAACTCTTTCCCCTTACCCATATATTAAATTCATAATTCATTTACGAAGAACAAGACTTGGCATCTCCAAAAATACAAGAGAATATAAAATATCAGTAGTGATGAATGGGTTTATGTTGATTTTTCAGTTAAGAATGTAGTATGTTGAGAAGTTTATGTAAAGCAAAAGATTTTAGCTTTTTTCTTTTTCACCACTTCGACCATGTGCTCCAGCCTACCCATCCACCATTCTCACCCCCATATTTCTATATAAGGAGGTCCATCCGAAGGTATTAAACATATCAAGAAAAAGTGAGATTTTACTGTAAAAGACCTATTTAAGTGTGTAAAATTAAGTGTTACACCATTTGTGTAGATAGAGAATTTTGGTCAGGTGAAATTCCAGGTGTTTATCTCTTTTGTGAAAATTGGTCAATCTTTGGGGAGCAATTGGGGTTTTCTCTATTGAGGATTTTGGTTAGAATTTAAGAACTTGTTTATGGTGAGATTAGTTTTGTGAGTGTCTTCTAATATTGTGTGAGGGTTATTTTAATAGTGATAAGGGATATTATCAGTGTGTGAGGAAGGAACATATTGTCCTTCCAATTGTAATCTTCTTCTATTAGTGACACAGATCGCTTATGGACATAGCCAAATCGGTGAACCATGTAAATATTGTATCTTTCTGCATGTGTTATCTACCCCAAATTTATTATGTGTGTGCCACTTTATTTTTGGGATCACATTTACAGTCAATATCATTTATTGACACACTTTCGCACAACAAATTGATATCAGAGCCAAGGTCTCATAATCTAGGTATTTTGTGATTTTGGTGGAGAAATTTTCATACGTATTGTATATGTGCAGTACTATTAATACATATGGTATACTAATGATATTGTTCATACATATGGTTACTATTCATAACCCGAAAAAACTTTAAATTTTAAAAAACTTTCGTTCATTTTTTATTGACCGTGTTCATTTTTGTTATGGCATATAAGGTGAGGTATGACGTGCAAAAATTTGATTAGTGGAATAATTTTTCCCATGGGTAAGTGTAGGTGATGAACACCCTTATTAAAAAGGTCTTGATCCCTGTTTTAGAGGGAAAACCCTATACAATGAAGGTGTAATACCACGTAATTTTAAATGACTTTTAAAATGGGTTATATTTTAAATTAATGGATTAATTGGATTTTATTATTAATTAATTCATTTGGGTTTTATCCGGACGGTGGATATTAAAATGGATGATTCTGAATATTACTTAAAGATATTTAGGTAATATATGAATGTGATGTCATTGATATGACTGTATGATATAAATTCGGTAATTTATATTTTTAGTCAGACGCGGTATGGGACGTGTCGGGACTAGTTTATTAAATTAAAAAGAAAATTTATTTTCTATCGACCTTATAGTCATTTCGACTACGTCGTTGCGTCCGGAAGGTTCGAAATAGTCAGAAAAGTCTATTTGGATGTTAATTTTGAGTCTCGGGTCATTTGGAAATGAATAGACAACCCAAAAGGGCATTTTGGTCATTTTTCTAGGGGGATGAATAGTGATTTCGGATTTTGTCCTATTATAAGTATTGGTAGATTAAGTGTATGTGGGTTGTTCATCTCCTCTACACAAAATAGAGAAGCCATCTTCCTAGAGAGAGAGAAAGGGTGCTTGGGAAGGGAAAAGCCTACTTGGGAAGGAGAAGAACAAGAACCAAGGTTCACCACCACCAACCACCACCGGAGTTTGACCGGAGAAGGGACAACCAACTGAGATATACTACACCAAAGGATCAAACCTTCAGTAAACACAAGTGTTTGATAATGGCAATTTAAGTTTGTATATTGTCCATGTTAGAATAGTATGAAAAGAGAAGATTATTCAGGTTTGGAAGAAATAATGGAGTATTAAATGGATTTCTGGAAACTGAAATGATATAAGAATTTAACTCATGTTGTAGGATGAAAATAATCACGAAATAATCATATATATATGGAAGAAAAATCTGAAAACCATTGAAGTGTTCTTGAAGTTAATATGTTGATGAGTTTCTGGAAAATGAGGACATAAACATGCTTTTTAATCCAATCCCTTGATGATTCTAGGATGTTTAGAGTATTGGAAATCATTCATATATGTTGATATATCATGTAGTAAAGATTATAAGTCATTTGGGATGTTTAGATGAAGGTTTAAATGATCATAAGTTGCTAAACCCGTAGTTGCTGAAATGCAGAAAAACCAGGCTGTGACCTGAGGGATCGATCGATCGACCCCTTCCTTCGATCGATCGACCTCCCCAGAATATGTAAAGCTGTTTCTTTTTAAATGTTGATTCTTATCCCAAACCTTTTGTGGATCTTTGGTGATTATTATTTGGATATTATGGGACTTAGAAAAATATCAGTAAACCCTTGATAAGATTTGAATTAATTTGATTTGGAGTTAAGTGATTAAAATGATGAATATTATATTGAATGGAATTTTGGTTGCTAGATTCATTTGTTAAATTCCAAATGGGGATGCATGAGGATTTAAGATAGGACCAGTAGGGGTGATTGAATATAACACCTGGGTATCCTTATGTTTATAACAGGGTTTAATCTTAAGTGAAAGAATATGTGCTTATAAGAGATTCGAAACTATCGGATTTAACCTTAATTAAAAAGGAGAACTAAACTCGTAGTAATTCGGGAGAAATGATGTTATGGACTAGTAGGATATTAGTGACTTCTTACTGAATATATGTTGAGGAAAAACCTATTTGAATCATGTGTTTTAAGTGAGGGTAGCCTTAGGGTTATAATTTGAACATCAAGGACTGAGTTTAAGCTCAATAGTGATTTCGTAAGGACGGAGTGTAATACAAGAGCGTACTGGTGTGTCTCCTGGCTAGAGATGGGAGTTTAAAACACATTTGGTTGAAAGAAGGTATGAGGTTATCCCGATCGCATAGTTGAAGTTGTCGGACCTCCTCGATCGACAAAGTTAAGTAGTAGTGTATTGGAGGGGTTCCTTGTTTGGATTTCTCTTTGCGACACGCTCCGTGCATGAACCTTAACGACGTCGGGAGTGGAGAGATGTTATAGGATGCGAGGATAATTAAATTATGAAGTAAAGATATTATACGTGTAATTTAAAAGAGATATAATGATACGTATGGGAAATATCTTAGGGTAGTGATATTACCTTATTGATATTATATTATAGGTATGATAATACCTATTTGATTGATTGATGATTTATGTGTATGACATACCTAGGTTATTTGCTATCGGTGGGAGGTTTATGCGTGAGGGCAGTCCTATCCTGATGAATCCATGGGATCTTTGATTTGTCGCTCGAGAACATAGGTCTATAAAAGACTTATCGGGGAGTTGATAAGTCCACTGACTGTGGGTACGTAGGTATGTGCGTGACCCATGGATATGAGAACTATGTTCGCCTCTAATTTGTTTATTGTTATTTGTGGTTCGTGGAATCTTAACGAACTTTTAGTCCCCTATTCGGCGACATGCGATGATGGGACATGATAACAGAGTAATGCATTGCACCGCAGCTGTGACTCGGGGTGCCGTATTATATATGAATATATATATAATGGATTAAATGATTGAATGGATATATATATTGTGGTTAAATCTATCTACAGTGATAATTGTAGATAACAGTGAATAGAGAAAGATAATGGAATTAAGTTAATGAATGTTTATTCTTACCGAATTGAAAAGCTTAATTCATATTAATGAGAAATGATTCATGTTAATGAGAAACGATTCATATAAATGAGAAATTTAAATGAATAATAATGTGACGTATGGTATGGGACATACGGGGATTATGATATTGGAATGGAATTATAATATGGAGACTAGAAAAGAGGAACCATTAACTAGGAGGTTAATAGGAAACGTTAAGTATGCACTCTAGTTGAGAGGTGAGAATAGCAAGTGAGAGTTGGATCTAACATGTACATAATAAATGCTTTATTGCACTTGTTAAATACTTGTTGTTTTAAAAATCATCTACACATTCGGGCCCTGACCCGTTTCCTTGCATATTTTCTTTTCTATTGTATCTCTATATCAGGTGTCCAGCAACAGGGACGCCAACCATAGTTGATTGTGACGAGCTATTGAGTTTTTCTTAGACGCCTATAATCTTTTTTATTCACAGTATTCTTAGTTAGGGCATGTCGCCCAAAGGATTTCAGTTATCTTTTCTATCGAGGTTAAATACTATTGTATTCGGGTCTTTTTAATACAATTAACATTGTTGGGATTATTGTAAAGGATTTATATTATTTGGGAATGTTTATTCCAATTGCATTTAAATTCTTTTGAGTTATTTATTGTGTTGTCAGTGTTGTTGTATAAAATGTGTAGTGTTATTCTTAAACTAAAAATAGTTTTGTTGAAATTTAAATTTGGAAAGTTTTGACACTAGCTTAATTGGGTATTGGGTGAGTTGTAAATATTTTCGACAGTGATGCTAAGAATGAGCCAACTGTATATTCTGTTTTAATTTGGTATGGGACTGGCCACCCGGTATTTAATTAGGCGGGGTGTTACATGTGGTATCAGAGCATCAGGTTCTAGTGTCCTTTAGGATCTGTACGGCTTATTGTGTCTTCAACTTAGCGTTCTTTGATGTAGAGCCCTATAAGTAGGCTTATTGCTTTTCTATTTACGCTACGATCTTCAGCTATTTTGAGATATCAAATACTGATAGTGTTCTCTCGTTTTAGATGCCTCCTCGACATGCACATCAGCCCGCCCCAGCTTAGGGTACAATGACTGCAGCCGAAGTTGCTGCAATTGTCGCTCAGGCAGTCAATGCTGCTGTAGCTGCTGTTCAGCAGGCTCCCGCACCGGCACCGGTTGTGCCACCCGCGCAAGGGTAAGTGTTTCCTACTGCATGGGAACGAGCGAGGGATGCCTTTCAGAAAGCGCACCCACCTGAGTTTCAGGGAGGATCAGATGTTGTGACTGCTAGATAATGGAAGAAAGATATCCAACGGCACTTGAGAATGATCAAATGCACTGAGGTTAAACGTCAAATACTAGCCACATTCAAGCTAGTAGGGGAAGCTTTGCAATGGTGGGAAGCTACGACCACTATGGAGGAGAGGGACACAATGACTATCCAAGACTTTTGGATACGGTTTGATGGGAAGTATTTTCCTTCCGCCATCCAGACAGAGATGAGGCGGAAGCTACTTAATTTGAAACAGGGAGAGAAAACTGTGGTGGAATATGAGGAAGCGTTTACGAGATTAACTAATTTGGTACCAGCTGAAGTACCTACTGAGGAGAGGAGAATCCTAATGTTCACTGATGGGTTGAACTATAAAATTCGCCAACATTTATTGGGGAATCTTTCACTACGTACGTATGCAGATGTTCTTAATGCTGCAATGCTCCACTGCCAAGATAATCGCTTCCTTAATCAGGGTGTCAAGCAGGGGTTTGGGTCAGGCCTGCAAGGCAAGACTACTGGGGGAAGTTTTAGCGGGACTCAGTCAGGGCAGAGTCATCATCGTCAGAGTGAGCAGGGTTCCCAGACAGGGGACTATGCTAAGCGTTTGCGATCTGGAGATTCTCGATCTGACGATAGAGGTATTGAGCAAGGACAATAGGGCCATCAGGGCTAGAGACAGGCTCATCAGGGCCAAGGGAAGGGAGGTAATGGCCAGCAGGTTCGGGGTCAACAGGGGCAAGGTGGTGGAAAGTTTGCAGGAAAATGTTTCGTGTGTGGCAAGTATGGCCACAAACGTCAAGATTGTCCTGAGAAAGACAAATTCCCTCAGCAACAACATGATCGACAGGAGCAACAGGTACTAGTGTTTCCACCAGCTTCTCTTCCAGCTCCAGCTCCGGTGCTAGCACTACCTCCCATTCCAGCAGCACCCGCACAGCAGGGTCAGTACGAGCGTGTATATAACGTCCGTCAGGCAGCGAATCAACAACCACCACCCGCGAATGAGGGTATGTTTTCTATTTAAGGGATTATGAAGCTTATATTGATTTTTGTTACGATTAATATTGTGTGGGCTAAAGGGTTGCTAAACTTAGCCTATAGCACTGTTATTTACGTAGACTCACTGAGGGGTGTGGGACACCTTTATATTTCATGTTATCACGTGGGTTTGATTTTTATCATGGGATTACTTACCTTGGACATGTCCGAGCATAATGTGACTATCGGCATGCATTGACTTGTGGTATACGAGAGCGTATGTACTACTACTACCAACATCTTGTCTTCTATAAGAGAGTAGATGCCTAGACTCTATTTGAAATCAATAAAACTTAATTTTTTTTTTATCGATAAACCAATTTTTTATACACTATTGACTAAGGACCTTAGGAGTTTCGATGACCGACTACTTTAGGAAGTAGTTTATCGGGGTGGTTCCTTGTTTGGATTTCACTTGCGAGACACCCCACACATGAAACTAATAACCGTTGGGAGTCGAAATAAGTTAGGTCTTTGGGAAACGAGTTTATAACCTTTCCGAAAATTTTAGTATTGAAAGCGGTACGAGAGGGTGTATGGGCGCCCTGGATGATTGGATTGTAGTATTTTTCATTATTGTAAAAAGTTAAGTAGTTGGAACTTCAGGATTTATTTGTTCAATGTGTGAGGCTCAGTTTTCCCAAAGTTTGTCACAAGGACGGTATAGGGAGGATTAGGTAAAGTCTAAATTTGATTCAGTTGAAACTATATGGTGAGGCTTGGCGTATAACATCGATATGGATTTTGTTAATGTACTGTATGGGCGGTACATCTTGGATTTCTTGCGATGTGAGATTTATACTCGGAGTTGACCTTACCGGTATGACTTATATTCCTGAATTTCAGGACGAAATTCTATTATAAGGGGGGAAGTATGTAATATCCCGTAATTTTAAATGACTTTTAAAATGGGTTATATTTTAAATTAATGGATTAATTGGATTTTATTATTAATTAATTCATTCGGGTTTTATCCGGACGGTGGATATTAAAATGGATGATTCTGAATATTACTTAAAGATCTTTAGGTAATATATGAATGTGATGTCAATGATATGACTGTATGATATAAATTCGGTAATTTATATTTTTAGTCAGACGCGGTATGGGACGTGTCGGGACTAGTTTATTAAATTAAAAAGGAAATTTATTTTCTATCAATCTTAAAGTCATTTCGACTGCGTCGTTGCGTCCGGAAGGTTCGAAATAGTCAGAAAAGTCTATTTGGATGTTAATTTTGAGTCTCGGGTCATTTGGAAATGAATAGACAACCCGAAAGGGCATTTTGGTCATTTTTCTAGGGGGGATGAATAGCGATTTCGGATTTTGTCCTATTATAAGTATTGGTAGATTAAGTGTATGTGGGTTGTTCATCTCCTATACACAAAATAGAGAAGCCATCTTCCTAGAGAGAGAGAAAGGGTGCTTGGGAAGGGAAAAGCTTACTTGGGAAGGAGAAGAACAAGAACCAAGGTTCACCACCACCAACCACCACCGAAGTTTGACCGGAGAAGGGACAACCAACTGAGATATACTACACCAAAGGATTAGACCTTCAGTAAAGGCAAGTGTTTGATAATGGCAATTTAAATTTGTATATTGTCCATGTTAGAATAATATGAAAAGAGAAGATTATTCATGTTTGGAAGAAATAATGGAGTATTAAATGGATTTCTGGAAACTGAAATGATATAGGAATTTAACTCATGTTGTAGGATGAAAATAATCACGAAATAATCATATATATAAGGAAGAAAAATCTGAAAACCATTGAAGTGTTCTTGAAGTTAATGTGTTGATGATTTTCTGGAAAATGAGGAGATAAACATGCTTTTTAATCCAATCCCTTGACGATTCTAGGATGTTTAGAGTATTGTAAATCGTTCATATATGTTGACATATCATGTAGTAAAGATTATAAGTCATTTGGGATGTTTAGATGAAGGTTTAAATGATCATAGGTTGCTAAAACCCGTAGTTGCTGAAATGCAGAAAAACCACGCTGTGACCTGAGGGATCGATCGATCGACCCCTGCCTTCGATCGATCGACCTCCCCAGAATATGTAAAGTTGTTTCTTTTTAAATATTGATTCTTATCCCAAACCTTTTGTGGATCTTTGGTGATTATTATTTGGATATTATGGGACTTAAAAAAATATCAGTAAACCCTTGATAAGATTTGAATTAATTTGATTTGGAGTTAAGTGATTAAAATGATGTAAATTATATTGAATGGAATTTCGGTTGCTAGATTCATTTGTTAAATTCCAAATGGGGATGTATGAGGATTTAAGATAGGACCAGTAGGGGTGATTTAATATAACATCTGGGTATCCTTAAGTTTATAAGAGGGTTTAATCTTAAGTGAAAGAAGATGTGTTTATAAGAGATTCGAAACTATCGGTTTTAACATTAATTAAAAAGGAGAACTAAACTCATAGTAATTCGGGAGAAATGATGTTATGGACCAGTAGGATATTATTGACTTCTTATTGAATATATGTTGAGGAAAAACCTATTTGAATCATGTGTTTTAAGTGAGGGTAGCCTTAGGGTTACAATTTGATCATCAAGGACTGAGTTTAAGCTCAATAGTGATTTCGTAAGGACGGAGTGTAATACAAGAGCGTAGTGGTGTGTCTCCTGGATAGAGATGGGAGTTTAAACACATTTGGTTGAAAGAAGGTATGAGGTTATCCCGATCGCATAGTTGAAGTTGTCGGACCTCCTCGATCGACAAAGTTAAGTAGTAGTGTAATGGAGGGGTTCCTTGTTTGGATTTCGCTTTGCGAGATGCTCCGCACATGAACCTTAACGACGTCGGGAGTGGAGAGATGTTATAGGATGTGAGGATAATTAAATTATGAAGTAAAGATATGATACGTGGAATTTAAAAGAGATATAATGTTACGTATGGGAAATATCTTAGGGTAGTGATATTACCTTATTGATATTATATTATAGGTATGATAATACATATTTGATTGATTGATGATTTATGTGTATGACATACCTAGCTTACTTGCTATCGGTGGGCGGTTTACGCATGAGGGCAGTCATATCCAGATGAATCCATGGGATCTTTGATTTGTCGCACGAGAACATAGGTCTATGAAAGACTTATCGGGGAGTTGATAAGTCCGCTGACTGTGGGTATGTAGGTATGTGCGTGACCCATGGATACGAGAACTATGTTCGCCTCCAATTTGTTTGTTGTTGTTGTTTGTGGTTCGTGGGATCTTACCGAACCTTTAGTCCCCTATTCGGCGACCTGCGATGATGGGACATGATAGCAGAGTAATGCATTGCACCGCAGCTGTGACTCGGGGTGCCGTATTATATATGAATATATATATATAATGGATTAAATGATTGAATGGATATATATATTGTGGTTAAATCTATCTACAGTGATAATTGTAGATAACGGTGAATAGAGAAAGATAATGGAATTAAGTTAATGAATGTTTATTCTTACCGAATTGAAAAGCTTAATTCATATTAATGAGAAATGATTCATGTTAATGAGAAACGATTCATATAAATGAGAAATTTAAATGAATAATAATGTGACGTATGGTATGGGACATACGGGGATTATGATATTGGAATGGAATTATAATATGGAGACTAGAAAAGAGGAACCATTAACTAGGAGGTTAATAGGAAACGTTAAGTGTGCACTCTAGTTGAGAGGTGAGAATAGCAAGTGAGAGTTGGATCTAACATGTACATAATAAATGCTTTATTGCACTTGTTAAATACTTGTTGTTTTAAAAATCATCTACACATTCGGGCTCTCACCCATTTCCTTGCATATTTTCTTTTCTATTGTATCTCTATATCAGGTCTCCAGCAACAGGGACGCCAACCATAGTTGATTGTGACGAGCTATGGAGCTATGGAGTTTTTCTTAGACGCCTATAATATTTTTTATTCACAGTATTCTTAGTTAGGGAATGTCGCCCAAAGGATTTCAGTTATCTTTTCTATCGAGGGTAAATACTATTGTATTCGGGTCTTTTTAATACAATTAACATTGTTGGGATTATTGTAAAGGATTTATATTATTTGGGAATGTTTATTCCAATTGCATTTAAATTCTTTTGAGTTATTTATTGTGTTATCAGTGTTTTTGTATACAATGTGTAGTGTTATTCTTAAACTAAAAATAGTTTTGTTGAAATTTAAATTTGGAAAGTTTTGACACTAGCTTAATTGGGTATTGGGTGAGTTGTAAATATTTTCGACAGTGATGCTAAGAATGAGCCAACTGTATATTCTGTTTTAATTTGTTATGGGACTGACCACCCGGTATTTAATTAGGCGGGGTGTTACAGGTGGTATCAGAGCATCAGGTTCTAGTGTCCTTTAGGATCTGTACGGCTTATTGTGTTTTCAGCTTAGCGTTCTTTGATGTAGAGCCCTATAAGTAGGATTATTGCTTTTCTATTTACGCTTACGATCTTCAGCTATTTTGAGATATCAAATACTGATAGTGTTCTCTCATTTCAGATGCCTCCTCGACATGCACCTCAGCCCGCCCCAGCTCAGGGTACAATGACTGCAGCCGAAGTTGCTGCAATTGTCGCTCAGACAGTCAATGCTGCTGTAGCTGCTGTTCAGCAGGCTCCCGCACCGGCACCGGTTGTGCCACCCGCGCAAGGGCCAGTGTTTCCTACTGCATGGGAACGAGCGAGGGATGCCTTTCAGAAAGCGCACCCACCTGAGTTTCAGGGAGGATCAGATGTTGTGACTGCTAGCCAATGGAAGAAAGATATCCAACGGCACTTGAGAATGATCAAATGCACTGAGGTTCAACGTCAAATACTAGCCACATTCAAGCTAGTAGGGGAAGCTTTGCAATGGTGGGAAGCTACGACCACTATGGAGGAGAGGGACACAATGACTATCCAAGACTTTTGGATACGGTTTGATGGGAAGTATTTTCCTTCCGCCATCCAGACAGAGATGAGGCGGAAGCTACTTGATTTGAAACAGGGAGAGAAAACTGTGGCGGAATATGAGGAAGAGTTTACGAGATTAACTAATTTGGTACCAGCTGAAGTACCTACTGAGGAGAGGAGAATCCTAATGTTCACTGATGGGGTGAACTATAAAATTCGCCAACATTTAATGGGGAATCTTTCACTACGTACGTATGCTGATGTTCTTAATGCTGCAATGCTCCACTGCCAAGATAATCGATTCCATAATCAGGGTGTCAAGCAGGGATTTGGGTCAGGCCTGCAAGGCAAGACTACTGGGGGCAGTTTTAGCGGGACTCAGTCAGGGCAGAGTCATCAGCATCAGAGTGAGCAGGGTTCCCAGACAGGGGACTATGCTAAGCGTTTGCGATCTGGAGATTATCGATCTGACGATAGAGGTATTGAGCAAGGACAATAGGGCCATCAGGGCCAGATACAGGCTCATCAGGGCCAAGGGAAGGGAGGTAATGGCCAGAAGGTTCGGGGTCAACAGGGGCAAGGTGGTGGAAAGTTTGCAGGAAAATGTTTCGTGTGTGGCAAGTATGGCCACAAACGTCAAGATTGTCCTGAGAAAGACAAATTCCCTCAACAACAACATGATCGACAGGAGCAACAGGTACTAGTGTTTCCACCAGCTTCTCTTCCAGCTCCAGCTCCGGTGCTAGCACTACCTCCCATTCCAGCAGCACCCGCGCAGCAGGGTCAGTACGGGCGTGTATATAACGTCCGTCAGGCAGCGAATCAACAACCACCACCCGCGAATGAGGGTATGTTTTCTATTTAAGGGATTATGAAGCGTATATTGATTTTTGTTACGATTAATATTGTGTGGGCTAAAGGGTTGCTAAACTTAGCCTATAGCACTGTTATTTACGTAGACTCACTGAGGGGTGTGGGACACCTTTATATTTCATGTTATCACGTGGGTTTGATTTTTATCATGGGATTACTTACCTTGGACATGTCCGAGCATAATGTGACTATCGGCATGCATTGACTTGTGGTATACGAGAGCGTATGTACTACTACTACCAACATCTTGTCTTCTATAAGAGAGTAGATGCCTAGACTCTATTTGAAATCAATAAAACTTAATTTTTTTTTATCGATAAACCAATTTTTTTTACACTATTGACTAAGGACCTTAGGAGTTTCGATGACCGACTACTTTAGGAAGTAGTTTATCGGGGTGGTTCCTTGTTTGGATTTCACTTGCGAGACACCCCACACATGAAACTAATAACCGTTGGGAGTCGAAATAAGTTAGGTATTTGGGAAACGAGTTTATAACCTTTTCAAAAATTTTAATATTGAACGCGGTACGAGAGGGTGTATGGGCGCCCTGGATGATTGGATTGTAGTATTTTTCATTATTGTAAAAAGTTAAGTAGTTGGAACTTCAGGATTTATTTGTTCAATGTGTGAGGCTCAGTTTTCCCAAAGTTTGTCACAAGGACGGTATAGGGAGGATTAGGTAAAGTCTAAATTTTATTCAGTTGAAACTATATGGTGAGGCTTGGCGTATAACATCGATAGGGATTTTGTTAATGTACTGTATGGGCGGTACATCTTGGATTTCTTGCGATGTGTGATTTATACTCGGAATTGACCTTACCGGTATGACTTATATTCCTGAATTTCGGGACAAAATTCTATTAGAAGGGGGGAAGTATGTAATATCCCGTAATTTTAAATGACTTTCAAAATGGGTTATATTTTAAATTAATGGATTAATTGGATTTTATTATTAATTAATTCATTCGGGTTTTATCCGGACGGTGGATATTAAAATGGATGATTCTGAATATTACTTAAAGATCTTTAGGTAATATATGAATGTGATGTCAATGATATGACTGTATGATATAAATTCGGTAATTTATCTTTTTAGTCAGACGCGGTATGGGACGTGTCGGGACTAGTTTATTAAATTAAAAAGAAAATTTATTTTCTATCAATATTATAGTCATTTCAACTGCGTCGTTGCGTCCGGAAGGTTCGAAATAGTCAGAAAAGTCTATTTGGATGTTAATTTTGAGTCTCGGGTCATTTGGAAATGAATAGACAACCCGAAAGGGCATTTTGGTCATTTTTCTAGGGGGGATGAATAGTGATTTCGGATTTTGTCCTATTATAAGTATCGGTAGATTAAGTGTATGTGGAATGTTCATCTCCTATACACAAAATAGAGAATCCATCTTCCTAGAGAGAGAGAAAGGGTGCTTGGGAAGGGAAAAGCTTACTTGGGAGGGAGAAGAACAAGAACCAAGGTTCACCACCACCAACCACCACCGAAGTTTGACCGGAGAAAGGACAACCAACTGAGATATACTACACCAAAGGATCAAACCTTCAGTAAAGGCAAGTGTTTGATAATGGCAATTTAAGTTTGTTTATTGTCCATGTTAGAATAGTATGAAAACAGAAGATTATTCATGTTTGGAAGAAATAATGGAGTATTAAATGGATTTCTGGAAACTGAAATGATATAGGAATTTAACTCATGTTGTAGGATGAAAATAATCACGAAATAATCATATATATATGGAAGAAAAATCTGAAAACCATTGAAGTGTTCTTGAAGTTAATATGTTGATGATTTTCTGGAAAATGAGGAGATAAACATGCTTTTTAATCCAATCCCTTGATGATTCTAGGATGTTTAGAGTATTGGAAATCGTTCATATATGTTGACATATCATGTAGTAAAGATTATAAGTCATTTGGGATGTTTAGATGAAGGTTTAAATGATCATAAGTTGCTAAACCCGTAGTTGCTGAAATGCAGAAAAACCAGGCTGTGACCTGAGGGATCGATCGATCGACCCCTGCCTTCGATCGATCGACCTCCCCAGAATATGTAAAGTTGTTTCTTTTTAAATATTGATTCTTATCCCAAACCTTTTGTGGATCTTTGGTGATTATTATTTGGATATTATGGGACTTAAAAAAATATCAGTAAACCCTTGATAAGATTTGAATTAATTTGATTTGGAATTAAGTGATTAAAATGATGAAAATTATATTGAATGGAATTTCGGTTGCTAGATTCATTTGTTAAATTCCAAATGGGGATGTATGAGGATTTAAGATAGGACCAGTAGGGGTGATTTAATATAACACCTGGGTATCCTTAAGTTTATAAGAGGGTTTAATCTTAAGTGAAAGAAGATGTGTTTATAAGAGATTCGAAACTATCGGTTTTAACCTTAATTAAAAAGGAGAAATAAACTCATAGTAATTCGGGAGAAATGATGTTATGGACCAGTAGGATATTAGTGACTTCTTACTGAATATATGTTGAGGAAAAACCTATTTGAATCATGTGTTTTAAGTGAGGGTAGCCTTAGGGTTACAATTAGAACATCAAGGACTGAGTTTAAGCTCAATAGTGATTTCGTATGGACGGAGTGTAATACAAGAGCGTAGTGGTGTGTCTCCTGGATAGAGATGGGAGTTTAAAACACATTTGGTTGAAAGAAGGTATGAGGTTATCCCGATCGCATAGTTGAAGTTGTCGGACCTCCTCGATCGACAAAGTTAAGTAGTAGTGTAATGGAGGGGTTCCTTGTTTGGATTTTGCTTTGCGAGATGCTCCGCACATGAACCTTAACGACGTCGGGAGTGGAGAGATGTTATAGGATGTGAGGATAATTAAATTATGAAGTAAAGATATGATACGTGGAATTTAAAAGAGAAATAATGATACGTATGGGAAATATCTTAGGGTAGTGATATTACCTTATTGATATTATATTATAGGTATGATAATACCTATTTGATTGATTGATGATTTATGTGTATGACATACCTAGCTTACTTGCTATCGGTGGGAGGTTTACGCATGAGGGCAGTCATATCCAGATGAATCCATGGGATCTTTGATTTGTGGCTCGAGAACAAAGGTCTATGAAAGACTTATCGGGGAGTTGATAAGTCCGCTGACTGTGGGTACGTAGGTATGCGCGTGACCCATGGATACGAGAACTATGTTCGCCTCCAATTTGTTTGTTGTTGTTTGTGGTTCGTGGAATCTTAACGAACCTTTAGTCCCCTATTCGGCGACCTGCGATGATGGGACATGATAGCAGAGTAATGCATTGCACCGCAGCTGTGACTCGGGGTGCCGTATTATATATGAATATATATATAATGGATTAAATGATTGAATGGATATATATATTGTGGTTAAATCTATCTACAATGATAATTGTAGATAACGGTGAATAGAGAAAGATAATGGAATTAAGTTAATGAATGTTTATTCTTACAGAATTGAAAAGCTTAATTCATATTAATGACAAACGATTCATGTTAATGAGAAACGATTCATATAAATGAGAAATGTAAATGAATAATACTGTGACGCATGGTATGGGACATACGGGGATTATGATATGGGAATGGAATTATAATATAGAGACTAGAAAAGAGGAACCATTAACTAGGAGGTTAATAGGAAACGTTAAGTGTTCACTCTAGTTGAGAGGTGAGAATAGCAAGTGAGAGTTGGATATAACATGTACATAATAAATGCTTTATTGCACTTGTTAAATACTTGTTGTTTTAAAAATCATCTACACATTCGGGCCCTGACCCGTTTCCTTGCATATTTTCTTTTCTATTGTATCTCTATATCAGGTGTCCAGCAACAGGGACGCCAACCATAGTTGATTGTGACGAGCTATGGAGCTATGGAGTTTTTCTTAGACGCCTATAATCTTTTTTATTCACAGTATTCTTAGTTAGGGCATGTCGCCCAAAGGATTTCAGTTATCTTTTCTATCGAGGTTAAATACTATTGTATTCGGGTCTTTTTAATACAATTAACATTGTTGGGATTATTGTAAAGGATTTATATTATTTGGGAATGTTTATTCCAATTGCATTTAAATTCTTTTGAGTTATTTATTGTGCTATCAGTGTTGTTGTATAAAATGTGTAGTGTTATTCTTAAACTAAAAATAGTTTTGTTGAAATTTAAATTTGGAATGTTTTGACACTAGCTTAATTGGGTATTGGGTGAGTTGTAAATGTTTTCGAAAGTGATGCTAGGAATGAGCCAACTGTATATTCTGTTTTAATTTGGTATGGGACTGGCCACCCGGTATTTAATTAGGCGGGGTGTTACAGAAGGATGACGAGTGGACGAAGATAGATAAGGAACTTGTTCCACGATTTTGTTGCATTTGTCTAAGGATATTTAAACACAACATTATCACATAGACTCCCTCTAAGGTAATTTTGGTAAATCTTGAGAAGCTTTATTTGGAGAAGTCTTTGACAAATTAATGTCAAAAATAAATTCTACCTATTTAGTATAAGTCCGAGTACTTCATTGCAAGACCACCTAAATGATCTTATTAGGCTTCTCTCGGAACTTGTAAACATGAAAAAAGATGACAAGATTGTTGTTTTGTTGGCTTATCTTCCCTAGAGGTACGATTATTTGGTGACTACGATGATGTATAGGAAGAACACTATCATTTTGGATGAGGTTACATCAATACTTATCTCCAATGAAAATAAGAGGAAAGTGGTTGAAGGTAATGGTGATGACATAGTCCTAGTCATTTCATGAAGAATAGAGAATCGGGGTTCTAAGATCTTAAGGTCTAAGTAGAAAGGGAACAAGGTCTGGGAGTGTTACTACTATCACGAGGTTGGGCACATCATTGCCTCTTGTTCCAAACTTAAGGCAAGAATGACAAAGGCAAAGAGAAGGTTCACGATGAAATCGCAGAAGTGGAAGATGCAAGTGATCCAAAAGATGACGATTATTATCTCATGTCAACCCAATTTATTGAGTCATTTATTGACATTTGGATTCTTGATTCTTGTTGCTTAATTCACATGTGTCCCAATAGGGATTATTCTTCTCTTATAAACAGGTGAAAGTTGGTTATATTTTGATGGCTGATGGGAGTGCCTTCAAAATTTGTGGAATTACTTCATTAATGGGGTGGTGAGAACTCTGTATGATGTGCAATATAATTCGTGTATTCAAGTGAACCTTATGTCGATGGGTGTGCTAGACTCCAAGGGTTACAAGGTGGTAACATCATGTGGAGGTATAAGGGTTGTGGCAGGTTCTCTTGTCATGTATAGGGGTACTAAGGTGAAGAATCTGTATGTTCTCCAAGGGAATACAATAACAACTAAGGATTTTGTGGGTCCTTCCATTATAGGGAGTGAAAATTTGCGTTTGAAGCTTGACAATGGTGGAGTGGGCAAGCGGGGCTTGCATTTTGAGAAGAATGACGATCTTTACTATCCTTCGAGTTATCAGAAGATTACAAAATATTCTGGGAGATTCAAATCCATTTGAGGTGGCAATAGAAATTAAGCAGTCCTTAAACGGAGGCAGACCTATAAGAACAAACATGGCGTTGGCTTGCGGTAATATTGATGGTAATATGATATTCCATTAAAGTGGTATTAATGTTCATAGGGGGAAGCAGTTTCCCTTAATAAAGATGTGTGGGAAATTCAAGGATCATATTCTCCAACGAAGGGAGAGGATGACTTTCAGTTACTAACCAGTTACTAGAGGGCGGTTAACGATTTTTTCTAGATGTGATTTCAAACCAAAGGTTCTCGAGGGTGCTATAAAAAATTGTGGGTTTAATAGAGATGGTCGGGGAGTTCTTGTGACTGTCTAAGATATCCATCGGTTTAATGGTAAGCCAAGTGTCATTTTTGAGGCCTCAAACATAGTCAGAAATCTTCATTAGTGTTTTGATGGTTGGGATAGTATATTTTTAGTGATATCCCTCACTTTATGTATTTTTGTGGAAGACTCATTTTTTATGTAATGGTTATGTTCGCCTAGGTGGAGTAGTTTGTTTTGGTTGACAAAGGTCTGACAAAATGACCTATAAATTTTTTCCAAAGTGGAGATTGTTAAGAATATATTGTAAATCAAAAGCTTTCAAGTTTATTCTTTTTCACCACTTTCAACATTTGTGCTCTAGCCTACCCATCAACCATTATCTCCTCTTTATTACTATATAAGGAGATCTATTTGAATGTATTAAACATATAAAAAAAAGCAGTGAGATTTTAGCGTGAGAGACACATTTAGGTGTGAAAAATCAAGTGATCCACCATTTGTGTACATAGATAATTTTGGTGAGGTGAGATTCCAGGTGTTCAACTCTTTTGTGAAAATTAGTCAATCTTTGGGGAGAAATTTTGGGTATTCTCTACTGAGGAATTTGGGTATGATTTAAGAACCTTTTTTACGGTGAGATTAGTTTGGTGAGTGTCTTCTAATATTATGTGAGGGTTATTTTATTAGTGATAAGAGAGATTATTAGCGTGTGAGGAAGGAACATATAATACCCACCCTAATATTTTATTATTTTCTCGTATAAATTATAAATAAATGAGAATCTTGGATTCGGCTCACTAGAATATTGACTTTGATATCTATGTTCATTACCTTTGGGCCTTGATGGTAATTATTATAAGAATATGGATGAAGATTTGAAAATTTGAAGAAAATATAAGAAACAGTAGTTCTAATGAGTGCTAGGTCATTCGAATGAGAATCCTACGACATCATAACTAAGGATCAAACGAGGATCGAACGATATCCTTATGCATATTAGGTCAACATCATTCGAAGGTCGTTCAAAGCGCAATTAGTACGAGAAGCCATTCTTGCTCGAATGAGAGGCTATTCTCGTTCAAACGAGGTTGCTCAAAAGTTTTAAATCGAGTTGCGCTTGTGTGCTATCGCGTTATGGGCCGATGGAGGGACGGGGTATCGAGCTCTGGTGATCCCATATTGGAAAAAATATGGATTTTAAGGTTTGGGGGTGTTTTTATAAGGTCTTTTAGGTTTATTAGGGATATTTTGAGTTGTAAAGAGAGAGAGTGTTGGGGTGGATTTCCTCACACCATTTCCACATTTTTCACTCCCTTTCTACCATAAAAAACCATGCCACCACCATTCTTCCACCTTGTATCACCATGCTCAACTATTATTCCATCATATCCAAGCCCTACATACCCATTTCCACCATTGTTGGGCAAAGCTACAAATTTGGAGGTGTTGTTGAGGTTTTGGAGAAGATGAGGATGGAAGAATCATGGAGAGAGGGTTTTTGATGGAGAATTCATGGAACAAGGTTTAGGCAACCTATCTAATGACACCTTAGGAGGTAGGAGGTTTCCATCTTTTTATAAATTTCAACCTACCAATGGTGGAGCTTAATTTTAGGTGGAAAAACTGTACTCTTAGTCTTAAGATTCTATTTTCATGTTAGTAGCCTTGTTGTTAGATTATAAGAGTAGAATGGATTTGAATAAATTGATGAGTCTCAAGTAATTTGGTGTCTAACATTTTTATGGAATAAAAATGTTGGAAAATGCTATTTTGAACAAGGGTAAAAATATGAATGAATATTTCAAAGTTTCTTGAAATAAAGTTTGAGATTTTATCGTAATGGTGCATCTCTAGTAATTTGATGCTAAACATTTTGTGAAATACAATGTCTTGAAAATTATATTTACATTTGTTGGATTTTAAAGAAATAAAAATGTACTTTAGTCTTGAAATGTATATTTCGCATGTATTATGAGTTTCTAGAATAAATTGTATGTTTAACCCATTTAATAGGATTTTTTGAGTTAAAATCCACCTTCTCGTGTGTATAAACTTGTAGCATCTTGATGATGAACATAGAAACAAGTTTAACGAAGATTGATTGGGTTCAAACATGAAATAAAGAATAAATAAAAATTAACCCTTAATGTGTGTTAAAAGGTATTGGAAATGTGATAGATGTAAGGGTTTAAGACTACATGTAGTGATATAGAAAATGATAATTTCCTTATAAAGTGGTCATGGATATTAATGCAAGGAAAAGTAATGAGATCAATAGATTTTTAACTGGAGAAGCATAAAACTCCAAAATGTTAAAAAAATGTTAATGTGTTTAAAGCACTAAATAAGTTAGTGTGGGTAACTTAATGGTTTTTGAAAAATTAAAACATGTGAAAATGGAGGAAAAGATAAGTTTGGAAACAAATGAGTAAAATGATAATTTTATGTAAAGAGGAACATTTTTATGAAATAAAAATGTTTGAAAAGGGTGTTACACAAGATGGTCCTAAATGAACAAGGTTTTGGAATAAAGTCAATGCTAACGTGTAAAGGAGAAGAAAAGATGATTTTAATGTGTCCCACAAGTTCGGGTGAAACACCGGGTTTTGGATTCGGGGAGTTAAAAGGAAAGGTGAAATAATGTGGACACTTATAAAATATTAAAACTCGTTAATAAGGAATCAGATGACACTGGAAAAATTAAGAGAGTCCAAAGCCCTAGGGTAAAAGATCCAAAATCACTAGCGAGAGCATATAGTGCAAATAGCATGCAGTGTGGAATCTGTTAAAGTATGCGGTTATTGGAGGATTACAAGAAAAAGGATAATGAACATGGAACATGTCAGGAAGCGGGTTGTATGGTGAATATATGAAAATACAACCTAACTTCAATGAATTTATAAATGTTCCGGTAAAGGGTAAATTGACGAGTAGTGGGAAAAATTGATTAATGTCCATAAGGTAAATGAATGGTGAAGTGAAATGATTAAATGTGTAGATAAACAACCTAAAGATTTTGAACCCATGATTAACACGAGGGTATGTTAATGAAATGTTTTCAAAGAAAATAAGTTTTTTTAACATGGTGTTTGTGTGTGTTGAAAGGGTGATTTTCAAAGAAAATATTAATGTGAATTAGTGTAAATGAAGGGGTCATTGTGGAAAAAAAATGATTTTCCTTAAAAAAAATGTATTTGTTTTAAGTATTTAACTGGATGTGTAAAATCAAGGAATAAATGTCAAGTTAAGTAAAAAGGGAATTATTTTACAAGAGTAAGATGAATAGTCTGCAAGTAATGTTTTTAGAATAAAAACAGTTTCATGCATATATATGTAGATATATATATATATATATATATGTGGTAGATGCATGTGCACGTATGTATAATGTGTTAGAGTCTTTTTTCTGTTGTTCGATTCTATATTGCATTGTTGTAATTTTTCACTGGGCATTCGGCTTATTCCCTCATCTTTATTATGGCAAGTTGGGTGCGGTTCCGTATTTTTAGAGCGTTGAAGTATTGTTTTATATTATGTAAGTAGCTCTATATGTTTGGATTTTGGGGGTGCTCCCCACGGGCTTTCACCTAGGCTGATTTATATGGGAATCACATTATAAACAAGTGAAATGTTAATTAAATAAAATTGTACTATCAATATTATTTAGGTTGTCTCATTTCACTTAACACCTAATGCTCGAGTCGGACCAAGTTGACAATGGGTGACCCATAAATTCGGGCCGGGGCATTACAAATGGTATCAGAGCTCTAGGTTAAAGTTTCCTTTTGGGAGTGATGTTGTGAGGTCGGTAGTAGATCTTTCAACATCATTGTTGGTTTTGGGTCGGTCATGCTAGATTGTTACGATTTCAGTTCGTGTTCTCGATGATAAAGTCAAAAAGAGTAGCACGACGGGTAATATATCTCCAAGGGGCACCTGTAAAGGTTAGTTTTCAATAACCACTTTTTCTCTTTTGATTAGAGTTGTTGTTGATTTGTGAGTGTCTGTGGAGCCAATAGTGGCAACACCGCGGTTTTTAGTATGATGTGCTTGGGTGTCAACCCTTGATGATATGAGAAGACTGTTGAGGTGTCGATAGAGCTTAATGATGTTCATTGAATTAGAAACATAAATTGTGTACAGTCAACCATGGTGATTTTATGATCAGAGCATCGTGCATGAGCAGTTATGACTTGGGATATGGATATAGTATACTTCGGGGTGCGATGCTTTTGAATAGTTAATAATGATTCTTTAATAGGCAGAGTCAATTCTTGGGGTAGTATCACGTCACGAGATAATTGGTGATTCGGTAGACATGAGAGATTTTGTTGGTAAACACTTGGGGATGTGTACTTATTTTGAGTCAGTAAAATATTGTTGTTGAGGGTAAGTGTCTTGGTGGTTGTTGATTAAAATTGTACGTCACTAGGTATGATAATGAGAGTTATAGGAAGATTGTGGTAAGTATGTTAAATATGCAATGATTAGGAGTGAACTCTAGACTGTCTTCCCTATTAGGGTTTACGAGATATGATATGATTTTATGGATCGGATCTTAATAATGTCGATGATGCAGACCTAGGGGTTACAGGTTATAGGAGAGGTCATGTATACTTCCATAATCCCTAATGGTGTTAATGTGTGATTTAGTACGGGGCTTAGGTGTCACAGCCGTGGAAAGTAGAGAAGATCATTATGTTTTAGGATCATTTGAGTGGATAAATTAATGTCTATGTGCGAGTTAATCCTAGTGTGAATGTGGTGTAAGGGTATCTTATAGTGTCCATAGGATAACCTGTGTGTGGTGTCATTGGGAATACAAATTGACTTGTTATGACATCTTAAGGTGTTCAATGGTCAAGGTGCGCCATGTGTATAGGCTATAATAATATTGTCTTTACGAGCACTTAGTAGTCGCGATGTGGTTATTAAGAATGTAAAGACATGATTTCATAAATGTCAATTTAGAATCTAGGAAGTTTTTTATGTGCCCTAGATCAGAGTCAGTATGTCTAATACTACTACATTCGGCACGTCAACACGTTCATCCATGACGGCCTCGTTCTTGATCCGAAGTTATCATGCTCCCAGTATCTTCATACGTGTGTAGTTCATCATCACTGAGCATCGTGCAACATGCATCTTCAACATTCAACATTCCCATTACTCCACTCACATTAATGGTAAAATAATTAATTTGGAGTTTTTAATCGTTACATAATTATTTCATAATTTATAGAAAATATTTTTAGGTTTCAAAATGTTTTCCTTTACAAAATGAATTTTTTCAAAGGGTAGAGGCGAGAAAAAATTGACGCTGACGTCGTTTGAGAGACAGAGAAACGTCATTCAAGCGACATGACGCTGTCACGCGAAGTCGTTCAAGCGGCGACCTTTTCCATTCAAGCGACAACCCTCTATTGTTCAAGAGATGTACCTCCTCAATTTCTGTATTTATAGTAATGTTCATCATTCACGTTTTTCAAGTCTTTTGTAATAAGGTTCTGCAAAACTGCTACACAAAATAGACTTTGTTTTTTCATAGGTTTCAAACATTTTTTATTCACAAATCATTCCCATACATATATTTGAATATTTATAAACCCTAGATTAATTGTTCAACTCATTTGGAGTATTCTTTTGTAGAAGAGGATTATTCTCCATTTCTAACTTGGAGCACTTGTGGGATCTCTTATCGATGATGACGAACCGACGCTTGCGAGTAATCGCGTGTCACTGTATTTTTCTACAATTGTAAGTATTACGAATAGTTGTGAAATAAAAATGGTTTTTTCCCTTTGGGGGATTTGTCCTTATATTGTGATTGACTGTGCATGCGTGGTTTGAATTAATTTTTCCGTCACAATTTATTTGCAAGAGTTAGGATTTTTGGGATTAAAAATTGGAATTTAATTCAACAAATTAAGCACTGATTGATGGCGCACTCTCAAAGAAGTTCGTAGAGCTTACCTATGATGAGAAATTCATGGATAAAGAAATCTTGTCGGGTTTTGAGTACTTTTTGTGGAGTATGTTTGGGGTCCTTAGGAAACCAGTGAAGTCTGGTATGAAAAAGTACCGGTGTCCTGATAATGATTGTAGTGAGGGTTAAGTAAAAACCTCAGGTCGTTGGTCAAGGTTTAAAAGAGTCGAATAGTGTGCATATCGGGTGCTATCACCCCACTGTCACAGATGGGTGGCATAACCTTCTAAAAGAATTTGGAGCTTGTGTTGTGAATAGGCGTAATGCCCGGGTGTTATTGAACAACTAGTGTAGATGGTGCAAAACTTGATTTCAAGGAGGTCTCAAAAATGTGTCCGGGACATATTTTGATGATGTAATTTGGAGACTTAAAAGTGACACCCCAAAAATGGCGATATCGAAGAATGATTAGAATATTGGTATGTGCCAATAATATAAGTTAGGATAACCCTAGCAAGATAGGAACTAGTTCTTAGCACTTCTTGCCACGTCAGTACGGATTAGAAGATGTAGCCCCGCACGGTACTCACTACCCTTAGCATGCTAATGGAGACCGGTGTGGCCATCACGTAAGTTTAGTTTAGATAGAACTTGATATTAACTAAGTGATAACCTCATGTAGTTGAAGGTTATGGATAAGGTGAATGATTCTCTTAATGAGGTTCTTCCTAAGGAGACGTCGGGATGCGATCACGTTTTGACAATGACCTAGGTGTGTTAGGTTGGTCACGACGTCACTAAAAATTTGGAAAAGGTCATCTTTGACAGAGGTGATAGACATTCGCCAACTAGAGTGGTTTGGGCGTGTCAAGGATTTGAGGGGGAGAGCCTTACTCCTAAGGAGGGAAGCCGGACATTTGACTTTCCAGAGAACAACAGGTTCGTCATGAGGATGAATGGTTATGATTCGATTCATCAATATTGGTGACTGGAACTAGGGTGTGAGGATAGTCGATTCCAGTGAGAACGCCTAGTAGGAATCGTAAACATTGAAGCAGGTAGCGTAGGTTCATTTGCTGTAAGCTAAAGCCTGACGCATATGAATGGGATTCTTTCGGAATTATTATTTGTTCCTTTGATTCTTATATGTGTACCCATTTCAGTTTCGATAACTGAGGATTGGTATTCCCATGAATGTGGTAGCTCTAATTGGTACCATATCATGGTATGATGCAATTGGTCCTAGTACGATGTTGGTGAAGATGTTATGGTTAGTGAAGCTCAATAACTATCTGAGGTGTTCTTACTAGTGCATAAAGTTTAGTGTACGAGTGGCTACACTTTTAGCTGCATGATTTGGTCGTAATAATTTCTTTCATTATGATTAACGACCTTATGACAATCGATATGACAATCAGTAGCTCTAGTTATAAAGAGCAGTATGGTGACCTGAGGAGATCTTATAGGGCTAGAATTCGAGCAAATTTAGCACACAATGTTACTTTTCCATGGTCAGTGGGTTGGTGTGATACTCATGTAAGTGATAACCTGAGATGCCTAGATTAATACTAGGGTCATCAGAGTGATGCGATGCAATAGAAGCTGTTAGTGGAGTGAGCGATGATGATTTGGTCAGTGTGAGCAACTTAGGATATGTGGTTATGTTGTCATGAGGAATTTAGAAAACTTGAAATGTGTGGTTCTTAGATTTGAGATCATTTTTTTTTGTTGAATTGGATGGTCGATTGTATTACGATTCACTATTGGGTGAGTATCAATCATTGGAGAGGGTTTGCCGATAGATGCATGCTTTGGGTATTAGAAAAAGGTAGTCCTATGACTTTTTTCACATGATCATCAAGTGAGTGAAGACTCGAGATGGTTATGTGACGTTTATGGTTAGCGAACTACTGAGCCTTAGAGCATGTCGCATGTTAGGCTTTGGTGACAATATTAGTGTAAGGGCGTGTGATTTGATCTTAGCTATTTAGGACTTTGATAATTTAGTCTTGGAGGATTCCTATTATTTATAATAGAAATTTGTGAACCCCACAAATTTGAGGAATTGGCGAATCAGTAATTTCAGGGACAAAATTTTCTAAGGAGCAAAAAAATGCAATACCCATCCCAATATTTAATTATTTTTCCTTATAAATAAATGAGAATATTTGATTCGGTTCACTAGCATATGGACTTTCACTTCTATGTTGACTACTTTTGGGCCTTGATGGTAATTATTGGAAGAACATGGATGAAAATTGAAAAATTTGGAGAAAATATAGGAAATAGTAGTTCGAAGGAGTTGTAGGTCATTCAAATAATAATCCTAAGTCATTCGAAGTGATCAAACCATGATAGAATGAGACCCTTTTGCATAACAGTTCAGTCTCATTAGAAGGTTGTTCGATACACAGTTAGAATGAGAAGCCATTCTCGTTCTAACGAGAGGCCATTCCTGTTCGAATGAGGTTGCCCATAATGTTTTAAATCGGGTTTTCCTTGTGTATTGTCGCATTTTAGGTCATTGTACGGATGAGGTGTCGAGCTCTAGGGAGCCTAAATTAGGCAAAACTGGATTTTTAGATTTAGGGGTGTTTTTATAAGTTTTTATTATTATTATTTTGGTTATTTTGAGTTAGAAGAAACGAGAGAGAGATTGGGGATGGGTTTTCTCTCACCATTTTCAGCATTTTTCAGTCCCTCTCTACCACATACCGCCATGCCACCACCATTCCTCCACCTTGTATCACCGTGTTCAACTAGTATTTCACAAGATCCGAACCTTACATACCCATTTTTACCATTGTTGGGCAAAGCTATGAATTTAGAGCTTTTGTTGGATGTTTTATAGAAGATGAAGATGGAAGAATCATTGAGCTTAAAGAGGATTTTTTACGGATCATTCATGGAGCAAGCTTGGTGGATCTAGGCAACTTCTCTAAGGCCACCTTAGGAGGTGGGAGGATGCCATATTCCTAGACATTTCAACCTATCATTGTTACAACTCCATTTAAGGTGGAAAAATTCTACTCTTAGTATTAAGACTCTATTTGCATATTAGTAGTCTTGTTGTTAAATCATATGAGTAAGATGCATTTGAATAAAATGATGAGTTTCAAGTAATTTGGTGTCTAAAATTTTTATGGCATAAAAATGTTGCAAAATGCAATTTTGATGAGGGTAAAAATATTAACAGATACATCAAAGTTTCTTGAAAATAATGTTTGGGATTTTATGGTAATGGTGCATTTCTAGAAGTTTGATGCTAAACATTTTGTGAAAGACAATGTTTTGAAATTGATATTTATCTTGCAAAAATGAATATTTTATAAAATTAGAACAGTTGTTGGATTTTGAAGAAATAGAAATGTCATTAGTCTTGAAAAATATGTTTTGCAAGTTTTACGAATTTATAGAATAAATTGTATGTTTTACACATTGAATATGATTTTTGGAGTTAAAGCGCATCTTCTCACGTGTATAAATGTGAAGTGTTTCAATGATGAACATATAATGATGTTTAATGAAGGTTTTATTGGGTTTAAACATGTGTGTTAAAAGGTGAAGGAAATGTGATAAATATAAGGGTTTAAGACCACATGTAGTAATAAAGAAAATGGTGATTTTATTATAAAGTGGTCTTGGATATTAATGAAAGGGGACGTAATGAGATGAAAATATTTCTAACTTAAGAATCATATTACTCAAAAATGTTAAAAAAGTGTTAATGCCTTAAAAGCACTAAATAAGTTAGTGTGGGTACCTTATGGTGTTTGGAAAATCAACACTTGTGAAGACAGAGGAAAAGATAAGTTTGGAAACAAATGAGTAAAATAGTTATTTTACATAAAGTGGAATGTTTTTATGAAATAGAAATGTTAGAAAAGGGTGTTACACAAGAAAGTCCCAAATGAACATGATTTTGGAATAAAATCAATGCTAAAGTATAAAGGAGAAGGAAAAATGATTGTAAAGTGTAACATAAGTTGGGGTGGGATACCAAGTTTTGGCTTCAGGAAAATAAAAGGAAAGGTGGAATCATGTCGACAATTGTAAAATGTTAAAACACATTAATAAAGACTCGGATGACACCGAAAAAATTGAGGAGAGACCAAATCCATGGGTTGAAAAACCCAAAATCACTGGCCAGAGCATATGGTGCACATAGCCGGTGATGTGGAACCCGTTAAAGTATGCGGTTATGGGAAGATTCTGAGAAGAGGATAATGAAAATGGAACGTTTCTAGAAATGGGTGGTGGGGTGAATATATGAAAATACTATCTATCTTGAATGAATTAATAAATGTTCTATTAAAGGGTAAATGAACAAGTATTGTGAAAATTGACTAATGTCCATAAGGTAAAGGAATGGTAACCCATGATTAACACGAGGGTGTATTTTTGAAAGGTTTTTAAAGAAAATAAGTATTCCCTAACACCGTGTTTGCGTGTGTTGAAAGGGTGATTTTTAAAGAAAATATTAATTGAATTGGTGTAAATGAAGGGGTGATTTCGATAAAAGAAAGTAATTTTCCTCAAGCAAAGTGTATTTATTTTAATTATATTACCGGGTGTGTAAAATTAAGGAATAAATGTCAAGTTTATTAAAAAGGGAATTTCTTTTACAAGATTAAGGTGAATTAATTGGGACAATTAATGTTTTTGGAATAAAAATTGTTTCATGCGTATATATATATATATATAGGGATAGGTTCATAAGGGAACATAAAACATGAACATTTTAGTGAACCTTAACAAAAAACACCTCACACCCAATTAATTTTAATTCTTATATTGTAATTGGTCCTCGCCAGCAGTAACGAACACGCGTGTGGCATTCATATTTTTTAATACACCCACACGCATGTCCGTAACGCGTGTCACACATGTCCGTAATGCGTGTTACACATGTGTTCATATCCCACCCGTGTTCGTCGTCGCTAGCTCAGACAAATTATAATATAGGAATTAAAATTGATTGGGTGTTAGCTAGTTTTTTTAAAGCTCATTAAAATGTTCATATTTTATGTTCGCTTATGAACCTCTCCCTATATATATATATATATATAATAGTTGCATGTCCATGTAGATATAACGTGTTATAGTCTTCTTTTTTCCATTCGATTTCATATTTCATTATTGTAATTTTTCACTCGGCATTCGGCTCATTCCTTCGTCTTTGTTACGACAGGTTGTGCACAGTTTTGTATTTTGAGAGCGTTGCACAGATAACTATTCTTTTATATTACGTTAGTAGTTTTGTATGCTTGAATTCCGGGGACGGCCCCCACAGGTCCCTAATGTAGCTTGATTTAGATGGGAATCACATGTTAAAATAGTAAAATGCTAATTAAATAAAACTGGACTACCAACATTATTTAGGTTATCTCATTACATATCAGACCTAATGCTCGGGTCGGACCGGTTGACCATGGAGCATGATATGATATCTCTCTTAAAGGAGGTGTATCTTTAAATGACCTAAGAGCGTGAACTCCAACCCAAGTTTCAACTTCAGGTGCCAAAAAGTGGAGCACTTCAATTTGTACTGCCATAGTAAACCATATAAAAACCACGTATACATGTATCAATTAGTTAATATATTAACAGGATATGAGATGTGTCAAGGGAGTTTGTTGAATCTAATTAAACATGTCTATGCGGTCATTATTTGGTTCAAAATACGTCCGAAGTAAACTTGCTCCAAAATTTTGTGAAACAAAAAACTTATGTGAACAGATTTATTCAATTGAAAAATAATTTTAGGGTGAAGATAAAAAAAATTAGTTATCTCATATTTTTAGGAATAAATTATGACTATATCTTAACCACAATACTTTCGAAGACCACATTTCCCACATTTTCTTAATTTAAATCTTCTCTTAGGATTTTGAGACGAGAAATGCTTTAATATCGCGTAAAATCCTTAAATAATCAATCCAATATCTTTACTTTATTACGCGATAAGGTAGTGGGCATTCATAACTTGGTTGAGCCTGAAATGCCTAAATAAAGAATCCAAAATGTTCCTACATTACACGATTAGGTGGTGAAGGTAACATATTTCCTAATTGCAATAAATTTAGCCATTCTTTTAATTTTAAAGAGATTTTTTCTCCAACGACTCAATATGGGATAAACTAATTGGAGGTTCACAACCCTATCTTTCATCACCATCGAGTAATCACCCTTATCAATACTCAACCATTGAGCCATAATATCAAAATTCCTCAAAATAACATGGCCATATATCTCTAGACTCGAAGCCAATGCATTCCTCTCCCCTATAATGTCAAATTAATAAAATATGGAACTATACAACCATAGACATGAAATTATAAGTTAATGAGTATTGGTTCAATAATGGGTTGACACAATAGACCTATTAAATAGCAATTTGTATTACATAACTTAACTAAGCACCATTAGACCCATTACTATTTGTTAATGTTAAGGGGTTATATTGTGTCTCCGAACGTATCCTAGTATGCATACCCATTAATACATATTCATTTTAATCCCAATTTCCACCACTTCTAGTGAGATGAGATCTAGACCCATTATTGTTTTTAAACTCAATTCATTCTTAATGTTTTCAATGTTTCATTTATACCATTCTCATATTTTATATCTATAAACATTAACTGTTACTTATAGTTTGACCTATGTTATTTTATTACTAAATATTTATGTTGTTGTGGTACTAATTTTGTTAAAAATATGTTAGTTACTTAATTATTGAACTTATTTATTCTATATTGGATTTATTTTCAACTTATACGGAAATGCATACCGTTAATTCAGGTGATCTCAATGTGGAGGTCGATCTATACTGCTTAGAAGAAGCTACTGAAGCAGCCAATATTTTTTTTGATAAGTAAATGATGCATTGATACAAACCCGCCTGAGGGGGCGAAAATCCGTATATATGAAGTATACTAAACAAAGAAACAAAGGGCCAAGCCCCAACATAGACCAATCAAACCCCTAGAGCTCTTCCAAAAACTCGAGGAATAGATATAATGACGAATCACGCCTTTTCTTATACAAAGTAAGAATAAGGCTCAGAAAATTATACTGAATTCGAGAAGGATCGAGCTCGACCCCCTCGAAGCATCTCATGTCCTCTCCTGCCAAATGGTCCAAAAAATACAAGGAGGGACCATCATACAGACCTCCCTCGGACCAGACCAACCCTTAGGCCTCCTCCAAGCCGCCATCACCTCTCACACCGTAATAGGCATAACCCATACAATGTGGCAAAAAGAGAACATCTAATCCCAAAGACCCCTAGTCACCTGACAGTGAAGAAGGTGGTGATTAGTCGTCTCCTCCTCCTTCTTACGTAACCAACATCTACTATCCGTCCTCCTCCCTCTACTCTGAAGTCCTTCAATAGTCAAGATAGTCTGCCTGACAGAAGTCCACACAAAGAAATGAACCTTAGGAGGCGCATGACTCTTCTAATTACCCTTCCACGGAAAGTGAGCACCTACACGACCCCTCAACACATTATAATGAATCTTAACTGAAAAGATTCCATCCTGAGAGCACGACCACCTCAATCCATCAGCCCCCGAAGAGGTAGTCGGTGCCACCCTCAGCCAAGTAAAGAACTTCTCCGCCTCCTCCAGTTCCCAATCCCAGAGATCCCTCCTAAACTTTGGGTCCCACACCGAACGCTCCCTATCCTCTACCTATCATCCTCAACAAGCCCTTCTTTATTTCCCCCAAGATGATACATCCTCATTAAGAGATCCTACAAACATCCCCCCGTGTCCCATTTATCCTTCCAAAACCTGATATGATTCCAAATCCCTAGCTGGAGGGAAGTGAGCAAAGAGAACCTCCCCCACTTGAGTGCAATATACCTCCTCCACCCTATCCTATGATCAGAGCGCCCCATAATAGGATCCCAACCATACGAACCCACCCCATGCCTAGCTGCCACCACTCTCCTCCACAGTCTGTCTCCTTACCTATTGAAGCGCCTCAACCACTTCCCCAATAAAGCCTCATTGAAATGGGCCAAGCTCCTCACCCCATCCCCACCCTCTATCAGCGACCTGCACACCGCCTCCCAGCTAACCAAGGAATACTTAAACTAATCATCATATCCTCTCCACAGAAAATCCCTCATCAGCTTATCGAGCCTTTTACCAACGAACCTAGGTAAAGGGATAACCGACATAAAATATGTGGGGAGGCTAGATAAAACACTTTTGATCAAAGTCAATCGACCGCCTTTGGACAGGTAGTTATGCTTCCAACTTGCTAGCCTCTTCTAGACCCTTTCAAGGACTGAATCCCACTTTGCACGAGACTTAAAATTAGCCCCTAAAGGAAGTCCAAGATAAGTAGAAGGGAGAGTTCCAGCTCGACATCCGAGAATACTAGAGAGATGGCCAAAATTACCCACCTCACCAATGGAAATAATCTCACTCTTACTGACATTAATACGTAATCTCAACACAACCTCAAAACATACCAGCAGCAATCGCACTGACCTCACCTCATCCACCGACGACCCACAAAATAAGATAGTGTCATCCGCAAATAGAAGGTGTGAGACCTCAACAGGATGAGGAACAAAACTCCCAATAAAAAATCCTGAGACAAGGCCACCCTCCACAGTACGACTCATCATCCGAGAGAACACCTCCATAACTAAGATAAAGAGAAAGGGGGACAACGAGTCACCCTGTCTAAGACGATGTGAACTCGAGAAGAACCTTCAGGCACCCACTTAAGAAGTACAGAGAAACTCACCGAGGAAATACGTATCTTCATCCACCTGCACCACCGCTCCTCAAACCCCATCCTTTTAAGCAGATAAAGCAGGAACTCCCAGTTCACATGATCGTAAGCCTTATCAATGTCAAGATTGCATAGAATGCCAGGTACCCCACCTCTCAACCTGGACTCAATGCACTCGTTCTCTACTAGCGCAACATCAATGAGTTGTCGACCTCCTATAAATGCATTCTGAGCATCAGAAACCAGAGGATCAATCACTTTTCTAAGTCTAACAGATAAGACCTTAGAGAGGAGCTTATACACACTCCCGACCAAGCTAATAGGCCTGAAATCATGCACATCCATCTCCCCCCGAAACTTAGGAGCCAAAGTAATAAAATTGGCATTCTAAATCCTCATAAAGTAACCCCTGTCATAGAACTCACTGAACACATCCATCACATCCACCTTGAGGACCTCCCAACAGTGTTGAAAAAAATCCATAGTAACCCCGTCTGGGCCCGGTGCCTTGTCACCGCACATCGACCTCAAACTCTGGACAACCTCCTCCTTTGTAAACATCCATTCCAACTGAGCCACCTCGTCCCTTGAAATTCTTGCCACAGGAAGCCCATCCACCTTCGGTCTCCATGACTCTTCCTCCGTATACAAACAATTATAGAATTGACTGATTTCCCTACAAACCTCCCTCTCCTCCGTGAACTCCATTCCTCCTACTACCACCTTCCCAATATGTTAAAAGCGACGATCGGAGTTAGCCGCTTTATAATTTTTTTTGTGTTGCTGTCCCCTTCCCTAAGCCAGAGCGCTCTAGAATTTTGTCTCCAACCCACCTCCTCCTGAATAGATGCTTCCCCACCTCCCTCTTTTTTCCACCCTCACTACTCTTTCTTCCTCCGTCAAATCGCCGACCCCCTCTTTTTCATCGAGCAGCTGAATATCCTCCAGAGCTTGCTCAATCAATCCCCCATATGACCAAACACCTCTCTGTTCCACCGAATGATATCCGCCTTGAGGTGAAACAATTTAAACTCCAGTCTGAAGCTCGCATTCCCCTCCTCTTCATACCCCTGCCACCACTCTTGCACCCTCCTTAGAAAGTCCTCCTCCTTTAACCACATATTCCCAATATGAAATGGGATCCTCCCCCCACCCCTCCGCACTCCAGAAAAATAGGAGAATGATCAGAAGTCACTCCACTACCCCAGTAAAATACTCCTCCCATTCATTAGAAAGTAAAAAATGATCTAATTGAGACAACGATGGCTCGTCTCTAAAACTAGACCAAGTGAACACCCCTCCCCCCAAAGGAAGGTCAATCAACTCCAACTCATCGATGAAGTCCGAGAAATCCCGCATGAATGAATTCAACCTCCCCTCATCTCTCCTCTCCGAGGGGAATCGAACGATGTTGTAATCCCCTCCCATGCACCATGGAACACCCAGACACTCCTAGTGCCTGGCAATTCCTCCCACAACTCCCAACGAACCGAGTCCTCCATTGGCCCATAGACCCCCGAGAAACTCCAAGTGAAACCATTCTCCACATTTCGGAATAAACATTAAAGACTCCCCCCCACCCCCCCACCCCCACTCCACCAAGGCATCTATTTTTTCCACCACTCTATTGTCCCACATAATCAAAATCCCACCTGACGCCCCTCTAAATTCAGGCACCACCACTCTACCCGACGCCCTCCCTAAATAGAACGAGCCAACTCCCTATCCATATCCTTCAGCTTTGTCTCTCGAAGGCAGACAATATCTGGCCTCCATGGCCTAATAGCCCCACTAACAACCCCTCTTTTATCGAGATCATTCAGACCCCGTACATTCCACGACATGAGTTGTAACTTTATGGTAAACCGTATGTACCCCCACTTCCCCCCCCCCCTATCCTTTCCCCTCTCGTCAATATTGGATGCTTCATCTCTATTGAGTTCAATATTGGCTGGACTAATTAATGAAATGCTTATGTTTGAAGCTAGTGGGTATCAACATCCACAACCCCTCAAAAGAGAGTGTAAACTGGTTCAACTTTATTTGATTTATTAACTAAGCGAGACTAATATTCAAGACGAGGGCCACTGGGGTTTTAATTACAAAATAGTTGACTAAGTTTGTAACAGAAAGTCAACTACGGCTACATAAGAGATCCTAGACACTAAATCAAGTCCATAGTGAGAATTGGACGCATGCGACAGAATATTCGAGATCCATAGGGAAACATGCTTGTAGATTTGTTTAACAGACTGAATAAAGGAGTTTAGCATTACTTCTAAGTTTGGAAGCTGCGCAACATAAGGGTCTAGGGGTGGGTAATGTGCGAGGTACGGAGGCTGTCAATACTGTGGTTAACTGTTCTCCTTTTTTGAGTGTTGAGGCTGAAAGGGACGTGCATTTAAGTCCTTCTGTTAGCCCTAGAAGAAGACCCATTTGGAGTGTGTGGTCACTCTCAATGTGGATGCACTCAATAGAGATGAAGCAACCAATATTGAACTCAATGTGGATGCACTCAAATAGATGATTCAAAGGAGAAAAAAAATTGGTATTGATTAACCTTGTCAAAAAAGATCCTCATGTTGTACATTATTTCAAGAATTGTGCTATAGGCAATGACCAAAAAGAAGAGCTAAGTGTCTAATTTTTTTAATTGTTTATCTTTATAATAGTGCTTATGGCACATATAATTTTTTCGCCTATATGGATAATTTTGTTCTAAATCACACAACAAACACAAGTCTACTTATTCTATCTCAAAGAAGAGGTTCTTTCTCATTGGGCCCTTCCTAATTAAACCTAATTTTTTCATTTCAAATATGTTGTGTATGAGGGTATTATGTTTATTTTTAAATATTATTTCAAGGATATCAAGATTCTCGATAGGAATACACTAATATGAGATTGTTAAAAATGTTTAAAAGGGAGAAAATAAAAATTGATTCTATGTTAAATTTAATTTTTGGTAAGATATGCATAACTTCAAATTCGTGTACATCTGTGGCCATTGATGGGTACTTTATCCTTACAGCTCACTTTGTTGACAACATTTGATCATTAAAAAAAAAAAATTGTCTCGTGCCCCCTTCACCCATCGGTGCTACATTGTCAGAAAAAAAATAGTTTGTTGAAGAAATGAAGATTAAGATGAATTGTTTTTCTGTCACACTAGATAATGCTTCAAGTAGTGGTGATTTAATGGAGATTCTAAAGAAAAACCTTAATTAATGAGGAAGTCTTTTAATTAATGATGAAATCTTTCACATGTGTTATTGTGAATATATATTGAATCTTATAGTCCATGATGAACTTAAATATTAATGAAGCTACGTTTAAAGTCTAGGAGAGTTTGAAATTCATTAAAGTTTTTCCTCAAATAAAATATAAACTAAATGACTGCATTCCTTAAAAGTTTTAATAGTTTAAAAGAGGGACATGATAAGATGTTACAACTATATGGTACACGATGTTTTTAATTAGTGAAAATGCAATTTTCTATGGTCGTGCTTCCACTGATAAACAGTTGAGTGAATCCCCAAGAAGAGTGGAAAAGAGTTAAAAAAAACTTTCCAGCTATTTGGTTTTGTTTGATGTAACTTCCCTTATTTTATGGAACTAAATATCTCATGGCGACCCCGTTCTTCCCTCATGTTTTTATCATCCAACTTAAGTTGAAAGATGTTGTTGTTTTTATTTCTATCCTGTTGGATCCATGGTTCACAATTTAGTTTATGGATTGGTTATATTGTAGGTTATACTTTATTGATACTTATGAGTATAACTGTTTCTGTGACACTATATTTGATCTCTTTGATGCCTTTAAAGTACTCTGATCTTGTAAGTTAAATTAATTATAACACTCTTTATCTGAAAAATGAGTATGAGATTTTCTATTTCAAATATATACTTACAAATACTAATTTAGGACAGTTTTAAATGTTGATTTTAGTTTATTGTGTTCTCATTTAGTATATTTGAAATACTAATTCAAATACTAATGCGCAGTATTCGAAGGATGAATTTGATTTTAGTATTCCTTTTTCGTAAGATTAAATTTATCAATTAAAAATATAGGATTTTGAAAAGTGTTATTAAAAAATTATCTTTATATTATAAAAATAACGAATTGCATAAGTATTTGGATGAATAAAAGTTAAATAAGATACAAGACTTAGATATTCTTGCATGGTGGAAGGGAGAACACGTTTGTTACCCTCTACTTTCTTGTAAGACTCGTGGTATATTATGAATTCATATATCTATTGGTTCTTGGAATCTAAATTTAGTATTGGTGGTGGAGTTCTTGACCAATATCATATGTCTCTTATGCCCAAAACTATTTACACATTTCTTTGTACATAAGATTGATTTTTATGTGAAAGTGTACATTTTTTAATATTAATTTTAATTGTTTCTTTCTCGTCACATATCATTTGGATGGTTAACAATAACCATTAATATTGAATTCAAATATGAAAGGCTATTTATCATTTTTAAATCTAGAAAACAAGATTAAATAGAGAGATGGGATAATTACCAAGTGTTAGTTTAATGTTAAAACTTTGAAGTTAACTCAAAATAGGCTAGTTGTTAATGCGTTAATGTGTATTGATTGAAAATGATTTAGTGGTTAACGGCTAGTGGGTCACCCACTTATGATCCAAACAAATTTATTAAATAGATAGTATTAACGGTTTGGATAATGTACAAGCTAATTTTAATGAATCATGTTTGAGTTTTGTTTTTTAAACCGTTAAGAATAATGGGTCATCTATGTGTTAATGTTTTTTTTTTACATGAACCCGTTATCACTTGACACGACCATGACCCGCTGACAGGTCTACTCAACATGTCCTATTTGAGAAAACAAATGTTCCATATTCCAATCAAACCTCACTTTCTTATCATGTTGGTCCAAACATGTCCTAAATTTTCATCACTTCCATCATATTTATTTCGCTATATTGTCTTAGTTGACTTATCTTAAAATGTAAAATTTTGTATTATATATTAGTTAAGTTATTCGTGTGTCAAAACACTTAAGTCGCTGAGTCATTTGATCAACATTGGATTGGTACGTTTGAGTGAGGCACCTTCATTTGGATTAAATGCAATTTCAAATTTGAAGATCATGAAGGCTTCTCAATACATGTAAGACTTCCATTGCCAAATACTTAGAAGAACATATCCATTTGGGTAATTTTTGGAATTGACTTATGTCTACACATATGTGCACATGTATGCTTCAAAGTGTGTGTTTTAAATTTGATGAATAAGTGCTATTTTTTCTCAGAGTATTGTGAAGACCATTTTGGGACATGACCTATATTTTTGTGAAATGTTAAAGGCTTTTTATGAATTTCAACATAAACATTCACACGATTCTATTTGGACTCATGTGCACGTAACCATTTGCATGATTCAATATTGACCCATGCGCATGGTTGTTTCAAGGTTTCATGACTACTTAAAATTGTGTGCACATTCAAAGTTAGCCATGAGCATGGTGGATAAATTTTTTGAAAAAATGATATAAGTAGTACATTTTCCTCCCATATCATAATATCTGAAAAACCTCACAATTGAAATTGCAATAAAATTCGATTTAAATAAAAAAAATCGATGTTATGTGATTAAGTCTCTTCACCCCCTATAGGATTGTTTTAGACTAAACACTTATGTTTATAACACTCATCCTCAATTAATTAGAGTGGCTTCTCTTGCTTTTACATTCACATGCATGAGTTGATCCCAAAATTGTTTTCTGTTTATTATGGTTTTGCTCATAAAAGCATTGCTTGTTGTGAATTGTATTGGTTTGTAGATGATGGATGTAATATCCCGTACTTTTAAAGGTATTTAAATTACACTGTGGATGTAATTTGGTAATTTGAGAAATTATTATGAATAGTAATTATGGGATTAATGAGTGAAATTAAATAAATTTAATATTATAAAGTGAATAGTAAATATTAGTTGTAAGTGTCATTTACACGGATTATATTTTCTTACAAGACTAAGAATAAGAGTGGGATTATGTTAATTACATGTCGCAGTTGGGTAAAGCGACAAATGGTAATATTTTTAGTGGAAAACCGCATTAAGTTGTGTTGGGTTAAAATAGTGAATTGCGGTCAAGTACTTTGGATGGAAATTTCTATTATACGGTTGGTCTCGGAATGGTCAAGATAGTCAGAATATAGTATCCGGGGGTCGTAATTAAGTTTCGGGAATTTTTGACATGTATGGACTCGTAATTGAGTAAACGAATCATTTTTGGGTTTAAAAAGGGATAAACCGTTATTTCTCCTTATAAAGACACAAGAGAGTGGGAGAAACAAAGAAAAGGAGAGAAAGAAGAAAGGAAGAAGGGATAAAGAGGAGACAAAAAAGGATTTTTGGGCCAAACTCCGTCGGATTCGACTCGAAGTCGTCAGATTTAATCCTCCAGGCAAGTGTATATTTGTTTTATTTCATTTTGTGCATTTATTTCATATTACAGTTGGTAAATTATATAAATTTGGGTTAGAACCCTTAAAATAAATTTGAAAAAATTTTAATATGATTTTACATATTGATGTAATGTAAACTCTTAATGATTTCTAGTGCTAAATCCATGTAAATGGAGTGAAAAAATGGATTGAAATGGGTTAAAATCATAAGTTAGAATTTTTATGGTTTTAGGGTTTAAATCTAAGGGAAATGGTTTAATACCCCAAATTAATTGATGTGTTAGTTGTAAATCATAGATTAGACGTTTATTGAGTTGTTGGATGAGATTAGAAACAACAAAAATGGAGAAAAATGGAGGTTCAGATTTTGGAGAAGATGATGAATAGTAACTCCGTAGCTTGCGGGGTAAATTTGGCTAGGAAGCGAATTGATTCAGCTCTTGGTCAAAACAGAAAAGTTGTAGATCTTTTCGATACAGCCGCGTGAGTTTTGACAACGTATTTTTTTTATTTTTTTCCGATTTGATATAATTTTTCTAAGAAAGCAGTTCCGGGGTTGATCATTTAACTCGGAAATCAAACAGAAAATTGGAAAAATAAAGTCTAGAATTGTTTGGAGATAAATATTTGGGGTTCCTAAAAATAGTGTGGGGACTTCTAAATATTTTTTTTTAGTAAGGCGTGTACCTTGGGTTAGTTGAAAGTAAAATCCAAGATTTATTCAAATAGGGGTGTTTGGGAGGATTAACACTCGGGGTGATATTTTGGTGGGCAAAATTTTATATAAGTAATTGTTCGCGTAGAAAACACACTTATATGCCGATTTTGGTTGAGTAAAATCCTACGAGGTGACTAGGATGAAATTTAGGATACGGGCTAAAGAGAATTGAGCACTCATCTGATATGTCTATTTATAACAATTATTATAGGTGACAGGAATGCCTATCGTTATTTATGGGACGAATAAATATATCGGTGTTGTTGGTATTGTCATCGTGCGGTGAGAAAAGCTCGAAAATAATAAATTGAGGATTAGTCAAAATCGATAAATGCGTAAGATATTCGAAACATAAATATACTACGTAGGGGATTTATTATACGGGTTGTGTGTATGCCCGGATGTTATTATATACATGGGTTAAATAATTACCTATGGGGAATTATGTATAGGTGAGATAAATACCTATCATTATAATATGGATGTGTGAATACCTAACAAATGATGTATTTATATAGGTGGAATGTGTACCTATATGATTGTTTATTATGTGTATCACATACCTACCATACTTGCTATCACGGGAGGTTGGCGTTCGAAAGAGGCCTTCGGGGGGATTTTAGATTTGGTACCTCAAGAACATAGGACTGTGAAAGGCTTATTTGTGAGTTGAGAAGTCTACTGGCTATGGGAGCGTAGGTATGTGCGTGACCCGTAGGTACGTGAACTATGTTCGCCTCCAATATGTGTGATTTGTATTGATACGGTTCCTGAGCGATGTGGAACATATGATCCTTTAGTGCGAGAGGTACTTGGATTGGATAGCAGAGTATTTGTGCACTGTTGTTAAGCCTATGGATGCCGGATATGGATATATGTATTGTGATTAACATATATGTGTACTTGAGATAATCCACAGATGCTTAGTAAATGAGAATGACTAAGCTACTTATATTATAGCTCTGTGGACTGATTAATATACTTGTTGCGTATAGTATATTATATATATATATATATATATATATATATATATATATATGAGATGAGAAATCATATAACGTAACCCTCTATAAATGGAAAAATAATGAATAAAGTGATATACTCCTTCCGGTAGATTTATATTCGGATTTGTATGAATATGGTGTAATAACCCTCTCTTCTGATAGCCCATTTTATATTTATTTTTACCGGGTAGGAATTTATTTTATAAGATGGTAGATGTTGAGTAAATATTAATTTGTTATGACGAGGTCAATATTTACTAAATGTTGTATAGTTACCTCGTGAGTTGATAAAATGTTCATGTGGTAATTTATTATGTCATAAAGATTTAAAATGACATTTTGGTTTATTATGAAACCGGAACTAAAATGAGTTATAAAACTTCCAAATGATAATTTGGATAGTGTAGTTAGTCCCGGTAGGTGTGAGACAGTCAAAATAAGTGCCATATTGTATTTTGGCATTTTGGGAACTTTTGACTGGTTTTGGCTTGAATAGTGTAGTCGCGTATTAGTATATCGCGTATTAGCATTTTTAGTTGGGCTTTTAGACTTAAGCCCCATTTTATTTTCCCCACCCCTATTCCCATTCTTCCATTTTACACATTTGAGCCCTAGAGAGAGTAGAGAGAGGAAGAGAACTTGGGAAAAAAGAGAGATTGGAGCTTGGATTGTTGCCTCCTTCTTCATCAAATCAGATTCTTACCTTGAGGCAAGTAATCTACTTGCAAATTTATGGTTTAAGTAGAATAAATTGCATTGATATTTATGATTTAGAAATGTTAGGGTTTTGGTGGAATTTTGGGTATTTAACCCCCTTGAGATTGATTTGGATGATAAACATTACAAATAATGGTAGTTGGGTGTATTTTTGGTGTATTAGTTCCCTTGAATCAATTGGGTTTGGCTGGTTTGGGTTTGTTTAGAATTTTGGAGTTCAAGACTCCATAGCCACTCTTGGCATTTTCGCAGGGGCGAATCGATTCGGCCCCTTGGGCGAATCGATTCGCATAGATGCAGAAACCCAGGTCTGGTTGTCCGAATCGATTCGGATTTAGACCGAATCGATTCGGCAATTGTAGAAACCAAGTTTTATTGTCCGAACCGATTCGCTTTCGGAGCGAATCGATTCGCTGGGGCGAATCGATTCGGCCCCTAGGGCGAATCGATTCGGTTCCAGCAGTTTTTGGGGGTCTTTTTCTTTTAATTTTCCTCCTTATTCTTTAGGATTAGGGCCTAGGAAACTCCTTTAAAGAAGTAAACTTTGAGTCCTAGAATAGTATGGAGTTTGGTCGTTACCCTGGACTAGAAATGGGTTCATCTGGGGTTTGTTTCGGGGAGGTTTAAGAAATGCTAAGGCATTACTTCTTTTATCCAAACTCTTAGAAGTTTGGAAATTAGGTACCCTAACTTGGAGACTAGAAGGGCTTGTCAAGTCAAGTTACATAGGCCTTGAAGATTTGTAGGATCATAATGATCATTTGGAGAGTTAATCGGGGATTGTAATTTGAGGTATAAATGATGATAATATTCGATAGGAATTAGGTTCGCATAAATGAACCCATAGGTGTTTAAAAGATAATAGGTTCAACTAGAACGAACCCCGTTGTTTAATGACGTTAGGGTTAATAATGAAGAACCAATCACACGATTAATGGAAATGGATTTTTGGAAATAATATGATGATAAATGTAAATGTTAATTTACTGTTACACACCTCTCTAAATGACATCATAAGGGAAGTTCGCTCGTGAGGTAAAGCCCCCTGGCTAATGAATGCAGGGTGGATATAGTCCTAGGCCATGGGAGCGCTTATTGTTATATTTTTTCTGCGATGGGTAGGAGATTCCGGGTGTGGTCTTGACTACCCCGCAGGCTCATGGCCGCTTCCCGACGTGTTCCGATAGGTGCCCAGGTTGTCTTATGTTAGGCCCTGGAAGATGATGGTCATTTAGGGGCGCGCACAGTGGGGAAACCCGGACGGGCGGTCTTAGATATCGTTATATGTACATGTATATAACTATATTTCATCAAGTTGGACTTGATGGTTGATAAACGCCACAAAGAGCGTATGAAATGCCATAAAGAGCATGATTATGTGCCAGGAAGAGCACGGGAATAATATGTGTGCCATAAAGAGCACTTGATGTAAATGATATTCCTAATAAGGAATGGAAAGATAAAATGGGAAGTTTTAATTAATGAATAGAAATTATAACTTCTTGACTTAACCGAATATATGGTTTTATTCCTAATAAGGAATGTCTGAAGGAAATGGAAAATGTATTAATAAGAAAGGGTTTTAAATTAAAATGTTTTACCTTCTATCTTTGCTTGTAATTGTAGCTATCATGTCATGTGATCATCCTCATTATTCATGCATAACTGTTCATATCTATCATGCTTTTTATTCTTCTAGAAATCATATAGAACCCGGCCCTGACCGGTTTACTTTCTTGTTGTATATATATAATTGTATCCGCTCAGGTGCTCCACCGCAAGGACACCCGACTTGACTTTCCAAGTTCCTTGCACCTTCGACGAGCTGTAAGACTTTGCGGGTTATTACAGGATGTTGCATTAGACGCTTTCATTCTTGTTATTCTAGTTATGATCGGGTTTTGTCCCTCGGGCGTGTGGCCCAAACTATTGTATTTGATTAATGGTTGTACTATGTAAGATATTTTATATTGTGGTACGTTGTCTTATGTAGCTGTGGACCGACAGCTTATTCGGTCCATTTGTATACATTCGTTTTAGTTATATTATATGCTATCTTTTGGAATTCCACTTGCTCGTCAGACTGGGTTGTTAGTTTAAATTTTCATAACCGTTTTTTTTTTTAAAATTTTACACTTTTTGGCAACCCGTTTTCTGACTTATTGGGTGGTTTTCCCGTATACTCAGTTTATTATTGTGATGCTGAGAATGATATCCATCCATGATCCCTGTTACGTTTGAGTATCGGGCTGGCCACCCCTTATCTCAGATTTCGGGTTGTCACAGATGGTATCAGAGCATCAGGTTCTAGAGTACTAGGATCTGTGTGGACTTGTCTCGTTCTACCGTAGCGTTCTTTGATGTAGAGCCTAATGTTAGGATTTCTTTGATGCTTATGTTTACGATCTTCTGCAAGATAGACTGTTTTAATTAGTATTCTAATACTATTGTTCTTCCATCTCAGATGCCGTCTAAGAGAGGTCGCCCGGCGAGACGTGTTAAGGTCTTAGTGAAGGAAGTAGGTCCTCCACCGCCACTACAAGGGACGGTTAATGTTGCGGATGTAGCAAGCATAGTGGCTGGAGCGGTTAATGCCGCCATGTCCGTAGTGATCCAACAATTGCCATGGGCTCCAGGTGTTCAAGCTCCTACGGGACTTACTCCGTGGGAAAGGGTTAGGGAGTCCTTTCTAAGGGGCAATCCCCCGGAATTCGAGGGAGGTGCGGATGTTATTAAAGTCAATCAATGGAAGAAAGACATGCAACGCCACCTTCGAATGATTGAATGTAGTGAGGATAAGAAACAAGTCCTTACCACCTTTAAGCTTGTCGGATCTGCGTTACACTGGTGGGAGACGATGACCACCCCAGAGCAAAGAGACACCATGTCAATCACTGAGTTCTGGACTTTGTTTGATCTTAAGTATTTTCCTTCCGCTGTTCAGAGGGAGATGAAGAGGAAGTTGCAAGATGTAATGCAAGGGGAGAGGTCTGTAGCGGAGTATGAAGAGGAGTTCGCCCAGTTGGCGAGTTTTGTACCAGATGAGGTGACTCCGAAAGAGAGGAAGATCTCGAATTTTATGGGAGGTCTAAACTGGAGAATCCGAAAACACTTATTGGGTAACCCAGCTTTCCAGACTTATGGCGAAGTTATAAATGCAGCCTTACTCCATTGCCAGGAACATCGATTGTATATGCAGGGTAGCAAGAGAGCTACTGAGATGAGGAAAGTGGGGAAGCTTGGAGAGTTTATTGCGAGGGGCAATAATAGGCACGAACAAGGTGATTTACATCAGGCAGATTGGGGTGGCCCTGGAGGTAGAGGTCGTCCGGGCCGAGGCTATTCCCAGTTTAGGAATATCGGAGGTTGTGGTCGGGAGGACATTAATGGACGGTGCTTCCATTGTGGGGAGGCAGGTCATTACAAGAAGGAGTGTCCTCAGATGATTGGGGGTCAGTTTCCTCGGGCTCCGCAGCAGCCATATGTTCTGTTTCCACCTCCGGTACCTATTATGGTTGTTCCTCCGCAGCAGGGGCAACTACAGTATAGGCGTGGTTGTCATGATCGGGAGGCTATGTTTCCTCCGGCCCTGCCGGCACCACCCGTTATTGAGGGTAAGTTTTTCTCAGAGATACGTGAGTTATATGTTATTCGATGTGGGTGTTACGCGCTCAATTGTTTTACGAGCTTTTCTCAGATTACAGATTTCATAATATCTGCTGAGAGTATTTTCATTAGTATAGAGTCCTATGGGAAATGGTTCGCTCATTTCTTTTTGTTTATATGTATGTAGAAATTCTCTTACTAAATGGTGTTTGAGGCCGATTTACTCGTCCTTAACATGGTCGAGTATGATGTGATATTGGTATGTGGTTGCTATGCCTTATCTCCACGACCAACAAGTTGAGTGGTAGCGTATAGGAGGGGTTCCTTGTCTGGATTCCGTTTCTGCGGGACGCTCCACGCGCGAACCTTAACGACGTTGGGAGTGGGGATATACCACCTTTCCTTTCTCTTATTTATGTGTATTACGCTCTATCTCCATGATCAACTAGTTAAGTAGGCATGTGACGGAGGGGTTCCTTGTTTGGATTTCGCTTTGCGAGACACTCCGCCGCATGAACACTTAACGATGTTGTGAGTGAAGATATGATATTCTTCCCTTTTATTTTATTTTGTTTTATTAAATTATTGTCGGAAGTGGGATTGGAAGGTTTAGCCGAGAATCACGTACAAGAGTGATGGATGGCTATTAAAGTGCGACATAGGAGCACTGCATATAGTTCTCTCCTCTGATGGATATGAGGGAGACCGAGGTACGAAGTCGAATTGAGACTTCGGGTTATGCCTTTAAATAGAAGGCTATTTATTGAGATGCACATCTATAGGGTATATAACCCTAGGGTTTCACGAAGGGTCAGCTTTGGATTGTTAACGTTCTTTCGATTAGTTAGATAGTTAGTGCGTAGCTGTAGAATCTTTTGGTCCAGAACATGTATCTTAGACCTGTACCCCTCGATGACTGACAACGCGAGGTAGTAGTGTAACGGGAGGGTTCCTTGTTTGGATTTCGCTTCGGCGAGACGTCCCACGCACGAAACTGAGCAATGTCGGAAGTTGAGAAAGGTCTTGGACACTAGGGATATACTTAGCATTAGGTGTGTACGACTCAGATAGGGTATAGGTAGATAGACTTTAGGTTGTTTAGGCGTAGGGCTTTTTAGTATGGGGCGTAAGTTTAGGAATTGCTGTTGGGAGTTGACCATGAATAAGTCATGCGTAAACTCTAAGAGGGATTGGATTCATGTTATATGAAGTGGGAGGATTTCGAGAAGTTGGTGGTTAAGGCCGAAGGTGATGAGGCCTCTCGTAATGGAGTGTTACGGAGGTAATGAAAGGGTGAATTAACTCTTACCCCTGAGCCACGTGGTTAAGCTCGAAGGTAGATTCTATTAGCAAAGCTCTGTCATGACGGGGAGTGATGACACTGGAGTGTCGATTTATTGTGGATGCGCCTCACAAGTTTAAACTTGTAAAGAGTATTATCCCCCATCTAAATTAAAGTCCATCTTGAGGGTGGGGTGCGTTCCCTTAAGAAAATTTTGTTCCGAATGCAAGGGACTTAAGTTTCGCAAATCTGGAGAAATCATGCGGTTCTAACGTTTTGGTGCATCGAGGTAATGATGAATCGTGCCGAGTTATATGACGCTAGTACTATTGGCTGGGCCTGAGAAGGTTGTTGTACTGAATCAAGACTCTCGTTTCTCATTCTTGGCAAGGTTCCAAGAAGTCATGGGAATCGAATTATGGTTAATCACTTCTTATCAATTTCCACAAGATGACCAAACCAATAGAATAAACCATATGCCGAGGCATATACTCCTTACCTGCGTGCCTAACTTTAAGAGTAGTTGGGAACGATGCTTCCACTCGTTCAATTCGCCTAGGTGTGGTTGGGACGGCGCTTTGGAAGAGGCCTTGTATGGTAGGCTTTTTAGATCTCCTGCTTGTTGGTTAGAAGTGCGAGATGATGAGTCTCTCGTATAACCGAGACCGACAAAAGAGCTCATGCGATGCGAGAAGAAGGCATCTGGAGTTGAGATCATTAGACCAAAGGTTGTGGTGAGTATCTCCTGAGAAGGGCGTTATGTGTTTCGAGGAGAAAAGGAAGACTTGCACCGCATGACGTTGTACCTTTTCTAGAAATGTCGCGGTGGGTTCGGTAAACTATTCGCTCGCTTTGTTGAAACATTTTGCGGCAAGTTCATAATTTGTTCCTTGTCTCTCATGCAAGGGAGTACGAAGGATACGATGGTGCCTTTAGGCACATTCCTCTCGAAGTAGGTGCAACTTGACGGTTCTTATTAGATGTAGTCGGTTGCTATCTTAGAGCGTAGAGTTACGTTGGTGTCGCCGATAGTACCTTGGGGGGGGATGAGTTCTATATATTAAACTGAGTGTCGAGAAATCGACATAGGGGCGCGAGGATGACTTGCGGGAATAGTATCCGCACTTCTTCTTGCGACGTATATCCGAATTTTGGGGGCAAAATTCCCTCTTAAGGGGGGGAGTATGTAATAACCCTCTCTTCTGATAGCCCATTTTATATTTATTTTTACCGGGTAGGAATTTATTTTATAAGATGGTAGATGTTGAGTAAATATTAATTTGTTATGACGAGGTCAATATTTACTAAATGTTGTATAGTTACCTCGTGAGTAGATAAAATGTTCATGTGGTAATTTATTATGTCATAAAGATTTAAAATGACATTTTGGTTTATTATGAAACCGGAACTAAAATGAGTTATAAAACTTCCAAATGATAATTTGGATAGTGTAGTTAGTCCCGGTAGGTGTGAGACAGTCAAAATAAGTGCCATATTGTATTTTGGCATTTTGGGAACTTTTGACTGGTTTTGGCTTGAATAGTGTAGTCGCGTATTAGTATATCGCGTATTAGCATTTTTAGTTGGGCTTTTAGACTTAAGCCCCGTTTTATTTTCCCCACCCCTATTCCCATTCTTCCATTTTACACATTTGAGCCCTAGAGAGAGTAGAGAGAGGAAGAGAACTTGGGAAAAAAGAGAGATTGGAGCTTGGATTGTTGCCTCCTTCTTCATCAAATCAGATTCTTACCTTGAGGCAAGTAATCTACTTGCAAATTTATGGTTTAAGTAGAATAAATTGCATTGATATTTATGATTTAGAAATGTTAGGGTTTTGGTGGAATTTTGGGTATTTAACCCCCTTGAGATTGATTTGGATGATAAACATTACAAATAATGGTAGTTGGGTGTATTTTTGGTGTATTAGTTCCCTTGAATCAATTGGGTTTGGCTGGTTTGGGTTTGTTTAGAATTTTGGAGTTCAAGACTCCATAGCCACTCTTGGCATTTTCGCAGGGGCGAATCGATTCGGCCCCTTGGGCGAATCGATTCGCATAGATGCAGAAACCCAGGTCTGGTTGTCCGAATCGATTCGGATTTAGACCGAATCGATTCGGCAATTGCAGAAACCAAGTTTTATTGTCCGAACCGATTCGCTTTCGGAGCGAATCGATTCGCTGGGGCGAATCGATTCGGCCCCTAGGGCGAATCGATTCGGTTCCAGCAGTTTTTGGGGGTCTTTTTCTTTTAATTTTCCTCCTTATTCTTTAGGATTAGGGCCTAGGAAACTCCTTTAAAGAAGTAAACTTAGAGTCCTAGAATAGTATGGAGTTTGGTCGTTACCCTGGACTAGAAATGGGTTCATCTGGGGTTTGTTTCGGGGAGGTTTAAGAAATGCTAAGGCATTACTTCTTTTATCCAAACTCTTAGAAGTTTGGAAATTAGGTACCCTAACTTGGAGACTAGAAGGGCTTGTCAAGTCAAGTTACATAGGCCTTGAAGATTTGTAGGATCATAATGATCATTTGGAGAGTTAATCGGGGATTGTAATTTGAGGTATAAATGATGATAATATTCGATAGGAATTAGGTTCGCATAAATGAACCCATAGGTGTTTAAAAGATAATAGGTTCAACTAGAACGAACCCCGTTGTTTAATGACGTTAGGGTTAATAATGAAGAACCAATCACACGATTAATGGAAATGGATTTTTGGAAATAATATGATGATAAATGTAAATGTTAATTTACTGTTACACACCTCTCTAAATGACATCATAAGGGAAGTTCGCTCGTGAGGTAAAGCCCCCTGGCTAATGAATGCAGGGTGGATATAGTCCTAGGCCATGGGAGCGCTTATTGTTATATTTTTTCTGCGATGGGTAGGAGATTCCGGGTGTGGTCTTGACTACCCCGCAGGCTCATGGCCGCTTCCCGACGTGTTCCGATAGGTGCCCAGGTTGTCTTATGTTAGGCCCTGGAAGATGATGGTCATTTAGGGGCGCGCACAGTGGGGAAACCCGGACGGGCGGTCTTAGATATCGTTATATGTACATGTATATAACTATATTTCATCAAGTTGGACTTGATGGTTGATAAACGCCACAAAGAGCGTATGAAATGCCATAAAGAGCATGATTATGTGCCAGGAAGAGCACGGGAATAATATGTGTGCCATAAAGAGCACTTGATGTAAATGATATTCCTAATAAGGAATGGAAAGATAAAATGGGAAGTTTTAATTAATGAATAGAAATTATAACTTCTTGACTTAACCGAATATATGGTTTTATTCCTAATAAGGAATGTCTGAAGGAAATGGAAAATGTATTAATAAGAAAGGGTTTTAAATTAAAATGTTTTACCTTCTATCTTTGCTTGTAATTGTAGCTATCATGTCATGTGATCATCCTCATTATTCATGCATAACTGTTCATATCTATCATGCTTTTTATTCTTCTAGAAATCATATAGAACCCGGCCCTGACCGGTTTACTTTCTTGTTGTATATATATAATTGTATCCGCTCAGGTGCTCCACCGCAAGGACACCCGACTTGACTTTCCAAGTTCCTTGCACCTTCGACGAGCTGTAAGACTTTGCGGGTTATTACAGGATGTTGCATTAGACGCTTTCATTCTTGTTATTCTAGTTATGATCGGGTTTTGTCCCTCGGGCGTGTGGCCCAAACTATTGTATTTGATTAATGGTTGTACTATGTAAGATATTTTATATTGTGGTACGTTGTCTTATGTAGCTGTGGACCGACAGCTTATTCGGTCCATTTGTATACATTCGTTTTAGTTATATTATATGCTATCTTTTGGAATTCCACTTGCTCGTCAGACTGGGTTGTTAGTTTAAATTTTCATAACCGTTTTTTTTTTTTTTAATTTTACACTTTTTGGCAACCCGTTTTCTGACTTATTGGGTGGTTTTCCCGTATACTCAGTTTATTATTGTGATGCTGAGAATGATATCCATCCATGATCCCTGTTACGTTTGAGTATCGGGCTGGCCACCCCTTATCTCAGATTTCGGGTTGTCACATATGGATCATAGGTTCTAATGAGAACTTTTAATAAATACGGTATAGTATAAGTGTGGTATGTACTTAAGGCTTAATGGATCCCGATGATCAACATTGTCACATAGTATTGTATCGGGAGATTCCTTGTTTGGATTTCGCTTCGCGAGACACCCCACGCACGAATGTAACGTAATGTTAGGAATGGGGCGAAGTTTAGTCCTTAGTACTCGGATTTTTTTAGGGATTTTGGAAGATAAGGGAAATAACTTAGTAGGAAAGGTAGCTTAACTAGGTTGTTTAAAAAGGTATGCGATAGTTGTGCACTATTAGAAGAGGGGTGAGGGATATCTCATGGGAGTGCGATACCAATTTAAATATGAGATAAAACATAATTTCTTAAATAAAGTATTTATGCACTTGCAAAATATTTTCACAACTCGAGCTCTGTACCGTTTCTATATTTTTCCCTCTTGCTATATATTATATATATAGGTGTCCAGACACAGGGACGCCTGGATGATAATTCCTTCGAGTCAGACGTGTGCTGCGGCAGTTGTGGATGCATGCAAATTTTTTATAGACGCTTCTATCCTTGTAATCTAGATAGGAGGTATTGTATAAAAATTCGGTCTAATAACCCAACTGCTTTTATTTACTCTTTTATCGCCTTTTAGTGCGACATTCGATTTGGTTGTATTATTGTACCGAGTGTTCGGTTATTTTATTTTATTTTATTTCAATTACTGCATATAAACTATTATAATTGTTTTAATTCTAATGATTTGGTTAAAATGATTACTTAATTAAAAAAAAATTGACGCCGGCCTAATAGGATATTAGTAATTAAATTGATTTTCAATAGTGATGCTAAGAATGAACCATACGAAACTTCTGTTTTAATTTGATATAGGAGTGATCGTCCGGTATTTTATTAGGCGGGGTGTCATAGGTGGTATCAGAGCATCGGGTTCTAGTGTTCTTAGGAATCTATGCGGATGTACTACGCTTTTAGCGTTGCTTTTGATTTGGTATAGAGCCTTATGATTAGGATTGTTGACATCCTCTTGTGAGATTTTGTTCCCCTGCCATGTGAGTATCTAGGGGTCGTAATTAAGTTTTGGGAATTTTTGACCTGTATGGACTCGTAATTGAGTAAACGAGTCATTTTTTGGTTTAAAAAGGGATAAACCGTTATTTCTCCTTATAAGGACACGGGAGAGTGGGAGAAAGAAAGAAAAAGAGAGAAAGAAGAAAGGAAGAAAGGAAGAAGGGAGAAAGAGGAGAGAGAAAGAATTTCCGGGCCAAACTCCGCCAGATTCGACTCGAGGTCATCGAATTTCATCCTCTAGGCAAGTGTATACTTGCTTTATTTAATTTTGTGCATTTATTTCATATTATAGTTGGTAAACTATATGAATTTGGGTTAGAGCCCTTAAAATAAATTTGGGAAAATTTGAATATAAGTTTACATATTGATGTAATGTAAACTCTTAATGATTTCCAGTGCTAAATCAATGTAAATGGAGTGAAGAAATGGATTGAAATGGGTTAAAATCATAAGTTGGGATTTTTATGGTTTTAGGCTTTAAATCTAAGGGAAATGGTTTAATACCCCGAATTAATTGATGTGTTAGTTATAAAACATATATTAGACGTTTATTGAGTATTTAGATGAGATTAGAAACAATAAAAATGGAGGTTGGGATTTTGGAGAAGATGATGAATAGTAACTCCGTAGTTTGTGGGGTAAATTCGGTCAGGAAGCGAATTGATTCAGCTCTTGGTCAAAACATAAAAGTTGTAGATCTTTTCGATACGGTCGCGTGGGCACCGACCACGTATTTTTTTTATATTTTTTTTCGATTTGATATGAGTTTTCTAAGAAAGAAGTATCGGGGTTGATCATTAACTCGAAAATCAAACCGAAAATTGGAAAAATAAAGGCTAGAATTGTTTGGAGATAAATATTTGGGGTTCCTAAAAATAGTGTGGGGACTTCTAAATATTTTTTTAGTAGGGTGTGTACCTTGGGTTAGTTGAAAGTAAAATCCAAGATTTATTCAAATAGGGGTGTTTGGGAGTAGTAACACTCAGGGTGATGTTTTGGTGGGAAAATTTTTATATAAGTAATTGTGCGCGTAGAAAACACACTTATATGCCGATTTTTGTTGAGTAAAATCCTACGAGGTGACTAGGATGAAATTTAGGATACGAGCTAAAGATAATTGGGCACTCATCCGATACGTCTAGTTATGACAATTATTATAGGTGAGAGGAATGTCTATCATTATTTATGGGATGAATAAATATATCAGTGTTTTTGGTATTGTCATCGTGCGGTGAGAAAATATCGGAAATAATATATTGAGGATTAGTCAAAATCGATAAATGCGTAGGATATTTGAGACATAAATATACTATGTAGGGGCTTTATTATACGGGTTGTGCCTATGTCCGGATGTTATTATATACATGGGTTAAATAATTGCCTATGGGGAATTATGTATAGGTGAGATAAATACCTATCATTATAATATGGTTGTGTGAATACCTAACAAATGATATATTTATATATATGGAATGTGTACCTATCTGATTGTTTATTATGTGTATGACATACCTACCATACTTGCTATCACGGGAGGTTGGCGTTCGAAAGATTACAATCTTATGCTGTGTTACCTTCGGGGGAATTTTAGATTTGGTTCCTCAAGAACAGAGGACTGTGAAATGCTTATTTGTGAATTGATAAGTCTGCTGGCTATAGGAGCATAGGTATGTGCATGACCCGTAGGTACATGAACTATGTTTGCCTCCAATATGTGTGATTTGTATTGATATAGTTCCTGAGCGATGTGGAATATATGATCCTTTAGCACGAGAGGTACTTGGATTGGATAACAGAGTATATGTGCACCGCTGTTAAGCCTATGGGTGCCGGATATGGATATATGTATTGTGATTAACATATATGTGTACTTGAGATAATCCACGGATGCTTAGTAAATGAGAATGACTAAGCTACTTATATTATAGCTCTGTGGACTGATTAATATACTTGTTGCGTATAGTATATTGTATATATATATATATGAGATGAGAAATCATATAACGTAACCCTGTATAATAGGGAAAATAATGAATAAAGTGATATACTCCTTTCGGTAGATTTCTATCCGAATTTATATGAATATGGATCATAGGTTCTAATGAGAACTTTTAATAAATACGGGATAGTATAAGTGTGGTATGTACTTAAGGCTTAATGGATCCCGATGATCAACATTGTCACGTAGTAGTGTATCGGGAGATTCCTTATTTGGATTTCGCTTCGCGAGACACCTAACGCACGAATATAACGTAATGTTAGGAATGGGGTGAAGTTTAGTCCTTAGTACTCGGATTTTTTTAGGGATTTTGGAAGATAAGGGAAATACCTTAGTAGGCAGGGTAGCTTAACTAGGTTGTTTAAAAAGGTATGCGATAGTTGTGCACTATTAGAAAAGGGGCGAGGGGTATCTCATGGGAGTGCGATACCAATTTAAATATGAGATAAAACATAACTTCCTAAATAAAGTATTTATGCACTTGCAAAATATTTTCATAACTCGGGATCTGACCCGTTTCTATATTTTTCCCTCTTGTTATATATTATATATATAGGTGTCCAAACACAGGTACACCTGGATGATAATTCCTTCGAGTCAGATGTGTGTTGTGACAGTTGTGGATGCATGCAGGTTTTCTATATACGCTTCTATCCTTGTAATCTAGATAGGATGTATTGTATAGAAATTCGGGCTAATAACCCAACTACTTTTATTTATTCTTTTATCGCCTTTTAGCGCGACATTTGATTTGTTTGTATTATTGTACCGGGTGTTCGATTATTTTATTTTATTTTATTTCAATTGCTGCATATAAATTGTTGTAATCGTTTTAATTTAAATGGTTTGGTTAAAAAGATTAGTTAATTAAAAAAAATTAACGCCGGCCTAATAGGATATTATTAATTAAATTGGTTTTCGACAGTGATGCTAAGAATGAACCATATGAGACTCCTGTTTTAATTTGATATAGGAGTGATCGCTTAGTATTTTATTAGGCGGGGTGTCATAATTTGTCATTATCCTGATTCGAGTTCCAAAAATAGGCAACCATACTTTGATGGTTCTAATTATGGACATCGGAAAGTGACGATAATAACACATTTGAAGTCTAAACATGAGAAAGTATGGATGAGTGTTGTGGAAGGTTGTGTATATCCCACGTTATAGGATAAAAGGTATTAGAATAATGAAGCCTAGTGTACTTTGGATGCATACCTTGATTGTAGGTTGTAATTACAACTTTATTACGTGGAATGCATTATTTGCTTCCGTGATCACAGAACAATACTAACGTATTCTTAATTGAGAATTACCAAAAGAGGCTCGATACAAACATAGAGTGACATATGAGGGTACATCGAGTGTTATAATGCCAAGTTACAGCACATTGTAATAAAGTTTGAGACTAAGATAATGACAAGAGTGAGTCTTTTAATGACTACTATACATGGTTGATGAAAGTTGCCAATGCTTCATTAATTCTTGGAGAAAAGATACCGAGAACAAAGTTGTTAAAAAATGCTTAAAATTCTTTCTTCAATTTTTAACAGGAAGGTTGCCATTTGCAATAAGGCAAAGGACATGGACACTTGTAGTGTTGAAGAATTGGTTGAGTCTATAAGACTATAGTATACTAGATGTGATCAATATAATAGATTGTCTAAATTCCTTAACCAAAGCATGTTTAAATCTTTGTCCAAGAGCTTACCAGAAATCTTCATTAACGAACTAGATTCATTCAATACTGAACCTCTAGTGTACAACTTAGGAAAATGTATAGGACTTAGCGGATTTAGATTAACCTTGGTTAATATATGTTTATAATTGTAAAATCATTAAAACTAATCTTAGGCATATAATTTTGTCAAATAAACATGCAAAATATATTTTTCATGTAGAAAAATATATTTTATAAAGAATTCCATCTTTTTTTGTATTTTTAATATGTGTCTTAATGTGTGAAACAAATATACTTAGACTTTGTCTCAAAACATATTTTGAAATTTATTTTAAAGATAAACTAGACAAAACTTAATAAATCTAGTGCGACTTGTCTTGCATCGATCGTGTGGAGAAATGCATCTAACAGCACTGAATGTCACTTTTGCACAAGATTTTCTTAAAAGATCTTATTGGTTACTCTTGCAAATAAAACATTTTGGGTGATTTAGATCCTTATGTGACTATATGACATCTTAAGCGTGTGAGGCCTATCATATACGCCTTTAACTCTTTTCAAAATCAAAAGGTTGTAAGTTAAGTTGTGTTTACTCTTCCAAACCAAGATTAAGAGCTTTAAAAAAATATTTTTTCTGCTCAAAATATTTCTTATGTTTGAGAGCATGTTTTTTTCACTTTTCTTCTTTGAGTTCATTAAGAATTTTTTTATTACGGGTATATTTACTCACCTTGTGTATAAAATCTCATATTCATTATTGAATAAATATTTTCTCTTCCCTTACTTGAAAAACTCTTTTTGAGACTTAAAGCACCACATCTTTGCAAACACCATAGTATACATATCTATAGGATTCCTTCAAAATACTAGGTGTAGAAATTTGGTTACTTGAAGGTTCCTTCTCGAAGATTAAAAGTTTCTGCAACTTTAAATAAGAAAATTTTAGGGAAAGGCTCGAAAGAATTGGTTATATACCAAAATCTGTTGCGATTGTGCAATATTCTTCAGCAGTTGGTGCTCTCTACGAAGAGTATGGTGAGAAAGAGTGTCTAGTCGATCGTGTCATCGTGTGGCTATAAGAATATTTCTTCTAATTGTACAAATCTACCATAGTGCCTTTGTCATTTTTATCGCCCAAAGGTTTTTTTCGTTAGTGGGATTTTCCCTCGTACATCTGGTCTTGTAATTATATTACTCTTTTCGCATCTTTTAGAATCATCATCTTAAATAAGAATATATAAATTAAGGATTATAAAACTTAGCAAAACATTTTTTTTACATAGGCTGTTGGATTGTTAAACCCTTTTATAATAATAAATTAACAAACCTTTTTTTTATATAATAGGGGATTAATTTTTATTTACGTAGCTACCATCTAGAGGAACACTCTGAGGGTCATTATAAATTTGTGAACAAGAAGCGAATGTTGTGGTGCATAAACCTATGAAAGACATAAAGTTTGTTATTGGGTCTAAAGAGAGTGTGCAATTGGAAATTATTGATAAACCTAAAGAGAATGTCGAGGTAGATATGTCTATGTTTGTAAAACATTTTAGTAAATTCTACAAAAATAACAAGAAAATTTCAAGAATTGTAGAAAATTTTAAGATCCATACAAAGCTACTAAACAAAATTATATTAATAAAAAAATTGAGAAAAATAAACACAAGTCAAAAAGGGAGATCATTGCTATGGGTGCAGAAGTGTTAGACATCATATAAATGTGTGACCCACACATTTAAGAAAGATTGAAAAGAAAAAAGAGTTCGACAAGAAAAAGAAAGTCTATAAAGCAAGCTTGAATAACTTCGAGAGTGAAAGTGAGGAGGACACCATTACTGTTGAAAATTGGATTGAGGTACTCTTATGGTTAGATTAGATGAAAGTGTTTAGGAGAGTGGTGAGACAATATAATTAAATAGTGTAATGGGTGATTTTGGACTCATATACGCATTACATCCTACTTCTACCATTATATGGCTAATGGGTAATAGGTTTGGTAGGAATAATCAAGAGTATATTGTGATTTTGATATGGAATTACTAGAGGAGGAGATTGAAAATGTAAGATTTAGTATTATATATTAGTTGGCTTATTCTCGTATCAAAACATTTGAGTCGTTGAGTTATTCAAGCCATGTACGCTTGATACGTTTGAGTGAGGCATGTCTTATTCGGACATGTGCATACGAAATTGTTCGCACGGTTCAATATTGTCCCCTGCACATGATTGCATAAACGTTTCAACACTGCCTCAAATCATGCGCATGGCGGGACAAATTTTTGAATGACAAATCAATTTCCCTCCAATTTCAAAATATTTGAAAACTTTATAATTCAAAAACATACCTGAGAGAATTTTTGAGGCTGAGAGTTATTCAATGCATCTATTTTGAAAAACTTCACTTATTCCTTCCAAGAGTATTCAAACTTATATCTATGTATTGATCTTCAATTTTGTGAGAGAATTGATAGTGATTTATTATTATATCTACACTAGCCTATTCAATCTAAACATATACTCTTTAAATTACATGATATATCACTCCTAAATATAAAATTAGAGGTGCTTTGATTCATCGGAGGAATTGGAGTATGGTGTGATTACAAGGTGGAAAGTGGAGTTTCTCATTCGTTTCATGGATTTTGAAGTCAATTTTTATGCTTCTATGAGGGTATGTTCAAAGTCCATATGTAACTATTCATGAGTGCAGGAGTAAGAGGTACCTTATTATTTTATAAAAAAAAAACTTTTGAGTAGAAATAAAAATTTGAGTGCATCGAGATTTTTTACCTCTTGATGGGAGGTTTTCGTCATAATATATGTATTGTGCATGTTTGTGATTGTTATTTGTTCATTTCTACGTTTTGATCACGCACTACATGTGGAACAAGTGTAATTTGTTAAGATTAAGATTATATGTTGAATCCTAGTTATTCTCTCTAGATTTTCCTCATTAATCTTATTGCATGGTTAATTCAGGACATGCATCAGATCACCTAATTAATTCATGTGCTACGATAATTGAACTTGAAAGCAAACTCAATTTAAATAAATAAAATTGTCCATGATATGCAATCAAACCTATTCAACCCCCATGTAGATTTGTTTTAGAGTGAAAATTTGTGGTTTTAACACACATCCTCATTCTCTACCCATTGTAATATTGGTTAGTTCCCTGTCGTGACTAAACTAGTTCTTTCTATATATTTAGCCCTATTCATTTGGTTCCTCTTTTTTTTCGATAATTAAAAGATTGTATTAAAATCAGCGCTTAGGGAGCGCATCCGTATACAGGAAGTATACAAAGAAAATAAGCTAAGGAAATAAATACAGATAGACCCCCACAAATGAAATAGAGGAGTTACATAGCTGAGTGTATTTCTTCCATGAAGTCCAAAAAACCTTGCGTCGTAACAGAGATCCTCTCCTTGGACCAACTAAGCAGGGTGCTAAAAAAGATATATCGAAGTCTCGATGGAGGTGTCTCAATGCCATCAAAACACCTCGAGTTCCTTTCCAGCCATACCGTCCAAAAAATGCAGTGCGGAACCAAACTCCATATCCGCTTGTCACCCAACCAACCCCATGGAGGTTTCCACGTATCTAAAAGCGCCCTCACAGACATCGACATGACCCATACAGTCCTCCTCAAAGAAAAAAATGTGTCCCATAAATCTCTCGATACCCTACATTGTAAAAGAAAATGATTAGTCTTCTCCTCTTCCTCGCAACATAACCAACATCGACTAGCCAGACGATATCTTCTCTTCTATAATCCCTCTAGTGTTAAAATGGACTGTTTAGCCGCCGTCCAAACAAAGAACTTAACCTTGGGCGGCGCTTTAACTTTCCATATCTTTTTCCAGGGGAAGGTAGCCGTTGAATTTCCACTACCCATCAAGAAACCATAAAAGCTGCGAACTTAAAACACACCCGTCCCTCCCCCCTTCCACCTCAGCGAATCCTCTCTGAGCATCGGACTAGGAGCCGATTTCAACCATTCCACGAACAGATCTATCTCCAAAAGCTCCCAGTCCCACAGCCTTCTCCTAAGCTGAGGCCTCCACGTTATCTCGTCTCCACTAACAGTCACATGATCAGCCACCAAACCATTCTGATTTCTCCCTAAGGTGAACATCCCTGGAATAAGATCATCAATAGTACCACTCACTCCCCATTTATCTTTCCAGAACCTTATCTTGTACCCTTTCCCTAAGATAAAATCAGTGTGTCTAGAGTAATCCTCCCACCCTCTCGCTATGTGTTTCCACAACCCCACTCCATGAACTAAAGATCCCCCAATCGTCTTCCACCCCATTTGAGTCGATCCCCATCTAGCTTCAACAACACGTCTCCATAATTTGTTAATCTCCAGCGGGAATCTCCATAATTTGTTAGTCTCCATAATTTGTTAATCTCCAGCGGGAATCTCCATAGCAACTTGTACACACTCCCAATTAAACTAATTGGCCTAAAGTCTCTAATATTTATCGATCCCCTTTTTTTGGAAATCAGAGTGATGAACATAGCGTTTAGCCTGGGCACAAAGTATCCCCTATCATGGAATTCCTCAAAAAAAGCCATCACATCGCCCCTGATTATAGACCAATTGTTTTGAAAGAAAGCGATCGAAAACCCGTCTGGTCTCGGTGCCTTATCCCCACTCATAGACTTTAAGGCCTGAATTACTTCCTCCTCAGAAAAATTCCCCTCGATTCCTTCCGCCAAGCTCGCCGAAATGCTCGCAAATTCAGCCCCATCAAGTGATGGACGCCAAACCTCCTCTTCCCTAAAGAGCTCCTCATAATAGTGAGCAATGTCCCCTCTCACATTGCTAACTTCTTCAAACACCTCTACCCCCACTTTTATTTTACCGATATAGTTACCCCGCCGATTGGAATTAGCAACTCTGTGAAAGAACTTAGTATTCGAATCCCCTTCCTTCAACCATAATGCTCCAGATTTCAGCCTCCAACTAATTTCTTCCTGAATTAACGTCTTCCCTAACTCCCCCTTTTGAACCTCTCTATCTCTCCTCTCCTCCTCTGAAAGCCCATCTCTCCCTTCTTTCTCATAAAATCTCCTTATCTCCTCCATAATACTTATTGTATCCAAATGTACATTGTCAAAAACTTCTCTGTTCCACTTCCTTAAATATTCTTTGAGTAAACTTAACTTAACGGCCACTCTAAAACTGGCGTTCCCCTCCACCTCATACCCCAACCACCAAGCCCTGATTCTATCCTCAAAATATGGTTCCTTGAACCACATATTCTCAAACCTAAATGGAGTCCTCCCTTCCCTCCACCCCCCACATTCAAAGAGAATAGGGCAATGATTCGAAGTCACCCTGGGGAGACAAGACTGCACCACACCTGGAAAATATTCTTCCCACCATTGAGAAAGAAGGAATCTGTCTAACCGCGACAAAGACGGATCACCCTTAAGGCTCGACCAAGTAAACAATCCCCCTTCTAATGGTAAGTTTATAAGTTCCATCTCATCAATGAAAACGTAGAGATCTCTTATATACCTATCAATTCTACCACCATTGTTTCTCTCACCTCCAAATCGTGCCACATTAAGTCACCTCCCAAACAATAAGGGAGGTCCCAAAGTGAGACCACACCCGCTAATTCCTCCCACAACTCCCACCTATTCCTATCCTCCACCGGACCGTAAACTCCCGAAAAACTCCAACTAAAACCATCTTCCTTATTTTTAAACATACAAGATAAGGACCATCTTCCTTCCAAGCTGTCGATTAGATCAATCACAGCATAATTCCACAATATGACCACCCTACCTGACGCTCCCATAGAATCCATACTCACCCATTTAATTCCACGCCCTCCCCATAAAGCTCTAATCGTCCCCTCCTTCATGTTGGACATCTTTGTCTCCTGAAGACAAAGGATGTCTGGCTTCACTTAGCAACCGCTCCTCCAATAATACCCCTTTTATTGATGTCATTCAACCCTCTCACGTTCCACGAGATAATTCGAAGCTTCATAAGATAATTAAATTATTAAACCTCCCTTCCCTCTTCCTCCTCACCCCCATCCCTCCTGCCCCACCGCTATTAGACTTTTTGAACAACGCCCAAGGCTCCCTCTTGCACCCCTTAAAAACCACTCCCGCGTCATTGCTAAAATAGGCTAACAAATCCTCCCTCCATCCTACCGGGTCTTCCTCCCACTCCTCACCCTCATGGTTCCTCTTACTCGTCAACTTTTTTTTTTGTTCCTCTATCCCTTACTCCCTTTAATACACGTGAACCTCCTACACCCTATACTAATACCTCCTTATCTAATACTGAGCTGAACTCATATATATTATTGTTCAATATTTTATCATGGCACATGTTCGTGACAAAAAAACAAGCATTTTTTTTGTGCTTTTAACAAGTTCTGTCACAGTATAAGGCAATGACCCAATTGATCACACCTTATACCCATACAAATGTTGTTAGGCATATAGGATTTCAATCATTAAAATTTTGGAGAATTTAGGAATCTAAGGCTTATGGACATATTGTTCTTGAGGTGTTATTTGCCCCACTCACCAACGAGTTTGGTAATGGGTATATAGGCAAATTAACTCAAAGATATAACAAATTCATGAGATTTTTAATGTAGAAAACCTGAAGAATGCTCACTGAACACTCAGTGAAATTGGTTAGAAGAAATGAATAATTGGAATTATGTGAATGACCGTCAAAAATTCAAAAAGGGTGCGATCGTGTGAAATATCGACTTCGTAAAAAAATCAAGGTTCTTATTGCTTCTTGCAATGGTGCGTACGTGCAAAGTGCCTCGTTAAAGAACATGCATATGCGGACGGTGTTGGCACCATCCTAGTTGCAAGGGTGTACACTAGGAGCATACTCCTTGACACACACAATACAATTCTTATGATATAACTTCATTAACCCACTCAACTTTCATCTTCATGGTACGTCGGACTTTGAGTTTTGAATTTTCCGTTGCCTTTTCACATTTGACATAATCTTGTTGTTCACAATCATATTTTTCTTGCCTCTTTTATTCAATTAATTTTATAATCTCTTAATACAAATACAATGACGTTTTCGCTCCTTTTAGCTTTGGCACATATCTTTACCATTATAAAATTGTGTATCTTCGCCCCTCATAAAAAAAAAAATTGGATTCGCGCCTGAATGAATTGTTATTCAACAAACATCAGCCTATATGCAGCCATTACAAACTCCATATGAACGTAAGGATCTCAAGGGTGATAGTTTTTATAAGGACCTTTTTCACACGCACATAATAACGTCTATCTTATCTCTCATGAATTTATGTTGTTTTGCAACTGTACATAACTAAGAATAAATATGAAAATATGTTGGTGATGGTCAAAATATAGTGTACCTTTATGATACAATATCAATATTTAGAATAGGTGTGTAAGCAAATTTCAAACATAATTTTTTTATGGGCTTGAAGTATCGTAAACGTTTTAACCGCTCAACAATGTGTATATTATGTCAAATACATAATTGTTTGGCACTATCACATACTTCTTTTTATCTCTTTCGTACTTTATTATAGCTTAAGTGATTAATTATAACTTGACCCCTCAAACTTTGTCTCTATTTTTACTTTACTACTTCTACTTTTATTTTATATACTAAAACCCCCTCAAGTTTTTAAAAATGACAAATTACCCCCAAATTCTAACTTTGCTATCTATTAGACGGTAAATTGGTCATGTGCACGGCACATGAGGGTATTTTCTTACATAAATAACCTTATATGTCATGACTGATTTTTGTCCAAAAATTTAATATTGTTAGTGATTGGGGGTAAATTGATGCATTTTTAAAAATTAAAGGGGGTTAGTCTTGAAAATAATAGTAGGAGTGATGAAATTAAATAAGTGTAAAATTAATATATCTATTAATTAATATGTCCATTTGAAAAAAACTATTTATTTGGAAATTAGCTAGTTCAATATGATTCAATATCAAATGAGCATAAAGTGGTAAAATATACTTTAGCACATATTATTTAAAAATTATTGATGCTTCGCACACTCAAATTACTTTTACATCTTTAATTGCCATTATTCTTGAAGTTCATTTTTTTTAAATAAAATCTTTTACGAATCAATCGCTGTTATATATTAAACAAGATCCATTTCAATATTAAATTTAAAAAGCTTATTCAGAACTACATGTCATTCATCTATGTTGAAATCATTATTTATTTATTTATTATTAATAGTTTAGAAATGAATCTTTTGAACATGGAGTTATGTTGTGTAATGTGGACACTCAATTTTGACTTTATAGTTACACAAGCATTGATGATGCTCTAATAAAAATTATACTAACCTTAGCAATCTTATACCTAGGAACGCATTTGGTTCTTAATAATAATTTTTTTCATGCACGTTAAATTTAGATTAAAAAAAATACAACACAATTTTACTAAGTACATCACTACTTTTTAGCATAAATTACACATAATATATTAAAAAGTAATAAATGTTTGCAGATTGTGTTTTGCATATGATGTATGGGCGAGCTCCCAAAAGAAACAGGAAGCTTTTCACATTAGCTTTGGATCAATATTATTTTTTGGCTCTAGTCCTGTTACATATTTTTTGATCACTAAGATTCCTCACCCTTTTAATCCATAGTTTATGATTTAGGTTACATATAACTTAACATCACATTGTAAACTTCATGTATACATTATAAAATTTCACAAAAAAATTACACATCTTTCCTTAAAATTAGAAAATATTCGTTTACACATAAAAAAGTTTAATGTATATATATATATATATATATATATATATATATATATATATATATATATATATATATATATATATTACATCCATGATATTGCAACTTCAAAAAATTTATTGTGTCAACGGAAAGGACAAATTACCAGATGGTTATATAAATAACGACGTATCTCCCTTTGATGTTCGTCTTGTAGAATTTCATTCAAGGCCCCCATGATTGATAAGCCAATAACCTAGAAATGGTGAGTGGGATATTATGTTGACTTAATTATAAATAATGATCAACAATTGCCAAAGTGTTAACAAATTGGATATATCGTGATTATTTATTACTCCATGCGTCTCAAATTAATAATTTTTTTTGGGTGCTCTCAAATTAATAATCGCTCTCTTTTTTATTTGGAGGTAATGGACGGATCAAATTCTAGGATGGTGAACAAAGGTTGATACTTAAATATCATCTTTTTCAAATAGGGACCGTTAATTTGGAATGGAGGTAATATATTGTTCTTTTAATTGACATGAGTGAGATGAGATCTTAGTTAGGGTATTTAGTCCTACGTCCTTAATGTTAACATACTTTACGAAAAAACTCACATTATTTGTACTGTATTGTTTACCGTGACAAAAATTTATCCTTCAGACTATTTTTTTCCGCGGAAAATGAGGACATGTTATAGAACCACACAAATATCTTACATACTGCGAAAATATTTTTATGAAAAAGCGAAGGTGATAATCTTGTGAAATTACGGGATATGGATATCAACCTTTTAAACTTAAAGACCTAGAACTAGTTGTTGGGTGTGTTAAAGGCACTCAAAGATTTTCTTTCTAATACCACAATAATTTTTTTAAATAGCGTACAATGCGCATTGTGATTTTAGGAAGAAAATTTTTGGGTGCAGTTGACACCCTCCTCATTTATCTACATTTAAGTCTCCATTCATCCGAAAGTAAGAGTCCCTATTAAAAGTCAAACTTATTAAGAATCTTTACTTCAATTTTATAAAAAAAGGCATTTAATTTTACAAATCTCAGAAAAGCATAATATGACTCTATAAGATGAAAGTATTGATAATTAAATATAAAACAAAGATGAATACTTTGTCTGGATTAATTAGGGAAGACCTAGTTTCAGTGATTGAACAATGATAAATAAAAATAAGATTAAGTTTAGGGATATAATTCAATAAATAAACAACATATGAGGGGTGCCCTGACAATAAATTAGTCACAAATCAATAGCGTTTTTTATTTATTTATAAAATTTGAAGTGAAGTCCTATTATAGGAGGATCTTAGTCTTACCAAGCTAGGTAAAAGAAATAAAGGGCCACCATAATCCCCAGGCCAGTGCCCATCCTCAGCTTGAATTGTTGAGTAGAATTTTAGGGCCCTTCTCAATGTGGTTTCCACTATCTCCTCAGTTACATCTTCTGTACTTCCTATTTTCACCTCAGGAATTTTCCTCTCACATGGATGTTCTCTTGCAAACTGTGTTCACAGCGCTCAATATTCTCTTAATCAAAATATATATATATATATATATATATATATATATATATATATATATATATATATATCTGTAATCAAAACCAGAGGGAATGATCTCCATAGTCACGAGATCATGTATGAAAACATTCCTAAAATTACATTCAATCCCTTTATTTAAAAAAGGAAAACTGATCCGGATGGGCAGTCCGCAAATGAGGCTGACGGTATATATATATATATATATATATATATATAGTCCTGCTCTTGTGCGGACTAGTCCGCATTTTAAGAATGCGGATCTGACATATGTCACCTGGCGGTGAGCCCAGAAAAGAGAAAGAGTGTGCCTATAATTTAGGCAATAGTTTCTAGGCGCACCGTTAGGTGACACATGTCCGATCCGCATTCTTAAAATGCGGACTAATCCGCATAAGAGCATTATTATATATATATATATATATATATATATATATATATATATATATATATATATATATAGTTTATAGGCGCACCGGACACATACACACGTATATATAGTTCATGCGTGCACCAAGAAAAACCTAGTGGTGAAAATAAAAGGGGTGTGAAAATAAAAAGCTAGTGGGTATTCAAAGCTTATTACCTGAAACCTCATGAGAAGATCAGAACTATGTTTATTTTGGAAACGGTTTTTGTGAAACTCATCACGAAGATATTCAACATGAGCTCTTTCTTGGGGTGTTCCAAGATTTTTATCAAACTCCCAAAACTGTCTACCCATGTGATTATTCACACTTCTAACCCATGGATCATCATCACCCTCTGATACTACAAGCTTCCACATATTTGTGTTTTGATTTGTTTCTTAAACTCACCCTTTTGTGTTTGTGTATGTTGTGCCTGTATATATATACGGTTGGGGGTGGGTGGGGTAGTGGTATAACTTATAAGTATCTACTTAAAAACTAGTGCATCATTAATTTGTTATTTTTAATGAATTAACTTATGGGTATCAAAGAATTGAACAAATAGTGTAACAAATGATGGGACATTCACATTTAATCACTTACTGAATTTGCTTAATAATTTCTTGTATTTGTCCTTTAACGGCATTTCTCACTTTTAATTTACTGTCATTTTTCTTTTAGAACAAGGGTAAACTGACATGTAGGTCTAATTTTCTCTACTATAATACAATTGATGCTAGTAATGAGTTAATGTATAAGAAAAATTTACTACATATAATGTAAAGTTTTATTTTATTTAGTTAATTGTGGTATTTAGACTTTGATACCATAATGATTATTTTAGGGTTTCCTACTTTTTGCAAGTCTTACGTACATGTTCGTTGTTAATAGTAAATATTCTTCTACTTAAGAGATGTAGTACGGGAACATTTATATTTAACGAAGAAAATAGTACCAAAGTTTGTAAAGCATATATGGTGGTATTATCATCATCACCATCATCGTCATCATAATAATAATAATTATTATTATTATTATTATTATTATTAGTATTATTATTATATAATTTGGTTAATTGTATTAAATATGAGTGTCGTATAGTTTGTTGTAGATGTTGACATACACCATACCCTACCTATATCAGCCAAATTAGATACCTGTAGCCACTCTATATAATGGTCCCTTCCCTGCTAGTACTTGTTTTCTTACCTTCATGCAGTTCAAACCTTTATTTAAAAGAGTTTGTTATTTTTAATTTGTAGTTTAAATCTATGTGCCAAACTATTGTACCTTCAAACTTTTTTGTCAAAATATTGTCCTCGGTAGAAAAGCGCTACGTGCGAATTCATAGAGCGCAATATTTTAAGGGAGTGGTTATCCCCACTCCCAAGAAGTCTTCCCCCACACCATTTTGATGTCAAAGGATAATCATACCCTTATACATTTATAAAATTTAAACGTTCATTTTTTTGCTTTCAACTAAAATAAATGCCTTTGAAAAACAATTAAAAATTTGTATTTTCAATCAAAATATATATTTTTTTAAATTGCTTTTAATAAGAATCCGTTTTAAAAATATTTTTTTAAAACTTTTCATAAATGATTTAAAAAAATATTTAAATTGTTTAAACAAATTTGTTATATGTTTTCTTAATTAAAAAATTGTTTATAACACATAAAAAATTGTTTTAAAAAAAATAAAAACTGTTTTTACAAAATAGTACCTTTATTATATATATATGGAAAGTAAATAGTGCCTTTATGTAAGTGTAAAATAAAAAAATGGAAATTATAAAGCTTTATTAAAAAATTCTAAAAATTACAAAAAAAATAATTCTAAAAAATTAAAAAATTAAAAAAAAACTCTAAAAAATACTACTAGATATTAAAAAATAATTAAGAAAATAACTGTTTTCAACCAAAAAACGAATTCCAACATAAAAATTATTTTATATAAAATAAAAACTGCTTCTACAAAATAGTACATTTATGTACATGTGAAAAGTAAGTAGGGTCGTTAAAAAATAATGTCTAGCAGGAAAAAACAACTGTTTTTCACCAAAAAAATGATTTCCAACAGTTAAAAACTGTTTTTCACCAAAAAACCAAAACAGTTTTTCACTTAAAAAAAAATACTATTTTTCACCCAAAAATACTAATAGTTATTAAAATTATTTTTTACCAAAAAAAACTCTTAAAAATACTAGTAGATATTAAAAAAATTAAATTTTTGTTTTGAAATAATTTTTTTTAATAATTTTTAGTTAGGAAATTAATTTTTTTTAAATATTTTGTTTTCGCTGGAAATTATTTTTCTCTTCGATGCCATTTTTTGAGTGGAAAATAGTTTTTTGATTTGTTGGAAATCGTTTTTTGGTTGAAAACAATTTTTCTTTCTTTTTGAAATGCATTTTGTTGCTGATTTTTTGTTGTTGTTGGAAATCCTTTTTTGGGCGAGAAACATTTTTTTTCCTGACAGACATTATTTTTTTTAATATCTATTAGTATTTTTCAGAGTTTTTATTTTTTTTGCGTTTTCCAATTTTGTAGAATTTTTTTTTTGTATTTTTTTGAATTTTTAAATAAAGCTTTACAATTTTCATTTTTTTTTATTTTACACTTACATAATAGCACTATTTACTTTCCATATGTAAATAAAGGTACTATTTTATAAAAACAGTTTTTATTTTATATAAAACATTTTTTATGTTTTATAAACAATTTTTTAATTAAAAAAACATATAACATTTTTTTTAACAATTTAAATGTTTTTTTAAATCATTTATGAAAAGTCAAAAAAAAATTAAAACAGATTCTTATTAAAAACATTTTTTTTATAAAAAAAATATTTTGTTATTGAAAATACAAATTTTCAATTATTTTTCAAATGCATTTATTTTAGTTGAAGGTAAAAAAGTAATCATTTAGATTTTGTAAATGTGTAAGGGTATAATTGTCTTTTGGCTCCAAAATGGTGTGGTGGAAGACTTGGTGGGTGTGGGGATAGCCGAGCCCTATTTTAATACGTTTGTTTTTATAATATACAAAGATGATTTCCAACAGACCCAAAAAAATGTATCACAACTTTTAAAATGTTAAAAAAAATAAGTTGGTTGTTTGTGGAGTATTTAAACATTTTAGGAAACTCTAAAAAAATCAACTCAAAATGTGTGTGTGTGTGTATATATATATATCAAGGTTCTAAAAAATGCGGGGCGTGATCGAGGCGTGGAGGCCAAGCCTTAAGCCCTAGAAGCCTAGGCGGGCCATAGGCGTAAAAAGGTGTGAAAAGGCGTTTAGGCCTTCTTAATATATTTTAATATTTTTTGACCATAACAAAGCTATTAAAATACTAAAATTGTGCATATCATAAAAATATATCTGAATCTATGCAAATTAAAATACTATTTGATTATTTTGGATGAGATAATAGTCCGGTTTGTAAAAAAATTCTTTAAAAGGCGATATCGTTTCACTAAAGCATTGTTATTTTTAGAAAAAAGTACGCCTTAAGGGTTTTACCAAGAATAAGGCGTGAAAAGCGTAAGGCGGGACGTTTCTCCCAAGCTTGAAGCCTAGGCGGGTTTTTTAGAACAGTGATATATATATATATATATATATATATATATATATATATATATGGGGTGTGGATGGGTGGGCATCTTATAAATAAATGTTATAAAAAAACCATGCGTAATGGAAATGGAACTCGTATAGTGGGAGTATACATAACACAAAAACAAGACCGCCAAAATAGAGGTCGCGACTATAAAAACAGGACTAAAGGTCTCGATTTAAATGCTCTACAAACTCTAAAATATTAGGAGTTGTTGTGACATATCTCTGCATATACCAACTCAATAAGGTAACATCCCAAGTTTCTCTCGTGTCAAATAGTCCAAAAGATGCATGTAGCACCCCGTAATTTTATTGATTTTTATATTGGAAATTAATTGGGATTAATTAAATTATATTTGAAAATTAATCCATTAAAATAAATATTAATTATCGAGATAAGGGTTAATATTTATTTATATTAAATATTACTTAGTGAATGAGTAGTAATAATGATAATGAAATATTATAATTGTCGTGAGTGAGAAATACGGCGGTTACGGTAAATTTAGTCGGGACACGCGTGTCGGGACATAATTTGGGAAATAGAATATAGTTTTACTTTTTATATTCCATATGGGTATTTTGAGTGCTCTAGTGAGTCTCAACAGGTCGACATAGTCAGAAAAGTCAACACAGGGGTTTGGTTTGGGTCCCGGGGTACTTTTAGGCACAAATGACACCCCGGAGGGGTATTTTGGACTTTTCAAATTTTGGAGACAATAAACCCACAAAAACGAGAGGATTATATCTGATGAAACGTAAAAGAAAACTACTGTTATCAGTTGCCAACCCAAAGGGAGATTCACAGGAGGAAGAAAGAGAGACATTCCTAGGGTTCTAAGGCCAATAACCACCTTTTTGCACCACCATCACACTACACCAAATCTGCCGAATTGTCACGGTCATTGACCTTGACAAATTCAACTTGTCAAGGTCAATGACCGTGACATTTCGAGGCGAGACAACTTTTTTCGTCACGGTCGTGTCACGGTCATTGACCGTGACACAAAACTCGCGTTTTGTGTCACGGTCGTGTCGCGGTCCATGGCCGTGACACGTTTGTCACGGTTACAAACCGTGACAAAGTCGTGAACTTTTTTAAAAAAATTGTCACGGTCAATGACCGTGACACGTCCGTGATAAAAAGTTGTCACGGGCTTGTCACGGTCAATGATCGTGACAATTCTGCGCAGAAATAAAATAAAATTTTGCTCGGCAGTATGGCCAGTGCCACTGCCCAGCAGTATATTTGTACCTGTTATAGCAACGTTGTACCTGTTCAAACATCATATATCCAAACAAACTAAAGATAATGCAAATATATATTCAAAATAGAAACTATTTAAGAAGAAACAACATCAACATCAATTATCTCAAATCTACAAACTATTTGCATGGAAAAGAGATTTTGTACCGCGACGCTCGGGGACACCTCCTTATCCTTCCCTTCTCGTCCGAATAGCCACATAAGTATGGACCATATGTGGCCTACCCTTAGGGACACTCCCTGTCCCCTGAATTGAAATAAAGTAAAATTAGTATCCGCCCCTCAAATATAGATAAATATAAATCGTAATAAAAATCGAAATCGAAATTGACATATAAATATAAATACATTACCTGTAGTGTCACCCAAATAACTAACTTGAGCTCATATGGCACCTCCTTCCAACTAATGTACCCCGGGCAATCGTGTCAAATATAATTCTCTTCATATCTAAACACTAAGAAATGCCATAATCCTATGGAGTTTTGCGTTACAAATTCCTTCCAACCGTTATGTAGCCAAAAATCAGCAGTTGAAGTTGTCGATTCCACCTTTCAATGGTCTCCCATGTTTTGCTAGAAGTTCCAAGTGGTGGGGTATGAAAAGTGGAATTGATAACTTCAACTGGTGTTGTTTGGCTACATAACGGTTGGGAGGAATTTGCAGAGCATCGCTCCATAGGATTATGGCATTTCTTAGTGTTCGGATAGACGAAGAGATTCAGTCTCCTCTCCACAAATAGGACACCCCAAATAACTATGTACTAATCACCTATTAAAGGTAATAAGCGTATATTCATGGATTAGTATAAACAAAACTTAGATGTAGTTGGAATATTTATGTATTAATCTCCTCTCCACACACGCACACTACACAAGAGTGAAAATGATAAAGTGCAGATAAATTAAAACCATTAAAAATGGATGTTTCAGTACAAATTGAAATATTTATTACAAATTGAAAAATTATTTCAAATTTGGGTTATCATAAAAAATGGATTGATATTCGGTAGGAGCAGCCAAGTCATCTACACTACTATTTAGACGCCTTGGCGCGTGTTGGACAATTGACCACGGTTCGTTGTTGATATACTCCGAGTAAAACACTTGCTTAACCTTTTGAAATGCACAAACAAACGGCTCATCGATCACGTGGTCGTTGCTCTTCAACTTGGACAAGTCAACCATGATCAAATTGGTAACAGGATCAACTTTACAAGCATTTTTATCCTCAACTCTTACCCATTCACAGTAAAATATAACCTCGTTGAAGCTTATATAATCCAATTCAGATATATTTTGGATTACACCATAGTAAGTCATTTCAGCTTCAACGAGGTTTTTATCTTTTGCGCTCGCTCGAAAGAAAGTAAGAGCCTTGTATGAAATTCCCGAGTTCTCTACATTTGTACTTTCCTCGTACACTTTAGCGCCAAAAATGTAACCGTTCAATCGATATTTTTTATACTCTTGTGCCACGAACAAGGGTCCAGTGGCTAGACGAGCAAGCCTTGATGTCGCATCACCCATCTTTAGGAGCTGAGAATATAGATAAATTAATTATATTAGTGGTAAAATTTGAGTGTAATGTAACGTTATATAACGACTGTTTTCATTATAATTACCTCTTGTGTCAACCATAGCCGAAATTCGTTGTTTGATTATGCCATTATTTTTCGTCTTTTATTGTTCTCACGTGCTTCATATTTACTGCATATTACAAAATTAATCATGTATAAAATAATCTAAAATAATGTTAAACATTATAATAATCGAAACTTACTTTTTCCATTCTTCGACATCTTCATATGTGTCAAATAGATAACGAGCTACTTGTTCATGTTGCAAACTCGTTAATTTCACTCGTTTTCCCATCACATTACCACCATCATCGACGAATTCATCAGTGTCATCAACGATGGTCGAGTCAGGCATATATTCCCGAGTATATATTGATGACTCCACGGTGATGTATTCATCTGCAATTGATCGTGCAATATATCTCATATTCTTGAAGTAATATTTAAAAACTTTCATCAATCTTTCAAACGGATACATCCACCGATATCTAACTGGACCACAAAGAAGTGCCTCGTCGCATAGGTGTACCAACAAGTGAACACTTATGTCAAAGAATGTTGGGGGAAAGTACTTCTCCAATACACAAATCGCTTCGTTCACAGCCAATTTTTTGGCCACTATGTGTTCTCAATTCACTACCTTCTCACACAAGAGGGAGAAGGTAATACTAATTTGCATAATAGCCCTACGCAAATCCTTGTGCTTGGAGAAACAGTGCTTAAACAATAGAGGAACCAATTGCATGATCACATGCCAATCGTGGGACTTACACTTATGTAAATCATGAGTAGCATAATTCACAATCCTTTGCAAGTTGGATGAAAAAGTAGATGGGCCCTTCAAATTATATATTGTGTCTAGAAGCACCTTCCTTTCCCCACTCGTCAAAGTAAACGCACCAGGGGGAATTATTGTCCTTCCCCTACTATCTTTTTTCAACCATAGTTGTGGCTTAAGTTTTAACGTTTTAAGGTCTTTTCGTGCATTTTCTCCATCCTTCGAATGACTCCCGCGAAGGCAAGTACCCACAATATGTTTAGTGAAGTTCTTCTCTGCATGCATCACATCCAATACATGGCGCACTGGGTTAATAAAATTGACCTCCGAGACCATGCCTTTCTTATCTCAGTTTCATTCCCAGTTGGGGTCTTCTTATGCTTGACATTCTTAAATTTGGGATTCTTACCTGGCATATTTGGGCCACATTCAGAAGATTTACTTTCAATTTCTGAACCCGAAAGTTGTCTCGGCGGTAGCCTATGTTCAACTCCGCCTAATAAAAAATTGGAACCTTTCTCAAATTTGAAACTATGAGCTGGGGGTAAAAACCTCCTGTGGCAATGGTATACATTTTTTAAGCTAGAGGATAGACGAAGAGATTTAGTCTCCTCTCCACAAATAGGACACCCCAAATAACCATGTATTACACATCCGGATAATGTCCCATAAGTTGGAAAATCATGAATTGCCCACATCAACATAGCTTTCAGCGTAAACTCTTCTTTTCTAAAAGAGTTAAATGATTGCACACTCTCTTCCCACAACTCATTTAATTCTTCTACCAAAGGAGACAGGTAGATATCAATGTCATCACTTGGTGCCTTTGACCTAGGTATCAACAAAGCCATCATCGAAAATTCAGGTCTCATACACTGTAAAGGAGGGAGGTTGAGTGGGGCTAGGATCACTGGCTATACACTCTGATTGGTGCTTAGATTTCCAAATGGATTGAAACCATCAGTTGATATAGCCAAACGAATGTTGCGTTGTTCTAGAGGAAAATCGGGATACTTAAAATTCATCCTCCGCTAGGCAGTAGAATCAGTAGGATGACGCATGATATTACCCCCTACTTCTGTCCTAGCATGCCAAGTCATTTCCTCTGCAATCCATGGTACTGTGAAAAATTGCTTTAATCTAGGACCAACGGGAAAATATTTCAATACTTTTTGAGGAACTTTTGAGCTTGTGCCTTCCTTACCAGTAGATTGGACATATCTAGGTTCATCGCATACCGGACAACGATCGAGATGTTCATAATCCTTTCGGTATAGTATGCAGTCATACACACAAGCATGAATCGATTTATACTTCATTCCCAAGCCTTTCAAACTGTTCTTCATAACAGGATAGCTATTTGTAAGTGTATTCACCTTGGGTAATAAGCCCTTCACCCATTTAAGAATTTCCGTCACGCTATTGCCAGACAAACCGTACTGCGTCTTCAAACTGTGCAAACCAACCATGGCATGTAAAATTGTTTGATCTTTCTCACAGCTAGAGTATAACGGTTGGGTCGCCTTAAATTTTAAACTTTGGTAGTCATCGTCAAGTTTTATCGTGTTATTTTCACGAGCACTTGAATCTTCTACATCATCAGTAACCTCATTCTCCTCTGCTTTATAAACTCCGTACGCATCATCAACTAAATCCTCTAACATATTATGATCTACGTCGTCCCCTTCTACATCTATTCTACTTGTTGAAGGTTATTGTGAAGGTTGGTCGGGGACAAAAGGAACTTTCAATTCACCGTGAAAACTCCAAAATCGATAACTATCTTGCATACCCGATCTTAACAAATGTAGTTCAACTGTTTTCCACTCAAACACCTTACCATTCTTACACCTAGCACACGGACACGGAAACTCTTCATCATTACGACATCTCTTTGCATATTTCACAAATTCGTTAGCACCTCTACGAAACACATCCCCCATTCTATTAGTCTCACCCATCCACTCTTTGTATTTCGGATATCCCATCACAGCTACCACAACTAAACACCTATTAAAGGTAAATAAAACTTAGATTTATAGTATGTTTTATTTAATTATCCCATCATTTAATTATCCTATTAAAGGGTAAGTGGTCCTATCCCATTCAAGACTGCATTTTTCTGTAATATACTTAACAGCTCATGCACATTGTTACGATTTGAAAAAAATTCGACAGCATATCCCCGTAGTTCTCCAAGTACATGACGTAGATTGGCAGGTGTGAGTGTTATTTCAATTGGTCAATTGAAATAACAGTCACACTTGTCAATCTAGTATGTACCCAGAGAACATTAAGATACAACTGCAGAACTTCCTCCAAAAGTAACAACTTCAAGTCAATAAGAATATTATACAGAAATTATAGAGTCTCAAACTGTCCAAACAGGACAATTCGAGAGATCTCATTACAGGGGTAATTACTCTCGAACGGGTCTAAGGGCTATTGAATGCGTATCTACGCGCACTATATTTAATTTCAAGTATGTTTCATATAATGGGTTAATTCAAATACAAAAATAAATTCATGGGTTAATTCATGGGTTAATTCAAATACAAAAATAAATTCATGGGTTAATTCAAATACAAAAATACAAATTCATGGGTTAATTCAAATATACACACACACACAGACACACACACCTCCCTCCACACCCCCCACTCACCACATACACACATCCCCCACCTCCCTCCACACCCCCCACTCACCACATACACACACACCCCCACCCCCACCCCCACCCCCACTCACCACATACACACACACCCCCACCCCCACCCACCACACACACACACACACACACACATAATAGCCCCCCACCCTTCCTTATATCCCTCCACACCCCCCACCCACCACACATATACACACACACACAACAGCCCCACCCCCTACCCCCACCCTGCCCCACCCCCTACCCCCACCCTGCCCCACCTCCCACACATGCACATATATACACACGCACACACATATATATACACACAAACATATATATAAATGGAAGAGAGAGAGATAGAGAGATAGAATTAAACCTGAAAGTAGAGAGAGAGAGAGAGAGAGAGTAGAGAGAGAGGGGGGGAGGGAACGACGAGAGGGAAAAAAGAAGGGGGAAAGAGTTTTTGCGGCGAAAGTTGTCACGGTCGTGTCAAGGTCATTGACCGTGACAATTCTTTGTCACGGTCGTGTCAAGGTCAATGACCGTGACACAAAACGCGTGTTTTTTGTCACGGTCAATGACCTTGACAAGGGTGGCCGGCTGAATGGTGATAATTTTGTCATTTTGGTGTAGTGTCACCGGAATATAGGTCCGAAGGAGGAGAACACCAATCCTATCACTTATTGTGCAGAAATATCGTCTTCCACATTAAGTCAAGTGTTTATCTTGCTAACTTTTGATTTGATATATCAGCCATGTTAAAATATGATGACTTCTTATGAAATTTATGAACTCTGATCTTAAAATTGGAGATATAATTCATAATCTTGGGTAGGAATGATAATATAATTTATCCCTGATATATGTAGATGAATTTTGATGAGGAATATCATGGAATTTAAGAGAAAATCTGGAATTATGATGAGGTATTTGAACACTAATAATAGACTGCGGGTTTTAGAAATTATCTTGATTAAATATGATTTGGAGTTGTTATGTAGAGATTTTATGATTCTTATACGTTAAAAATCATTGATACATGATACTATAATGTTAGAAACCTTTGGCTGGGAGTTTTGGGATAGTGTAATGTTGGTTTAATGGCTTAACAATGGTGGTTTCTCGTAATAGTGTGGGGAAGAAGATGACAACTGCTATGGCGAATCGATTCGGATCCTTGTCCGAATTGATTCGGAAAGCGAATAGATTCGGACCAAGGTTGAATGGATTCAGTTTCCTAGAATTGCATAGTTTTTCCCCTTATTACATTGAACTCATGGACAATGTTTGGGTCAACCCTTGGATTAATTGTAAGATTCTATTAAGAGACATTCTATTTACCAGTAGGCTAATTTGAGTTTTGAGGCGGTATCACAATGAGGGTCTAAGAATAATAATTGATTTATCTTAACGGGTAATTAAATCTTATTTGGATATTGATTTCTTACTATATAAAATTAGGGGACTGTAAGACCAAGACTAGTAGTAGGCCTTGAGTGGGATTGCCTACTGACTTTACTTAAGGGATACTTGAAAATCATTTGGGTATTGAGAAACACTCAAGAATTTACAATAAGAAGTATTATGTTACGTAGAATGCTCGAGAGATACTATACTACGTACGGGGCATATATATATATATATGGGTGGCATGTATGCCTATTGTTTGATTTGTATGTGTAACCATACCTAAGTTACTTACTATCAAAGGAGGTTTCGCGTCATGGACAGTCTTATTCTGATAAGCCCATTTGGGAGGATATTGACTTTTATCTTAGGACATAGACCTCAAATATTGAGCACCATTTGTGTGAATGAGGGTGTCACCGTTCATTTGGGTGTATTCGGTATGAATGTATCCCAAAGTCTTAGAGTTACGTTTACCTCCATTATTGTGATATTTGATTTATGGTTCGAGGGAAACTATCTGAGTTAATGTCCTTATATAGTACGTGATGTACCAGGACTTGATAGCAGAGTATGTCCCAACCGCAGGTCTCCACCTAGGGTTGTTGTATACGTATATATGATAAGTTTGATGTATATATATACGTGTGGTTGATTCTTTAATGAGTATGCTAGTAGATAAGATAGATTGTGATATATAATTTATTCAAGTGTATGAGAACTATATCAGTAACTGATAGATAATGATATCTAAATTAACAAAGTATACGAGAACTAAATCATTTAGTAGAGATTCCAAATGAGTACAAATAATTGGGAAAATGTAGTAATGTATTGTATGGGCAATACAAGCGGGCACTATAATTGATTAGATACGAAGAGATGTAAGCCAGACTAGTCACATAGGTAGCATAACTAGGTTGGTTAGACTAGTACATTAGGCATGCATGTTAGTTAAGGGGTGATGATATCAAGTGCGGGCACGCAATACTAACTTGTATTTAATATCTTATCTTATTGCATTTTAAGCATTTGCTAAACTTTTTCATACTGTTTTACTTGGGCTATGACCTGTTTCAAATCCTTTTTGTAAAAATCATCTTAGGTGCCCAGCCACAGGGACGAAAGCATAAGAGTTCCCCCATTTGATGTGCTATAGCTGCTGTGGAGGTTGCAGGACCTTGCTATTAGACGCTTCGATATTTATTTCAATTCTGATGCATCCTTAGTTATCTCAGTCGAACATGTCGTCCATTCTTAGTTTAATACTATTTTCATAGACTTTATACTCTCATTTATTTCTAGTATTTATTTAGACTTTACTCAAGGATGATGGTATATAGATTTTCTCTGGATTGTTATTCTGGACTCAATTATTTACTTATGTAATTATCTTATTCTTTATTGTTATGTGCATGGAAATGTTGAATGATATATTTATTCCGATTCATTTATTGAATGCTAAGAATTAAGATTAAAAGTTTGACATCGAGCTATTAGGGTATTAGTAATTAATTTGAAACTTGACAATGATGCTAAGAATGACACCATTAATGATTCCTATTTAATTTAAAATAGACTGATCACTGAGGATTAGAATAAGCGGGTATCACAGATGGTATCAGAGCATCAGATTCTAGTATCTTTAGGATCTGTATGACTTACCACGATTTTAAGCATAGCGTTCTTTGTATAGAGCCCTATTATTAGGACTATTGTATTCTTTATTACGCATTTACATCTTCAGCTATTTTAAGACATATTGAATTGCGAACTGATGGAAAATTATTTGTCGTTTCAGATGCCTCCTCGACGTGCACTGCGAGTCACCTAGAGTCACAACTAGAGCTTCAACTAGCTCCGGACTAGGGTACCGTGAATATTGCATAGGTTGCCTCTATAGTTGCATATACGATTAATACATCATTGAATATAGTTGCATAGCAGGAACCACTCCAGGAACGGGTTTTGGCACCAACTCAGATGCATTCATTCCCTTCTTCTTACGAGTGAGTTAGAGATGCTTTTCAGAAGGGACACCCCCCGAGTTCTTGGGGAGTTTAAATGTGGTGGTTTCTACCCAATAAAACAAATACTTCTAGAGGCGTTTGAGGATGTACGAGTCCACTGACGTTTAGAGGCAGATTCTAGCTACATTTAAGCTAGTTGGGGGTAGCATTACAGTGGTGGAAGTCTGTTACCACCGCGAAAGAGAGAGACAATATGCCAATATAGGAGTTCTGGGAGAAATTTGACTGCAAATACTTCCCATCTTCCATCTAGATGGAGATGAAGAGGAAACGATTTTATCTCACCCATGAGGGGAGGACAGTGGCTGAGTATGAGAAAAAATTTATGAGGTTAGCTAACTTCGTGCTAGGAGATGTACCTATGGAGGAAAAGAGGATAAATTTATTAACAGATGGTCTTACTTAGAGGATTCGACAACATTTGTTGGGAAATACTTCTTTGAGAAATGTATTGAGGTGTTGAATGCTACTCTATTACATTGTAAGGACCACCCCTTTCATGTTAAGGGGAACAAACAAGAAGGAGAGTCTAGCCAGCGGAGCAAGGCTGGGGGTAGTAGTGCTGGTGGGGCATAGTTGACTCAGTGTTAACTGAGGCAGGGTGAGAATGGTCCCAACCAGGGGGATTCTACTAAGAGGTTCTTTTAGGGGATTAATAACAGGGACAAGGTGGATTCTGGCAGGGCCACCAGGGCCATTAAGGCTAGCAGGGCTAACCAGGCCAACATCGATTTTATCAGGGACAGAAGGGCCAGGGTAGTGGTGGTAATGGCCAATAGGGCCAGAGGGGAGGTAATTTTATGAGCAGGTGCTTCATTTGTGGCAAGATTGACCATAAGAGACAGGATTGCCCTGATAAGGGCAGGGTTCAGCAGTAGTAGAGATCCCTCCAGGAGCCTCAAAGACCTATTTTTCCCTCTTCCCTCCCAACACAAGCACCCATGCCAGCCTTACCTACAGCACCATCCATTCCAACAGCCCCACCCCAAAAGGGGAAGTTATAGTATGGGCGTGTGTATCACCTTCATCAGGATGCTGCTCCACAGGCTCCACCCATTATTGAGGGTATGTTTCTTATTCATGGTAGTTTGGGGCGCATTGTATTTGATACTGGGGCTTCACACTCGCTAATAACCACTAGATTTTCACAGGCCACGTGGTTATTAGAGATGAAAGATAATACAGTTACATTTGTGGACTCACCACTGGGTATCGGGACACTCATTTTCTTTATATGCGAGGTGTGGGTATAGATATTGGGAGATTAGTTTTATTTGTTGATATTCTGGTATTAGATATGTCAAAGTACGACACCATCATCGGCATAAATTGGCTAGCTTAGTATAGGGACAAGATTGGTTTCTATAGTAGGAGTATAGTATTTGCGATCCCCATCTAGGAGATGTTCTAAGTGGCTATTCCTCATATTGAGGGAGGATCGTCCACTAATTTTCATTACATAGAGGAGGAGACCTTCCAGGTTGTGGTGATTTCCTTTATTCGATCCTAATTGTATGTGAGTTTGCCGATGTGGTTTAGGAGATACGAAGAGTACCCCTAGTAGAGAGATTGAGTTCCTTGTTGACCCCATTTCCACTCGGCCAATAGCTTATTCACCATATCATATGTCTCCTATAGAGATGAGGGAGCTAAGGGATGAGAGTGAGTAGATATTAAGGAAAGGTTTTTAATAGCATAGTATGTCGCCTTGGGGTTTCTGAATTATTATTTGTGAAGAAGAGAGATGGGTCTTTATGCTTGTGTGTGGACTACCGAGAGTTGAATAAAGTCACGGTACAGAATAAGTATCTATTTCCCCAAATTAATGAATTATTCGATCAGTTGAGAGGATTCGCCTACTTCTTTAAGATAGATTCGAGATCTGGGTATCATCAGTTGTGCATTCGGTAGAAGGACATGTTTAAAACTACCTTCTTGATGAGATATGGGTCCTACGAGTTTTGGGTTATGCCATTTGGGCTAACCAATGCGTTGGTCATATTTATGAACTTGATGAATAGGTTGTTCAGGGAGTTCTTTGATCAATTTTTATCATCTTTATTGATGACATTTATATTTATTCTCAAACCGAGGAGGAGCATGTCGAGCAATTGCGTCGAGTCTTATAGACACTGCGTGAGCATTAGTTGTATGAAAAGTTTATAAAATGCCGGTTCTCGATACTTTAGGTACAATTTTTGGGGCATATCATTTCTAAGTTAGGGTTATCGATGGGCCCGAGTAAGTTATCAACAGTGAGGGAGTTGGGACAACCCACGACACCGACGGAGGTGTGCAGTTTCTTGGGGTTAGTCGGGTACTATAAATAATTTATTAGGGGATTCTCGAAGATTGAGGGTCCATTGAATAATTTGACTCACAAGGGTGTACCGTTTGTTTGTGATGACGCTTGTCAGTTGGATTTTAATGATCTGAAGGACATTTTGATTTCATCACCCTTGCTATCACATCCCAAGGAAGGAGTAGAGTATCTTGTTTTCACTAACGCGTCCTTACAGGGACTTGGGGGTGTACTACAATAGGAGGACCAGGATACAATATATGCATCCCTCAAGGTTAAGCCACATGAGATGAATTACCCCACCCAGGACTTGGAGTTAGCGACAGTCGTGTTTGCATTGCGGATTTGGAGACACTATTTATGGGAGAGAGATTTTCCATGTTCACAGATAATAAGTCACTGAACTACTTATTCACTCAGAGAGAGTTGAATATGCGTCAGTGTAGGTGGATTGAATTTGTGAAAGATCATTAGTTTGACATCCAATATCACCCAAGAAAGGCAAACGTGGTGGTAGATGCGTTGATATGCAGGCCAGTAAGGGATGTAGCTGAAGATTGGAAGGAAAAATGGAAGGAGTTGGGACATCAGGATTCAGTTTCCTGATCATTTATGTTAGTTAGGACCGTCAACCCCCAGATTATCACGAGGTTGGTACAAGCAGATGCAACAGATTCTTTTTATCAGGAGCATATTAGACAGCTCTTAGACGGAGGAGAAGAGTCGTATTTTGTGATTTCGGAGGGAGGTTTATGATTAAACTGGAGATTAGTTATCCCAAGAGGGAGGATTTATGACACACATTGATGGTAGAGTCACAAGGGTCCCATTTTGATGTACATAGTGTAGGGGATAAAATGTAATAAGAGATGAGACGCCAATAATGGTGGAGTGGGATGAAGATAGACATTGCCGAATTTGTTTTTAGGTTTACCCCTTGTCAGTTGGAGAAAGTAGACCATCAGAAACCTACAGGGGTTCTACAGCCATTAGAGATCTCGATGTGGAAATGGGAGAGCATTTCCATAAATTTTATTACTGTGTTACCTACTTTATAGGGAGTTTGCAATTCCATATGGGTGATAGTGAATCGATTGACTAAGGTAGCTCACTTCCTGATAGTTCGAACTGATTATAATACAAGACAATATACCCATATTTTCATTACTAAGATAGTGAGATTGCACGAGTGTCATTAGATATTATGTCTGATAGGGACAAGATTTTTGTATCTCTATTTTGGTAGAGTTTCCAGGGGCTATGGGTATCAAGTTGAGAATGAGTATGGATTAGCACCTGCAGATGGATGGACAGATGGAGATGACTAATTAGATGATGGAAGATATGCTATAGATATATATCCTTGATTTTAGGGCTGGTTGGGAGAAGTATCTTGCACTAGTGGATTTTGCATATAATAACTCCTACTAGTTAACGTTTGGCATGTCACCATTTGAGGCGTTGTACAATAGACCTCGTCGTTCGCACGCTTATTGGTTGGAAGTGGGGGGGGGGGGGGGGGGGAAATAAGCTTCTTTGGACGAAGGTTATTCAGGATACATCAACCAAGATTGAGTTGATTCAGAGCCGTATATGGATAGCCCAGGACCGATAAAAGATTTATGCGGATGCTAAGCGTTAATTTCTAGAATTTGATGTGGGAGATTAAGTGTTGCTACGTGTATCTCCTATGAAGGGGATAATGAGGTTCGTAAAGAAAGGGAAGTTGACACCGAGATACATGGGTCCATTGCCTATTATTAAGCGGATTGGGCCATTTGCATATAGACTTAGGTTGCCAGAGGACTTACATCATATTCTTGATGTATTTTCATATTTCTTTACTGAGGCGATATCTCCGGAATGAGTTGGCTCACATGTACATTGGTTTAGCGGAGATCATTTGGCAACCCAATATTTCATATAAATAAAGGCCGATTTTTATCTTAGACTATAACGAGAGAAGACTGAGGGCGGAGGTGATTCCACTTGTGCGGGTTCAGTGGGGGCATCATAATGCCGACGAGTGAACTTGGGAGCGCGAGGATGAGATGCGGGAAAAGTATCCAAGTTTATTCGCACCAGGTATTTCCCTTTTTCGAATTTCATAATGAAATATCGTTATTAAGGGGGAAGTATGTAACAACCCGTAATTTTATTGATTTTTATATTGGGAATTAATTGGGATTAATTAAATTATATTTGGAAATTAATCCGATAAAATAAATATTAATTAACGAGAAAAGGGTTAATATATATTTATATTGAATATTACTTAGTGAATGAGTAATAATAATGATAAGAAAATATTATAATTGTCATGAGTAAGAAATATGGTCGTTACGATAAATTTAGTCGAGACGTACATGTTAGTCATGTCGAGACTTAATTTAAGAAATAAAATATAGTTTCACTTTTGATATTCCATATGGTCATTTTAAGTGTGCCAGTGTGTCCGTACGGGTCGAGATAGTCAGAGAAGTCTACTCGGTGGTTTAGTTTGGGTCCCGGGGCACTTTTAAGCCAAAACGGCTGCTCAAAGGGGTATTTTGGTCTTTTGAAAATTTGGATAAATAAAACCACGAAAATTGGAGGATTATATCTGATGAAATGTAAAGAACACTAGGGTTATCAGTTGATAAACCAAAGGGAGAGTCATAGGAGGAAGAAGGAGAGCCATTCCTAGGGTTCCAAGGCCAAGAACCACCTTTTTGCACCACCACCACCATCGGATTGCAATCCGGAGGAGGAGAACACCAATCCTATCACCTATTCTATAGAAATATGGCTTCCACATTAAGGCAAGTGCTTATCTTTCTAACTCTTGATTTGATATATCATCCATGTTAGAATTGGATGACTTCTTATGAAATTTATGAACTTTGATCTTAAAATTGGAGATATAATTCATAATCTTGGGTAGGAATGATATTATAATTGACCCCTGATATATGTAGATAAATTTTGATGATGAATATCATAAAATTTGGGAGGAAATCTACAATTATGTTGAGGTTCTTGCACATGAATAATAAACTACGGATTTTTGAAATTATATTGATTAAATATGATTTTGAGTTGTTATGATTCTTATACGTTAAACATCATTGATACAAGATACTAAAATGTAATAAAACTTTGGTTGGGAGTTTGGGATAGTGTAATGTTGGCATGAAGGCTTAATAATGGTGGTTTCCCATAATAGTGTATGGAAGAAGCTAACAATTACTACGACGAATCGATTCGGCTCCATTCACAAATTGATTCAGAAAACGAATCAATTTGGACCAAGACCGAATCGATTCAATTTCCAAGAATTGCGTAGTTTTTCCACTTTTCACATATAACTCATGGAAAGTATGTGGGTTGACCTTTGAATTAATTGTACGATTCAATTAAGATATATTCTAATTACCCGTAAGCTAATTTGGGTTTGAGATCGGTGCAACGAGGAGGGTTTAAGACTAATAATTGATTTATCTTAATGGGTACTAAAAGCTCATTTGGATATCAATTTCTTACTATGGAAAATTAAGGGAATGTAGGACCAAGACCAGCATGCCTTGAGTGGGATTGCCTACTGAATTTACTTAAGGGACACTTGACAATCATTTGCGTATTAAGAAACACTCTAGAATTTACTATAAGAAGTATTACATTAGGTTGAACATTCGAGAGATACTATACTACATACGGGACATATGATAAAGGTTATGGGCATACCTATAACGATATATATATATATATATATATATATATATGGGTAGTGTGTATGCCTATTGTTTAATTTTTATGTGTAATCATACCTAGGCTACTTGCTATATGGGAGGTTTCGCGTTGTGGACAATCTTATTCTGATGAGCCCATTTGGGGGGATATTAATTGGTACATTAGGAAATAAACCTTAGAGATTGAGTACCACTTGTGTGAATGGAGGTGTGACCGGCCATTTAGGTGTGTTAGGTATGAGAATATCCCAAAGGCTAAGAGCTATGTTCGCCTCCAATATTGTGTGATTTGATTTATGGTTAGAGGGAGACTATCTGAGCCCGTGTCCTTATATAGTACGTGATGAATTGAGACTTGATAATAAAGTATGACCACACTACAGGTCTCCACCTCAGGGTATTTTATACGTATATATGGTAAGAGTGATGTATATATGTACATGGGATTGATTCTTCTACGAGTATGTTTGTAGATAAGATAGATTGTGATATCTAAATTATTCAAGTGTATGAGAACTAAATCAGTAACTGATAGATATTTATATCTAAATTAACCAAAGTATAGGAGAACTAAATTATTTTATAAATATTCTTAATAAGTATAAATAATTGGGAAAATGTAATAACACATTGTATGGGCAATACATGTGGGCACTATAATTGATTAGAAGCGAAGAGATATAATCCAGACTAGTCAGGTGGGTATCATAACTAGGTGGGTTAGAGTAGTACGTTAGGCGTGCATATTAGTTGAGGAGTGAGGATATCAAGTGAGGGTATGCGCTACTAACATGTATTTCTTATCTTATCTTTTCGCATTTTAAACACTTGATAAAAATATTCAAACTGTTTTACTTCGGAACTAACCCGTTTCAAATCCTTTTTGTAAAAACCATTTTAGGTTCCCATCCGGATGGATGTCAGGCATAAGAGTTCCCCCATTTGATGTGCTGCAGATGCTATGGAGATTGCAGGACCATCCTATTAGATTCTTCAATATTTATTTCAGTTCTGATGCATCCTTAGTTATGTCAGTTGGGCATATCTCCCATTCTAAGTTGGATATTATTTTCAGAGACTTTGTATTCCCATTTATTTCCAGTATTGATTTAGACTTTACACATGGATGAATGTATTTAGATTTTTTTTGGAGTGGTATTCCAGACTCAATTATTTACTTATGTCATTATCCAATTACTCATTCTTATGTGCATGGAAATGGTGAATGATATATTTATCCAGATTCATTTATTGCATGCTAAAAATTAAGATAAAATTTTTGATACCAGGCTATTATGGTATTAGTAATTAATTTGAAATTTGACAGTGATGCTAAGAATTACACGATTAATGATTACCATTTAATTTAATAATGGACTAATCACCCAGATTTAGAATAAGGGGGGAGTGTCACAATGCAATGAGGGACCAGATGACAAACCTTGTAATTATCTTTTCATCCCTTTGGGGGTTACGAGCTCTCTAATAATGCTCTCACCGACTATGGCGTAGTTAATTGGATCTGACTAAGAGATAAAAACAAATCCCGTAGACTTTTCGTCATTTTGCAATGCAAGAGTAAATGATTTGTCTTCTCCACCACCTTCTTGCATAACTAGAAAAAACTAGCCATTAACCTTGTTCTCTTCTGTAGTCCCTCAATCATCAATATGGCTTGACTTCCTGATGTTTAGACAAAATGCATTATGTTTGGAGGTTCCTTACCCTTACATATTTTCTTCAACGCGAAATGGGGTCTCAGGTTCCCCATACCTCTCAAAATGGAGTAGTAACTGCTCACTGTGAAAGTCCCATTTCCTCTAATTTGGCATTTTAATTGATCATCCACCCTTGTTTCCCTTGGGGGAAACCCCAACCAGTCAAAAAATTCCTCCAGCTCATCGAGTTTCCAATCCCATAACTTCCTTCTCAACCTCAGATTCCACGACATTGGATCATCTAAAGTAGTCATTTGGTCCACAACCATCCTGTCTTTATCGCCCTTAAATTATACATCCCAAGAAACTGCTGTTGAAGGGAACCATTTTTACCCCATTTATCCTTCCAGAATCTGATCATGTTTCCCTTCCCCAATTGAAAATTTTCACTAATGACGTGACATTACATTGAAATTTTATTTATACAACAATTTCTTGCATTCGTTACATTACTAGATGTAAGTTTTTATTCAATTTATTGGAGAACAAAGAATTTTTCACTCTTATTTCAATGCGGTAATGAGAAAAAGATTTCACTTATCTTTGAAACAAGGATAAAATTGGCTTTTAGGTTAGAATTGACCATTATGTTTTAAAATTAATTTAATATAGTAAAATTGATGTTAATAAAGAGTTAATGTATAGAAAAAGTTAGTAAATATAATTAATGAGTATATATATCTATGATGGAAACAACAACAATGACCATAATAATAATTTTTTTCCTGAAGGACCTTGCTATTTTATCGTGTATTAACTTTGGTACCTGCATAATTTTACAAGACCATGGTAATTTCATATATTTGTATGAATTCACCGAAATTAGTGTAGTGGTAAGGTTTGAATAGAAAATGCCATAGGTATCGAGTTCAAAACCCTAAAAGGATACATAACTTTCAGGGATGCGTGTGTTAGGGTGGCTCCACCACAACGTTCACCCTATTTAGCTTGCATGAGGGTGTGACAACAGACCTAAACAGGAATCTCAGTATGATTTCATTCTTAACATCACTGTCGTAACGAAGCATATAAATATAATACGAATAAAACCTTACAAATAAAAGAACTGAATAAATCATCGTGCATAAATAAATAATAAAAGTGAACCGAATAAACCACCGATCACCAAGCAGTAACATCCCACTGAAACAAACTAATAAATGAAATATTGAAAAATATACTGACATAAATAAACTCTTATCCTAATTACGAGCAACATGCACAAAATGAAATACTAGAAACGATAAAGATCTTATCAAGATAGAAACAACTGAGTAGGTTAAGTCAAATACTATAACTCCCACAACTACTATAACGGAAAGAAAAGATGTATCCCCGTGATCCAAGCAGCTGTTGTTTCACACATGATGTTTTAAAAAGAAAACAAGACAAATAATTTGCTCATGTGTCAAAGCCCGAAAAGTTTGGAAATATTTTGCAACTAAATTATTTTAAATTGATAAAACTTTTAGTGTATTACTTTATTAATTAATTATCTGATCTCAATCACATGAGATAAAAACCTCACCTCTTGTCTACAGTGAGCACCTAACGCATTCATTTTATTCTCCTAATTAAACTACCAAGTCTAACAAGGATACATAACTTCTTTCTAAGACCAATCCCACTACTACTCTCTATTAGTTAAGTGTATGCTTCCCTCACTAGTCATATGTTTATAAATTATATGCTAGCGACACACGTGCAATAAATAATTATCCACACAATATATATAACATAGTTGTACTCGTGTTATGGATAGATATGTGCACTATATAAGCCTATATATATATATATATATACGTATAACCGTATTCCCATAGCATGGACCTTGAGGATACATCCCTCGTGTGTTATTAGGCTTCAAGAATCACGCATCACACTGAGCCGCCAGATCGAAATCACACAACCAATCCCAAACATAAATACATACGACAGAGGCAGTCATAAACATACGTCCGAAAGTTGCGACCATGACACATTGCTCCTCACTAGTCTCCAAATCAATAATTATCCTCACACATGGACAGTGGTCATGCAACAATAATATGACTTGAGAAATCAATCCGCTACATGCTGGTCAATGCTAGGGTGGACTACCCACTATGCGTAAGCTCCTATGACGACACTACTGAGTACATCTGTTTAATATAAATACAGAGCAGTATCACATATTCATACACACACATACACACATTTGTGTGTGTGTTTGTGTGTGTGTATCTCCTAATACGTATACATATAATACTGACCTCATACAAAATCACACAACGTACGAGTCTCCCAAATGTTGAAGTCTAAAACAAGTTTTTAATTATACAACTAAGTGTTCACTCACTTGAATTCCTAGTTTTTCTCACCCGAATGCATCTATTCGTTGGTTTAAATCTCACACCAAACCCTAAAAATGTTCTCAAGTAGTCCTACTCTACCCCGGAAGCCCCTACAATCATTCCCCACTATCTAATGGGTCAAAATAACACACAAACAAAACCTGGTCAGGCCATCAAACCGAATAGGTTCGTTGGCAGATCGAACTGATTCAATTGAGCGAACCGATTCGCTCCCCCAATGAACCGGTTCACTGCTTGTCATATTCTTCCTCTTATTTTTCTCTTACAAACCCTCAAATGGAGGTCCCAAACCACTCCAATTATAAAACAAACCTTTCCCATTATTATAATAACATCCCAAAATTATTCTATCACATAATTAACCTAAAATCCCGCATCAAAACCCTAGGATTCTAAATCAACATCATTTCTATTAAGCTTTGAATTTCCATAAATTGAATTTTCATGATTTCAACCTTCCTATCAATTTTCTACATGCTTAATATTATAGCCTAAATTTAATATCGAATTTCTTATACGATCAATACCAACTAGTAATCAATTCAAATCAGAGCAATTATCATTTATAACTTTAAATCAATTTAATGAAAGTTCAATTCATTAAGCCATGTAAATCATAGATTTTTAAACCATTAATTATGAATGTTATAGCTTCCTAATTATGAATTTTAAAGCAAGTAACAACTTGCCTTAGAGGATTTAATACAAATTTATCTACATTTGTGATGGGTTGAATCTGGATATGAGTCCATATCTTCTTTTCCAAGGCTTTCTCTCCTTTTCTTCCTTTTTTTCCCTTATCTTGAACTTTCTCTCTAAGTTAATTTTGCAAAGTGTCAAAGGTAGACTGCCATACACATTTCCTACTTTTAACTACCTCCAAAGTACACTCTAATTCCATTTGTTCCATTAAACCCTATGTGTAAAAAGACCCTCCTACACTTATATGGGTCATGTTATGTTTAAAAAGCCCTCGAAAACCAATATTAACACCTGGGTACATATTTTTTGCTATTTGGACCCTTCCCGGATCACCGATGCACTAAAAAAGGTCATTCGAGTCACCCAGATACAAGTATTCTAATATTTCATGTACCGATCCCGACACGTGCAAATTTTATGGGTTGTCCATAAATTATACCAATCCGCCGATGTAACACTCTATCGACATATAACAATATATCGTCGCTTTCACTCATATGTAACATATAATAAATCATATATCTATTTACTTATCATACACAAGTAAATAATAATAAAAGTAAATATTAATCCTTTATCCCGCTAATTAACATTTACCGAAATCCCACTTAAGTTCCCCCAATTAAATTAGTAATCAAAATCACACAAAAATTACATAATCATAACAGTACGGGGTATTAAAATCTCCCCATAATAAAGAAATTTCATCCCCAAAATTTTCATGTACCTTCCACAAAGGGCTCTAGATACTTTTCCTATATATCATCCTCATGCTCCCATATTGACTCGACAACTACACTCACTAACGGTACAACCTTTAATCGAAGCTTTCCCTGGCTACAACCTAAAATGGAAACATGTTTATCCTCGTAAGAAATATCCGATTGCAAGACAATCTCCTCGAATGATAGATATCGATAAGACACATAATCCCTGATATACCTCCTCAATGACTACTCATGGAACACGTCGTGAATCCTTTGCAAATGCCCAGATAAGGCATGCCTATATACAACTGACATACCCTTTTGATAATGGGAAAATCCACATATACCTAGGTGCCAACTTTCCCTTCTCCAAAATCGTGTCACTCCCTTCATGGGAGATACCTGCAGAAACACCTAGTCACCCATGTCAAACTCCAAAATTTTCCAATTCCCATAGACATAACTCTTCTTCATATCTTGAGCTACCCAAATATAACTCCTGATCAAATAAATCTTCACTGACGTCTCGTGAATCAAGTCTGGCCCGGGAATTTTGTTATCCTCCTCTAACCAATAAGATGACAAATGATAAGGTCTCTCGTACAAAGCCTGAAATGGTTCCATACCAGTAATGAAGTGGTACAATTTGTTATACATAAACTCTACCAATGGTAAATATTGTTCTCAATGTCACATCTAGGAATTTTATGTGTTTAATGGTAAGAAAGGAATAAAAGTTAATATAATAAATAAATTGAAGGCAACGAAATTGAAATGATTTTTATTATAGGGATACCTAGCATTCGATTGCAAATACGAGTCCAAAAATAAACATAAATACAATATTATTCGTTCATGTCATACATAATAAAAAACTTGTAGAAAACATTCGGGGAACCACAGGAGTTTATATGTTACCATGTAGATATTCCAGCGGGGACTAGCATCCTTGTATGTTATCACCCATACCTCCATACCTGCAAATAATTTTCGTGGTAATATAGAATAGAAGTCCAAATATGAAGGTCGTGTCTTCTTCGAGTTTATCATTCATATGGAAGGAAAATAATTAAGTATACATTCAAGTAGATAACTTTATTTATATACGAGCTATAAGAGAAAATGTTCTGTCAAAGAGTAACTGGATTTAATATTGATATTATCAGATTCTGGAAGAGAGCTTCATTATCATAAAGTTGGCAGGGGTATAATGAAGTCTAATGATATGTAAAGGAATAGTATGGTGATTAGAACTAGATATGTTGTTTACCGAGTTATAAATAAGGGTTCACACTATAATAAGATAATCCATAAAATATCTGTTATAGGGATTAAATAGCGTAGACATACTGTTAAAATGGCATTCAGAGTATATTATAGATATGGACAGGAAATCACAAATAATTGGGGAATAATAAAATGACTTGGGATACTTAGCTAGAGTGGAACTAATACGTATGTAGCAAATAAAACTAGGCACTCAACATCTGTGTCATACAGGTTAATTAGAACTATCGTGGTGTACCAGAGTGTAAATCCTGAATCGTAAGGTATGCTACTATGGGTTTCACTGATAAGGGTATAAATTTCAGGGTAAATGCAATTCATTGTATTAGGTTGAGGGCTGTACCACAATTAAGGGTAAAAAGAAATTTAGTGGCTTTTATGGAAATCATAGGTTGTAGTGGTTTATCTTGTTTAGGGATAACTAAAATATCAAGAGATTCAATATATATGATAAATATGAACTAGACAAAAGAGTTCATAATTGAGTCATGGGTTCAAAGTTATCACAGAGTGATATAAAAATCAGTAATTTGAAAGGCGGAAGCTCAATTATTTAATATTGAAAATAAAATAACCTACATTGAAATTACCGATTCTAGGTTTGTGCATCTAACTCATAGGTGTTCATTCGATACTCTTAAATCATGGAGAGTATACTATAGGTATAAAATAATGCTTATGTGATTCCGTAGGATGCTAGATTGTGTTATGTTTCAGTGTAAAAATGATTAAGAGAGTATAAGATGTAATTTCAAAAATATTAAAAAGTAACATTTTTCCTAGTCTCTATTTGGATTTGGGTTTAGTGGTAAGAGACAAAATGACTTTATTTGAACTAAAAAATTTGTGTAAAAGGTTTGGGAGTGTTTTTAAATACTTGAAAAATTGGTCAAGGGGTTATGTGTAAAGTCAAATTTTAAATTTAAACATTAAAATCGATTTTCTCAAGAAAATGCTTTTCAGGTATCCAAATAGGGTGGTGTAATATTCCATTTTTTTTAGAATTAAGAATGTTTGATAAAAAGATGTTTTTATTGGCGACGTGCCCTCATGCACTAGGTCAAACATTACACTTGCGTGGTATGACTTTTACTCGCACGTGTGTAACCCACATGACCTTCAACCTTCGATAGTTTGACTTTAGGGTTTCAAAACTTGGGCCTCATAGTTGAAATGTTTCAGAAATCCATTTAAGTTGGTTCCTAAAAGAAAATAATATAATCTTTGAAGAGGAATCCAACCATATTGGTTTCAAGAATTTTCATAAGCTAGTTTGAGCTATTAGTTTTTTGTAAAAATGGCAAACTTTTGCCTTAGGATAAGTGACTAAAACCCATAATTCTTATTCCGACATAGTAATGATTCTCTTATATATTAAAAATATAGAAAAATAAGTATAGTTTGAGGAATTTTGGTCGAGTAAAACTTCTGAATTCGTATTCAAAAGAATCCAGTCTCGGAAACTTCAAACTTCAACTTTTAGTATCAAAACTTATTTTTGGTTCAATTAAGTATTTCATCCAGATTCCCGAGAACCTAAGCTCAACTTAACTCACTTTAAAATTTGTTCAAAGTTAAGGAAGAAGAGTCCACCATTGAAACTCAAGCTTCAATGGAGTTTTCTTAGTTTTGATATATTCCAGATGTTAACATTCGCAAGCAAACACATGTTGAATTGTAACTAATTAAAGAAACAAACATTCATACATAACATCACAGAAATTCAGAAAGTCTAAAAATTTTACTTTATAATAACTCTCATCTAAAGTGAGTTTTTACAGGGGTAAAGTAGGACTTTTACAAGGTTTGTGGGGAAGTGTTCATTGATGGGATTGGGAGGTGAAGTTATGCTTGGTTTGCAGAAGTTTCATCATGTTACAAGTGGATGAAACATGGGTACTCTGGGTACTACACATGGTACATGTCATGTTGACAATCCAGTTATTCCACATTAGTAGGGAGAAAGTATAAATACATTTAGGTTTTGGTTTGGATGGTTCGATAGTTTTTGTTTAGATTTTTGAGCTTTAAACTTACTTTGTAAACATTTAGGGGATTATGTGCAATTATTCAAACTTAATGTATTAGTTCCTGATATTCCTATGAAATATAAGTCATTTGGTTAAGCTTTGAGTGAAAGTTGGGTTTTAATTTGTATAGAAGAGAGTAAGTTAATACGATTCTTCCTTTGTGGGTATTTTGGTAATTTTGTAAAAGTCTAGGGTTTCTTGGTAATTATTGGATTGTAATGGGACTAAAGGTATATTTATGGTTTTTTGATAAATTCTCTCCACCTAAAAAAATGTGTCCTCAAAATTACCTAGGAAAAGAGTGGGGGAACTAATGTCTCATAATGTCTTCGGTTTCCAATGTTGCTTATTCAGTTCCATGGTGTTTTCAAAGTATTTTGACTACTAGAATGGTTTTATAATGGAGAACCTTCTCTTATAGCTCGAGAATTTGAATTGGAATTTCCTCAAATTCATGTTGGGTTTGACTGTTATATTCTTCCCAGTGATGATGTGGCTTGGATCGGGGATGAACTTTTGTAGTTATAAAACATGAAACACGTCATGGAGATTGGATAGTTCTGGAGGTAATTCTAGAAGATAAGCTATTGGTCGAATATGTTTAATGATTCTAAATGGACAAATGTATCTATGGTCATCTTGTTTCCTTTCTCCTCCTTCATTGGGGGGGGGGGGGGGGTTGATGCTTATGCACGCGGTTGGAGGGAGAAAAGAAGAAGGTCTCACGCCTTCTCTAGGGGCACTTTGACCATCTTCAATTTAGGGGTTATGCAAAGAGATAGAGTCTCTATACTATTTTGCTCAAAATAAACAAAAGAAATTTTGCCGCCTCAACATAACGACATCAAAGACACACTGATACTTGCGATGCCAATTACTTTAAAGGTTCGGGGGCTACGTTACGAAATGGGAAGGTGTTAGTCACCTATCCTTACCTTTCGATCTCTCGTGGCCACATATTATTATTTTCCTGAATAACTCCGTAAATTTGTGTGTGTATATATAAATGGAGAGTGTAATTTCTCAACTCACATCTTGGAGAAAGGCGGAGCGAGGTCATTCGTATGAGAATTCCCAAAATAATAAAAATAAATATAATATATGCATTTGTCGGGTCGCCGATCATTTATTGAAAGACAATGGTATAAATTGGACCGAACGCTAGCTTGAATCACAAATATAACACATAGAAAAAATATATAAGGAGGAGTCGAGTCTTAGATTTGAACTCGAGGTGACTACATAACCTAAAAAGGCATCAAAGTCCACGTTGTTCGCATGGAAAACGAAGGTGGTGTTTATCTTATAAATCAAACTGGGGACTTTACTTAGATGTGTGTGTGTAGAAAAATGATGTTATGGTTTGAGAAAATGTGGTTAGGAATCTCGTATAAAATTCATGATTAACCCTCTTTTTCTTATCTTTGTTTTTTTATAGATAATATAGTATGTGTAATACTACCAACAAAAGAGTTGTATATTAATATGTGAGAACTAACAAAGATGAAACACTAAAGTAAGAATTAAATAACTAATGCAAAAATAAGGGAATTTAAAGAGAGAGTGAAAGGTTTGGACCTTATTTGGAGACTTAAACATTGATGTTTATTATTATAGGGTTTCCCTTGCAAGTGTAAGGATGTAGTAGGATCATAGAAAAGGATTTTTCTGAATCTGGTGTGAAAAGTATGGAAATGGAGTATGGAGGAGAGGTTTCAATAGGGAAACCACATTGACTTTGAGAGGATATTATCGAGATCACTAAGAAGGATGTTTCTGAGGTGCCTTTAAAAATGAGCTCATGATCTCCTGATATAGGGTTTAGGGGATGCCTATCAACATTGTACTTAACCTTCCTATCGGTAAACAACGACAAACACATTACGGATAGGCATGGTAATGGTTCTACCATTCGATAATCTCACGAATTTTTTTTGAGAAAATGGTTATAAAATGCAATTCATAAGTCTAATCGTATTCCAAATACCTATAAGAATCCATTGGGCCTCTCCTGGGTTCAGAGTTGACTGTGGTCAAATGGGACTCGAAAGCACCCAACAATCTTTTGGATAGGAGATTCCCGAAGGAAAATGTATCATTCGTTCAACCCCTATGGACGATTCAGGCACATGATGGACCTTTGAAAAGGGTATTTATATCCCTTCAAATATTCATTCACTCTCATTCATTTTAGAGAGTTGACCTTGGTCAAATGAGCCCGAGAAGTGACCGGTGAACCTTCGGAGTACAATGGGTCATTCGTCCATACCGTATGGTTAATTTGCGTATGGGAAAAACCATTGCAAAGGGTATTCAGATCCCTTTGATGTTTCATTTCATCTTATTCGATCTTAATAGTTGACGAGATTCAAAAAGGAGTTCGGGAGCACCAGTGATCTTCAGTTCAGTTTTAGAAGGAAAATGGGTCATTCGTCCGAACCATAGGTCCAATTCATACATGGGTTAGACCATTACAAAGGATTTTTAGAGCGTTTAGAATATTCATTGAGCTTTCGCTCAAGCGAGGAAGTTGATTTGGGTGAAAATTTGGCTCAGGAGCGCTCATGGCCTCTAGATCAATTTTCAATAGTAAAATGGATCATGTGGCCGAACTGTAAGGCCGATTCATGCACGGGGAGGCACTTGGAAATAGATTTCAATACACTCTGAAGATTTATTGAGATTTTTCTGAGATAAAAAAGTGGATCGAAGTGAAATTGGTCCCGAGGGCACCTAGTGGCCTATAGATCGGTAATTAAAGTTTGACCTATGGCTATATAATGAAGGAGGAAGTGATAAGGACCTATGGAGAGTCTTATGGGGTCCTAGAATGTGGTCTTTATAGAGACCCTTTATGGGTGATCTTGGAATAAGTAAAGTCATCGAATAGATAACCCATGGATGTTTAGGACATAGGTTACTTCTACAGACCAAAGGCGTGAGGATGATCAGTTCAGAGGGACAAGGTCGATTATGAGGACCTAAGGTAATGCTGGGCACAACCGATTCTATGGGTCACAATCAATTCTGAGGACCTAAAGTTGTAGATACCGATTATAAGGGTTGAGGTCAAGTATGAGGACCTAAAGTCATGGAAACCGATTTTGAGGGCTGACGTGAATTTTAAGGACCTAAAGTCACGATGACCGATTCTGAGGGCCGAGGTCAATTTTGAAAAGTTGAAAGATCGATTTTGAGGACTGAGGTCAATTCTGATGACCTAAATTTGAGAAGATAGATTTTTCCTATCAAGGTCAGTTCTGAGGATCTAAAGTTGAGGGGACCGATTCTGTGGGTCGAGGTCGATTCTGAGGACCTAAGGTTATGATGAACAATTAGATGTTCGAGGTCTATTCTGAGGACCTAAAGTGATGACGACCGATTATGAGGGTCGAGGTTAATTCTGAGGACCTAAAGTTGAGGAGATTGATTCTATGGGTCGAGCTCAATTTTGAGGACTTAAAGTTATAACGTGGGGATGTTTTCTCTCTAGGGAGTCGTTTGTACTTGTGATTTTATTGAGGATTTTTTTGTTTCGAGAATCTACTAGGGAAAGACAACTAACTCGGGATCATGTTTTTTTGAGAGAAGACATGTTGGCTGGGGAAGCTGAAACTCTTATGGTGGATGGATTGTGAGAATGTATAGTATGGGAAATCCTCTAGGAAATTTTGTAATCCTGGTGGGGATGCATTTGATTTTGAGGTTTGGGTTCCGCTGGGGAAAATTGAGATTTTGGGTTTTCGCTGGTACATAGTGTAACACCCCGTATTTTATGCCTTTTAATTTTGGGGATTTATTAAATTTAATTAGAGATATTAAATTAATATTAATTCGAAAAATCATTTAAATACTTACTAGCGTGATGAGAGTTAGTTATTATTTTTATTATAAGTTACTTTATGGGTAAAGTAAGTGGTGTAATTATGATTAGTAAAATTATCACGAGAATCTAATTTGATAATTTTGGAAATTTATTGGGACGCGCTTGTGTCGTGTCGGGATTAAATTTGGACTATTAAAAGTAAATAAATTATAAGTCACCCGTATGGTCATTTTGAGTGCGTCAATATGTCCGGAAGGGTCGAGATAGTCAAAATAATGTACCCTGGGGTTCAATTTGGGTCTCAGGGAGTTTTAGGCCTAATTAACACCCCGGGAGGGCATTTTGGACATTTTATATTTTTGGGCATGAAAACCCACGAAAATTCTAAGGGTATATCAGATGACAAGAGTCATTTTCTAGGGTTACAAACATAATAAACAAAATACAGCTATAGGATAAGTAGAGGAGGGGTTTTCCAAGGAGTTCTAGGGCAAGAACTCCACCAATTGCACCGCCGTCGCCGCCAAACAATAGATCGTGCAACGAGGATTACATCCATACAAATCTCTCCACAAATCTGAATCGAAAATTCTCAGGCGAGTATCTAACTTGCTCTATTTCAGTTAATGCTCCAATCATATTAGCCTAGGATTGATTAGGACTAGTTTTTGTGAAAGAAAAACCCATTTTGGAGATTTAAATTCGCATGATGTATGAATATTAGATGTATTATGGAAACTCAATTCATATGTAGAGATTGAACCACGAAATTACAGTAAATAAAGAGTATGAAATATGGTAAAAGAATGGGAAAGAACTAGAGAAAAGAAATATTAGGGTTCTTGATGTTTTTATGGATTATACCCATTTTAATTCGTTTTTCATGATGAAAATCCACATGCTTGACGTAGGAAATCATTTATTTGAGGTTATAATACTTGTAGTATAAATTATTTGGAGTTTGGAAATCAAAGATATCGTTTTGGATGATTTTGGAAGAGGAAACCCATAATCTAAAAATTTTGTATATTTGCCATACCTGCTTGATCGATCGATCGACCCTAGAGCATCGATCGATCGATGGTTCGATCGATCGAACACCTGCCATCGATCGATCGACCCCTCCTGTATAACTCATATTCCTTTTTAATGGTTCATTCTAACTTAAATGATTCGTCATTCTTGAATATCAAGGTTAGAATATTTTGGGATATAAAAAAGACCAGTAGGACCTTTGAAATATAAGGACCCGTTAATGTAAGACGAGATTAACATTTCACGGGGGGTTGTTTTATACATAAGGGACAATGTGAACTTGTGTTAAAGGGTGAGACTCGTAAGAAAATTATGCTGTAAGATAAATGAATACCTACTGAAATTACACTTGGAGAGATAGGAATCCATGAGTATTACGTAGTAAGTTGGATTAATCCCACAAATTAGGATAAGAGACAAACCGTTATACGTGATAACTAAATAACGAGTAATAAGGATAAATATCATAATTATGGGTCGTGAGAGTGTACCTAAATTTGATATGGTAATAATAGTATATATATATATATATATATATATATATATATATATATATATATATATATATATATATATATATATATATATATATATATATATATATATGACTGTGTTTATGAATATACTATATACGTGTAAAAATCATACCCGCGCTACTTGCTATCCCTGAGGTTACCGCCCTGGGACAGTCTTATCTTGATGGGACCTTTATGGGGGATATTGACTCGTACCCTAGAAGATAGGAATCCTTGGTACAGGCTATCGGATTGATAGTCAGACGGTCCTAAGAGACGTGAGGGTGTGTGCTGACCTCTTAGAGACTTGGAACTACGCTTCGCCTCAATATTATATGTGTTTTGTGTTAATGCAGTTCGAGAGTGATTCCGAACTTGTATTTCCCTTAGTACGAGTGATACGGGGACTGGATAGCAGAGTATGCTCGCACCATAAATTTTATGTGGGGTGCCGTTAGAATATATATATTATATGAGTATTTAATATATATATTTTTAAATCTGGAATTTGGGAACTACCTACTGTGTCTATGGTATGTAAGAAATGGATAATTATTTCAACCTGGAAATAAGTGTTTGAAAAGTATGTTATATTACTGAGAAACTTTATAATTAAATAAGGCTTATGTGAGAATTTTGCCGTTAAATAAAATTAACCTCTTAAGCATTTGAAATTGTCGGCAGGAAATCTTACGAGTAACTTAATATAAAATAAGTTAGACAGTTGAGAAAATTAGTGCGATAGGTGTGCACATTAGAAGAGATGTGAGAATTTCTCAAGGGAGTGCCGCACTAATATGTTGGTTGCATTAGCCGGTAGAATTTTAAATACTTGCTAAACTAATTTTAAACTGTTTTTACAATAGGGCTCTGACCCGTTTCCTATTTTCTCTTCTCTCTTGTATATGTATGTATATATTACAGGTACCCAGCCACATGGGCGTCTTGCATAGGATCCTCCGGAAGGAATGCGCTGCAGCTTAGGTGGTAGTTGCAGACCTCTTGCTTAGACGACATCATTGTTGATTCCACTTCTAGCACTATTTATTCAGTTGGGCATGTGTCGCCCTTTCCATTATTCAGTTGTTTTATCAGATATTGCGATTAGTTTATTTCCAGTATTTATGCTTTGAGATTTATTCATGTCAGGATGTTTTCCTTTAAGTTTTAATGTTGGAATCAATTAGTTGGATGTTTAATTATTTGGATTGTTTGTTCCAGTATAGTTGTTGGGTGATTCTTAATTTATGAATTATGTAAAGTTTTAAAATATTGGTTTTAATTGAAATTTGGAATTAATGTCTTAAAAACGGTTTTTGTCACTTAACTTAATTAATTAGGATGTTTAATTGGAAAAGTTATTTTTACGACAGTGATGCTAAGAATGATCCAACCGTTCACCTTGATTATAATTTAATAAAGGACTGATCACCCGGTATTTAATTAGGCGTGGTGTCACGGGTGGTATCAGAGCATCAGGTTCTAGTGTCCTTATGATCTGTACGACTTATTTCTCTTTCAGCTTAGCGTTCTTGTTATAGAGCCCTATTTTAGGATTGTTGTATTCTTGCTTTTACGATTACGTCTTCAGCTATTTGAGATTTGATAATAACTGTAGACTAATAAATTTCTTTATGTTTCAGATGCCTACGAGACGTGCATCAAAGGATAGGCATGCCAAAGCCGAGCAGCCAGTACCTCCGGATCTGGGAACGATGAATGCAAATGAAGTAGCTGTTATCGTTGCTCATGAGGTGAATGTCGCGCTAGCGGTAGTACAACAGGCTCCACCCCAAGTTCAGGCAGTGGTGCCAGTACCAGCACAACTTCCATCTGCATAGGAGTGAGTTAGGGATGCCTTTCAGAAGGCGCATCCCCCAAAGTTTGCGGGTGGTTCAGATATTATTATAGCAAGCCAATGGAAGAAAGATATCTAGAGGCATCTGTGTATTTATGAGTGCACGAACGTGCAGAAACAGGTGTTGGCTTCCTTTAAGCTCGTGGGGGGCGCTTTGCATTGGTGGGAATCCACTACCACCTTGGAGGAGAGGGAGGTTATTACTATTCAGTTGTTTTGGGAACGATTTGACAGCAAATACTTCCCATCCGCCGTGAAGACTGAGATGAGGAGGAAGTTACTGAGCCTGAAGCAAGAAAATTCTACTGTTGCTGAGTATTAAGAGGAGTTCACCAGACTTCTCACTATAGTGCCAGATGAGGCACCCACTGAGAGCAAGAAGATACTATTGTTTATGGACGGGTTATCTTGGAGGATCCGTCAACACCTTATAGGAAATCTGTCTCTGAGTACCTACACAGATGTACTCAATGCTGCTTTGCTACACTGCCAGGATCACCGCTTCCACCTGTAGGTAAGTAATCGAGCAAGAGAGTCCATCCAGCAGGGCAGGACAGGGGGCAGTGGTGCTAGTGGAGCACCGACATCTCTAGGGCAGACTCATCAGCATGAGCAGAGTTCCCATCAAGGGGACCATGCCAAGCGGTTACGATCAGGTGATTCCAGGGAGGGATTAAGGGGATTTAGGCAGGGTCAGTAGGGATAACATCGTCATCCGCAAGGGCAGAAGCAGGGCCATCAAGACCAGCAACGTTTTAAGCAGGGCCAACAGGGGTAATGACGGGGTGGTAACGGCCAGCAGGGCCGTAATCAGCAGGGACAGAGGGGAGGAAATTTCAGGGGCCGATGCTTCGGATGTGGTAAAAATAGCCACAAGCGCCAGGATTGTCCAGAGGGTGATAGGTCCCCACAGCAGCAGGGTGCCCGTAATGAGCCACAGGGGCCACTTTTTCCAGCCGCCATCCCAGCACCAACTCAGGTACCTGCCCTAGCAGCCATTCCAGCCGCTCCAGTGCAGCAGCGGCAGTTATAGTACGGACATGTCTATAATATCCACCAGGCAGCGGGTCCATAGGCGCCACCCGTGATTGAGGGTATGTTTCTTATCCATGGTACTATGGGTCGGGTTTTATTTGATACCAGGGCGACACACTATTTTATAGCTACCCATTTTGCGAAGGCCTTAGGGTTATTAGCCACAATAAAGAGCACTGTAACATGTGTAGACTCACCACTGGGAAATGGATCGTTAATTTTCTTTATATGCCGAGGTGTGGGAGTAGAGATTGGTAACTTGGTATTACCAGCAGACATGGTGGTCTTAGATATACATGAGCACGACGTCATTATTGGTATGGATTGGCTCGCAACTTATACAGCCATGATAGATTATTTCAGTGGGAGTATTGTCTTTGCCATTCCGGGGCAAGAGGTGTTTGTAATGGAAATGCTTCACCCAGAGGGAGGTTCAACCACTCATTTGTATTACAAAGAGGAGGATACCTCTAAGGAGGTCGTGATCCCCTTAGATTCGATCCCAGTTGTTTGTGAGTATTATGATGTATTCCAAGAGATAACAGGCCTACCCCCCAGTCGAGAGACAGATTTTGTCATAAATTTATTACCGGATACTCGACCTATAGCATGCGCACCATACCGTATGGCTCCGGCGGAGATGTGAGAGTTACGAGATCAGATAGAGCATCTATTAGGTCAGGGATTCATTCACAGGAGTACCTCACCTAGGGGCGCTCTAGTTTTGTTTGTGAAGAAGAAAGATGGTTCACTGATACTATGTGTGGACTAACGGGAGCTGAACATGGTCATGATACGGAACAAGTATCCGTTGCCTCGAATCGATGATCTGTTCGACCAGCTAAGGGGAGAAACTTTATTTTTGAAGATAGATTTGAGGTCAGGGTACCATCAGCTACGTATTAGGCAGAAGGATGTTTCAAAGACTGCTTTCTTGACGAGATATGGGTCCCTATGAGTTCAGAGTGATGCCATTTGGACTCACAAATGCTCCAGCCGTATTCATAAACATGATGAACCGAGTATTCAGAGAGTTCTTGGATCAGTTTGTCATCGTCTTCATAGATGACATCCTGATATATTCACACTCTGAGGAAGAGCATGCCGGACACTTGAGGCAGGTTCTTTACACTCTACGAGAGCATCAGTTGTATGCTGAGTACGAGAAGTGCGAGTTCTGGTTACGGTAAGTGCAGTTCTTGGGGCATGTTGTTTCTGAACAGGGGATAGTAGTTGACCCGAGTAAAGTGTCAGCGGTGAGGGAGTGGGGACAACCTACGACACAGACGGAAGTACGTAGTTTCTTGGGATTAGTCGGATACTACAAGAAACTCATTCAGGGGTTCTCCAAAATAGCAGGTCCATTGACGAACTTGACTCGTAAGGGGGTACCATATGTTTGGGATGATGCTTGTCAATTAGCTTTCGACGAGCTGAAAGATAAGCTTACTTCAGCACCGATCCTTGCTTTACCTAAGCCGGGCGTGGAGTATCGGGTTTACATCGACGCCTCTTTTCGGGGACTTGGGGGAGTACTTCAGCATGAGGAGAAGTCTATAGCTTTTGCCTCCCGCAAGCTTAAGACGCATGAGAAGAATTACCCCACACACGACCTAGAGTTAGCAGCGGTCGTCTTTGCATTGAGGATATGGAGACACTACTTATTGGGGGAGAAATTACGCTTGTTCACAGACCACAAGTCACTGCAGTACATGTTCACTCAGCGAGAGCTGAATATGCGTCAGCACAGGTGGTTAGAGTTTGTGAAGGACTATCAGTTCGATATACAGTACCATCCAAGAAAGGCCAACGTAGTTGCTGATGCGTTGATCCGTAAACTGATAGACGATGTAGCGGACATCTGGAAAGCAAAGTGGAAAGAGTTGGGTCACCAGGATGCAGTAGCCCATTCCTTCATATCTGTCATGACAGTGACATCCGAGATTATTACGAGGGTAATACAGGCATAGATCGCAGACCCATTTTTCCAGGAGCAGATTGTACGAATTTTAGCTGAGGGTGCTGAGTCCTATTCTGTTAGTTCTGATGGAGGTTTGAGGTTTAATGGGATATTGGTGGTCCCAGAAGGAGGAGACTTATATCATGCAGTGATGACCCAGTCTCACGTGTCCCGATTTACGGTGCATCCTGGGGGAGATAAGATGTACTAGGATATGAGGCGGCAATACTGGTGGAGTGGGATGAAAAAGGACATTGCTGAGTTCGTGTCCAAGTTTTCTACCTGCCAGCTGGTAAAGGTGGACCACCAAAAACCGTCGGGGTTGCTTCAGCCATTGGAAATACCCACGTGGCAGTGGGAGAGTATTTCTATGGATTTTATTACTGGGTTGCCTACATCACAACGGGGCCACGACTCCATCTGGGTTATTCTGGACCGTTTGACCAAGGTGGATCATTTTCTTCCGGTGCGAACAGACTATACCACGGGTCAGTATGCTCGGTTATTCATTGCTGAGATTGTCAGATTACATGGGGTGCCCCTGAATATTGTGTCAGATAGAGACAAGATTTTTGTGTCGCATTTCTGGGAGAGCTTTCAGGAGGCCATGGGTACAGAGTTGAGGTTGATTTCAGCTTATCACCCATAGACAGATGGACAAACAGAGTATACTAATCAGATGTTGGAGGATATGCTACGCATGTGTGTCCTTGATTTTGGAGGAGGTTGGGAGCCACATCTTCCACTGGTGGAGTTCGCTTATAATAACTCTTATCAGTTCACGATTGGCATGGATCCATTTGAGGCTTTTTATGGCAGGCCTAGTCGTTCCACAACTTGTTGGCTAGAGGTGGGGGATAATACGTTGCTAGGACCAGAGGTAATTCAGGAAACCTCCGTTAGGATTGAGATTATCAGGAGTCTCATTCGAGTATCCCAAGACAGGCAGAAAAGCTACGACGAAGCAAAACGGTTCTTCCGAGAGTTTAATGTGGGGGACCAAGTATTACTACGTGTATCTCCTATGAAAGGAGTGACGAGGTTCGGGAAGAAAGGGAAATTGGCCTCGAGGTACGTGGGACCATTTCCCATTATCGAGAGGATTGGGCCAGTAGCATACAAATTGGGACTGCCAGAGCACTTACATCGCATTCACGATGTATTCCACATCTTATCGTTGAGACGATACCTTCGGGATGAAATGGCCCATAACCATATTGCTATTAAGGAGATTGACTTACATCCCGACAGCTCTTACGAGGAGATGTCAGTGGCTATCCTAGACCATAGCGAAAGGAGATTGAGGTCACTACACCAAAATGACAAAAATTGTCACCTTTCAGCCGGCCACCCTTGTCAAGGTCATTGACCGTGACAAAAAACACGCATTTTGTGTCACGGTCATTGACCTTGACACGACCGTGATAAAGAATTATCACGGTCATTGACCGTGACAAGTCCGTGACAACTTTTGCAGCAAAAACCCTTTCCCCCTTCTTTTTTCCCTCCACCATTCCCTCCCTCTCTCTCTCTCTCTCTCTCTCTCTCTCTCTCTCTCTCTCTCTCTCTCTCCCATTTATATATATGTTTGTGTGTATATATATGTGTGTGTGTATATATGTGCGTGTGTGTGTGCATGTGTGGGGGTGGGGCAGGGTGGGGGTAGGGAGTGGGGCTGTTGTGTGTGTGTGTATATGTGTGGTGGGTGGGGGGTGTGGAGGGAGGTGGGGAAGGGTGGGGGCTATTGTGTGTGTGTGTGTGTGTGTGGTGGGTGGGGGTGGGTGGGTGTGTCTATGTATGTGGTGAGTGAGGGTGCTGGTGGTGTGTGTAGTTGGTGAGTGGGGGGTGTGGAGGGAGGTGAGGGTGTGAAGGGAGGTGTGTGTGTGTGTGTGTATATATTTGAATTAACCCATGAATTTGTATTTTTGTATTTGAATTAACCCATGAATTTATTTTTGTATTTGAATTAACCCATGAAAACCAATCTAATTCATTACTAAATCAAAGAAATCAAATCAATTGAAGGTGAGTTCAATCATCTCGACCTAAACTAAATTAGCTAAAAAGCATATTAAATGACATGTATTGAAAGGACATCAAGAAATAAGCAAGTAAAACTAATTATCAAAGTAAGAAAACTAAATACCAAGGCTTGAAAATAATAAATACAACTAATATTAATAAGAAGGATGATGAATATTGCACTTACAAACCCAAAGGTATCAAACCCTAGGATAGAAAATCTCCCACTCAAAATATCCCTCCTAACTAAAACCTAATGAAAAACTAGATAAACACTAACTAATGAACTCAAAACTATATATATAGTAAAAGTATTAAATAAAGGAAAAGAAAGAAATATCTCGAAGATATCTGATAGCTAGTATGACCGATTGGTAAATCGATGATTCTTATAATTGTCCATTGATCTCCATCCTCACAAAGACCTGAGTGATCAATCAATTGATGAATCCTAAAATAGCCCACTATCCTCGATTCGAGGCAAACTTTGCTTCTGTAATACCCCGTATTTTTATAATACATTATTTTTGGTAGAATTTAATTAAACAAATTCGTGAATAAATTGCTTGGTTCTAATTGCATGTTTATATGATTCATTTATGCATAATGTATTAACTCATAGAAAATAAATTATATGTTAAATTAAATTATTATTATGTGGTAATTAAACATATTAAAAGTGTGTGTGTATATATGTGCGTGTGGGGGGGGGGGAGGTGGGGCAGGGTGAGGGTAGGGGGGGCTGTTGTGTGTGTGTGTATATGTGTGGTGGGTGGGGGGTGTGGAGGGAGGTGGGGAAGGGTGGGGGGCTATTGTGTGTGTGTGTGTGTATGTGGTGTGTGTGTGTGTGTGTGTGTGTGTGTATGTGGTGAGTGGGGGGTGTGGAGGGAGGTGTGTGTGTGTGTGTATGTGGTGAGTGGGGGGTGTGGAGGGAGGTGTGTGTGTGTGTGTGTGTATTTGAATTAACCCATGAATTTGTATTTTTGTATTTGAATTAACCCATGAATTTATTTTTGTATTTGAATTAACCCGTGAATTTATTTTTGTATTTGAATTAACCCATGAATTTATTTTTGTATTTGAATTAACCCATTATATGAAACATACTTGAAATTAAATATAGTGCGCATAGATACGCATTCAATAGCCCTTAGACCCATTCGAGATTCATTACCCCTGTAATGAGATCTCTCGAATTGTCCCATTTGGACAGTTTGAGACTGTATAATTTATGTATAATATTCTTATTGGCTTAAAGTTGTTACTTTTTGAGGAAGTTCTGTAGTCGTATCTTAATGTTGTCTGGGTACATACTAGATTGACAAGTGTGACTGTTATTTTAATTCACCAATTGAAATAACACTCACACCTGCCAATCTACGTCGTGTACTTGGAGAACTACGGGGATATGCTGTCGATTTTTTTTCAAATCGTAACAATGTGCATGAGCTGTTAAGTATATTACAGAAAAATGCAGTCTTGAATGGGATAGGACCACTTAACCTTTAATAGGATAATTCAATGATGGGATAATTAAATAAAACATACTATAAATCTAAGTTTTGTTTACCTTTAATAGGTGTTTAGTTGTGGTAGCTGTGATGGGATATCCGAAATACAAAGAGTGGATGGGTGAGACTAATAGAATGGGGGATGTGTTTCACAGAGGTGCTAATGAATTTGTGAAATACGCAAAGAGATGTCGTAATGATGAAGAGTTTCCGTGTCCATGTGCTAGGTGTAAGAATGGTAAGGTGTTTGAGTGGAAAACAGTTGAACTACATTTGTTAAGATCGGGTATGCAAGATAGTTATCGATTTTGGAGTTTTCACGGTGAATTGAAAGTTCCTTTTGTCCCCGACCAACCTTCACAACAACCTTCAACAAGTAGAATAGATGTAGAAGGGGACGACGTAGATCATAATATGTTAGAGGATTTAGTTGATGATGCGTACGGAGTTTATGAAGCAGAGGAGAATGAGGTTACTGATGATGTAGAAGATTAAAGTGCTCGTGAAGATAACACGATAAAACTTGACGATGACAACCAAAGTTTAAAATTTAAGGCGACCCAACCGTTATACTCTAGCTGTGAGAAAGATCAAACAACTTTACATGCCATGGTTGGTTTGCATAGTTTGAAGACGCAGTATGGTTTGTCTGGCAATAGCGTGACGGGAATTCTGAAATGGGTGAAGGGCTTATTACCCAAGGTGAATACACTTCCAAATAGCTATCCTGTTATGAAGAACAGTTTGAAAGGTTTGGGAATGAAGTATAAATCGATTCATGCTTGTGTGTAGGACTACATACTATACCGAAAGGAGTATGAAAATCTCGATCGTTGTCCGGTATGCGATGAACCTAAATATGTCCAATCTACTAGTAAGGAAGGCACAAGTTCAAAAGTGCCTCAAAAAGTATTGAAATATTTTTCCGTTGGGCCTAGATCAAAGCGATTTTTCACAGTACCATGGATTGCAGAGGCAATGACTTGGCATGCTAAGGGCAGAAGTAGGGGGTAATATCATGCGTCATCCTATTGATTCTACTGCCTGGCGGAGGATGAATTTTGAGTATCCCGATTTTGCTCGAGAACAACGCAACATTCGTTTGGCTATATCAACAGATGGTTTCAATCCATTTGTAAATCTAAGCACCAATCAGAGTGTATGGCCAGTGATCCTAGCCCCACTCAACCTCCCTCTTTCACAGTGTATGAGACCTGAATTTTCGATGATGGCTTTGTTGATACCTGGGCCAAAGGCACCAAGTGATGACATTGATATCTACCTGGCTCCTTTGGTAGAAGAATTAAATGAGTTGTGGGAAGAGGGTGTGCAATCATTTGACTCTTTTAGAAAAGAAGAGTTTACGCTGAAAGCTATGTTGATGTGGGCAATTCATGATTTTCCAGCTTATGGGACATTATCTGGATGTGTAGTACATGGTTATTTGGGGTGTCCTATTTGTGGAGAGGAGACTAAATCTCTTCGTCTATCCTCTAGCTTAAAAAATGTATACCATTGCCACAGGAGGTTTTTACCCCCAGCTCATAGTTTCAGAATTGAGAAAGGTTCCAATTTTTTATTGGGCGGAGTTGAACATAGGCTACCGCCGAGACAACTTTCGGGTTCAGAAATTGAAAGTAAATCTTCTGAATGTGGCCCAAATATGCCAGGTAAGAATCCCAAATTTCAGAATGTCAAGCATAAGAAGACACCAACTGGGAATGAAACTGAGATAAGAAAGGCATGGTCTCGAAGGTCAATTTTATTTGACTTTCCTTATTGTAAGAATAACCGGGTGCGCCATGTATTGGATGTGATGCATGTAGAGAAGAACTTCAAAAAACATATTATGGGTACTTGCCTTGGGGGGCGCCATTCGAAGGATGGAGAAAATGCACGAAAAGACCTTAAAACGTTAAAACTTAAGCCACAACTATGGTTGAAAGAAGATAGTAGGGGAAGGACAATAATTCCCCCTGGTGCGTTTACTTTTACGAGTGGGGAAAGGAAGGTGCTTCTAAACACAATATATAATTTGAAGGGCCCATCTACTTTTTTGTCCAACTTGCAAAGGATTGTGAATTATGCTACTCATGATTTACATAAGTGTAAGTCCCACGATTGGCATGTGATCATGCAATTGGTTCCTCTATTGTTTAAGCACTGTTTATCCAAGCACAAGGATTTGCGTAGGGCTATTATGGAAATTAGTATTACCTTCTCCCTCTTGTGTGAGAAGGTAGTGAATCGAGAACACATAGTGGCCGCAAAATTGGCTGTGAACGAAGCGATTTGTGTATTAGAGAAGTACTTTCCCCTAGCATTCTTTGACATAAGTGTTCACTTGTTGGTACACCTATGCGACGAGGCACTTCTTTGGGTCTAGTTAGATATCGGTGGATGTGTCCATCTAAAATATTAATGAAAGTTTTTAAATATTACATCAAGAATACGAGATATATTGCAGGATCAATTGCAGATGAATACCTCAACGTGGAGTCATCAATATATACTCGGGAATATATGCCTGACTCGACCAGCGTTGATGACACTGATGAATTCGTCGATGATGGTGGTAATGTGATGTGAAAACGAGTGAAATTAACGAGTTTGCAACATGAACAAGTAGCTCGTTATCTATTTGACACACATGAAGATGTCGAAGAATGGAAAAAGTAAGTTTCAATTATTATAATGTTTAACATTATTTTAGATTATTTTATACATGATTAATTTTGTAATATGCAGTAAATATGAAGCATGTGAGAACAATAAAAGACGAAAAATAATGGTACAATCAGACAGCAAATTTAGGCTATGGTTGACACAAGAGGTAATTATAATGAAAACAGTCGTTATATAACGTTACATTACACTCAAATTTTACCACTAATAGAATTAATTTATCTATATTCTCAGCTCCTAAAGATGGGTGATGAGACATCAAGGCTTGCTCGTCTAGCCACTGACCCTTGTTCGTGGCACAAGAGTACAAAAAGTATCGATTGAACGGTTACATTTTCGGCGCTAAAGTGTACGAGGAAAGTAAAAATGTACAGAACTCGAGAATTTTATACAAGGCTCTTACTTTCTTTCGAGCGAGCGCAAAAGATAAAAACCTCGTTGAAGCTGAAATGACTTACTATGGTGTAATCCAAAATATAGTTGAATTGGATTATATAAGCTTCAAAGAGGTTGTATTTTACTTTGAATGGGTAAGAGTTGAGGATAAAAATGCTTGTAAAGTTGATCCTGTCACCAATTTGATCATGGTTGACTTGTCCAAGTTGAAGAGCAACAACCACGTGAGCGATGAGCCGTTTGTTTGTGCATTTCAAAAGGTTAAGCAAGTGTTTTACTCGGAGTATATCAACAACGAGCCGTGGTCAATTATCCAACATGCGCCAATGCGTCTAAATAGTAGTGTGGATGACTTGGCTGCTCCTACCGAATATCAATCCATTTTTTGATGATAACCCGAATTTGAAACAATTTTTCAATTTGTAATAAATATTTCAATTGGTACTGAAACATCCATTTTTAATGCTTTTAATTGATTTGCACTTTATCGTTTTCACTCTCATGTGTTGTGCATGTGTGGAGAGGAGATTAATACATAAATATTCCAACTACATCTAAGTTTTCTTTATACTAATCCATGGATATACGCTTCTTACCTTTAATAGGTGTTTAGTACATAGTTATTTGGGGTGTCCTATTTGTGGAGAGGAGACTGAATCTGTTTGTCTATCCGAACACTAAGAAATGCCATAATCCTATGGAGTATGTTCTGCAAATTCCTCCCAACCGTTATATAGCCAAACATCACCGGTTGAAGTTGTCAATTCCACTTTCCATACCCCACCACTTGGAACCTCTAGCAAAACATGGGAGACCATTGAAAGGTGGAATTGTCAACTTCAACTGCTGATTTTTGGCTACACAACAGTTGGAAGGAATTTGCAGCGCATAACTCCATAGGATTATGGCATTTCTTAGTGTTTAGATATGAAGAGAATTATATTTGACACGATTGCCCGGGGTACATTAGTTGGAAGGAGGTACCATATGAGCTCAAGTTAGCTGTTTGGGTGACACTACGGGTAATTTATTTATATTTATATGTCGATTTCGATTTTGATTTCAATTTCGATTTATATCTATCTATAGTTGCGGGATGGATACTAATTTTACTTTATTTCAATTCAGGGGACAGGGAGTGGCCCTGAGGGTAGGCCACATATGCTCGATAGTTATGTGGCTATTCGGACGAGAAAGGAAGGATAAGGAGGTGTCCCCGAGCGTCGCGGTACAAAATCTCTTTTCCAGCTAAATAGTTTGTTGATTTGAGATAATTGATGGTGATGTTGTTTCTTCTTAAATAGTTTCTATTTTGAATATATACTTGAATTATCTTTAGTTTGTTTGGATATATGATGTTTGAACAGGTACAATGTTTCTATAACAGGCACAAATATACTGCTGGGCAGTGGCAGTGGCCATACTGCCCAGCAAATTTTTTTTAAATTCTGCCCAGAATTGTCGCGGTCAATGACCGTGTCAAGCCCGTGACAACTTTTTATCACGGATGTGTCACGGTCAATGGCCGTGACAATTTTTTAAAAAACGGTCACGGCTTTGTCACGGTTAGAAACCGTGACAAACGTGTCACGGTCATGGACCGCGACACGACCGTGACAAAAAAATTTATCTCTCCTCTAAATGTCACGGTCATTGACCTTGACGAGTTGAATTTGTCAACGTCAATGACCTTAACAATTCGACAGATTTGGTGTAGTGAGGTCAAAGGTAGTCCCACTTATCCGGGTTCAGTGGGAGCATCATAATGTGGAGGAATCCACTTGGGAATGTGAGGCGGACATGCATGAGAAGTACCCAGAGTTATTCTTACCAGGTACACCTTATTTTTCGGATTTCAGGACGAAATTTTGTTATTAGGGGTGAAGTATGTAATACCCCATATTTTTATGCCTTTTAATTTTGGGGATTTATTAAATTTAACTAGAGATATTAAATTAATATTAATTCAGAAAATCATTTAAATACTTACTAGCGTGATGAGAGTTTGTAATTATTTTTATTATAAGTTACTTTATGGGTAAAGTAAGTGGTGTAATTATGATTAGTAAAATTATCACGAGAATCTAATTTGATAATTTTGGAAATTTATCGGGACGCGCTTGTGTCGTGTCGGGATTAAATTTGGACTATTAAAAGTAAATAAATTATAAGTCACCCCGTGGGTTTAGTTTGGGTCTCGAGGCGTTTTAGGCCTAATTAACACCCCGGGAGGGCATTTTGGACATTTTATATTTTTGGGCATGAAAAGCCACGAAAATTCGAAGGGTATATCAGATGACAAGAGTCATCTTCTAGGGTTACAAACACCATAAACAAAAGACGACTATAGGAGAAGTAGAGGAGAGGTTTTCCAAGGAGTTTTAGGGCAATAACTCCACCAATTGCACCGCTGTCGCCGCCAAATGATAGATCGTGCAACGAGGATCACATCCATACAAATATCTCCACAAATCTGAATCGCAAATTCTCAGGCAAGTATCTATCTGGCTCTATTTCAGTCAATGCTCCAATCATATTAGCCTAGGATTGATTAGGACTAGTTTTTGTGAAAGAAAAACCCATTTTGGAGATTTAAATTCGCATGTTGTATGAATATTAGATGTATTCTGGAAACTCAATTCGTATGTAGAGATTGAACCACAAAATTCTAGTAAATAAATAGTATGAAATCTGGTAAAAGAGTGGGAAAGAACTAGACAAAAGAAATATTAGGGTTCTTGATGTTTTTATGGATTATACCCCTTTTAATTCGTTTTTCATGATGAAAATCCACATGCTTGACATAGGAAATCATTTATTTGAGGTTATAATACTAGTAGTATAAATTATTTGGAGTTTGGAAATCAAAGATATCGTTTTGGATGATTTTGGAAGAGGAAACCCGTAATCTAGAAATTCTGCAGATTTGCCAAACCTGCTTGATCGATCGATCGACCCTAGAGCATCGATCGATCGATGGTTCGATCGATCGAACACCTGCCATCGATCGATCGACCCCTCCTGTATAACTCATATTCTTTTTTAATGGTTCCTTCCAACTTAAATGATTAGACATTCTTGAATATCAAGGTTAGAATATTTTGGGATATAAAGAAGACCAGTAGGACCTTAGAAATATATAGACCCATTAATATAAGAGGAGATTAACATTTCACGAGGGGGTTGTTTTATACATAAGGGACAATGGGAACTTGTGTTAAAGGGTGAGACTCGTAAGGAAATTATGTTGTAAGATAAATGAATACCTACTGAAATTACACTTGGAGAGATAGGAATCCATGAGTATTACGTATTAAGTTGGAATAATCCCACAAATTAGGATCAGAGACAAACCGCTATACGTGATAACTAAATAACGAGTAATAAGGATAAATATCATAATTATGGGTCGTGAGAGTGTACCTAAATTTGATATGGTAATAATGGTGTGTGTGTATATATATATATATATATATATATATATATATATATATATAGAGAGAGAGAGAGAGAGAGGCAGGCTCCTGTGCACACTAAGTTTGCACATTACTTTTTTAAAGTAGTAAAAAAAATATTTTTGAGTGCTGGCGCGCACCAATTTTTTTATGTGATATTTTAACATTTCAACGGACTCACATAAAAAAATTAGCTGAAAAATTTTTTTTTGCTATTTTTAAAAAATCGGTCAAACTTTCGCAGTTTTTAAAGGGCTTAAACGCATAGAAAGTTTATCCGATTTTGTAAAACTAGCAAAAAAAGTTTTTTTGAGCTGATTTTTTTTGTATGGGTTCCTTGAAATGTTTAAATATCACACAAAAAAAATCAACTCAAAAATATTTTTTTTACTACTTTAAAAAAGTAATGTGCAAACTTAGTGTGCAAACTTAGTGTGCACAGAAGCCTGCCTCTCTCTCTATATATATATATATATATATATATATATATGACTGTGTTTATGAATATACTATATACGTGTAAAAATCATGCCCGCGCTACTTGCTATCCCTGAGGTTACCGCGCTGGGATAATCTTATCTCGATGGGACCTTTATGGGGGATATTGACTTGTACCCTAGAAGATAAGAATCCTTGGTACAAGCTATCGGATCGATAGTCAGACGGTCCTAAGAGACGTGAGGGTGTGTGCTGACCTCTTAGAGACTTGGAACTACGCTTCGTCTCAATATTATATGTGTTTTGTGTTAATGCAGTTCGAGAGTGATTCCGAACTTGTATTTCCCTTAGTACGAGTGATACGGGGACTGGATAGCAGAGTACGCCCGCACCATAAATTTTATGTGGGGTGCCGTTAGAATATATATATTATATGAGTATTTAATATACATTTTTTTAAATCTGGAATTTGGGAACTACCTACTATATCTATGGTATGTAAGAAATGGATAATTATTTCAACCTGAAAATAAGTGTTTGAAAAGTATGTTATATTATTGAGAAACTTTATAATTAAATAAGGCTTATGTGAGAATTTTGCCGTTAAATAAAATTAACCTCTTAAACATTTGAAATTATCGGCAGGAAAGCTTACGAGTAATTTAGGATAAGATAAGTTAGACGGTTGAGAAAATTAGTGCGATAGGTGTGCACATTAGAAGAGAGGTGAGAATTTCTCAAGGGAGTGTCGCACTAATATGTTGGTTGCATTAGCCGGTAGCATTTTAAATACTTGCTAAAATAATTTTAAACTATTTTTACAATCGGGCTCTGACCCGTTTCTTATTTTCTCTTCTCTCTTGTATATGTATGTATATATTACAGGTACCTAGCCATAGGGGCATCTTGCATAGGATCCTCCAGAAGGAATGCGCTGCAACTAAGGTGGGAGTTGCAGGCCTCTTGCTTAGACGACCTCAATGTTGATTCCACTTCTAGCACTATTTATTCAGTTGGGCATGTGTCGCCCTTTCCATTATTCAGTTGTTTTATCAGATATTGCAATTAGTTTATTTCGAGTATTTATGCTTTAGGATTTATTCATGTCAGGATGTTTTCCTTTAAGTTTTAATGTTGGAATCAATTAGTTGGATGTTTAATTATTTCGATTGTTTGTTCCAGTATAGTTGTTGGGTGATTCTTAATTTATGAATTATGTAAAGTTTTAAAATATTGGTTTTAATTGAAATTTGGAATTAATGTCTTAAAAATGGTTTTTGTCACTTTGCTTAATTAATTAGGGTGTTTAATTGGAAAAGTTTTTTTACGGCAGTGATGCTAAGAATGAACCAACCGTTCACCTTGATTATAATTTAATAAAGGACTGATCACCCTGTATTTAATTAGGCGGGGTGTCACACATTATAGTGGACTTTTGGGATGCACCGTTTTGCGGAATATGTTTTGGGTTTTACTAGGCGTAAGAGTGTAGTATTAATCCTGGTGGGGTTTTTAGGAGATAAAATGGTTTTCTTTGGTAAAGAAATGTCCAAATACATGTTTGGCATTTTTTGGAGAATTTTTGGATTTTTCTAGCATTTTCTGGGATTTTTTGTACAAAATTTTCAGGGAGCTACCTAGTGGCATGTTGTGTGGGTTGTTGTTTGGCAATGGTACAAACCCTTGGGTTGCCTTGGGCATAGAAACATGCAAGCGCAGATCGATATGTCGTTTATATTCCTATAAAAATGGGGTGAACCCACCTCATTTTCCACATCTGTCTGCATCTGAATCTTCTGCTTCTTCTCTCTAAAATCCGTTTCTAACTCCTTATATCTTCAGGGATTTAAATGGAGGGTTCTGCCAATGAGGAATAAAACTTGGAGTTATTGAGTATTGATCACTGGGTGGGCCTGGGGTGGCGAGCTTGGGTTCCCCTTGCTTTGGGTAATGAGAATGACATTAACTTGTTTGAGCTAGTACCTGAGGATTGCTTTCTTATGCGTGAGCCCTCACACCACTGCTCTTCTATTTTCAGGAACCCTAGTGGCTATATAAGTATAGTGACCTTTGTCATTCTTTTTTCTTTTTCTTCTTTTATTAGTTTTCTTGTGCTGATGAAAAGGTTTTTTCTTTATTTTTGGTTTTGGCAAAACTGACATCGCCCCTTTGAGCACGCATTCTAGGGGACGACTGGGTTGAAGGATTTATAGGAGAGTCTATCGATGGGGGGTGCACTGGGTAGTTAATTTGACTGGCATTGGCCATCGGGAACATGATTAGGACTAGATGCCGCGTTCTACTGGTGTTTAATGAACATTGGGAGATAGGTGGTGGGACACTCCCCACACCATTCTCTTAGGTTTTGGGGAGATGATTTTGACTCTCATCCACATTCAACAGTGATATTACGAGGGTGTGCAGATAAAGGAGGATCGTACTGCAAGGTTAACGTCTGGGGCGATTCATGAGGCATTGGGAGATTTGGGTAGGATAGTTTCTATAGATCTATCCGAATTTCCTCTTTTAGGAAGGTTCTCTTGAGTAAGAAGATTGATGAGACTGACGGGAGACCAGTGAGGTAGATGGCCTCGTTATTTATGTTGCTTTTGTTGGGTGGTGTTTTAGTGGCAATGTCGTCCATCTTTGGTTTTTTCCATTTTGAGGATCTTTTTAAATGTCCCACTCTATGATTAGGGGAGCTTTACATTGGCAATCCTTTACTCTTCTTTGGATGCATTTAGTTGGTGCTACCAGTAGACCTTTATGGGGACATATACCTTTTAGAGTTAATTCTCGCATTTTTTTCTTCTTGTATTTTCTTGCATTTCCTTTAGTTTCTTCTTCGCTGAATCCTTTTCTTTTTGCAGACGTTGTTTTATGACGTTATAGGGCTCAATATGAGGTTGATAGCCCTAAAAGATGAGGACTGAGGGACTTATATCGAATGTATCGGTGGTAAAAGTCCAATGATGGTCAAACAAATGAGTCCTTCCAATTACATCGGATGGGGGATCGACTTGGGGAGTGGAAGTTCTATAACTCTTCGTCGGGGAAACATATCAGTCGCAGGGATTGAAGGCTTAGAGAGAGAGAGAGAGAGAGAGAGAGAGAGAGAGAGAGAGATTATGGGTTCAAATCGAGTCCCATGATTTTTTTTCTATTTCTTGTTCTACCTAAAAAATTTAATCATGCAAGAAAAGTACATATATGAAGAAGAATTTTATTTTTAATTTTTGTTTTAATGATTTATTCTACATGCAGTTTTTTACTTTCCTAGTGACTGTAAAGATTATGGATTATTTATTAATAACTCTAGGAAAAGACTTATGATGAGAAATGATGGGTAAAAATGGATAATTTTAGAAGAAATAACCCCGGGGGCCCTAAAATAAGGATTTTTTTTTTTTAGTTTTTGATTTTGACAAAATAGGAAAAATAGAGCTTTCTAAAATAATGGGGTTGCCGATCGTCATACCCCTTGTCTTGCCTATCGGCACATGGGACAAGTCAAATAACCCTAAGGATTTTATTGCACTTTCTTACAACCCGGAGTACTTTGTAGAGATGCAATTCGTTTGGACTCCTTGGGTATCTGTCTTTTTCCAAGGCATTTATGTATAAGGTGGGGGGGGGGGGGGGGATGTGACTGTAATTTTTCATCCATTCTCACTTTCACTTCCTTCTTTTTTCATGTTTTCTACTCCATTCTTTCTGAATGTCCATTTCGATGCTTGTAAAACTCTCTTCATACCTCAAAAGTCTAAAATCCAGGCACCTCTATAAAGTGGACTTCAAAGCTTTCTACTTGCATTGAGTCTCCTTATGGCCTAATTTTTCTATTAATTGGAACATGTTGGCTGCTGCAACGCAATTCTGGTACCCTAAAGACTATGTTTTCTGCTTTGGTTTAGATGAGGTATGTCCAACCTATGAAGAGTTTTCATCCATGTTGCGAATTAATCCTAGCGTAGCGGAAGTTATACCCAATTTTTCTCGGTCTCCTCGAGCATCGTTTGCTGACTTTCTCCACATTTCCGCTTCAGCTTCTTGGCCATTTCTTAACTTGGGGATGATCTCACTTTTGGTTGCCATGTATTCTATGACTATAATGGGCAATGATACAGGCCATGTCAGAGCTATTGCCTTGAGACTAACTTTAAGGCTCTTAATATTGATAGATGACCTAATGGTGGACCCTCAGTTGGATGCAATTATAGCGTGGATGTCTTATCATCACAATCCTACGGTGTTGATACTGGCATAGACCCTGAACGGTGTTGATGGTTGCTGGGAAGTCTGCTTTGATTTTCTAAGAGGTATCCCCGTGATGTTGTTCACATGTCTAGTTAAGAGATTGCATTTGGCAGTTCCCCCGATCATCTGTTAGTAGTCCTGCTAATTTTTTTACTCGATACTCGATCAATTTTGGACCATCCATAGAGAACTAGGTAAATTTATTCGTGGAGCACAGAGCTTGATGCCATCGTTTGGTTAGTTGGGCTTCAAAAAACCTCATTCTATTTCCCCTGGCGGCTTCTGCACCAAGTCAGATGGGAGAAAAAAGTTCCTTCTCAGGCAGTAGACTTATTTCCCATGGAAGACATAACTAAATCCATGTGCATGAGGTTAGGTTCTCTATAGGAGAATCATCGGCTACCAACCTGTCTATCTCAGTCCTTAGGTAAGGTCTGGCTTGTGTTCGAAGACTATCTAAAATGGTTGTGGAAGCGAGTCGTGGTGAAGATCTTAACAAACGAGACATAAAAGATGTGGTTTGTCCTTTTTGACATTATGGCGGGGGAGTTGTGATTTTCTTCAGGCTTGTTAGAGCATACCGCTCTATGGAGTGCCTTTGAAATACCAACTGGGTAGGGGAAGTTTGGGGGACTCAGGAAGTGAATAAAGATGGTGTTGGGCCATCTGGCAGTTGCAGAATTTTTTTTTTAGCCGAGTTTATTTTTATGTGACGATTTTGTGTGAGTGGGATGTGTTAGGTTTGTTTGTTTTTTATTTTCTAAGACCTGGCATTAATTTTAGGAAGTTTGGTTGGGCTTGTTTTAGGGAAAGTTTGGTTAGCGGAGGGGATTATGTATGCCTTGGCAATTGGTATAGATAATTCAAATGTAAAACTCATTAAGAGGCACAACAATATGATTAAAATCTTTTCTATTTCAAATTGGAGAATTTAGTACGATTACACGAAGTATCAGCGAAGCGAGTCAAAATAAATCATTTTGTTCATGTGAATGATAAAATGAATCATCATTCTCAGAGGTTAGGAAAGAATAATATTTTGTGAAAAAGAAGGGGATCATGCCCATGTAAAGTGTATGAGCAGCCTACATACCTTTGTGGGGTTTAAACTTTTTTAAGTTTTATTTTGAAAGAAAAAAGATTTTTAGAGGATCAGGCCTCACGTAGTTCTAGGTAGAGGGAATTAAATATTTTTTTAGAATAAAAAGGGAATGAGTAGAGTCGCAGCACTCCGAGATTTTGGACTAAGGGTAGAAATTCTTGAGATGGTCCAGGTTGACTAGACGTGCCATCCCCGTCAAGATCAGTGAGCATAACGGTGACTTCTGACAAGATCTTTTTCACTATGTGGGGGCCAAGTATACTTCTTTGACACCATTGTCCTTGACTCTTAGGTTTATTGATCGTGCTATCCAACGATGGTACCCTTGTATATTGTATAGAGTCTTCAACCTCTTTTTATCCAAGAGTGACAATTCATCAAAGCGGCACTGATACCAATCTTCATCACTGACTCTGTGTTCAAGCATAATGAATAATAAAGGTATTTCTAAATCAATGGGTAGGATTTCTTTAATTTCGTATACTAAACAGTAAAGGGTATCCCCAGTAGACATTTCGACTGAAGTGAGGTAGACCCAAAGGGCGTACAAGATTCGATCAGCCCAATGTCGGTAACTCTTAGTCTATTTGTTGATGATGGCTTTGAGGTCGGTAGGGAGAAGATTTGATTCTATGAGTAACATACTCATTGACCAATTCTATGGCCTAGGAATCAAAGTGTAACCAATTATCTTATACTAGATCATAAAGGACTCGATGTCGACAAACGATGTTCTTTTGGATAAACTTGGCTACCTTCTTAGCATTTAGTACTGTATATGACTCGACTTAAACCCATATGATAATGTAATCATTGGCGACCAAGATGAAATCATGCCCATTTGAATCTTTGGGTGTGACTTTAGCTATGATGCCAATTCCCCAGGTGGATAATGGCCACGAAGACATCATGTTGTACTTTTCTCGATATTAGCAAACTATAGACGTCATGCTAATGGCCTAAGTTCCGTAGATTAGCAAACTACTAACAATTAAGGCATCTTCAGATGTAGATGGTGTTTTCATGAGTCATGGTTGTCCAATAATATGCTTGATCGATAATCTTCTTAGCAAGCATATGACCATTCATGCGGGGTACACATTCCCCGCTATGGATTTTCTGCATTATTTTTTCAATGTCATCCCCTATGATGTAGTGAAAATGGAATATGTCAAAGTTTTTCTTGAACATTTCTTTATCACGCATAATATACTGGTCCGCTAGTTTATGGATGGTCAAACAGTCTTTCGTCTTGGCATCTTGGGGATACCTACCATGTTGGAGCAGGTGCCAAATATCATAATACCAAGAGTAAATCATATCGGAATATTCCTCTGTGATGAGTTCTATGTTGTACCAGTGGGTTGGCATAACTTGTTTTTAAACTAGAAAAGGATCCATCGTTATTCCCTCGGGCATGTTGACCATGGAGGCGAGGGTAACAAGGGAATCATCTAAGTTATTCTTTGCTCCGGGTAAGTAGTGGAAGGTGATATCTCAAAACTAGGATCCCATCTCTTCTAGGTGGGCTTGGAAGGGTAAGAGATTCTAGTCTTTGACTTTAAATCTTCTAATGACTTGACCAATGATGAGGGAGGAGTCCCCGTAAACATTGTGTTATTTGTTACATTTCTTGAGGGTGACTTTGAGGCATATAGTGCATGCCTAATATATGATCAGATTATTAGTGCATGGAAAATCTAACTTGATGCCAATGGGAGTTTGAGAGTCATCAGGGGAGATTAGGAGTATTCCAATACCGTATACTTTCTTATTAGAAGAGTCGTTAAAGAACATTTTCCATCGGAGGTCCTCCTAAGAGGTGCAAAGAATATCTTCGTCCGGGAATTCAGAGACCCAAACATTAACCTCTTCCATGGGGTAGTCAGTAATGTAATTCGAAATAGTTCTCCCTTTCATGGATTTATGTGTAACATACATGATGACAAACTTATATAGTAGCATTAACCAATCGGGTTATTCGACTAGACATGGAGGGTTTCTTAAGCAAGTATTTGATTGGGTCTATCCGGGACACAAGTTGTTTGGGAAAAGAAAGCATGTAGTGTCATAACTTTTGATTCACCCAGACTAGGGCAACACATGATTTATCTAAGGTAGCGTATTTGACTTCATACCTGACTAATTTTCAATCGGCATAGTAGATATTCCTTTCTTTGCAGGATTCTTTGATATATTGGGCAAGCAAAACCACTATCGATTAAGATATTGTTTGATTCTATCGATGGATTACTGACAAGCTTCACTCCCTTATTTTTTATAATATTTTTGGAGGATTTTGAAGATAAGTTCATAAATATAAGTTAACTGGCCGATGAACTAGTTGAGATACTGTAATTTTCCCAAGAATCCCCAAACTTCCTTCCTTATTTAGGGTGGATGCATTTCTAGCATGGCTTTAAGTTTGGCAGGGTCTACTTCAATTTCATTCTCACTAACCATGAATACCTTAATCTTTCATTTAGTGATGCCAAAAACACATTTCTGTAGGTTTAATCGTATTGGGTATCGCCACAGTGGTTCGAAGAATTTTTGGAGGAAAGGAACGTGACTTTCTCGAGTTTTAGATTTAATAATCATGTCGTCTACATAAAATTCAACCTCCTTATGTATCAAATCATTCAATATGGTTTTGGATGGCCTTTGGTAGGTATCCCCTTTAATTTTTAACCCAAATGGCATAACTGTGTAACAGAAGGTTCCAAAGGGGGTGATGCATGAAGTTTTTTCTTGATGGTCAGGGTGAAGTTTGATCTGATTGTATCGGGTGAACTAATCAATGAATGACGTAAGGGCATGACTAGTCATGTTTTCCCTAATCATGTCGATGTTGGGCATTGGGTAATCATCTTTCAAAGATACTTTATCCAAATCCCGTTAGCCAATGCACATGGGAATTTTTCCTCCCAATTTTTGTACGGGTACAATGTTTATTAGACATATGGGATATTTGATCACCGTAATGAAGCATATGTTCAACTGTTCGATTATTTCTTCCTTGAATTTGAGTGGCAATTTGGTGCGGAGCTTTCTCAATTTTTATTTGACCAGTTTGTATTGTGGGAGAGATGGAATCTCGTGCTGGGCTATTTTGGGATTGATGTCGGGCATGTCGTTATAGGATCATGTAAAGACATCTATAAATTACTTTAACAATTCTTCAAATTATGGGTGCTCATGGTAGTTAAGGGTGGACCCTATCCTAATCCGACATTTTTGGCTACTAGAACCGATATTGATAACAACTGTTTCATCTGCATTAATTTGAATGCGGTTATGTTGTTTGTTATTAACCTTATTGAAATCAGTTAAGAATTTCTCATTTTTAAAATCATAATCATCAAGAGTTTGATTAGAATCAAGATAATTAACGTAAGGCACAACAAGATACTCAAGATCTTCATTTATTTCAATTTTGAAAAAAATAACGTTGAGAACCTCATCAAAAGATGTCTCGATTACATTGTTATGAGAAAAAGGGGAAACAACAATAGTGTAAGAGAGAGGGTAAATAGTCGAGTTTGGTTGCGTTTCAGCAGGTGGGATTGGTATAACATTTCAGTTGAGAAGAGGTTTATCGGTGGCCTTGATGAGAGTGGAAGGGTCCGATAGTGTAGTGCCTTAATGGACTAATTATAGAGAGTTAGCCCTAGTGTGTGCATGTTGAACGAGTCTTCGAGATCACTTTCATCGAAGATCTCAGTGATATCTATGACTTCTGGAGTGAACGGTTAAACTTTATACTGGAAGTCTTCGACCCAGGAGTAGTTGTCTTGAAAAAATATCTCCATTATTAGATTAATCTTTTTATCTGCATGATCATACCATGGTTCAGGAAATCCATAGAATGTGAAGTCTTCACCCTCTTTGACGAATCTTCCATTCAGAGAATCCCTCAAAATAGTCTTGGCATCTTCTAAAATTCTTTTCAATCGTGTTTGGTAGATTATTTTGAGTTCTTTTTGTGAAGGCTGATAAGTAAGGCCACACAAGGAAATGCCTTTTTCAGCACTATGGGCTGTAGTATCCATTATTGACATCACCATAACCCTAGTTCGGGCCTAAAATGCATATACTTGAACATTTTTATCATGTTAACATTTTCATGAGGATTATGATATGGGCAAGCTCGGCCTTTAGAATTATCCCCGGTTGGAAGGGGAAGTGAATCAACCTTGAAGCCTAAGAGAAGCATGTTATTCGTCTGATGATGTATTTATGGTACCAGATTACTTGTGCTAACATTTTTTGTACTGTCATCATCTGCCCAAATGGTAATGACTTGCTCTTTAGCATATAATTACAACTTTTGATAAAGGGATGAGGATACACCTCGAATGTAATGAAGCCATGGTCGACCAAGAAAAAGATTAAATCAGGAGGGTATGTCAATAACTTAAAACTCAGTAATGGGATTAGTAAGGACAACCCCTATTGTCAGTGTTATGGATCCCATTAGCTCTCAACGAGTATTGACATAGGCATGCATTGCCGCAAAAGTATGAGTTAGGTCACTTACTATCAACCCCATGAAATTAATGGTTCTAGGTGGGCAAATGACGCGACTAAAAATATGTCTCATAAATGCGTTCTCTCTAGGCTCAAGTGTAAGCATGTCGCTCAAGTAATAATCCTAATAAGTTGGGTATCGATCCTCAGGGAAAAAGGACAACGGAGTTGTGACGACGGGAAAAGACGGAGTTATCCAAAGTTCGACTCTAAAAAGAATAGGAAAAATGATTTTGTTTTGAGATTGATTACAGCTAAATGCGATAATGAAATTATGAAGAAATGCAGCTATACTAATCTACCTAAATTAAGAATGAATGATGATTTGAAACTTTTTGTTTAAATGATGAGAAGAGTAGGACGGTAATACAATCCCCCAACCCTAGTGTATTAGGGATATAATATTAATCTTAAATTTATCAGATTGATTTGACCCGGAATTTAGTACTCCCAAGCATTATGTATACGAGGTTCAAGCCCGCGTCATACCTAATCTGAGGATGAGTAAATCAGTATCGCAATAGTAACACTCGAATTGCACTCTAAATCATCACGAGTACCCAGAGGCAAACGAGATATAAAGATCTACAATTGTTGTGTAACCACGCAATATGATCATGGTCAATCACTAAATTTAGCGGATTAATTTTATACACACGCACTAACACATCAGGTTGGGTTCATGCCTCCCGGCCTTGGGAAATCTAGCCTAACATGTTGAAAACAATGGAAACAAGGATTAATGTGCAGGAATTCATAATTACTCTAAGGAAAATAGTAATTAGATGCAAAAAAGAATTAGAATTAAGAATTACTCACTAAAATTATCCAAGAAATAAGTGAAATAATGAAAGAAACTGATACTCACAAAAATCACTGAATAAAATCTTAAATCCTTGAATTAAATCTGAAATTATTAACTAAACTAGGGTTTCTAGAAAAAGAGAGGAAAAATCCTACTAATTCCCCCCCTTCCTCATAACAATAATAAATCGAGTCTTTTATACCCTACAACAATTTCGGAGGTTCAGCTGAAATAGGAGTCTTTTTAGGAGGAGATAAAATTTTCAAATCTCGGACCGGTCCAGGCCTTAGGCGGACCGATCTGCCCCCAAGGCGGATCGGTTCTTTTTATTTTGGGGCGGACCGGTCCGGGGGTGGAATGGTTCTTTTTATTTTTGCCTTCTTCAGTTTGCATGCGATCCGGGGTCTTCTAGAGTTTGGTAAGGCGGACCGGTCCGGGGTAGGGGCGGACCGGTCCGGCTATTTGACTTTTGGGTTCCTCTTTGACTGCTCATAACTTTTGTTCCGAGATTCCGATTGAGGTGCCGTTTCTTCCTATGTACTCGTGAAAGAGATATCTTCAACTTCTCTTTAGGTACCTCATCTGAATTCCGGGTGGAAATTCCAGTTTTCCCCTTTTGACCTTTCCTTCTTTCTTTCTTGATTCTTCCAGTTCCTGTCTTCCATTTCTTGACATCAAATACCTGTAAAATTACTACGAAATACCCGAAACTCGGTGTACTCATTAGGATCATTCAGTAGCACAATTATGAGATAAATCAAACTCAATTACGTTGTTCGAGGTGCTAAAAGTAACTAAATCAAGGGATAAATTAGGAGGAATTTATGCCTAATCAACCCCCCCTAACTTAGAACTTTGCGCGTCCCGAGAAATGTAAAAGAATCCTAGCACGGCTCAACTCTTGAAAATCAATTTATTGGGATAAAATACCTTTTTTGCGGGAAAGAGATTGCATTTAGCGTATGCAATAAGCCGTTAAACCCCTAGGTTACCCTAGTAGGACGAGTGTTGTCTCGTGAGGGTTTGCCGAAAATATACCCACAAAATTCGACTCAAAGAAAATTCAAAATATGCAAAAATTGTGCAATTCAAACTTTTCCAGAAAATAGTCATCATCAAATCATGTTCAATGGTCTCAAATCATAGTGCGTGTGTGCGAAGCCAAAAATTTAACCGCAAATTTCCACCAATTGATCATTACGTTACTTATTCAAAAATTCATTTTGATTTCAATTTCTCACGGAATGCTCTCACAAACGAATCTCTCAGATTGTGGCTATTCTCTTGGTATGCGCGATATACAGAGTAATTATAATGGATGCAAAGTCACGCATACAAGTAGAATGACAGAAATTTCAGAATGAAAGGATCTCATCAATGGGTTACGGTTTTAAAAACGGGAACATTGCCTCTATTTCGCGCACTTAATCTCCTTTATTATCTTTTGGTGTCTTAGCTCTCCATGCGGTAATCAATTTTCGCAATTTGGACTCGGTTAGGACTTTTTTGGGTTTTTAGGGTATATTGGGTAAAATGAAGGAGGTAGGGAAGGTTGGAATTGGAAAAGTCATTAATGATGTCCATTTGTGCTTTTTCCGGGCTATTGCTTATTTTTTCTTCTTTTTCTATCTTTTTCTGGTTTTCACTACTTTTCTTTTCTTGCTATTTTTGTTGAGCATAACAAATTTTTCTTGCCCCTTTATACGCACTTTTGGACTAAATTCTGAATTTTTCCATTTTTCACAATTTCGGACTATTTGGGTTTTTCTGGTTATCAAACGAAAGGGAAAATTATTCGGCTCAATTTGGGTTGCAAAAGGGGTGATTTTTCGCATCTTTTTCTGGCCAATTTTTTTTAGTGACAAATGAGGGCTTGCTTCATTGTCCAAAATGCCAATTGCGTTACCATATGCGTTTCGAGATGAGTTTAAGTTTAGAGACTAATTTGGCACATTTTTCAAGGCAATATTACACACATTTTTCAAAACCGATCAAAATGAAAGGATTGAGATCCTTGACAACTTTTTAGGCGCTGAAAAGAACTTTGAGTTAACAATTAACTCGGATTGATTTAAAAACTCGCAAAACGTGATAGGCTCGAATCTCACCGAGTTTGTTAATCTCCACACTTATTCGTTAAGTCGTCAATTTTCGCTCAATTTCCATTTTTGGTCAATTTCGGCTTTGTGTATGTTGAATGTTTACAACTTGAGACTTCAAACCGACTTTTAATGATATTTTTTAAAAATTTGAATTCCAATTTTTATTTATTTTGAATAAAAAATATTTTTGGATTTTTCAAAATTTTATGATTTTTTTGGAAATTTCTAGGCATTTTTGAAAATTTTTGAAGTTTTAAAGATACGCACTTGTGACCCCCCCTAACTTAGACTTTTGCATTGTCCTCAAGCAAAAATGACTAAAATCTAAATAAGGCAAAATAATAAGTGCGATAAATAAAACAAACAAATAGAGAAAATACAGTTTTTATTACAACAGGATGGTGTTACATGTGCAGGAAAAGCATACAATTGTGAACAGGAATAAAAAAAAAGAAAAAACTACCGGCACCATATAGATCTTCACCGGGGTGGGGGATGGGAGGAAGCGGGCGCGGTGGGGTCATAAGGGTTATGGTAGTAGGAAGGTAGTGGCTTATTCGGATCCCTAAGGCGTCGATAGATGTCCGCTTGGAAGCGGAGGACTATGCCCATGCCGCGCTCGTAGTTGGTCTGAAAAGTGTTAAAGTTGGTCTCAAGTGTCGACATACGAGCGGAGAGGTTCGTGCCTTCCCACTGAAAATCTGGGTCGTCCTCCTCGTCCGCGCCGAGATCTCACATCTCGACATCCTGACCGGCTGGCCCTGCTTCGTCCTCACTCTCGCTCGTGGAAGCCTCCTCTTTAACATCATCACCCCTCTTAGCCCGGAGGACAGCTACTTGTTTGGCGCTTTTGGTGCGGTTCCCTTGTCCGGAAGGACCAGGGAGGCGCGTATGGTCGCTCGGCGCCTCTATGCGAGCATCCTTAAGGATGGAAGTGATCAATCGGGCATAGGGAAGTGGGGCGATGCCCTTCTCATCCAAGGACGCATTAATGATGTCTGCGTATAAGGTGCGGCCCAAATGGATGGAAGTTTGGGGGTCGAAGAGATGATATGTCAAGGTAGCTTGCCGAGGCCGCATGGCGGAGTCGTTGGACGTTTACAATAGGTTGGCGCACACAATCTGAAATGTGAGGCATGCCTTCTCGTTTAGGCGTCCAACGACGACGGTTTTCCCCATCCAAGCCACGTTCGGTGCAATGCGGGCCATGATAATGTCCTTGTTGACCGGGGGGACGTTTTGGGGATAAGTAAATTCTTGAATGTCCGGGACATCAAACTCGGCCAACTTGGCCGTGAGATGGGCCAAGGAAAAGGGAATGGGAGTCCCATCCATGAAAGCTTCGGCCTCGAATTGTTCCATCCGGACGAGTGTAGCATAGAATGAGCGGACTTCGGTTTCCCAAACCCCTTCGTGAGGTTGGTTGAGGAATCGACACCAGCCCCGGGCCATGAAAAGGGCGATGACGGAGTTGGTCTGGGCTTCCCATTGGACAGCGCACTCCATATGGAGTTTGCGGCCCAAACCGAGGTATTGAGTGCACCATCGCTCCTCTTGGCGGGAGCGGAATTCGCCGTGACCGGAGGGTTGGATCACGGTGGAGTCCTATTTGGTGGGGGCAACGCGGGGGGCCATGGAAATAGCATGGAATTATTGCTTGAAAGACTAGAGAGGAAGAAGAGAGTATTTGGGTTGAAGGTGTAAGGAGAAGGGGAGGGTTGGAGGTGTATTTATAGTGGAAAAGGGAGGGGAGGGGATGGTTTTGGAGGGAAGGGGTTGGGAGGGAAAAGGGGATGGATTTGGGAGGGAAAGGTTGGGTTTGGGAAGAGGAAAAATGGATTGGAGGGAATGAATGGGATTGGGGGGAAAGGAGGGTGAATCTTGGGAAGGGGAGAAGATAGATTTGCAGAAGGCGGACCGGTCCGAGGTAGGGGCGGACTGGTCCATCCTTTTGACTTTTCAAACCCTCGATGGGCAGACCGGTTCCTTTAAAGATAAAAGGAACCGGTCCGGGGTCGAACTGGTCCGCCTTAAAAAGGAACCGGTCCGCCCGAGGGCTTTTGAGCTAGAATTCTCCTAACTTTGTTTCGAGCTCTCTTCTTCAAAATATTTCACTTTCCCGACATACTCTCTATCCAATTGGATTGAAAACCCTCTCGATTTCACTAGTCAACACCCTTTGACTAAAAATTCCCAAAACACACGAATGCTTCTCCCGACCGAAACCTAGTCCTAACGACTCTCAAAACACACACGACTCTCACACACACGACTCTCACCCCATACCCGTCGGGGGTGCGACGACCTCAGTTCAACAGCTGACTCAACCCCGTAAATGGGGTCCGACAACCAGACGGTGTCGACTTCTTCTGCACACGCCTCTAGATATGGCTTTTGGCGTTTTCCATTCACTTTGAATGTATTTCCCCCTTTTAAATCGTCCAATTCAACAGCTCCATGGGGGAAAACATTCTTCACAACGAACGGGCCATACCATCGTGACCACAACTTGCCTGGAAAGAGGTGAAGCCGAGAGTTGTAGAGGAGAACTTTTTGCCCGGGGAGAAACTCCTTTCGTCGAATGATGCTATCATGAGCGAGTTTCATCCTCTCTTTTGAAATTTTGGCATTCTCAAACGCATCATTTCGTAGTTCTTCTAACTCATTCAATTGAAGCTTGCGAGCTTCACCGACTTTGTCCAAGTTATAGTTCAATTGCTTAATTGCCCAATACGCTTTGTGTTCGAGCTCAACGGGAAGATGGAAAGGTTTTCCATATACAAAGCGGAAAGGGGACGTGCCGAGTTGATTCTTAAATGCGGTACGATACGCCCATAGTGAATCGTTCAATCTAAGTGACCAATCTTTTCGGGTATGATTGACGGTCTTTTTGAGAATGTTCTTGATCTCTCGATTCGCTAGTTCGGCCTGCCCATTCGTTTGTGGGTGATAAGTCGTTCCCACCTTGTGAATGACACCATACTTTCTCATGAGCTTCGCAAATGGCCTGTTGCAAAAGTGGGTCCCATTATCGCTAATTATTGCTTTCGGTGCACCAAAGCGGGAAAGTATGTGTTCCTGCAGGAACTTTATCACCACTTTGTTATCATTAGTCTTGGTAGCTATAGCTTCCACCCATTTAGAAACGTAGTCTACCACGATAAGGATGTATAGGAATCCAAAGGACGGGGGAAAGGGTCCCATGAAGTCAATACCCCAACAGTCGAATATCTCAATGATGAGTATGGGGGTAAGAGGCATCATGTCTCGTCGAGTAATGGCTCCCATTCGTTGGCACCTATTGCATGATTTGCAAGCATCGTTCACATCCAGGAATATTGTGGGCCAGTAGAGGCCGCATTGCAGAATTTTAGCGTCCGTCTTTTTTGTTGAAAAGTGGCCTCCACAAGCTTCCGAATGACAAAACTGGATGACTTTTGGGATTTCGTCATCCGGTACACATCGTCGGATGATTTGGTCGGTGCAGTATTTAAAAAGGAATGGATCATCATAAAAGAACATGCGCGACCAAGTAAAAAACCTATTCTTATCTTGCGGTGTCCAGTCGGGGGGGACGGCTCCCGTGACAAGATAGTTCATTATATCCGCAAACCAGGGATGCGAAGAGGTAACAAAAAGTTACTCATCCAGAAAGTGTTCGTCTATGGGTATGGGATCACTAGGTACGTCGAACGAAAGCCGAGATAAATGGTCGGCAACGACATTTTCTACTCCTTTCTTATCTTTCATGGAGAGATTAAACTCTTGTAGGAGTAGGATCCACCTTATGAGGTGCGGCTTGGCATCTTTCTTTAGAAGTAGGTATTTCAAAGCCGCGTGGTCCGTGAAAACAGTAATAGGAGAACCAATGAGATACGACCGGAATTTATCAAGGGCAAAGACTACTTCTAGCAACTCCTTCTCCGTGGTAGAGTAATTGAGTTGAGGTCCGGTAAGAGTCCGGCTAGCGTAGTAGATGACATGAGCTTGCTTATCTTTTCGTTGGCCCAAAACAGTCCCGATCGCGTAATCGCTTGCATCACACATAAGTTCGAATGGTAAGGACCAATCTGGAACTTGCATGATGGGAGCGGACACAAGCATGTTCTGCAATTTGTCAAAAGAGATTTGGCATGCTTCCGTCCACTCAAATGGGGTGTCCTTCATGAGTAGGTTGATCAAGGGCCTAGCGATGGCGCTAAAGTCCTTAATGAACCTTCGATAAAACCCTGCGTGGCCCAAGAATGAGCGCACGTCCTTCAACGATTTTGGTGGAGGAAGATCAACTATGACATCTATCTTTGCCCTATCAACCTCTATTCCTTTGGATGATACTATATGGCCAAGAACTATTCCCTCGGTGACCATGAAATGGCATTTTTCCACACATCGGGTAAGTACTTTTTCCAGCTTTTCTAAACAATGATCGAAAGAGGTGCCAAAAATGCTGAAGTCACCCATGAACACTTTGAGTCCTCGCTCGACCATGTCGCTAAATAAGCTCAACATGCACCTTTGAAAGGTCGCGGATGCATTACACAAGCCAAATGGCATACGTCTGTAGGCAAACGTACCAAAAGGGGAAGTGAAGGTCGTCTTCTCCTGGTCAAGTACATTTACCTCAATTTGGTTATATCCGGAATAACCATCAAGGAAGCAATAGTAAGGGTGGCCCGCCACTCTTTCAAGCCTTTGATCAATAAATGGAAAGGGGAAATGGTCTTTCCTAGTTCCCGCATTGAGTTTCCGGTAATCAATGCAAACGCGCCACCCGGTGGTGGTACGTTGGGGAACTAGCTCTCCCTTGGCATTCTCAATCACAGTCATTCCCGACTTCTTCGAGACGACTTGAATAGGGCTTACCCACTTGCTATCCGAGATTGGGTAGATGATCCCGGCATCCAACAATTTGATTATTTTGGTTCTCACAACTTCTTTCATGTTGGGATTCAGTCTTCTTTGCATTTCTCTAGAGGGTTTGACATCCTCTTCGAGATGGATCTTATGAGTGCAAATCAAAGGACTTATCCCCTTCAAATCAGCTATGCACCAACCAAAAGCACTTTGGTGCTTCCTCAGAATTTTCAATAATTGACCATCCTGCCCTTCATCTAGGCTAGAGGAGATAACAACAGGAAATGTCTCATCCTCTCCTAGATATGCATATTTAATATGGGAGGGGAGTTTCTTTAATTCGAGGGTTGGAAATTTTTCGCTGGAGGGAACCATGTGTGTATCCCTCGGAGTTAATTCCTCGAATCTAGAAACCCAATTAACATCTCTCACGTCCTCGTCCGACGTACTCCCATCGAGTAGCTCTCTCAACTATTCAACCTCCCTCTCGAAGTCAGTGTACGTCCCCTCACTCTCATATCATGCCGCTAAACATGACTCTAAAGCGTCGCCACAGTAATTCTCCTCAAAGTACTCCTCTACTATCTCATCTATGAGGCTCAAGATCATCTTCTTCCCCTACATTTTGGCCTATGTGGAAGATGTTGGTTTCCAAGGTCATGTTCCCAAAAGTGAGTTGCATTCGCCCATTCCTAGTATTGATGATTGCATTAGTCGTAGCTAAGAAAGGGCGCCCAAGGATGATGAGAACATAATTGCTCGAGTTGAAGGAGGGCTCCGTGTCCCAAATGACAAAATCTACCGGAAAGTAGAAAGTGTCAACTTGGACAATCACGTCCTCGACTATGCCTCGTGGAATCTTCACTGTTCGATCCGCTAATTGAAGAGTGACCTTTGTGGGCTTGAGGTCGCCCAAATTAAGTTGCCTATAAATGGAGTAAGGGAGTATGTTTACACTTGCCCCCAAGTCAAGTAAGGCTTTCTCAATTTTATTATCTCCAATGATGCAGGATATGGTGGGTGCACCGAGATCTTTGAATTTAGGCGGGAGTTCATTTAGTAGAATGGAGCTCACATTTTATGATAGAAAGAAGTTCTTCTTCACTTTCATATTTCTCTTAACCGTCAACAAATCTTTGATGACTTTGCCATAAGCTAGAATTTGCTTGATGGCATCGAGGAAAGGTAAATTCAGCTTTACTTGCTTAAGCACTTCTAGCACGTCTTCACGTGGGTTGCCTTTATGGGAGGGAATCAACCTGTGAGGAAACGGTGCCGCGGAGGGTGGTTTCACTACCACCTCTGGCTCACTAGTGTCTTCCTTGTCACTCTCGTTCAAGGGGACATCTTCGGCCTCTTTCGTGCCGAGCGAAATCTCCTTGTCTTTTGTTGTGTCGTGTGGGGGAGGTAATAAATCAACGACTCTCCCACTATGAAGAGTGATCACAACTTGACATTGCTCCTGATGTTCAGTGGAGGTGGAGCTAACACTAGTTTGACCTTGGGGAGGTCGTTGGCCTTGGGCAGGAAACTTGCCCTTCTCTTGAACACTCAATGAGGATTGTATTTTTGATAGATTCGCATTTATGTCTCCAATCAGATGATCTTATTTAGCATTGGTTGCGGTCTGGCTTGCGATGAATTGATTCATGGTATCCTCGATAGTTCTCCGCTGTGGCGGGATATAATTTCCTTGAGGTGGTGGTGCTTGCACATGTCCTTGCATGTGTGGAGCTTGTTGAAAGTGTTGTGGTGGAGGAGGGGCAACATGCGAAGGAGGGTTCATTGCGGCATGTTGTTGGCCATAGATAAAACTGGAATGTTTTTTCCATGAAGGGTTGTATGAATTCCCGTGCGGGGCACCGAAATTAGCCTTAAATCCTCCTATACCACTAACTTGCTCCTGAAGCATTACTTTGTAGGTGGGTATCGTCGGACATTCCTCAGTTGAATGGCCTGCCTCACAAATATCAGACACCTTCACGACGGGGTTTGGAATGGGTCCAGCTGGTCCTTTTCCATATATCTCGCATAGATCTCGAAATCCTTTCTCAAGAGTCTCCAATCGGCTGTCCGTCATAGAATTCTTATCTACGTGGAATAGGCCAGATGCCGACGGAATGGTGGTCACTTGTCGATTTTGATTATGAGCGTTGGGATCAGAAGTATCCCAGGATTGGGTAGTCTCGGCGACATACCTCAGGTGAAGCTCGGCATTGTGGGCATCTAAATCAATAAACGGACCACTTCCCATTGTTTCAACCAGTTGTTTGGAGTTAAGATTCAACCCATTATAGATAAAAGAGATGACTTGCACTGAATCAAATCCATGATAGGGGCATGAAGCAACTAACTCATTGAAACGCTCATAACATCGATGGAATGGTTCATTCTCAGCTTGTTTGAACGCTTGAATTTGAGCCTTTATGGAGATTGTTCGATGTGGTGGAAAGAATTTCTTGAGAAATCTCGATTGTAACTCATTCCATGATGGAATCGATCTCGGAGGTAAAGACCATTGCCAGGTCTTATCTTTATCTTTGAGCAAGAAAGGGAAGAGTTTGAGGTGGATTACCTCTTGTGTGCAGGTTTGATCATTGAGAGTATCACACAAGTCCTCAAATTCCCTAATATGGAGGTATGGATTTTCAGAATCCATACCGTGGTAATGCAGTAGCATCTGGATCATCCCATTTTTGAAACGAAATTGCCCAGCATTATATGGGAGTATAATGCATCCCGGCGTGACAGTACGCTCGGGATATAAGAATTCTCTAATCGAAAGGTATGGGGGCTCTTCCTCACCAGCGGGTGCACTGCTGTGTTGCGACATATCTTCCTCACTTATTGACTCGGTGATCTCACTAGGCGTGCTCGGAGTGTGTCCTAAGAAGGAAAAGGGAGTGTTATCGGAGACTGAGTGCGAAGGTGTGGGAGGTGGGACCCAGAACTGTGGGGCGTTTGGAGTGTGGGGACTATCAGGATTATACTCAACAATTGATTTTCGTGAATGTTGGTTGGAGTATTATGGGGTGTGGGAGTGGTTTCAGAAGGAGAGATGATGATTATGAATTTTTTTTATTTTTTTAAAAAAAAATTTCAATTTTTTTTTGGATTTTTGGAAGTTTTGGTCAAAGATTTGGATTGACTCTATATAATCCTAAGTCTACCTAATTCCCCAGTAACGGCGCCAAAAACTTGACGCGACTGAAAATATGTCTCAGAAATGCGTTCTCTCTAGGCTCAAGTGTAAGCCTGTCACTCAAGTACTAATCCCAGTAAGTTGGGTATCGATCCTCAGGGAAAAAGGACAACGGAGTTGTGACGACGGGAAAAGACGGAGTTATCCTATGTTTGACTCCAAAATGAATAGGAAAAATGATTTGGTTTTGAGATTGATTACAGCTAAATGCGATAATGAAATTATGAAGAAATGCATCTATACTAATCTACCTAAATTAAGAATGAATGATGATTTGAAACTTTTTGTTTAAATGATGAGGAGAGTAGGATGGGAATACAATCCCCCAACCCTAGTGTATTGCGGATATAATATTAATCTTAAATTTATCTGATTGATTTGACCCGGAATTTAGTACTCCCAAGCATTATGTATACGAGGTTCAAGCCTGCGTCATACCTAATCTGAGGATGAGGAAATCAGTATCGCAATAGTATCACTCGAATTGCACTCTAAATCATCACGAGCACCCAGAGGCAAACGAGATATAAAGATCTACAATTGTTGTGTAACTACGCAATACGATCATGGTCAGTCACTAAATTTAGTGAATTAATTTTATACACACGCACTAACATATCAGGCCGGGCTCATGCCTCCCGGCCTTGGGAAAGCTAGCATAACATGTTGAAAAGAATGGAAACAAGTATTAATGTGCAGGAATTCATAATTACTCTAAGAAAAATAGTAATTAGATGAAGAAAAGAATTAGAATTAAGAATTACTCACTAAAATTATCCAAGCAATAAGTGAAACAATGAAAGAAACTGATACTAACAAAAATCACTGAATAAAATCTTCAATGCTTGAATTAAATCTGAAATTATTAACTAAACTATGGTTTCTGGAAAAAGAGAGGAAAAATCCTACTAATTCCTCCCCTTCCTCATAACAATAAAAATCGGGTCTTTTATACCCTACAACAATTTCGGAGGTTCAGCTGAAATAGGAGTCTTTTTAGGGGGAGATAGAATTTTCAAATCTCGAAGCCCGGACCGGTCCGGGCCTTAGGCGGACCGATCTGCCCCTAAGGCGGATCGGTTCTTTTTATTTTGGGGCGGACCGGTCCGGGGACGGACCGGTTATTTTTTTTTTTGCCTTCTTCGGTTTGCATGCGATCCGGGGTCTTCTGTAGTTTGGTAAGGCGGACCGGTTCGGGGTAGGGGCAGATCGGTCCAGCTATTTGACTTTTTGGTTCCTCTTTGACTGCTCATAACTTTTGTTCCGAGATTCCGATTGAGGTGTCGTTTCTTCCTATTTACTCGTGAAAGATATGTATTCAACTTCTCTTTAGGTACCTCATCTGAATTCCGGGTGGAAACTCCCCTTTTTACCTTTTGACCTTTCCTTCTTTCTTTCTTGATTCTTCCGGTTCCTGTCTTTTGTTTCTTGACATCAAATACCTATAAAATTAGTACGAAATACCAGAAACTCGGTGTACTCATTAAGATCAGTCAGTATCACAATTATGAGATAAATCCAACTCAATTACGTTGTTCGAGGTGCTAAAAGTAACTAAATCAAGGGATAAATTAGGAAGAATTTATGCCGAATCAGCAAACATTGAGGGCAGATCCATTGTCAACAAGTGAGAGAAGGACTGTCTTTCCCATCACTTCAATGGAATTATTCGGGGAATAGTTGTGATCAGGTTCGACCTTCAAAAAATTTCTTCGGAGAAGGAAATGAGTCTAGTAGTGGTCAAATATACAACCGAGTGTACAACTTCTTTTGTAGTGGTGGAAGGAGGGGCTATGGGCCTTGTGAGAAGATTTATCATAACATTTTGGTTTAATTAGGAAGATCTAAAGAGTCCCAGAAGTTAATATTGTCTCGAGTCTTCTTTATTTGGTCTAGGATCTTACTTTACTTGATTGTCATTTTTATCATGGGAAGTTCTTCAGTAGCTCCCTTTCCTTTATTTATTTCTGATCAATGATAATTTAGATTCTGATAGTGCCTTCTTGATTTGACTATATGGTTTACAAAGGCATGGAAGAATAAGAACCCGTGTCTTAATATATTTTGGGTGGTACGTATACTTTATTTATTTCACCCAATAGGTCCTCAAAAGATATCATCCCATACAGTTGATCAATGGATTGACCTTTTCTTGACTAGATTCATTATTAAAGCTATCAAATTCATCCTCTATCTGGTGGAAATGATATCTTCCAGCCAAGAGAAGTTAATGAATTCCACAATCTCAATGGCTTATTCATATAAATCCTCCCACTCAACGAGGAGGTACGGGAATGAAGGGTCCAACCTCCTTTGATGCTTCAAAGTGGTGAGTAGATTGGAAATGGGAACCACCTAATTTATCATGTCTTTCGAAACATGTGTGCGATAATCTGTACTACATCGTCCAAATTGATTTCAACAATTGGTACCACCTAATTATTTGACTCTCTAGCCCATTTTTGGGCTTCTGTGAATAGAATGTTAAACCTATGATAATCACTGGTCATTTCAAAGGGAAATTTCAGCCCTAAATCCAAAAGTTAGTTCAATACTACTAATAAATTCATATCTTTAGCTTCAAATCGGGTACGAACGATACTACAAGATCTCGTGATGAGTGGAAAAGCTTGGTCAGTGAAGCAGGTAGGATTTAAGAGGAAGTATGGGCAAACATTGATTTCTCTGGGTGAAATTACATATATGATGGGTGCCTTATTTGACACAATTTGGATAGGTGGATCGAATTTTGAGTCATTTTTTATGAAGATGGAATTTTTATGGGTTTGAAGTGGGTTGCGAGTGGTGTTGGATTTAGGATTGGTTGGCGGGGCAATGATACCCGAATCAATTAAACATTGGACTAGATTTCGATGATGAAATCACTTAATAGTAGTATAGCCGGTAGACTGGTGGAGGTCATAGTGGGCATCGATTTTAAAGTTTTTGGAAAGTGGGTTTGGCAATGGATAAGGGTTCAGAGGTTTAATAAGATTTAGGCTTAATAATTATTAATATACATTAGAGAGGGGGGTATGTATCTCGGTGTATTCCTTTATGGTGGGGTTAGGGCGGCTATCTGGTAGGTAAGAGGTAGTAGGCTGGGAGACATTATTGATGGTTTAAACTATGGCATTGGATGGCTTCTCATACTTTTTGGGGTTGAACTGTCTTAAAACCTTCCTTGGCTCGACTTCTATCTTGGTAACACTTTCTTCAATCTCCACACTCGCTTCTCAAAAGGCTCCGATGTGTGGGTAATACTGAACTCCCATAGTTTCTCTCATATAGGGAGGGAAATTATTCTTCACTATATTGACTTGTTCTTGTTTGGAGGGTCAACTGGTCATAGTGAAAGCTTTCCCTCTCCACCTTGTTATGAAGTTATTGATAGTTTCTTAAGGATTGTGCTTGAGAATCTCTTAATCACGACGTGTAACCTTTACTTATTAGTTGTACTTGTACTGTGACACCAAATCCAAGGAAACATCTTCCCAACTACGAATTCTAGATTCTTCGAGGGAGAGGAACCAATGGAGAGAACTGTCCTTCAAATTATATTGGAACATCTGGGCCATTATCTATTCATTGGCACTAAGGAGAGTAATGGATCGGTGATAACTACAAAGGTGAACAATTAGGGGCCCACTGCCCCCGAACTTCTCGATGGTTGGCATTTGAATTTCTTCGACAATCTTTCTTTAAGGTAGGGAGACATGTGAGTGTACTCCATATAGTTCTCGGATATATTAACTTGGTCAAACTTCTTCGATAACAGCTTAATCTCTTTCTTGACCTTATTCAGTTCTTCCTCCTTGGGATCAGTGGGTGCTGGCAAGATTGCCCCTAAGTGGTCAAGGTTTGGCACAGTGAGTTGAGATGGTAGTGGCCCTTGGCAGGCGGGGCACGTGGAGTGTGCTGATATTCTTCTATGAACCAAACACACTTGGGAGAGGGTGGACCCAGGGTACGAGGAAAGAAAACCTTGGGTTATTTTTATTTACATCTCATGAACCTCGATTTTAAGGTTATAAATCTTGGCACTAACTTGGACTAGGACTGCCATCGAATCAAACTGCATGCTCGATGCTTAATGAACATTTTCCATAGATGATTGGTGAAGGTATATTTTGGACTCGAATGAAGTAGTAGGGTAACTAGCACAGCTTCAGGATGGTTTGGTGGAAGACCGAAGCCGATAAGGAGCCAGATCAAGAATCGAGTATGCAATCGACCTGATAAGGAAAATGATTCAAATTTGTTTTTGAAAATGAGAGGAAAAAGGATTTTTTGGTATTTTTGAAAAAGAGGAAAGATGTTTTTGACACTTTTGATAAAAAGGAGGAAAAATAATTTTTACATTTTTGGTAAAAATGAGGGAAAATATTTTGGGTATGTTTGATGAAAAGGAGAAAAAATGCCTTTTGGTATTTCTTTTTTTTAGAAAGAAAAGGAAAAATGAAACAAGAGTATCCTACGATTATTATTCTTATTATGTTTTCACTTATATTAGGTTTACCTAAATGCAAAAGAAATGTCGGCAATGACTCGAGCCTGGGAAAATTGGATTTTAAAAATAGGTTAGACAGTGTTTTACTTATTTTGAGGCTCATGTATACGGTCCTGTTTTGAAATAAAATGATGAAATCGCGTGAAAATTTAGATAGGGTTAGACAGGGTTTAACTTACTGACCTGGTATTTCGATAGAGTTTCGTATGGTAACTGAAAAAGAAAAAAACCCTAATTTTAAAATTCCATATACGAGCTGGTACACCAAATATTTCACACTTAAAATTTCTTTAAAGTTTAACAATTTAAACACAAAAATTTTATTTTCTTCAAAATTAAAATAAATTCAAACAACATAAACCAAATATTTGAATTTTTCTTTTAGTCTCAATTAAACAATATTAATTAAATTCCGATTAAAATTATGCCAAATAAACTAAATAATGTATTTTGCCAAATTAATTATCCCAACTTGAATTAAATTAAACTAAAATTACCCAAACTAAATTTACCACCAATTTACCCAATTTCCATCTTGATTAACCTAGTATGCTTCTAAGTGAAAATTTGTAAGACAAAAATAAGCACACACACACACACACACAAGGCACGATGTACGAGAAAAACTCACAACGGGAAAAATCTCGGATGACCTAGCCTACAAGTCCACTAAGTAAGGTATTTTACAAAAGATATGACAAGAGAACTTATAATGATGACTTTCCTTTCAATCCCTGACCCTCGTTCGCTTTTCAAACTCTTCCTAATCGACAACTCCGGAGTCCACCGATGTCTTGGAATCCACTAATGGGGCCTGGCTACCATCAACCCACACACGATTCCTTTCACTATATGAGTATGTCGCAATAAACACAATCTCCCTTTTGGGGTAAAGAAGGAACCCAAACTTTCTCCTTAATGGGTAGAGAAAATCTTGATGTCAAATGATCTTAAACAAATGTATATATTAAAGAACTTGGATCAAACAAGGAATGGGTGTAAACATGCGTTCTTGATAGAAATTTGATCTTGAAACTTAACTCATAAAAGGGACTTTTTATTGGAAGAATTTTCTCTCAAAGAATTTGCAAAGTTATCAAAAGTCGTCTTCCAAAAACTGCATCCCCGCACATACAAAATTGATAAAAAATAGTGGGAAGTTGGGATTAAAAAACTATAAAAAACTATTCCCATGCATAGTCGTTTGAACGAATTTTTGATGTCATTCGAATGACAATGTTCGAACGAGATTTTAGATGCAAAATATGTGTAAATCTCGTAGGATAAAACTCATTCGAACGATGTCATTCTAACGACATTCCAATGACAATTAAAAAAATGGTAAAATTTCATTTGAATGTCATTAGTAAATTTGTTCGAATGAACTAGGCATCTCGTTTGAACGAGATCCAATTTTCGTTCGAATGTCAATCCAAAAAATCCAAAGCTCATAAAATGATTTCATGAGAAAATAAAAAGTCATTTTGACAAAAAATTTATAAAAGAGACACCCATAAAAATTATCCAAGACTCTCTATATATATTAAGTTCATTCATACCTATTTGGGACCTTGAAATCCAAATGTAAATGACTGAAAACTTCGCACGTAAATTGACAAGGATGAAATCTTGACTATCCTAGCCCGCTACATCTACAATTAACTTTTCATAGGCTTAAAAGGATACAATAAACATGTATCCTTTGATACAATTAATTTTGTCCGGTATGAAGAAAACAATAAAAATGAATCGATTGGAAATTTCCACTTGCAGTAATTGGAAAACTAAGTATGAGTGCCTTAGGTGTGATGCATATATGAGGTTTATGTAGTTGTTGGGTTAGTGGAAAGATTCCACCATTCAATATGACTTCCATGATATAATTCTTGCTTTCGAGGGAAATTGATATGTGTGGACAAGCCATTGATATACCTGAGTGTACTTGAATTACCTCATTATATACCTCATAGGAACAATACGTGTGAGAGAGAATTTGATATACTCAACATAAGTGAAAGAGTTCCCTGCTATATACTTCATGTCATGAGCGTTGTCAAGCTCTATGATGTGGGGGGAACTGTTTGATATACATCAAAGGTACTAGGACAATTGAAGGTGAGATTCATATTGCTTAGCTGCGACTTGCCGGACCAGTGCCCATCAGAAAGTGACCCCTAATATGGGACACAATTTTAGTCAATAGCGATGCTCTTGGTGATGTAGTGTGAAAAATTCATGATTCTTGATTAGTATACTATAGAGAGAGTCTTTTATTTTCCATGATGAGTAAAATAAATAGTATACTAATAGGGAAGAATGTACAAGTATCATGAAAAGTAAATCTAGAATGGAGAATGAAGATTACACTAAGCATGGATACATGTGAGTGAGTGTTTGTCAATATCTACAAGTGAGTGCTTGGTAGTGAACCTAAGCATGGATCAACTACAAGTGGTGTGTGATAAGTGCAAGTGAGCATGGATATGTACAAGTGAGATAAGTGGGGGTGTTTGCTAGTGAAACTAGATCATAGATATTCTTAGTGGTGTATGAAACATGTGATCCTACATACAAGTGTAAGTAGTGTGAGGTGTACATGTAGGGTATTTATAAGTGAATGAAATTTAAAAGTGAGTGATAAGGAATATAAGCATGAGGCAAACATACTATAGAGGGTATTTAGATGTCAATGATTTTCTTAGGCTGAATGGGGATAGCTATAATGTTTTGTCATACAATTTGGGGTTTAGAGGAGTCTCATTGTAGATTGTAATGTCCAATGGTTTATTGGAATACAAACATACTATACTGGTTTCCCTGGGCTTTGAGCTCAAGGCATAAACAACTACATTACCTTTTTCGGGATGACGGAGTAAGTTAAACTTGTAGTTCTCTAAAAATTCTATCCATCATCTTTGTCAGATGTTAAGATCCTTTTGCGAGAAGATGTACTCAAGACTCTTATGATTATAAAATACCTGAAATTCTTAACCATACATATAACATCTCAAGATTTTCAGGGAAAAAGCTATTGTTGCTAGTTATAAGTCATGTACTGAGTACTTATGTTCATTAATTTTCAATTGTCGTGATCCGTACTCGATCACTTTCCCTTACTACATTTATACACAATCTAGTCCCTATAAGGAGGCATAAATGTAAACAACATAGCTATTATTACTAGATGAAATGGTCAAGACCGGGGTGGTAGTTAACTTTTCCTTTAAGGTACAAAAGGCTTGTTCGCATTTGGATATCTATACAAATTGGACATACTCTCTGGTGAACTTCTTTAAAGATATGGAGATTCGGGAAAATCCTTCCACAAACCGTCAATAATACCCGACGAGTCCAAGAATTCTGCATTATTGTGTGAGGGTGGTGGGTTGAGGACATTCAAATATTACGGTTGTTTTTGTTTGATATACTTATATACCTACTTCAATGACTTAATGTTTAAGTAATTTTACCTCTTTCATTAGGAAATCACATTTTCATTGTTTTGCATAAACATGATGTTTACGAAAGGGTTTCCAATACTAAATATAGGTGCTCTTAGTGTTTTGCCTTGGTCTTGGAATAAGTTAATATGTAATCTACAAAGACGATCAGAAATTGATCTAGGAAAGGGTGAAATATTCTATGCGTTATTTCCGTGAAAGTGGTGGGGTATTTGTCAATTCAAAAAATATGACCAATAATTCAAAATGACCATATCATGTTCGAAAAGTGGTTTGGGGTATGTCTTCTTCCCTAACACGAAGTTGATGATATTCTGATCTTAAATCAATCTTTGAAAATATTTTTTACCCTCATAAATGGTCAAACAAATCACCTATCCTAGGCACTGGATACTTGTTTTTTATGGTCACATTGTTTAATTTTCGATAGTCAATACAAAACTGAAAAGATTCAGCTTTTTTCCAGATGAATAAAATCAGAGCTCCCGAAGGTGAGGTAATGTGGAGTATAAATCCTTTATTTAGCCAGTCGTCTAGTTGTTATCAAAGTTATCGTAATTCTTAAGGAGCCATACGATGAGAGGGTATTGATATTGGAGAGGTATTTTGCAACATGTTGAAAAAAAATCAATTTTTTTGTGTGGGGTTATTTTGGGTAAATCTTCGAGAAACACGTATTTATATCTACCCAAGATGGTAGAAAGAGAATATGTTTCTTTTTAATTTATTCAAAAAAGTAGTGGTTGGTGGGGATTTCTTACTTGGAAATAAAATAAAGGATGATGGGGTGGATTAAATGTCACCGTTTTTGCATGATAGTCAATCTAAGAAAAGTTCAGGGATAAACATCCATTACTATTATCAAATCAAATTTCTTATATCGAGAGATATCAAATCTATGAGTAACATCTTGATTCCAAAGTGAAAAGGGTGATGTTTACAAATCCTACTGGTAATGGACATTTTTTCGTTAGAACTCCTACGGTAAAAGAATGAGCTGAAAAACTTGAATATAATTACAGACGAGTCATATATGAATGACTAATGAAAGAGTGTGAGGATCAAGAATCCAATAATATATGTTCTTAGATATTACAAAAAGGAATCTTACCTTCGACCACACGGTGATACTTTTGATTTTTCGCTAGGAGAGAAGAAATTCCGACCTTGGTTCCTATTGAGTGGTTCTTGCTTCTTCACACGAAAATTTTGTTACAGTTGGCGATCATAATTATTGGTTGGATTCTTAAAGGGTGGTTTGATTAAGTTAAGAGAATTAGAATTAGGAGGTATATGTATAATAAGGCATTGGATCCTAAGGTGCGCTATTTGGTTGCACTCATGACAATGCATCAAAGGTCTACTATGACTGTGCTGAATTTAACTTAATACTCGACCATCTTGGTCTTGATCTAAGGATGATCTCGTTGATTTGGCTTATTCTTTGGGACATAGGGATTTCGGGAAGGAGTGTTATTAGCAGGATGGTTTTTTTTCTATAAGGGAGGCTACTTCAATTATTCAATTAAACTCTCGGACCTACAAAGGAATAATGGATGATTTGATGTTCTGGCATAACCCTCATTCAAAATGCTTGCACTTTTTAGGTTCCATGTTAATGTATTCCTGAGCATATCAGTATAATTTGGTGACCTTAGCTTCATACAGGGATATGGTTATTTTTTGCTATTGTAGTCTTAGGATTAGGAAATCAACTGTCATTTTATCCCTTGCGGAATCTGAAATGTATTAATTGAAGAAGATTTCTTCAAATTGCTCCTAGGTTAGTTCATTCACGCTCAGGTAACAAAGAATAGTTTGCCACTAGGAGTCTTCTTCTCATTTGAATAAATACGAAGTCAACTTTATCCTAATTCCAGGGTTAATGCTTACTCCGATAAATACTTTGAGTATTTTGACAGATCCATTTTTCTGCTTCATCCACACCGGACATTGTAAGGAATCCTGGGTGTTTTAGCCTAAAAAAATCCTTAAGGACATTTATCCTTCGAGTTTTTTCTACTATGTCATTATTAACTAGGGGTGGAGATGGTATGTTTTGTTCTCGCTGGGCTAGTATAGTTAATTATATTAGGAAGCACATAATGCCTTCAATGGTGGTAATTGGATTAGGCATATATGGAATAGATCATTACTCTTGTGTTCCACTCGTAGTTGCACAAGTACTAACCATCCCATATAAACATTGTATTGACGAATAAAATTTTGCAAGTTGAGGTACAACAAACAAACTTTTTACATTATATGATATCGGGTTACATAATATTATCCAGTAATCTTAGGGGAAAAACAAACATACATAATCGTTAGATGCTATTTTACAATAAAAGAAATTTTAACTATTGAAAGTAGAACTATTAATTTTAACTACTGCAGTTATGGAATTGTGTTTCATTCAGTTGCACACCCACTCGTACAAATTTTATTTATAAATACACACATTCCAATAAAACTCTTAATCCATCTGAGGAACTAGTTGGATAAACTCTGGGCCTAGTTTGGTTTATGAAGGATCGAAATCATCATAGGAAGTACTAGTGATGATGCTGGAAACAACACCACCCTTAAAGGTGTTATTGAGCTCAATTTAATGTCAACAATGGCAGTATAAGGTATATAGTAGGAGGTGAGGAGAAGCGGACTCACACCAGAAGATAAGTTGGTTCAGCTAATCAGGCCTACGTCCACTGTGCAAGTGTATGTGGTTACTATCACTATATGAGGGCTCTAATGGCCATAGGTACAAAACTCTCAAGATTTTTCTCTCTCTACTGTATATTTAGACAAGAGTTTCAGCTAGGGTTGCCAATTTTGGGTCCTTTTCAAGGTAGAGGATGACCTCTATATATAGTGCCTGGGGGGTGAAGTGTCCCACCCAAGCATGCAATGAGTATGTGCATGAGGATCGAACGAGTATGAGAATGACACCTAGATGATCTCATGTAAATAATGATGACTTCAATATTCCCTCACGTGGGGGAATGATTCAATTATAACTGATTGTGTACACGTGTTCCCACCAATGCATATGATGATAAGAACTCGTCCATCTGTGAATGGTCCCAACCTCGGCCTGGAAGAGGATGAGATGGTGACCTTGGTTCAGTGGGAGAGTCGAAGTAAGGCATGTTGAGCTATGATGTCGGCCTGGGCCGAGGTAGTGGTAGCAAAGCAGCAACGCCGGTCGATACCCAACCGAGATTGATGCTGATGACAGGTAACCTCTTCATCTTCTGAGCCGAGGTTGCAATCCTTGGAAGACCAGGTGGATAATCACCCGTGTATCATGGTGACCTCACTTGTCGATGTAGCTAGCAACGTCGGTCGTGGCTGACCTTGCTTAGGACGAGACCGCTAGTTGATGATCCAAGGTCCCTCTAACATCGGCCATTCCCATGGCCGAGGTTGATGTCTCTGAGCCAAGGGGGTACATTCAGGGCATATCAATCACCCCCAGCCCTTAGTTACATGTGACAGCAGGTGACTATGGGGTCTACATCTTCGAGGTCCTTCTGCCTTGTGCTAATATTCCTTTGACACTTGTCAATTGCTGAAGTGTGAGGCGTGTCTGGCAAGCATGTGATGTCAGCCGTCCTTTGGGAATCCGAGGCAATGATGGGCCTTGGGACGCGTGCATTAGGTGTTGAGGGTTATACCCCCCTTTCTTCTCTTTCTTCTTTATTTCTACATTCCCTCGCCTGAAACTCTCTCTCTCTAGAAGAGCTCTGGTTTGAAGTAGCATTTGGTGGTCATTCCTTGCAATCTCTTCCTTCCTCCCTACCACTTTTCTTCAGGTGTCTTTTACCATACTTTCTTCTTCATTTTTCCTGTCTTCTTCTTGTTTTTACATTTTCTGGTGAGCTTCAAGGGGTTTCCGTTGAGATTATTAGTTTTCCGGCGACAATGTTCTTATTGTTCTTGGTATTTTTTATTCAAAGTTTGATAGTTTGATATTTAATCCCATTTTCTAATCCTGTTTGTTATTTAGGAAAGTTGTAAGTATAGGGTCTGCCTCATATGCTCAGACCCCTTTACCAACTCTTAGAGGAATTCCCCTCTCTCAGAGAGAAGACCTTAAAGAAAATTAGGCAAATAGAAAGAGCGCAAGAGGAAGCTCGTAGGGCATAGGAATTCCCCCTAAGACCTATCTTTCCACCACCTCTGAAGGTTATATACCCTGAACAACCGAACCAGTTAACCAAGAAGAGGTCCCAACTTAACCATCTCCAATGTCGAATTCTGATTCATCCACCTCAGACCCTATGTCTTTGGACTCCTTCCAAGAGGCCATGGACTTCTCAAATCAACAAGATCAGGTCCCTGATCAGGTAGAGGTTTCCAGTCGGGCCTTGTCTCACAAAAGTTTGAGTACATCAACCTCTTCCTCAGAGGTTGAAATTATTGGACCAAGTGTGACTGTTCCAGCAATTCTTGAAGCCATCCCTCTATCGGTAGTCACAGGAGCTGAGTTTGCTCGGAGGTTTCTAGGTGGTACCCCATCATCTGCTCGGGCCGACGTTGAGCTAGACGATGATGATGGTGTCGAGAGTGATGTTGACACCTCTGTGGCGGCCGAGATTGAGAGTACAGTAAGTGAGGTCGACCTTATGGCCTTCAGACATCTATATTCCATAAGTCCCTCTATAAAAATCAGGAGACCTCTGAGGGAAGAGAGGGCTTATGACGGTCGAGATGGTGAGATCTGCCTATATGAGTAGATGTTCAAGTTGGGATTTCGTCTGCCCATCCATCCCATCATCAGGGCTATATTGTCCTACATCAACTTGTCTCCTTCCCAGTTGTCATAAAATGCTTGGAGGGTGATAATTGGAGCCATTATCCTATGGAGGGCTGTCCATCACTCATACCTTTTGTCCAATTCTTTACAGGGTGCTATGTCCCTTCATCTTCTAGGAACCATCCGAGCTATTATCATTTCTTAGCTCGAAAGTCAAACAAAAAGATGCTTTAGATTACCATAACCTTAAACCATAACTGGAAGCCACGTTACTTCTTTGCATTAGGGCCATGGAAATTTGGTCCATGTGCCCCCTCTTCCTTATTAGAGACGAGAATACCCCTGAGATGGGGAAAGGTTACAATGGCTGCTAGGGCCGACCCTGGTCTAAGCCAACACAATCTTCAAAAGGTCAAAGACCTTCAAGATCAGGGGGAGCATGGTCTTCTTGTCAAATTCGAGCACCTGATGTCCCCCTATTACCTCTCTGAGATTGGTCTAGGGGGAAGTCCTTTGACAGAGCTTGGTAAGTGCCTTTTATTTCAACAAGTTATACCTCTGAATTTATGTATATCTGATTCTCTAGCTCAGACCTTTCCATCCAGCAGAGCGCCCAAAAGGAATATCTGACGAGTTGTGGGAGATGGCAGCTCCAAGTCTAACGAAGGTCATAAAAAAATCAGGTTTGAATGCTCCTCCTCCCCCCTCCTTCTACCTCGAGGGCTGAGGCCACCAAAAAGAGGAAGGTTTCCGACCCTGCCCTTAAGGATCGGAGGCAGAAGGAGAAAATGGGGGATCATGACATCCCTATTTCTTCTTAGGATGCCTTGTTTGCTCGTCTTGAGCAATTAAAAATTGGTGATAGTGTCATTGGCCAATGTTTGAAGGCCTTGGATTCTATTGGTGGTGTCATGACCGAGTCTGACAAGCGCTTTTACCGTTCCCTGGATAAGCCCTTGCAGGTTGAATTCTCTCTTCACCGTACCATCCAGGTAAGGCCTTTAACTATTTTCTTGTGAATGTGTGACATCGTCATTTGGACTATATCAGACCTTAAACTGACATCTTTGCATATGTTTTGCAGGGTCTTCTCAACATGCATTATTATGTCAACTGGACCTTGGGAAAACTTACTCTGATTGAGAAGGGCTAAGAGGCTGAGAAGACTGAAGCCACCTTGAACGCCGAAGTGGAACGTCTGAAGGCTGCTCTAAAGAAGGTCTAGAACAAGGTTAAGGGATTGTAAAAGGATATGGACAAGCAGAGGGAAGATCATAATACTTCCATGAAGACTCAGGCTGACTCTCTTCAGCATAAAGTCGATGTGGCTATCAAGGCTGCCTTGGATGATGCCTTCGAGAAGATCTTGGAGGAGTACAAGGTCTCTGACGAGTTTGTCAGCTTCGGCTTTGAATATCTGGATAGAGGGGTCAAGGCCACTGCTAAATGGGCTTCCATAAAGGAAAAGGAGTCAGGAAGCCTTGCAGCCACTGACTTCATCCTGGGTTATGCTGACCCCAAGTTTACTCAAGCCCTGCAGGAGGTTGAAGAGGAGGGAGGTGCTTCACCCACTGAGACTGCCCTTCAAGGAGACACCATGACTGAAGATGTTGGTGCTTAAGACGATGGGGTGGAAGTAGACACCCTCTGCCAAGGAAATGCAGACGTGACCACTAACACTGAGGCTGCGAACACTTAAATTTTTGTGAAGCTTTAAGGAATCTTTTGTAACTCTTTATTGTAACCTCTGATAAACACTGTTACTTTATATCTTTGCATTTTGTAACTTAATCTGTCAACCTCAGAGGAGGGCTTTTGTTTCTTCTCTTGCTGGATTATTTATTGTATGATTTTCTTTGCCATGCAATAAGGTCTCACCAAATTAATAATGTTAAGGGTATGAGGTCATCCAAGTATGATGTCTAACCTTAGACCTTGTCACCAAATCATGGTGTTATAAGGTCTGAGGTCATTAACTAAGATGTTATTCCCATAAATAATTTGCACCAAATTAATGATGTTAAGGATTTGAGGTCATCCAAGTATGATGTCTGACCTCAGACCTTGTCACCAAATCATTATGTTATAAGGTCTGAGGTCATCAACTAAGATGTTATCCCTATATATAATTTTCCCCAAATTAATGATGTTAAAGGTCTGAGGTCATCCAAGTATGATGTCTGACCTCAGACCTTGCCACCAAATCATGATGTTATAAGGTCCGAGGTCATCAATTAAGATGTTATCTCCATAAATAATTTGCAGCAAATTAATGATGTTAAAGGTCTGAGGTCATCCAAGTATGATGTCTGACCTCATACCTTTACACCAAATCATGATGTTATAAGGTCTGAGGTCATCAACTAAGATGTTAGCCTCATAAATTCTTCCATTAGACCACAATGAACCAAGAACTGAAATGGAAACTGATCTTCTCATTAATAATCTCTTCCTAAGATGATAAATTTACACACTCTCTTGCAACATCATATGTAATACTTCTTTAGATGATTAACATTCTAAGGATTGGAAAAAGGTTTCCCCTCGAGGTTTTCTAGCCTGTAGGTCCCAGACACAACCTCCTCAATTACCTTATAAGGGCCATGCCAATTTGGGTGAAGCTTGTTTGTCTTCTGTAACGTCTTCTTCAGCACTAGGTCTCCCACAACTATGGGTCTTAATTTTACCCTTTGATTATATAATTTTGTTGTTCTCCGCTGGTAAGCTGCTTGCCTGATTTCTGCGTCTTCCCTTCTCTCTTCAATCAGGTCCAGGTTGAGTCTTTTCTCCTTTTTTTTCTTCTCAGGGTCATAGGTCTATACCATATGAGTAGGGAGTCCTATTTCGGTTGGTATGACGGCCTCTGAGCCATGTAATAACATAAATGGGGTCTCCCCCATTTGTGTCCTAGTTGTCGTTTTGTAGGCCCATAACACAGCATAAACCTCTTCAATCCATCTTCCCTTATCCTCTTCCAACCCCTTCTTGATCCCGTCGAGGATTTTTCTGTTAGTGACTTCGGTCTGACCGTTTGCCTAAGGTCATCTAGCAGAAGAGAAAAATTTCTTTATCCCAACTCTTTCGTAGTATTTTCCCAATGAAGAGTTTTTGAACTGGGTCCCGTTGTCCGAGATGAGGGTGTTCGGGAGGTCGTGTCTGTATATGATGTTTTTCCAAATAAATTGGAAGTTCTTCTGCTCTATAATCGTGATCATCGGTTTTGCCTCTACCCACTTGGAGAAGTAATCAATGGAAACTATTAGGAATCGATAATTGTTTACAGCCCTTGGCAGAGGTCCTACTAGGTCGATTCACCATACTGTGAATGGCCAAGGCAAATTGATTGACCGCATAGGCTGATAAGGTTAGTGTGGGATAGTGGAGAATATCTAACATTTGTCGTACCTCTTTATGTAGGCTGCAGCATCTTTAGCCAAGGTTGGCCACCAATATCCTTACATGATAATCCTCTATACCAAAGGCCTCCCTCCTACGTGACTGGAGCAAGAACCCTCGTGTACCTCCGATAGGACGTGGGGAAATTTTGTGGGATGAACGCATCTGAAGAGAGGTAATAGAAATCCCTTCCTATACAGGACATCTCCTACTATTGAGAACTTTGTAGCTCTGTACCTTAAATTCCTTCTTTCTAATTTTGATTCTGGTAGCACCCCCTCTCTGATATATCTGACAAGGGGATCCATCCATGAGTCCCCTAGGTTTAAATTGAGGCAAGGGTTACTGACCTTTTCTTCTTCAATGGTTGCTCTGGGCAAGATCTCAACAGGGACTGTCCTTCTGATATATGTCCTTGTTATCAAAGCTAGCCTTGATAATGTGTCTGCATGACTGTTGTTTTGCCAAGGTATTCTCTTCATCTTCACCTCTTCGAAGCCTTCGAGTATCGTTCTCACCTTCTTCAGGTATTTGGCCATTTTTTTGTCCTTGGCCTCATAGACCCCCAACACTTGATTAACGACCAATCTTGAGTCACTATGAAGGAGGATGAGTCTTATCCCAAGGGTCCTTCCCAAGGATAGTCCTGCTATCATGGCCTCGTATTCTGACTCGTTGTTTGATGCCTTGAAGTTAAACCTCAGGGCATATTCGATGTTGGTACCATCCGGGGCTCAGAGTATCAGCCCCGCACCGCTTCCACCTTCACAAGAAGATCCATCGACAAAGAGGTTCTAGATATCTTTATCCGATGAGAAACCACCTTCTAACATGATTCCCTGCCTAAAGAGGTACCGGTCTTCTTCATTTTCGGCTACTCCATCTCTGACTCTTTTGGGCATAACCTCTTTCGGGTGTCGAAAGACGTTGCTATTTGACCCTTCTTTAATCTCTAGATTATTCTCAACCTCGACCTCTTCCCATGTGAACTCGACAAAAAAATCTTCCAGTGCCTGCCCTTTGATGGCCGTCATAGGCTGATAAGTGAGGTCATATTCCCCCAACTCGATGGCCCATGTCATTAACCTACCCGACTTCTCAGGCTTGTGGATGACCCGTCTTAGTGGGGAGTCGGTGAGGATGACCATGGAATGGGCTTGAAAGTAGGGCTTCATCTTCCTAGAAGAATGTATCAGGGCGTAGGCCAACTTTTCCATTCAAGGATAATTCTACTCAGACCCTTGAAGGGCCTTGCTGTTGAAGTACACAGGCCTTTGGACCCCAACGTCTTGCCGTACTATGGCCACACTTATAGTTGATTCAGAAACTGCTAGATAGATATACAACTTTTCCCCTGCTATGGGCCGAGATAAGAGTAAGAGTGATCCAAGGTAGGACTTGAGTTGGTTAAAAGCCTCATCACATTCTTTGTCCCACTTAAAGGATTTTCTAATCACCTTAAAGAGCGGAAGACACTTGTCCGTCGCTCTTGAAAGAAATCTGTTGAGTGCAGCTACTCTTCCAGTAAGCCTCTGAATGTTCTTGATACTCTTTGGTGTCTTCATGTCAAGTAAAGCCTTGATTTTCTCAGGGTTCGCCTCTATTCCTCTTTGATTGATGATGAATCCAAGAAACTTCCCAGCTCCTACCCTGAAGACACACTTCGCAGGTTTGAGTTTCAATTTGTACAAGTCCATGGTGTCAAAAGCCTTTTCCAGGTCTGCCACGTGGGTACAGGCCTTTAAGATCTTCGTTAACATATTGTCGACATACACCTCTATAGTCTTGCCTATTTGGTCTTCGAACATCTTATTCACAAGACGTTGATATGTTGCCCCTGCATTTTTCAATTCGAAGGGCATCACCTTGTAGCAATACGTCCCTTTGTCAGTAATGAAGGCTGTCTTTTCTGAGTCTTCAGCATCCATAAAGATCTAATTATATCCTGAATACGCGTCCATGAAGATCATGAGCTCATGTCCTGTCGTTGCATCTACTATTTGGTCGATCTGATGTAAGGGATAACTGTCTTTTGGGCAAGACTTGTTCAGGTCAGTGAAATCTACACACATTCTCCACTTTCCGTTGGCTTTGGCCACAATGACTGCATTTGATAGCCACTCCGGATATATCACTTCCCTGATGAATTCAGCCTCTTCCAACTTTCTGACCTTTTCTCGAATGACATCGTACTTCTCCCTGGAGTATACTTTTTGCCTATATTTGATGGGCCTATCATCCTTAGTCACATTCAGCTTATGTCATATAACTTCAGGGCTAATGCCCAGCATATCTGCGTGGCTGCAAGGGAAGACACTCTGCCTCTTCCTCAAAAAATCCACCAGCTCTTTCTTAATTTCTGCCTTTAAGGCTTTTCTGACCTGGACAGTTTTTTCTGGCTCGTCCTCATTGAGGACAATGGATTCTACCTCTTCCATGGCCTCTCCTTTCTTCATCTTTGTTTCATCTCTGGGGTCAAGTGTATCAATGTTATAAGTGTTAGTTTCTCTCTTATGAGCCTCTCTCTCTTCAGTTGAGTTGAAGTAGCATTATCGTGTTATGGTCTGGTCACCCTGAACTTCTCCTAACCCAAAGGGGGTCAGGAATTTTAGCATTTGGTGGACCATTGACGACACGGCTATAAACTCCTTAAGCGATACTCTCCCTATGATGAGGTTATAGTCCGAGAAGACATTTTCATCCATAACGAAAAAAATGATCTTCCGTGTTAACCTCTTAGGCCACTCATCACCCATTCGCACGTCCATCTCATACATGCCCAATGGATGGATCTTTTTATCGTTGAAGCCCATTAACGGATGATGATAGGGTACCAGCCTAGCTCTGCTAAGACCTAGGCTCTTGAAGGAAGGTCAAAACATCACATCCGCTGAGCTTCCTCCATCTATAAGAATTCTCTGGACTTCACATTCATGAACTCTTGTTGTGATCACCAAAGGGTCATCATGTGGAGCTAGGATGCCTTTGAAGTCGAGTCGGGAGAACCCAACTATGAGAGTATCCATGTCTACCTTCTTTCTCTTTTGCATACTATCGAAAGACATCAGGTTTACTACCTCAAGTTTGGCCACTGATTTGGCCTCTACCACATGAGCTTTTCTGTCAACAACCTCAGAACCTCCCCCCGCAAGTCCTCCGCATATGGTGCTAATGCCAAATGAGATTGTACCAACCCTCTTCACTAGGCTGTTATCATCTTTTGGTGGGAGGTCTGGATCGTCTTCGTCATCTCCGTCCGAGTCACCATCTCTTCTTACTGTGGTATCCTCACTACACTTGTCGTGTCTCTTCTTTTTGGGGTATTCCCTTCCCCTTTTGGGAGCTTTACCATCAATATATTTCCTCAACTTTCCTGATTTTAACATCTTCTCGATCTCATCCTTCAAGACAAAGCATTTGTCTGTTATATGGCCATAGTCTTAGTGGAATTCACACCATAAGTTATGGTTCCTCTTATTTGGAGGAGCCTTCAACTTCTCTGGCCATCTTAGGGATCGGTCATTCTTGATTTCATTCAGGATGTGTTCGCAGCTAACTGTAAGAGTGGTATAATGTGCGAATTTGTCATCAGCTGGTCTCTTCTTCCCATCCTTTTTTCTTTGGAACTTCCTGTTGCTATCGCCATTCTCGTCCTCATATTTTGCGGCGATGGCCTCTTCAACATTCATAACCTTTGCTGCTGTAGCCAATAGCTCCTCCATCGACCTCAGAGGATCTTCTACAAGTTTCCATAATAATTTCTCTTTCTGTAGACCTCCTATGAGGGCGGTCATAGCTATATTCTCTTTGTAATCCCCAACCTCAAGTTTTTATTTGTTGAACCTGGCGATGTAGTCTCTTAGGCTCTCGTTCTTCCCCTGCTTGACATACAGCAGGTGGGTGGTCTTCTTTTGAGGTCTTACCCCAAAGCATAAGTTATGAATGAATCGTTCAGCTAAGCCCTTAAAGCTCTCAATTAAGTTCTTCGGAAGAGATGTAAACCAGATGTACGCTACTCCTGTCAAAGTCCGTGAGAAGGCATGACACTTCATCTCGTCTGGTATCGAATAGATGTCTGCCGCCGACTGTTACATCTCAATGTGATGTACAGGGTTGGTGTTACCGTCATACTTGGGAGAGACCACGTGCGGTTTGAACTTAGCTGGGGTTGGAAAGTTTACTATCTTAGCCACAAAGAGGAAGCCTTCCGAGAAACCTCTTTATAATGGGCCTTGGCTTTTGATGAGGTCTCCTATATTTTCTTTAAGACGTTGAATAGAGTCATTCCATGGTCTTGCATCGTCATCCTGGCCGAGGTTATCCCCAGCCACCTCCAAGGGGTGGAGTGAGGGTTCCCCAACCTGAGCACCACGTCGACTATTGACCTCGTCCTAGTCTCTACCTCTTCCTGCATGGGGTAGGCCTTGATGAGGCCAATATTTCCCCTCTTCCCTTTGTGTGCTAGATGCACTTCTCGACCTTGATAACCTCTGTCTTAGGTCATTTACCGTGCCTAGCATTTCAAAAGACAATCCTCTGCTCAGTCGATCAAAAGTTGATCCTCGTTGTTGGGCTTTGTCACCCCTTCGGCCTCCACAACCTTGGCTCCGGTTGGCAGGACAACTGTGTTGTTCGAAACTTCATATGGCTCCCAACAGTCTTTTGGTACGTCTTCCGCCTCTAGATCATCATACTGGTCCATCGGGCAAGGGTTTCCTTGCCTCCCCAGGTGCAAGCGCCTAGGGTCAGCAACGTCCCTCCTCAGCTATGGGGTATGTTGGTCTTTTCGTGGTGCCTGGGGTGGTCCCCTGGCATCAGGATAGGGCTGAACAGCCGCCGGGGTGATCATTTTCGGTGAGACTCCAGGTGGCCTTATCATATTTTGGCTGAGCTGTGCAAATTGCTCCTTCATTACTTGTTGCATCGCAGCCAAAGACCTCAAGGCTGCGGCCACCTCTGCCATTTCGGATTGGGGCGGTGCCTGGCTGGAGCTAGTCCCTCCCGCACCAGGCAACGAAAGAGGTGGTGGTAATTTCGGTGCCATGTGTTAACACAAAAGAGTTGGTGTAGTAAATGAGCTTAATACCTTACAGGACCTCTTTCAATGGTGAAATAGCTCCACGCAAGGGGGGAGGCCTGGTTAACCACCAGATTCTCCGGTGAGGTTAAGCGAATAAAGAGGAAGAGACAGCTTCTCATTCCCACAGACGACGCAAAAATGATGATGCTGGAAACAACACCACCCTTCAAGGTGTTGGTGAAAAATTTAATGTCAACAATGGCAATATAAGGTATATAGTAGAAGGAGGTGAGGAAAAGGGGACTCACACCAGAAGATAAGTGGTTCAGCTAATCAGGTCGACATCCACTGTGCACGTGTGTGTGATTAATATCACTGTATGAGGGATCTAATGGCCATAGGTACAAAACTCTCAAGCTTCTTCTCTCTTTATTGTATATTTAAACAAGAGTTTCAGCTAGGGTTGCCAATTTTGGGTCCTTTTCAAGGTAGAGGATGACCTCTATATATAATGCCTGGGGGGTGTAGTGTACCCCCCAAGCATGCAATGAGTATGTGCATGAGGATCGAACTAGTATGAGAATGACACCTGGCTGATCTCATGTAGATAATGATGACCTCAATATTTCCTCACGTGGGGGGATGATTCAGTTATAACTGATTGTGTACACGTCTTCCCACCAATGCATATGCTGATAAGAACTCGGCCATCTGTGAATGGTCCCAATCTCGGCCTGGAAGAGGACGATATAGTGACCTTGGTTCAGTGGGAGAGACGAAGTAAGGCATGTTGAGCTATGACGTCGGCCTGGGCCAAGGTAGTGGTAGCAAAGCAGCAACGTCGGCCGATCCCTAGCCGAGATTGATGCTGATGATGGGTAACCTCTTCGTCTTCCGAGCCTAGGTTGCAATCCTTAGAAGACCAGGTGGATAACCGCCCCGGGATCATGGTGACCTCACTTGTCGAGGTAGCTAGCAACGTCGGCCGTGGCCGACCTTGCCTAGGACGAGACCGCTAGTTAATGATCCAAGGTCCCTCTAACATCGGCCATCTCCTTGGCCGAGGTTGATGTCTCTGAGCCGAGGGGGTACATTCAGGGCATATCAACTGGTAATAGTGAGCATAAAGAAAGTAGTAGCGAGAGAAAGAGAACCATAATCTACAGGAGAGTCATAAAGAGTAGTTGTGAGTTCTTTCGGCAACACGAGATCCCATGCGAGATGGATTTCTTATTGAAGAGTGGTAGTATCTTTACAGAATCTCTTGTATTGTTAGGTTTCTTGAGATTCTCCCATAAAGTGGCCAATAAGAAACTTTGTTTTATCTGGGGCACAGCGATTGACCAATCACGATGAATTCTTCGTATGTCCTGGCAAAGCTTTTCATAACCTACATACTTAATTTCTCATTCAAACCTTTCATGATTCGAACAAAAAATATCAAGGTAGATATTGTCCCAAATATTTCTTACTACAAAACAGTATGAGTAACAAAATATGTAAATGAAAATTTTATAATAATAATAATCATATAATTGGTAGATGAAATATTCTTGTGCGCGATCCAACATATGCATAAAACCCGATGATTCTCTGATACCATGTTGTTGCATCCGAGAATTTTATGCGTTTTGTAGTAAGTAAGGAGTAAAAGTAAATACAACAAATAAATTAAAACCATAAAAATTTAAATGATTTTTATTTTGGGGATTCCAAACATCCTATTACATATATAAGTCTAAAATAAATGGAAAGACATTACAATTCGTTCATGCTGTACATAATAAAAAAACTTGTAAAAATCAATCGGTAATCATAGGAGCTGATAAGTTGTCGTGTAGATATTTTAGCGGGGTCTACCGTCATTGTGCGCTATCATCCATATGTATGTAATCGATAATAATTTTTGGGGTAATATAGAAAAAAATTCCGAACGTGCGGGTGGTACCTTGTCTTCTTCGAGTTCATCATTTATGTGGAAGGAAAATAATTAAGAAGACATGCCAAGTGGATAATTTTATTTTTATACAGGTTATGAGAGAAAATGTTTTACCAAAGAGTAACTGGATATAATATTTATACTATTTGAGTCTAGAAGTGAGCTGAAATATCATAGAGTTCTTAGGGGTATACTGAAGTCTAATGACATGTAAAAAAAGAGAATGGTGATTCTAACTGGATATGTTCTCTATTGAGTTATAAATAAGGGTTCAAAGTATAACAACATAACCCGTATATTATCGGTTCTAGGGATTTAATAACGTAGACATACCATTACAATATCGTCCACAATATATTGTACATATGGACAGAAAATCCCAAATAATTGGGGAATAATAGAATGAGTCGACACATTTAGCAAGAGTGGTAATCATACGTATATAGGAAACAAAACTTGGTCACTACACCAAAAAGGCTAAATTGTCACCTTTGAGCCGACCAACCTTGTCAAAGTCTTTGACCGTGATAAAAAATAATCTTGATAAAAAACACGCATTTTTTCACGGTCATTGATCATGATAAGTCCGTGTCATGGACTTGTCACGATCATTGACTGTGACAAAGTTCAGTTGTCACAGACTTGTCACCGTCAAAGACCGTGACAACTTTATAAAGTTTTCACGGTCAACGACATTAACATGTTTGTGACAACTTTCTTAATTAAAAAACCTTATCGACACTTTTTCCCCTATTTCATTTCCCCCCTCTCTCTCCTCTTTTTTTTTTGTATGTGTGTGTGTATGATTTTGTGCGTTTGTGTTGTTTTTCTGTACACACACACACACACACACACACACACACACATATATATATATATATATATATATATATATATATATATATATATATATATATATATTTGTGTGAGTGTGTGTGTGTGTGCTTGTATGTGTGTAATTTTGTGTTCGTGTGATTAATTTGGTGTTTAAAAATTGGGTATAAATCTTAATCGGACACCTTTGTTGTTTAAACGTAAAATTGGACCCCTTTCTTGTGTAAATATTATACCCATTTGTTGTGCATATATGAAATTAAAATTTGTTGGACATCTGAAATTGGGCATATTGTTGTGTAAATGTGAAAGTAAAATTTAAATTGGGTACATAATGGAAATTGAGTATAATGTTGTGTAAAAATTGGGTACATAATTATGTAAAAATTGAATATTTCGAGTATGTAACACTGTCCCCTCGAAGGAGCCGATCTCATTAGAACAGTGGAAATTTTTTGTCGACAATGAGATTGATGAGCGGCAATTGGCATCTCGTAAATCAACGAGGGAAAACCGGGCGAAAAAGTTGGACATGCAGTACTTCTATCGAACTTCTTATGCCGAGGTAGAGCACGAGGTGGTAAGTTTTTATTCTTCTTTAATTTTACTTTTTTGTTATTCTAATTTAGCATTAATTTGTGTTACATACTAATTTTGCATTATTTTATTTTAGGAGATGGGGAGTGGCCCTAGGGTTAGTCCACATAGGCTCGATGCCTATGTGGAAATTCAGACGAAGAAGGGCAAGGACAAGGAGGTGTCCCCGAGCGTCGCATCCATGATTGTAAGTTATAAATGTTTAATTTTTTAATTACATCATAACTTTTTTATTTACTTAAATAACTAATTTTGTACTTTTTGTCATTTTAGGCAAAGCTTAAGAAAGTGTATGAGTCGCAGGTTGATGCTGACAAAGCTTTTTTTGCTACGAACGCACTCAACTATGTGCTAGGGGTGGATCGTTAGGGGAGAACTAGGGGAAGAGATCACAGGTGGGGAAGTATAGGATCATCATAATGCAAACGAGCAACACCGAGTTGGTTCATAAGATAGACACCCATCAAGATAAGCTATCATTGTTGGAGGCGACGGTCCTTGATATGTACGCCTTCGTGGAGCATCAGTGGGGGTCCACCTCCGATAAGGGAAAAGGAAATGGAAAGGGCAAAGGTGAAGGGGAAGGATAAGGATGTAGACGAGGACTTCACTTCTTCCTCTCCCACACTCACGGACTCGTCGCCATATGATCCATTTTCAATATGGACCCCCTTCGAACGGCCTATGTCAACAATCGATTGGCTGATCATGTTTATACCCGATAAATTTGGTGGGGAGCCGATAACGAGGGGGTTGAGGAACCCAGGCTCCCTTTCGGGTATGGTGGTTTATGGATGTCCCCAACAAGATATTGAGGCAAAGGTGCTCATCACGCATGTTTTGGACAGAAAGGAGAACTCAACTTTGGGGTTTCATGAACAATGCACCATTTAGCGAATTGATGGGTGTGTCAATGAATATGTCATGTGTCCGTCCTTCCTCCTCCGGCCTATTCAAAACCCTATGACATGAAATTATTTCTATTTATTTTATTTGTATATTAGATTATATTTGGATTTTTTTTATTTGGTACATGTTGGTTTGGATATAGGTATTTGTATTTGGTTATTTTTATTTACATGTTGGTAATGGATATTTGTATTTTTGTTAGGTTGATTTATATATATACTGTTTAGATAGGTACAATTTTGCTATAGTAGGTACAAATATACTGTTGGGCAGTGGCAGTGGCCATATTGCCCATCAATTTTGCTATAGTAAGTACAAAATTGTTACGGACTTTGACCGTCACAAGTTCATGACAAAGTTTGTCACGGACTTGTCACTGTAAAAATCCGTGATAATTTTTTATTTATCACGGATTTGTCTCGGACTTTGATCGTTATAATTCTGTGAAAGCTTTAATGATCTTGTCGCGGTCTTTTACCGTAACATTCCTGTGACAAATTCATTTGTCACCCCAAAACTTGTCATGGTCAAAGACAGTGACAAGTTTGACTTGTCAAGGTTTTGAACTGTGACAAGTTAGCAGTTTTGGTGTAGTTGGTACTCTACATATGAGTCCTACATGCCAATTAAAATCATCATGGTATGCTGGAGTCTAATTCCTCAATCATAAGGTATCTTACTATGGGTTGCATTAATAAGGGTATAAATTTAAGGGTAAATACAATTAAGTATAATAAGTTCCGGGACTATATCACAAATAAGGGTAAAAAGGAATTCATTGACTTTTATGGAAATCATAGATTGTAGTGGTTTATCAGGTTTAGAGGATAACTAAAATATTGAGAGAATCAATATATGGGATATATATGAACTAAACAAAAGTGTTGTAATTGAAACATAAGTTTAAAGTTACCACATAATGATATAACAACCAATAATTTGAAAGGTATAAGCTCAATTGTTTAATATTGAAAATAAAATCCCCTACTTTGAAATTATGGATTAGGAGTTTGTCGACTAATTCACTGGTGTTGACTAGATAATTTGAAATCATGGAGAGTATAAGTAGGTAGTATAAGCCTAAAATAGTGTTGATGTGATGTAGTAGGATGCTAAGTTATAATAAGTTTGAGTGTAAAAATGATTAAGAGGGTACAATATGGAATTTTAAAAAGCATAAAATGTAATATTTTCTTTAGTCTCTGTTTGGATTTGGGTTTAGTGGAAAGAGACAAAATGACTTTATTCGAACTAAAAAATTTGTGAAATTTTTTTGGGAGTGTTTTGAAATACTTGAAAATAGGTCAGGGGGGTATGTGTAAAGTAAAAGCTTGAATTTTAACTTTAAAACTAGTTTTCTCGAGAAAATGCTTTCTAGGTATCCAAACAAGGTGATGGAATATACCACTTTGTCCAGAATATAAAAATAGAATTTTATAAAAAAAATCATACTTTTTTTTTTGGGGATGCACCCTCGCGTGTTGGGTCAAACATTACACGCGCGTAGTTTGACCCTCACTCACATGCGTGTAAACCACATCACCTTCAACCACTGACAATTTGAATTTAGGGTTTTGAAACTTTGACCTCATATTTTAGGATTTTAGAAATCAATTTAAGTTGGTTCCTGAATGAAAGTTGTATAATTTTTGAAGAGGAATCTAACCATATAGGTTTCAAGGATTTTGGTGGCTAGTTTGAGCTATTATTTTCCTGTGAAAATGGAATTTTTTTAACTAAACATAAGTGACTAGAAGATACGATTCATATTTTAGCATAATACTGATTCTTGATTCTCTTCTATATTAAAAATACAACAAAACAAGCTTTGTTTTAGGCATTTTCTCGGTAGAGTTGGAAGTTCCCTTCACTCGATATTCCTTGCGAAGTAGCATGCTCCCTCAGAACATACATGTGCAGTTGAAAGTATTGGATGAACATAGAGATAATGCGATGCAACACTTTCAAATGTATACGAGGAATCTATCTACGGTATAGGATACCTTGGTGAGACCAAGGAAGTTCGTAGAGGGAGACCTCATTTTGAAGGCTGCAGTGAAACATATCAGGGGGCTTCCTCAACCTAAGTTTTCATAAAATTGGGAGGCACCCTTCATTGTAAAAGAAGCTCACGATTCAAGTTATTGCTTAATTTCTAAGATGGAAGAAGACAAGCCATTCAAGGTTAATAATAAAGGTTGAAAGTCTATCATGTGTAAGCAATTAAGTTTAGACAATTATTGTATCTAGATGTTGTTATGAATATACAAGTTGTTTTTTATGTCTATTATTGCAACTCGAGTGGAGATGGAAGAATTGTAGAACTCCATAATATACAAAAAGAGTGACAACACGAAGAAATGGCATGGGAAAACATATATCCTTTTCATTCATTCACAAACTTTGGGGCGTTACAAAATTGGGAGCTACTGCCCAAGAATTCCATAAGAAGAAAAAGGAAAATATATACAAAAGTTCATTGGCCTAAAAGGAACCACATGTTTGGAGCAGAGAAAAATCTTCGAGCAATCCCGAAGAAGATGCTAGGCAAGACTGTTGGGCATTAATGGAAACCTCCAATCTCATTTGCACTTGTGTATGCTCAATAAGGAGTTTCTCTCATTTCATCTTCATCAGACGCAGAGCTTCCTCGATGTCCTCTACCTCCTTGTTGGCAGCTTCAAGTAGAGGTGCTAGCTCAGCTAACTTAGTTTCCTCAACCCGTTGATCCTCTCTATGTTTCTGGAAAAGTTCCCTCTGGCTTTCTAGTCGTTGGCTCTTCAAAGTATTCAAGTGTGAAATTAGACAATCAAAATGGAAGGCATCCCGACCCAACTCCCTCGGATAACCTAGGAATTGGTTGAGAAAAGGTCTGGTAACATTCGCGGTAGGAGTGCTGATGATATCAGTGACAATGATCGCCATGCCTTGAAGCCTGTGGCTAATCATGGGATGTTGGAATGCAGGAAATCCACACTAAAAGTCTCAGGATGGTATCTTGCAAGCTTATCAACTACCAAACGATGGCTGGAAGGCATTTGAGGTGAATGCTGAAGAACCATAAGGCAAAATTCGTGAGGGGCTAAGTTGGGTAGAGGAAGCTCACAAGAAGATTCACTATCAACAACAGCACCAGTAGTGGAAGCTTAGTCATCATGGCTAGAATCTTCTGAAATAACGGGTTCCCAATGGGGCGAGGTAATGGTCGAAAGAACTGGTGGAGATTTCTCTCCCACCGAAAAAGATTTACATGCAATCGAGAACAGGTAGAAGAAACAATGAGTTAAGTGAAAAATATGAACAAGTGTAATCGTTGTTAAGTCACCGTTATAGGTGGAGTTTGCAAAAAATCTTAACAAATGTTTGCATTATTAAGTCACCGTTATAGGTAGAGTTTGCGAAAAATATTAACAAGTGTTTTCTTAGTTAAGTCACCGTTATAGGTGGAGTTTGCAAAAATTCTTAACAAGTGTTTTCATTATTAAGCCAACGTTATAGGTGGAGTTTTAAAAAAATCTTAACAAGTGTTTCTATTGTTAATTCACCATTATAGGTGAAGTTTGAAAGTTTGAAACTAGCGAAGTACCTCAGTAGTGGCTGGATCAAGAACGGGAACCACCAAGGAGGCTATAATAGCGAGAACTATTGGTGGCAGGCTTACTTCCTCAGAGGACCCAACGACACCCTCAACAAAATAAGCCTCAACGTTCGGTAAAGCTCATGCACTAGCAAAAGGTACCAAGGCAAACATAGGAGTCTCGCTTGAAGAGGACGTTCGACTTCAAAGTGATGCCCTAACATTGGTGGATGCAGAAGAACCACCACGCTGGGCAGAAACATCAATCATGGCCTCGGGAATATGCAGAACACCAAGGTAAGAGGGTGGGGCAAGATCTGGAGAAAACTACAAAAGTGAAGCTAAGTGTCAGAAATGGGGAATAAGTACAAAAGAAGTGAGAAATACCTTTAAGGCTTACTTACATCAGTTATGGAAGTGAATAGGGGAACTGCAGCTAGGGGTCTCATCAACACAGTGGGAAGAAGAATGTTATCTAACAAAGACACCATTTCGACCTAAGGAATCCCAACATATTAAAGATCAGCATGTTAAACTCACTCATTTCTATAGACATGGGAGGAGGAACGGAGGCGATGGGAAATGCCTTCAAAGGAATTTGAGGCTGAGTTTGAGACTTGGACATTGAGGAAGTCCCACTCTTGGACTTCCTAGTCTTTTTGGCTAGTGGTTGAGAAGGCCCTTCCCCAAAGACTACCTCTATTGAAACCCCTTCACCAGAAATACCTCCAGAAATAGTAGGCTATTTGGATGTTGGGCTTTTTTGGACTTTAGGGTAGCAACATGAATCATAGTATATTCTCTAACATCCGGTTACTCTTCTTATCTACCCGATGCTCAAACGCAACTCCTTCACCATCGCCTCCTAAAAACTCTTTCAAAAGTGTGACAAACATATCTTATCCCGATTTAAAACAATATTAAGTGTCACCCCATGCAATCTCACTACCTCTACTATAAACAATTGTGTAAACTACACGGTCATGTAATACATCTAAACTACGAAGAAATGAGATACCTTAATCAACTAATCCTATGATGACGTCGATCAAAATTCTCCTCCATCTTCGTACCAGAATCTACAAAGGATGTATGACTTTGACTGGCCTCTAATGATCAACCTTCACCATTGAACATGTGGTGCACTTGGGTACGAACTATGCTATGTCCCTCTTCATACCGTCCTAATTAAAAATAAATATTTCTAATTTATCCCCTTCATTTCAGTATTTTTATGGTCCCATACAGTGAATGAAGCCCAAACTTATGTTATATTTTTTCTACTCACCCTTTTTGGTGAGTATTTCGTGTTTTGCATGCTTCCCTCATGTTTTATTGGTTATTCGTGCAAGTGTATGGGGGAGAAAGATCGAAATGGTGAAAAATCGAAAGAAAGGGAAGTCAAGGGAAAATTTGTAATTTTCAACTACAACTCAGAGGAGGATCCAACTGAAAAGTTTAAGATCTTGAAGTCACAAGCACACCGGAAAAAATGACTGCCCGATTTGAGCTACAAATAGAAAGTTATGCATGTTCTATGTTAACAAGAGAATCTAGTGGGAAAGTGGTAAATAATAGAAATTTGAGAAAATAAGGTATTCTTAGGCAGAGGAATGAACTGAACCAATTCGGTGCCCTATGTGATTAGATTCACCCTATGGGTTCTGTTCGGTATGGGTTCGCCTAGTGGGTTCGGTCCAAGACAGGAATTTTTGTTTTTTCCTATCTTTTAGCTAGAAGAGTTTGAGTAAATGGGGACTTCTTAAAACGACTTCATCAATATCACTCATTGTAGGACAACAAAAGATTAATAACTTCTTGGAGAGATTTTGATATATTGTTGGATTGAAAATTCAATGCAAGAGCTTAACATTTTTGAAATTTCATTCCATCTTTGTTCTTTTTGATGCCTTACTTTCTCCATCATTGGTAATGCATATTCATCATTATTTCTTCATCATGTCTACTTGCAAGTCAATAATCTGATGCATAGTTATTATGACCATTTACGACTAGACTTTTAGAGAGTTAGGTAACATGAACCCCATATACGTATGTATTTTAGATATAAAATTTGACATATCCATATATATAATTACTAGGGTTTGATACTTTTGTTGAGACTAATATTGTAGCTCCCTTAACACGTTGTCGTAGGTAGACGGAGTATCGAAGGATATAATACACGTGTCAATAAATTTGTCACTTATGTTAGTTTACTTGTTGACTAAATAGTGTTCGGAGTAATATTCTCACATATTTAGTGTTTTCATTCAATTAATATTTGTTTTAATTAAATATATAATTATAGAGAATTTTGTATGTAACGAAAATACCTGCATTTCAGGTGATTGAATCCCGAATCCACTTTTTGGAAATAGTATTAAAAAAAATTAGTTTTTTCTTTATTACATATTAAAATTGCACTTGCTAGTTAAGTTTCCTTAAATATGAAAAAAATTTCCCAAAAATCAATCACCTTTTCTTTTATTTCAATAGTCAATATCAAGATTTTCGAAGCCTACCTTGTAGTCATCATCACATTTATTGTCGTGGTCCTAGAGGATTTAACCTCTATATATCGGGTATTACTTGAGAGACCCACTTGCACTTTAGTCGTTGGTACACACATAACAAACAAATTCTAGGTTACGTCAAGGTTTTGGCGTCCTTGCCAGAAAAGTAGGTAGACACACTAGGTTAGGTCGTATTAATCTAAGAATTTGACTCTTAATCCTAAAAAGCCAAAAAAATCATTAATTCTAAAAATTCAAAAAAAAATCAAAAGATTCAAATAAATTAGAAAAATATAAACATTCTCTTGAATCCTTAAATGCAAAATACTCAGCTCAATCCAAATTTCGAGCCTATAGTGCAACTCCCTCCTTCTGGCAATAAGACACTAAACACTCTAAGTTTTTTGGAACCTCCTCCTACACTGATTAGTCATGCCAAGATTCGTACGTCTAGGAGCTATGGTGAGGAAAGTTATTCTATAAATGTGAGAGTGATGTCTGATCATGCTAGTTTCGAAATGGGAGAGGGAGCAACATCTTACCGCCTTATAAGATACCACTTACATCGAGAGTAAACTGTCGCTCTAGGATGCATTATATTTTCATATAATTTTGGGAATTAAACTTTAGGAATGTGATGATTGAAATTATCCCATACTTTCAAGGTATGGAGTCCAAGAAGCCTTATCTCCACATTAGATAATTCGAGGAGGCGTGCGTGATCCTTAATAATCAATCTTGTACCCAAGACGTAGTGCGCCTCAATCTTTTCACATTTTCACTTAATGATAAGGCCAGGACCTATATTTGAATATTAGCAATGAACTTGATAGATACATGGATAGACATGCATGCTAAATATCTCCAGAAGTTCTTTCACATACATAGGATCAACTCTATTTTGGATCAAATTCAGACTTTTAAGCAAAATTATAATGAGCCTTTTGATAAGTGTTTGGAGAGGTTCAATAAGTTAGTTAAAATGTGGACACACCATGGCTTTGAGAAGTGGAGAATCATCTCTTACTTCCATAATGGGCTTAGCCTAAGTTTAGACCTGAGACTACTCAAGCTAGGAGAGCTTTTTGTCTTAGATCTGAACAATATCGAGGACCACTTTAAGTATGTCATTGAGACTACTCAAGCTTGGGACACATCAGATCCGGACACTCAACCCAAAGATGGAAGCACATTCATAGATCCTTTATCTTTTAGAGTCTATCACTTGGAAAAAGGTACCAAGTTGAAGCTCCAAATTAACCAATTACCCAAGCGACTAGAAAATGTGGCCAATTCTCTGGGAGAGATATATCCGACTATCAAATAATTTACCGAAGGAGAGTTGTGCGATTTATTAGGAGGGACATTTAATGAAGTAATGTCTGACTATTCATGCATACAATGTTATACTTCAAGACCAAGTTGAGGAAGTGGGTGCTTATAAGGGTAATTTTAATGCCCCTTGTGGTAATTCTTGTAATCCCTCATTACAAAATGACATGAGTTTTTGTTATGTAAAATCAAATGCTAAAATGAAATTGTATCCACACCTTTCCCCAAAACCGAGACAAATCCCACCTTATAGACAAGCGCCACCAATGCAAGCGCCTCCTCTTGTGCCTTATGTGATTACACAGTGAAATAGTGTCGAGGACAGAGTTGCCTAATTTATGGAAAATCAGTCGTGAATAAATGCCCAAAATGCTCAAAATTGTGATGACTTAAAGGCATGGATTTCTATGTTTCAATCTTGCTTAAGTGTCCAAGAAAAGTGCAAGTTTCCTGCCGAAGGCCAACGACCTACCCAAGGTTAGAACTGTATGAGCTCTCCACCCGATGAAAATAAAGAGCAATGTCAAGTGGTAACCACTCTACGTAGTGGGAGAGTTTTTTACTTGTCACGTCCCCCACACGATGTGGAAAATGACAAGGAGGTTTTTCCCTACAAGCAAGAGGCCGATGATGCTCCCTTGGAATAGCGTGACAAAGGCGACACGATTAGCCCTGGGTTGGTAATGATTCCCCCTATATATGCACCTTACGCTTAATTGTTGATCCATCCTCCTAAAGGGGCCTCCCATGATGAAATTCTAAAAGTGCTTTATCAAGTTCATCTTAACTTACCTTTCCTTGAGGACATCAAGAAAATTCCTACGTATGCTAAGTTTCTAAAAGACTTACTCACGATAAAACGTAAATTAAAGGTAAATAAGAAGGTTTTCTTAGCACAAAAAGTGAGTTCGATACTTTTGAGCGACCTCCCACCAAAGTATAAAGATCGCGATGGACCCATAATTTCTTGAATAATTGGAGAGAATAAAATCGAGAGAGCTTTCCTAGGTTTAGAGGAAAATGTCAAGATTCTTCCTTATTCCATTTATAGGAAGATAGATTTGGGATCTTTAATCCCACCAAAATTACTTTCTAATCACGGGTCATTTCGTGAAGATACCCCATCGGATAATTGAGGAAGCGATCATCCAAGTTCACACTTTCTACTTTTTGTTATATTTATTCATTTGGAACATGGATACTTTCATCATGTTCCCGTTATTCTTAGCCTTCCCTTCGTAGCATCGACCAACGTGTTAATTAACACATTTAATATGGAAATGCAACTCACATTCCAGAATATGGTATTTGAAATAAATATCTTCAAGATCATCGAGTAAATGGGTGATGCCGACAAGTTACACGAGTCGAATCCACTTGAGTCATGTTAGTTGATGGCGAGCGAGAGCGAGAGTGCGTACACAGATTTGATCGAGAGTTGAGTGAAATGAGTGGATTTTGGATGTGGGCGGGAGTCAAGAGGATGTGAGAGACGCTAGTTGGGTCTCTCGATCCGAGGAATTTCCACCGATGCAATCATACAAGGTTCCCTCCGACATTAAATTTCCATAACTCGAATTGAAGAAGCTTACTTCTAACATCATATATGCTTATTTAGGAGAGGATGAGATATATTGTTGCATCCACGAATCCTATGTTTATAATAGTGAGTAAAGAATAAAATAAATATAACAAATATATTAAAGGCAGTGAAAATTTCAATTATTTTTATTAGGGAGATGCGTAGCATCTTATTACATAACTAAATCTGAAATAAAGGGAAATACATCACTTATTCGTACATGCCATATATAAGGTAAAACTGCTAGCAAACATTCAGGAGATATAAGAGCTGATAAGTTGTGTTGTAGATATTCCAATGGGGACTACCCTCTTTATCCTCTACTAACCATACGTACGTGACCAAAAAGAATTTTTGGGGTAAAATAAAATAAAATTCCATATGTGCGTGAGGTGTCTCATCTTCTTTAGGTTCTTCGTCCATATGGAACAAAAACAATTAAGAAGATATTCCAAGTATATTTTCATTTCAATACAATGTATGGGGGAAAAATATATTATTACAGAGTAATTGGATTTAATATTCAGGTCATAAAATTTGGAGGCAATTAAAATATCATAGAGCTGTCAGGGGTGTACTGGCATTTATTATATGTAAATGAATGAAATGGTGGAGTGTAATAAGTTAAGGGTAAGATTATAACAAGATAGCCTATACATTATCGGTTAGAAGGTCCTTAATTACGTATACATACTATTATAATATTGTCCAAAGAATAATAAGCAACAATACATGGAATCCCAAAATATTAGGGAATAATAAACCTAATAAAGCCTTGGTACACTTAGCTATAGTGGAACTCATACGCATGTAGCAAATAAAAACTCGGCACTCAACACTGGAGTCCTACAAACAAATTAGAATTACAGTTGTATACCGGATAATGGTTTATAAATTGAAGGATAATATATAATTACAGTAGGTTTGTAGGGATATAGCACAAATAAGGTTAAACAAAAGAGTTCAGTTCTTTTACTCAGTCATAAGCTGTAACAGTTTATCAATTTTATGAATAACTGAAATATCAAGAGAGTCAATATACGGAATAAAAATGCAGTAAACAAATTTGTTCGTATTTAAAATATGAGTTCAGCATTATCACATAGCGATATAAAAACCATTAATTTTGAAAGACATAAGCTCAATGCTAATACTAAAATTAAAATCACCTACATTGAAATTTCTACAGCTTTCTAGTGTGTAAGTGTAATTCACAAGGTTGATTGGGAAGTCTGAAGTCATGGAGAGTGTAAGTAGGTCATAAAGGCCTAATATAATGTGTATTTGATGTAGTAAGATACCAAACTGAAATTAATTGAAGTGTAAAATTAATTAGAAGGGTTATAATTATAATTTTAAATTATTTTTATAGTTAATGTTTACTATAGTTCTAGTTGGATTAGAACTTAATAATATAAGACAAACATGTTTTACTTTAGCTAAATAAATTTTAAAGAAAGTTTGAGGTCATTCTGGGATACTTGAAAAATAGCCAGGGGTTTATATGTAAACTAAAACTTAATGTTTTTAAACTTAAAAGTAGTTTTCTTGAGAAATTGTGGTCCAGGGATTCAGACAGGTTGATATAATTTACCATTTTATTCAAAATAAAAAAAAATATTTATGGAAAAAAATCAGAATTTTCTGATTGGATACGTGCCCTCACGCATTGAGTCAATCTAATCTCGCTCATTGTTTGACTCCCACTCGCACAAGTGTAACCTATTCATCTTTGACCTTCGATAGTTCGATATTAGGGTTTTGAAACTTTGACCTCAAATTTAAAATGTTTTAGAAATCCTCTCACGTTTAGTCCTAAATGAAAGTTTCCTAATTTTTGAAGCGAAGTCTAACCATATTGATTTTAAGAATTTTGGTGGGCTAAATCGAGCTATTGGTTTTTTGTAACTTAAAGCTATGATTCCTATTCTGTGGCATTTAGGGTTTTGTTCTGTATAAAAAATGTTGAAGAATAATCATGTTTTGAGGGATTTTGGTGGAGTAAAACTCTTGAATTAGTTTTTTGTAATTTTTAGGGCCGAAAACTTCAAGCGTTGATTTGGGGTATTAAAATAAGGTTTTGTTCCAATTGAACTTTGCACCTAGGTTCCTGAGAACCTAAGCCCAAGTTACCTTGCTTTGAAACTGGTTCAAAGTCAAGGAAGCGTAATCCACCATTGAAGCTCAAGCTTTGATGAATTTTTCTCATTTTTGAGACATTTCAATGAATACATACATTAACATTAAAATCAAAACTCATATTTCTACTCTCTATATATGCAGAAACATAACTAAATTGAAGAACAAGCATTCATACATAAAATAATAAAAAGAAAAATTCCCAAGTTTTTACTTTGAAATAGCTCTCAGCTGGGATGGTTTTCTATTGGGTAAAATAGGGTATTTATAATGTTTGTGGAGAGGAGTTAATTTTAAGGTTTGGATGTGGAGATGAGGTTGAATTGCATAAGTTTTCACCAAGATTTTATTGGATGTAGACTAGGTATCATGTTTAACCCACATGGTACAAGCTATAATGGTCTCCAGTTAGTGCCATGTCACCATGGGGGAAAGGGTAAATATATTTAGGGTTTGGTTTTGGTCCTTAGATAGTTTTTGAATTAGTTTTAAGGGTTTTAAGTTATTTTATAAAAGTTTATTACTTTATGTGCAATATATTCAAATCTAATGGTGGTGGTTCTTGATATTCCTATAAAATACAAGTCATTTAATTAAACTTTGAGTGAAATTTAGAGTTCAAATGATATATAAAAGTGTAAGTTACCTTAAATCTTCCGTTAAGGGAATTTTGGTAATTTGGTAAAAGTTTAGAGTTTATTTGGAATTTCCATCTATTCAAGGGACTATGGGCATGTTTAAGGTATGTTTAGAGTGGGTTGTTACACATGGATTGCTGTTGTCTCCTCGAGACTAAATGAATAGCACGAAAGGAAGATTATGATCATTTTGAGGAAGAATAATGGTTCCCTCGGTAGGTCCGTCATAGATTTGAAGGGTATAAATCCGTTTTATACCGATTAAATCCACAAAGAGGAGGATGTGAACTCCTCTAGGGAGATGCAAATAACTTTGAACTTGGTCATGAAAGATAGCGTTAGAACAAACATTATTAAATTATTGGATGCGGGCATCATCAATTCCATCTCGGATAGTAAGTGGGCAAGTCCAGTTCAAGTCACCTCGAATAAGCCGATAATGACTGTGGTTGGGAATGGAAAAGGGGAACTTAATCAAAAACATACCACCACTGGGTGGTGCATTTTCATTGACTACCAAAAGCTCAATGTTGACACTAGAAAATACTATTCCCCTTTAACGTTCATGGACATGTTTGATTGAGTCTCGGGCCACCCATTTTACTATTTTTTAGATGGTTGTTCCAAATATAATCAAATAGGGGTGGATGTCTTAAATCAAGATAAGACTATGTGGACGTGTCCATTTGGGATGTTTTCCTACATACGCTTGCCTTTTATATTGTGTAATGCACCTACGAACTTTCAATAATGTCAAAATATAAGTCATTTGATTAGACGTTTGGATAAAAATGGGGTTCAATCGATATAGGGAAGTGTAAGTTATCTTAAATTTTTCCTCAAGGAATTTTTGGTAAATTGGTAAAAGTCTAGGGGTTAATTGAAATTTACATATATTCAAGGGACTAAAGGCATGTTTAAGGTATGTTTAGAGTGAGTAGTTACATTCTTTCCACCTAAAAAATTTCTTTCGATAATTAACCGAAAAAAGCCAAAGTTGTTATTGTATCATAGTCTCATATGTTTCCCATATTGCCTTTTCAATACATGGTGTTTGCAAAGAAATTTGACTAGTGGTACAGTTTTTGCTGGAGAATCCTTTCTTGTCCATCGAGAATAGGAATAAGGATTTCATCAATCTTATGGTTAAATTCAATTTTCGTATTCTTCCAAGTAGTGATGTGACTTGCGTCAGAGATGCATCTTCACAACTATGAAACGTGAAACATAAGATGAAGATTTGATAGTTCAGGGACAATACTCTACTGGTCTAATATGTTCGATGGTTTTAAAGGGACCAACATATCAAGGTTTTAATTTTACTTTTTTTTTTAAATCGAATTGTCCCCTTTATTGGATATTCTCTCAAGAACACTTGATTATTTACATGGAATTATAGGGTCTTTCGTTGAGTTCCAGCGTAACAATTTTGTCGACTCTTGGATGAATGTAATCTTTCACAGATAGGGCATATCTTTTATATGTATTTAATGACGATCTCAGGTCTAAGTGTGTTATTTTCTCCCCAATAATTCCAACATAAGGCCAAACGATAAGGTCATCCATAGAGGGCTTCATAGAAAGTGGCGTGAATGCTAGTCTGATAACTATAATTAAAAGAGAATTTGATCAAGGAAGGATGATTATTCCATGAGTCGAGAATGTCTAATGTGTAGGAATGTAACATATCTTCCAGAGTTTAAGTTTCATGTTCATATTGTTCATCGGTTTGAGGATGAAAATCAGTTATTAGGTAGAGTTTGGTTCCTAAGGAAGTTTGTAAAGATTACCAAAATCATTTGATAAACCTGGGGTCTCGATCAGATACAATAGAAAAAAAATGCTCCATGAAGCCCAACGATTTCCTTGATATAGAGTTCACGTAGTCATTGGAAGAAATCGATGGATCGAGATGGCAGAGAGTGGGCATATATTGTAAGACGGTCGATGATAACCCATATCATATTATATTCTTAAGAAGTTTGGGACAATCCACTGACAAAGTCCATGGCTATATGATCCCATTTCCATTTCTGGATGGGAAGTGGTTGGAGTAAACCATTGGGGTGTTGATGTTTAATTTTCATTTATTGCAATGTTAGACACTTTGGTATGAAGTGTATAATATCCTTCATTATATCGAGGCACCAATAATGTTGATTTAGGGTTTGAAACATCTTATTGCTTCCATGGTGAATCATGAATTTAGTGGGGTGAGCTTCCAACAGGATCTCTTTTCATATTGAGATGATCAAAGTAACACATAATCAATTTTGTGAATTTTGATCCACGTTTGGGGTCCAATGTCCAATCAGTTATGGGGAGATTGTTTCTATGTTTTTGCTTTTGATAACCCAAAAATTCATCTTAGTCTTGAAGACCTATAATTCTTTTATGTAGAATGGGAGGAGAAATAATGTTTTTTAAAACAACGATTTCCATTGCAATCTCTCAAAACTAAAAATACATTTTTTACACACACATATAATAAGCTGCCATTCGAATCTATGGGATAAACCCCACCTTTATGCTGCATAGGAACTATGGGCCTTCGATGCCTTTATAGGCTACGTAGGCATCTCGGGCTAAAACCGCGACTCGAGTCCAATTCCCCAGTTTTCTAATTTTCCCATTTTCGCATTTGCATCCTTTTCATTTATACATTATTAAATATATATCACATTTGCCTTTTATCTAACCAATATTATTATTCCATTATAACGGTCACTATCTCGATAAACGCATACATCGTATTTGCTATCTATTATTTTGGAAATGTTCTTATGAATCACCTCACTCAATCTTTTACATGATATGAGTTGGGATATTCCAATCTCCATTTATATATACACGCACACACATTTCACTGATAAATTAAGAAAATAGTAAAACAATCCCATGAGGGATCGAAAGGGCGGGATGGGTGCATGATAACTTGGTTTTGTATGTATGTCGTTGTTGTTGAAAGCCAAGTTAGTCAAAATCCTCAAATACCTACAAATATAACAACTTAAGTATAGAGGTAAGTAAGGGTATCAATACACATTCTAGGGAGTAAAGCGAATGGAACAAATTCAAATGTAATTCACTTTTTATTTTCTTTTTGTGCGTTTTCACTTTTTCTAATTTTTTTAGCTTTTTCAATATTAAAACAAAAGGGTGAGGTGAGATTTTAAACTAAACTAAACTAAGATGAAAATAACTAACTAGAAATTCACTAAAATGAAAATTAAAGTCTAAACTAAAAATAAGAGATAAATTGAGGTAAATAATTATGAGAACAATCAAGGAGTGAGTTTACACCACAAATTTTAGTTATTCTAATTAATTAATTTAATTATTTGAATTCTCCCAAATTAATATCAAAATTACAAACCAACTCTCGTTGCAAGTGTAATTATAATAGTAATCTTTTAGAAAATTAAGTTTAACACCCCACAACTCTAGAAAAGTAGATCTACACTCCTTTTAATTAATCACCCGCTAGGATCGATCAATTAGAATTTATGTCAATCTTATAAAATAAATTTAGAGTTGAAATTCAAATGATAATACCCCACTTAAGAAATCCCTATCTCTAGTTCGAATCTAAAATGGGTATTATCACTAGAATTTCAATTTTCTCTCGAAAATCATTTATCCTCTCTCGAGGCGTAAATCTAAGGGTGAGGGATCAAATTTAACATTCAAAGGGAAATTTCAAGTAAGAAAACTAATTAAACTAAAATAATATCAAATAAGGGTTTCACCCCACCCCTTGAAAGGGGTTTTACCCTAACATGATATGAAATTTAATAACTAAATAATCAAAGGCATATATAATAAAAGAGTATATTGGGAAAAGTGGCTTAAAGTCAGGTAGATAAAATGATTTTGCTTGGTTGAGGTTCAAATGGGTCTTGGGTTAAGAGATGTGGGATTCGGGTTTGGATGGTTCACAGCGGGTAGGGGAGTATCTTGTTTGCGGTTTGGTCGTCGGTTTTCGGGGGTCAAAACCGGGGGGTAAGGAGAGTTTGGGTTGTGGCCTTGCGGGTCAGCTCCGAGTTGGGGAGAGGTTTGAGGTCGGCGGCGAGTTGGTGTTGGGTCGGAGTGAGGAGGTTCCGGCGCTGCTGGGGACGCGACTCAGGTCGGCGTCCAGCTCGCCGGCGGAGGTACTTAACGGCGCCGGGGCAGATCGGGGGTAGGGGCTTGGGACAGAGGTGGTCGGAAGTGGGTAATGGTGGTTTGTTGAAAATGGAGGTAGAGGAGAGAGATTGGGTGGAGGTTGAAGAAGGTGGAGGGGTGATGTTAGGATGTGGTGGAGGTGTATGGCTTAAGGGTAAGGGTGGGGTATGTCTTTGTGTGTGTGTTTAATTAGGACCCCTAAAATAAAATTAATTAAAAAATAAAAACCTAAAAAAAAATAAACTCCTAATTAAAATAAAACAAAGACTCAAATAAAAATTTAAACTAAAAAGAAATAAAAATAATAAAAATAAAAATAAAATTTAATAAAACTTAAAATTAAAATCCTAAAAAGAAAATGTAAAAATTAATAAATATCCTAAAAATTAAAAATCCTAATAAAATAAAATAAAACTAAAAACTAATAAAAAATTAAAATAAAATAAAATTATACTAATAAAAATAAAAATAGAAAATAAAATCTAAAAATTCTAAAATAAATTTTAAAAAATATTAAATAAATCTAAAATAAATCCTAAAAATAAAAATAACACAAACTAAAAATCTAAAAAATAATAAAATGACACAAATAAAACACACACAGACTTAGGGTAAGTTTGGGCTAGGTTTAGGCTCGGGTTAGGGCACGGGAGAGGGAATTAGCTCCATAAAATGCACAATTACCTTGATTTAAGCATTTGAACTCTGCAATGCACACTCCACAATACTTAAACTTAGGTTCACTTATATCCACGTATTGCACACATCACTTAGAATATTCATGCTTAGGTGTCACTAACGCACACATCCACTTGTCACACTTATGTATATCCATGATCACTCACACTTGTCACATACCACTTGTAGTTTATCCATGGTTAGGGTCACTATGACACACTGACTCATAGATGGTCACACACCACACACTCTCACGTATCCATGCTTAGTATAATCTCCATGTTAGATTTACTTTTCATGATACTTATACATTCTTACCTATTAGTATAGTGCTTGCCATGCTAAATAAAATACTTTCTCCATAATATACTAATGAAGAATCATGAAATTTTCACATTACATCACAATAGAGCATGGTTATTAATGAAATTTTGTCTCGTAACTAGGGCGGGGGGGGGGGGGGGGGGGGGGGTCACTTTGTGATGGGCGCTGGTCCGACAGGTCGCAGTTAGACTAAGCAATATGACTCTCATCTTCCATTGGCCATATACATTCTACGTATATCGAATGGTTCCCCGCATTGTACTACTTGACCGAAGTAATGATGGGAGGTATATCGTAGGTAACTCATTCACATATGTCAAGTATATCGAATTTTCTCTCACACATACTATCCCCATGAGGTATATTGTGAGGCAATTCACGTACACTCATGCATATCATATGGCTTGTCCAGACGTACTGATTTCCCTTAAAAGCAAGATGTATACTGTGGAAGTCTTGCGAAATGGGGGAATGCTTCCAATTAACCCAACAAGTGCATACCCTCGTATAGGTGTCAAACCTAGGGAACTCATATTTAGTTTGCCGATTACTATCAGAAACTTTGCCGATATGATGGGTTAGCATGCCGCCCAAATTTTTGTGTTATTTTGTCTTTTTCGAAATGGGATCCTATCTATGAGCCTAGTAACAAGTCAAATCGTGTTTTACATCTTTTTCAAACCCAATTTTTCAAGGCTCAAGTCCCATCCGACATTTATTTCGGCATTTAGTTAAACCTAATACAATGTGAGAACATAATGATATTAATAATCATGCTGAGATCATTTTCTAGTTTTTCCTCTTTCTTCCCCAAAAGTGTTAAAAACATTTTCCCTCTCTTTTATCAAAATACCAAAAACATTTACCTTCCTTTTATCATAAATGTCAAAAACAATTTTCCTCCTTTTTACCCAAAATAGTTTTTCCTCCTTTCCTCTAAAAATTTCGAAAACATTTTATTTCTATAATAAAGACTTTCCTTCTTCTATTTTAAAAATAAATTTGAATCATTTATCCTTCTGAGGACAATCGCATCCCCAACCCTTAACCTGACTCCCTATTGTCTTTGGCCTTCCGTCGAATCCCCGAGGCTACGTCGGTTCCCTTGCTTCTTCATTCGAGTCCAAAATTTTCTTTCACCTACTTTTTATATTGAACACAGACCCAATACCGAATGTGAATCCTTATTTAATGATGGATCTAACCCAATCTACTTCCAAGAATAACAACCTTCAAACAAAGGTTCATGAGCACACTCTCTGTGCCCTTCTACCAATGGGCCACCGCTAGCTCAACTCCCTATGCCAAATCTTTCACAGCCAAGGGTTAACCTACCCATGACCATTGATTCAAAGGAATAAGTGTTGAACAATGTAAAAGAGGACCTTAAGATGATAACCAAGAAGTTTAACCAAGTCTGTATCTTTAAGAACAACATGTATTGCTCTCATATGTCTCCTTATCCTAAAGCAAGGCGATCGAAAAAGTTCAAGATGCCTAACGTTGAGAATTTATGTGGTAGTCCCCCTCCCCCAATTATTCATCTCTGAAGTTATCACAGAGCCATGAATATCATAGGTGCCTAATGGCCTAAATATTCAGACAGACTTTGAAGGATAACGCTCTTCGTTTGTTTTTATCTCTCGAAGAATCCATAATTTGTTGTTAGGAGGACATTACCCATGAATTAATGTCATATTACAAATACAACAAGGAGTTAGAGGTTACCCATTATGATTTAGAACTTCTCAAGAAGAATCATAGGGAAACTATCAGTAATTTCATAGCAAGGTGGAGGGAGAAACCAACCACCATGACCATTTAGCCTTACCAATAGGCGAAGTTTAGTATTGTGTAGAAGTGATTCTTGCCCCATGTTCGAGAAATAATGGGAAGACTGTATTACCCCCAATTTCGAGCCCTAAAGGAAATGGTAGTGGATATTGAAGAAAGTCTTCGCAACATAAAAGTTAATACAAAGAAATTATCCGAATAGCTCACTCCTATAAAGTGTGAACAGCCTGCCAATACCACAATTTTAACCATCAATAACATCTCTCAGCCTTCCACTTCATGGCTGCTAGAAAGCCTACCTAACGAAGTCAAAAAGGAACACACCGAGCTTAACGCTCCCCTCTCTAAAGTGTATCAATCTCTTTTGATCCGAAATATTATTAAGACGTTGGACCTGCATCCATTACTATACCCACTTCCCAAAAATTTTAAACCTTATGTCCATTTCGATTTCCATCAAAATGTCAGCCATACCATGAATCAGTGTTTCCATCTCTCAAATGTAATCTAAGGCCTGATTGACTAGGGAATCATTGCCCCACCACACAATCCTAAACCAAACTCTACCCATAATCCACTCCCAAATCATACAAATGCCATATTCCTATAATAAGACCCAAAATTGATCCATCTACCTAGATTGTACCTAGTAAATCGCCCATCATACCCATATATTCCCTTAAACCCCTACAAGTTTTGCCATAATTTCTCCTACATCCTACCTATTTTGCAAATTAGGCTCTGTCACTCCTTACTAGATCATGTATTATTGTTTGTACCCATTTCGAAACGAAATATATGGAATTATTAGCAGCATTGAACCAACTCCTAGAGTTCGGGCTAAATTGTCCTTAAAGATGACCATGGACTGCCAGTGATTCCTTATACTATTCTTGGAAGCTAAAAAATGGGCTCGAGAGTTAGATAATTCAGTGGTACCTACCGATGAAGTCAACTTAGATGATTTCATCAAGATTATGGAAGACTTATTTTGACAGACCGATGAAATTTCCAGTATGTCCAAGATACTTGATTCTTTGAAACTACAAGGGTGCATGTTCCCTTTGCTTCTACATCTCCCCATTGACTGGGAAGGTCTTTACGATGAGGCCATTGTGGTTGTATAGTTCATTAACTTCTCTTAGGAGGATGGCATCATTGCCATTGGATGGGGGGATAAATTCGATGGTTGAGATTAAGAGAAAAAACTATAAAATACTAGCCTAATAATCATTATATATGGAATTGTATTGTTTGAGGAGCTTTAGGAGAAATAAACAAAGTGGCCAAACAACCCAAGATAGATGAAGATACATGGTTTCTATTTTTTCCCTCTTTATGATCCATATGACTAGATCATGGAGGCATTACTAGGTTTCAAACCCATAATCAGTAATAATCGACAAGGGGGAAGCTGTTGAGAAACTTCCTATACCGAAAATAACCCTCAAAGGGATCAAGATCCTCCATTAATTAATAAAAACTCAGGCTAAAATCACTTTGTGGGGACTCTTTATGTCTTCTTAGTTGCACCAAAATACCTTAATTAAACTACATATCGCTCCTTTGACCACACCAGAAGAATCATTGAATCTGGTCGGATCTCTAACCTCTACTAGAAAGCTCTCTTTCTCTGAATAAAAATTTTATTGGATCCAAATCATAACTAAGCTCTCAATATCTCTCGTGAAGTTAGGGTAAAGACCGTCCCACTTTCTCTTTTCGATAATGGATCAACTTTTAATTTTTGCCCCCTGGGAACCCTTAATTTCTTGGGACTGAAAGTGAGCGACCTTGCTCAACCTTAGCTCATCGAAAAGTAATGGGATCTATAAATCTTGAAGTAGGGGTTGGTCCTATAAATCCCATTACTGAATTCCAGGTCATCGACATCCCGACTTATTTCAGCCTGTTACTCAGACGACCATTGATCCATAGTATCAAGGGTGTGTCTTCTTCCCTCCATCAAAAACTGAAGTTTTCCACCAATGGCCATGTCATCACCATCTTGGGTGACGATGATATTGCTAAGAATGGAAGCACTACTGATTCATTAATAAAGATACAACTTCAGGAAAATGATATGCTTCTTTTAGGATTTTTAATCGAACCACATCTGCTCCCGGTAGGGGCTGATTTCAAAGATAGATTTTATCCAGAACATAACCCTCATGACAATGTTAATGTGATACAAATTTTTAATAATATGCGCTTTATGCTCGGAATGGGGCTAGGACTATGACAACAGGGAATACTAAAACCCATAGTGTTGAAGAAGGCCTTTCCTCCTTATAGATTGGGTTATCAGCCATCCAATAATTATCCACCAACTTCAGTTGAAGAGAAGGCAAAAATGTACTAAGACTATCTCAAGGTATTCCTTTAATGGAAGATTTATCAAAGAGGGTAAATATTTCTCCTTTTGTGGCTTTCCAAAAAAATGGTATGATCATCTTCACAAAAAGATGAAGATATGAATATAAATCTTTTTCCAAGATATCTACTCTTGGGCCGAAAGTTCCATGCATCAAGTGGAACCACTCATTAAGAAGACTATAACTGCTACAGGAGATTCTGAGGGAAGTGACTTTGAGTATTCATTCAATCTGCAGAAACTAGGGAGGACACTCTGCATGATCTACTCAAGTTCTACATTATTGGATCCATACATCTTAATCAAAGATACTGATACCCCTCTCCTCAATCAGCATGCTATACCTATTCAACCCGCTGAAATAATACTTAATACAAATGTTTATTTTATTTCCCCTTCTTTTCTTGTTCCTCCCTATTTTGATCATCATGTAGTCGAGACCTCCTTTGATGAGGTTCTCAACTCCGTTTTCCCCAACTATGAAATAAATGAATATTTTGAGTATCTTGTTGTGCTTTACATCATTTGTCTTGATCAAACTCTTGATGATGATGATTTTGCAAATGAACAACTCTTAACTGATCTAAATAAGGTTAATGACAAACAACATAATCGCGTTTAAATTAATAATGATAAAACTGTTGTTATTAATCTCGATTCCAGTAGTCAACTGCGCGAGAATAGGATAAGGTCAACCCTTATTGACCAAGAGCACGCACAAATTGAAGGATTATTAAAGGAATTTATTGATGTCTTCATATGGTCCTATGATTACATGCTCGACATTAATCCCGAGATAGCTCAGCACAAGATTCTAACGCTCCCATAATGCAAACAAGTCAAACAGATACTACGTAAGCTACGTTCCGTATGGTTGCTAAAGGTTAAAGAAGTGGTCAAATAGTTGAATGTCGGCTTCATTTAGACGATCAAATATCACGAATGGCTAGACAACATTGTACCCGTGATTAAATCCAAAGGAAAGGTTTACATGGATGTTCATTATCAAGATTTGAACATGGCCTCTCCAAAGGATGATTATCCGCTACCCATTATCGACATGATTGTAGAAAATACAGCTAGTCACCCTCTTAAGTCATTTGTTGATGATTTTTCCAGATAAAATTAGATTAAGATACACCGGGATCCCCAAGACAAAATTACATTCTTCACCCCTTGAGAAACATCCAGTTACACCGTTATGCCATTTGGTCTAAAAAATGTAGGAGCTACATACCAAAGGGCTTCCATAACTATCTTTCCTAATATGATACATAACGAAGTCGAGTTCTATGTGGATGATATGATAATTAACTCTAAGACTATGGGAGGTCATGTTCCCGCTATCTGGAAGTTTTTCGAGCAACTACGGCGATACCAGATGCGACTTAACCCACACAAATTTGTTTTTCTATTAACCAAAAGAAAGATCCATGGATTCATGGTTAGGAGAAAGGGATTAAATCAGATCCTACCAAACAAAAAGAAATATTCAAAATGGTACCACCCCAAATGGGGAAGGGAATCAGAGGATTCTTGAGAAAATTACAATATATCAGTTGGTTTAACATCCAGTTGACTTCCATTAGTGAACCCATATTCAGAATCCTCCAGAAGGATTCCACTAAGGTTTGGAATAAATATTGTCAGGAGCCCTTTGATGGAATCAAGCAACAACTAACCCGACCTCAGGTACTCATGCCACTGTAACCTTGTTTACCCCACTCCTATACCTGATTGTAACAAACACCAAAACTGGGAATTTGTTGGCCCAATACCTTAAAGGATCATGCAAAAAGATATCCATCTATTATGCGAATCGCAAGTTGTCTAGTTACGAAGTTAAATACACTGCCTTGAAGAAATCACGTGTCTCCCTCATCTGGGTCACCCAAAAAATTACAACACTACATGCTCACTTTTCCCATCGTACTTATATCCCAAATAAATCCTATCAATACCTACTCTAGAAACCTGCCTTGTCTAGCCGAATGGACCGATAGTTGATGCTATTAGCCAAATTTTATATTGTGTATTTCATGCAAAAATCCATGAAAGGAATAGCCATATATGACTACCCCACTAACTACCCTACGAAAGAAGTCGATATTTGGATCTTCGAATTATCGGATGAAAATATCCTTTGTACCTCCCAAGAAGACCTGCGATGGAAAATGTTCTTTGACGGTGCCACTAACAAGAAAGTATGTGGCATTGGGATACTCGTAATCGCCCATGATGGCTCTCAAAATCCTATTTCCATCGAGATAGATTTTCCCTACACCAATAACATGAATACGAGACAAGAATGGTAGGCCTCAAAGTCTCTCTCAAGAAAGGAATTCGATGCCTAAATGTCTATGGGGATTCAACCCTCATCATCAGTCATGTCCTTAGAAGATGAAAAGTCAAGGACACAAAACTCTTACCCTTCCATGTCTACCTAGAAGATTTGGCCTCCCAATTCTAATATATTACCTTTACTACCTGCCCTGAGTAAAGAACAACTTAGTCGATGCCCTTGCAACCTTAGACTTCATGGTCAACATACTCGAGGGAATAATGATAGCCCCCTTCTTAGTCTAAAAGCAGGCTAAACAAACCCACTATTACCACATTGAGCTAGTCACAGAAGAAGATCCTGATATATTTGATTGCAAGTACTATGATATTTGGAGCCTCCTCAAGCATGGTAGGTTATCCCAAGATTATAAAAAGAAGGACCGAGCAACCCTCCAAAAATAGGCAACCCAATACATTATCAGCGATAAATCACTCTTCAAGAGAAACTTAGATGGAACCCACTTACATGGCATTGCAGGGGCTAACATTGAAGAGATGATGAAAAAAATCCACACTAGGGAATGCGGACCCAAAATGAATGACCATATGCTTTCTAAGAAAATCATCCGACAAGGTTACAGTGCTTATATTCAGGATTGCACTTCTTATGTTCGGAGATGCCTAAAATGCAATCAATTTTCTAATCTCCAGTAGTTACCTCCATAAGAATTGTATAACTTGACTTTTCCTTAGACACACAAGGTATCGATATCATCGGGAAAGTTACACAAAATGCCTCCAATGGGCATGAATTCATCTTGGTTGTAATCTATTACTTCACCAAATGGGTAAAAGTCGAGTCATACTAAGTGATGAAAGCCAAAAAGGTGGCCAACTTCATTCAATATCATAAACTAATATGGGGTCCCACATGAGCTAATATCAGATAATGGGTTTGTATTTTTAAGTAAAAGTTATGAAATTAGTCGACGAGTATGGTATTCAGAGACACAAATCTTCTCTCTATTGACCTCAAACCAATGGTGCAGTCAAAGTCGCTAATATGAACCTCAAGGATATCACCACCAAGATGATCGAGAGTTGTCGAGATTGGGATAATTGAATCCCTTACGCCCTCTGGGTCTATTTCACTTTGGTTCGGGCATCTACTGGGGCTACCCCTTACTCTTTGGTATATGGCATGGAAGCAGCCCTACCCATTGAACTATAAATTCATTCATTACACATCATGATTGAAAGAAAAGTCAGTAAGGAATACTGGCCTCAAAGCCATCTTGACAAGTTATCGCGCTCAGATAAAAGAAGGCTAAAAGCTCTATATCATAGATAAGGGTACCATCACCGAATAACTAGATCATATAATAAGAGAGTTAAGGCTCGTTGTGTTCGAGAAGGGGATATAACCCTTAAAGAAATCATAGAACCCATCAGGGAGCCCAGAGAAAAATTCAATACCAATTGGAGCGGCCCCTATATTGTGAAGAAGATCCTATCTGGTGAGGCCGACATACTCACTGACCTTAATGGAGAAGATATGGCTCGTGCAGTCAACTTCGACCAACTCAAGAAATTTTACCCTTACTTCAAAATATCAGCGCGCTATGACTCTTCTCACCTCCCTTATATTCTAAGAAAATCTTTATTTCCCTCTATTCAGAACTACGTTGGGCCTGATCCTCCAAAACCCTTTTTTTCTTTAAAAAACGAAACTCAAATATTTTTAAAACCCCCCCAGAGGTACCTACGCAGTTTATTCTTTTCTTATCTCCGAGAATGACGGTTCATTTTCTCATTTACATGAACAAAAGGATTATGTTTGCCTTAGAGATTGGTATAGATAATTCAAATGCAAAACTAATCAAGAGGAACAACGATATAATTAAAATCTTTTTTATTTCATTTTAGTACGATTACGAATATCGTCGTAGGTAGTCAAACATCATCCCCCACCAACCTAACCTTATCGTCCTAAAAATAAAATAAGCCAAACTACTCCTAAGAAACCCTCATGAATTATTCTCACACAACCAAAGAAAATAACTAAATACATAAGCAAACACAACACCATATAAAATATTCACAAATAATCTCCAGCTTTAGAAAAAGTTCCTAGCCACAATTTCAATAAGAACTAGTCCCGTCATCATCTACATCTCGAGGTCCCCAAACTTCCCCTACTTGGATGAAATACCAGAGTCTCTTAATAGAATGGTAAGCCCATATAGGCTTGGAAAAAATCCGCGAGCCATTTATGCAAGTCTCTTTGGCCAACATTTTAGCCACTACTACCATCCACAACCATTTCATGTAGTCCCTAAAAATGTGCCAAACTCTGCCAACAGATTAGGAAGGATGGGTTGATGATCGAAACCTCTCCCACAAGGAGCTCCACCGAATGAACATGCCTTTTGTCAAATCTTCCACGGGAAAGATGTATAGAACATGGGAAGGCACAATCTGTTCCCATCCAACTCGACACAGTAGTCACTAGGGAAAGTATAAAGAGGTTAGTGGGAGGCCAACCAACTGAACGTACTAGTATAATCCGATTCTAGAATGGGCTTCAACTCTCCCCACAGGTTACCAACCAGCACGGAAATTGATCCCCATAATCCACAAACTACTTTTCCCAATTCTCAATCGTTTGGAGAAAATTGATGAAATAGCAGGTGAAAAATTAGGCATAACTACCAAGGGGTATTCAAGAGATACCACCAAGAGAAATCTCTCAGACAACCACATGAACACCATAACGGGGTTGCCTCTTGAAAAGTATAAATGACCTTCTCTCTAAGAATCTAGACCATTCAGGTTCTCTGCCAGTATCACTGCCACATAATTACGACAGTATGACATCCATTCACTGATGGTAGCAAGTTGGGGATCCACCAAAAGGTCTCTAATCACAAAAAGTAACTTTGAAGTTAATACAAGGGCAATAACTACAGTATAGCTCTAGTCATTGATGTCCTGCAGACGCGTGAAATATATCACACCTTGGAGGGAAATCATTCCACTAATAATTAATGACCGAGCCACCAAGGGTGAAATATGGAAAAATTTGTCGATAGTGCGTGAGGGGACCAAGAGAATTTAAGCCTGGCCACCGCAACACATAATTTATCCCCAAAATAGCAAAAAACTACTCGTAATTAGGGTAAACTTGGACCAAGACAAAACAAAGGATATGATCCTCATAAGTAGGGTAGACACCGTCAACATGTTACAATCAAGGGGCCAGTTGCTCCCTAAAGAAATGAAGCGACTAAGAATGTGTCTCGAAAATGCATACTCTCTAGGCTCAAGTGCAAGCCTGTCGCTCAAGTAAGAATCCACTAAGTCGAGTATCGATCCTTAGGTAAATAGGACAACAAAGTTGTAACGACATTGGACAGACGAAGGAATCCTAAATCTGACTCTAAAGAAAAAGCAAAAGATGATTTTTGGGGGGAATTGACCACAACTAAATGCAATTTTGAAAATATTTATTTAATGCACCAAAGTATGAATGGAATGCAACCATTCTAAATTACCTAAATTACTGATAATGATTGAAATAAAACTTGAACTATATGATGAACAAAACATGATGGGAATATAATCCCTCAACACTAGTGTATTGATGGTATAAAACTAATCGTAAATTTAATTAATTATTTAGAACCAAAATTTAGTACTCCTAAGCATTACGTATATGAGGTTCAATCCCGCACCATACTTAATCAGAGGACGAATAAATCAGTATTGCGATAGTTACACTCGAATTGCATTCTGAGGCATCCCGGTTATCCTGAAGCAAACGAGATCCAAAGATCTACATTTTTCGTGTTTCTATGCAATACGGTCATAATCAAATCATTAAAATTAGAGGATTAATTTTATACACATGCAACTACCACATCAGGTTAAGTTCATGCATCCCGACCTTAGAAATGTATCATGCCATATGAAAATTGGTAGAAAACACGTTTGGAATGAAAGAAAACATTTTTAATACTGGATGAAGATGAAGAGAATAACCAATACTTACTAACAAAAGAACTATTGCAATAATAAAAGAAGGAATTGGAAGAAATTTACTTGAATTGCAACTGGAATCAAAACTAGGGTTTACATGTTATTCTTCTCTAAAAGTGATTAAAGAGCTTCCCTAATGAATCAGAAGCCTCCTTTTACGTTTGGGAGGAATTACAATTTATAATCTATGGAATACAAGAGTTTGAACCAAATAGGATTCTAATTTTTACAAGTGGATCAGTTTGGATAATTGAGAACATAACCGATCATGTTAAGGGTTCGATTCGGTTCTGTCTTTGGTAGCTTTTACAGGGAATTCTTTGCGCATGGGATCGATTCTTTATTTCCCTGCTTTGGTTCAGTTCCATATTTTTGACTTTTCACAGGAAGTTTTCCAAGTGTAGGATCGATTCGTTTCCTCCTCACCTCACCTCACCTCACCTCGGTTTTGTTGTGTTCAGCCTTTATATAGACTTCCCCAGGATGGATTTGGTTCTTTTCTTTCCTTTGGGTTCAGTTCCATCTTGTCAGCTGTTGCGAAAACCTTTCCTTCTTATTCTTCTTTGGAGCTTTTGGTAGGAACTCGAATTAAATCACTAAACACCTACGAAATAGATGAAACATACACGAAACTCGACGTACTCATTAGAACTTGTCAATATCAAAGATATGATATAAATCTACTTGAATTACACTTCACAACGTGATAAAAGCCTCTAAATTAAGGGGATAAATGGGAATAATTTATGCCTAATCAAACCCCCTAACTTTGATCGTCCCGAGCAATGTAAAAGAATAAAAACACGGCCTAACTCAAAAATGGGATAGAATACCTCTTTCGCGGGCAAGAGATTACATTTAGCGTATGTAATTAGTCTTTAAACCCCTAGGTTACCTTAGTAGAACGAGTGGTGTCTCGTGAGCGTTTGCAGCGAATATACCCATAAAATTCGACTCAAAGAAAACTCAAAATAGGCAAAAATTGTATAATTCAAACTTTTCCAGAAAATAGTCATCATCAATTCATGTCCAATAGTCTCAAATCATAGTGCGTGTGTTTGAAGCCGAAAATGTAATCGCGAATTTCCACCGATTGACCATTGCGTTACTCATCCGAAAATTCTTTTTGATTTCAAAATCTCATGGAATGCTCTCACAAACGAATAACTAGGAATGTGGCTATTCTCTCGGCATGGATGATTTATTAGAGTACACGTAGTGGAACCAAGTTCACGCATACAAGTAGACAGACGAAAATTTATTTCAACCGAATCACATCATTGGATTACGGATATAAGAAGACGGGACCATTGCCTCTAATTCAGTTTTTGATCTCTTTTATTTTCTTTCGGTGTTTTAGCACTCCATGCGGTAACCAATTTCGCAATTTTGGACTCGGTTAGGAATTTTACGGGTTGAAGGTGTATTGGGTCATATTGTAAAAGGTTAAGCACTTCATAATTGGAAAATTTTGTTTATGATGTCCGTGAGTGCTTTTCCGGGCTTTTTCTCATTTTCTACTTCTTTTTCTATTTTTTTATTTTGCGTGCTTTTCTTTTCTTGCTATTTTTTTTAGCATAGCTGTTTTTTTTCTTGGCCCTTTTCCTGCACTTTCCGGACTTAATTTTTGGGATTATTCCCTTTTCACAATTTCAGGTCAGTTGGGGTTCTTCGGGTTTTCAAACGAAAGGGCGAAATTTATTCAACTCAATTTGGGTTACAAAGGGGGTAATTTTGAGCTACTTTTTTTGGACAATATTTTTGGGAGACAAACGGGGGCCCACTTCATTGTCCAAAATACTAATTTCATTACCATATGCGTTTTGAGACGAATTAAGTTTAGATATCAATTTTACCACATTTTTCAAGGCAATGTCACACACATTTTCCATAATCGATCAAAGTGAAAGAATTGAGATCCTCGATGACTTAATTTGACGCTGAAAAGAACTTTTGAGTTAACAATTAACTCGGATTGATTTATAAATTTCACAAAAATGAAAGGCTCGAATCTCACCGGGGTTGGTAATCTCCATATTTATTCGTTAAGTCGCCTACGTTCACTCAATTTCCATCATTGGTCAATTCCGACTTTGTGCATTTTGAATTTTACAACTTGAGACTTTAAATTGACTTTTAATGATATTTTAAAAAAAATTAAATTCCAATTTTTATTTATTTTGAACAAAAAGTATTTTTGGATTTTTCAGTATTTTATGATTTTTTTGAAATTTCTGTGCATTTTTGAAAATTTGTGATGTTTTAGAAATACGCACTTATTACATTTGCATTGTCCTCGAGAAAAAAGGGCTAAAATCTAATTCAAAGCGAATTAAAAGTTCGAGAAAATAAAACAAAAAAATGAAATAGAAATGCAACATTTTTATAGATAGATAACAGATGAGTTACAAAGGTTAAGAAAGAACACACAACCAACACAATTTTAATAATCACTACAAACACACGAACAACTAACACAAACAGGGGCTTCATTGGGGCGGCGGGTTGGAGGGCTCGGGAGTGCTGGGATCGTAGGGATCGTAGAAGAAATTGGGGACGGCCCATCGAAGTTGATCCCGTATAGGTGGGCTTGGAGCTGATGCATCATGCTTGTGTCCCTCCGGTAGGCGTCATGATCCCTTTGATAGGCTGCTTGGTCACGGTTGTATTGGGCGATGAACCCGTAAAAATGGGATTCCACCACTGCAAGGCACCTATCAAAATCCTCACCCGGTGGCTCAAAATCCGAATCATCATCCTCGTTGTACTCTTCTTCTTCAGCCCTGCCCATCTCGACGTCATCATCCACGGGCTCTTTAACAGGGATTTCCTCTTCGACCTCTAAATTAATCGCCTCCTGGGCTGCTCGAATGGCAGCCCTTTGCTGGGCACTCTGCATCCGGGATACTTTCCCAATGGGCTCGGGGAGGTGTGCGAAAGCTTGAGGTGGGTGGATACCAACATCATCAAGGAGGGAAGTAATGAGGCGGGCATAAGGGAGAGCTACTACTCCTTTTTGCTCCCAGACTGCATATATGATGTCACTGTAAAGCATGCGGGCCAGATTTAAGGTGAAATTAGGGTAGAAAGGGTGGTACACGAGCATGGCTTGGTGAGGGCGCATCGCCGAGTCGTTGGAGGTTTGAAGCAAGTTGGCACACACTATATGGAAAATGATGCGCGCTTTATCATTTAGGCGGCCAACGGGGAAGGTACCCCGGTCCCAATTATCGTTGGGCACGAGTCGGTCAATGAATTGTTTTTTAGGAATGGTGGGGGCGTTGGTTGGGTAGTCATATACTTCCGGGTGGGAGACACCCTTATCAACAAGTTTGCGGGCGAGGATGACTAAGGAGAATGGGACGGGGCAACCGTCAACAAAGAATTGTCACTTAAACTCGCTCATGCGAATGAGAGAGCCATAGATGGACCGAACTTTGTCCGCCTCGACGACATGGTGGGGTTCCTGTAGGTTTTGCATCCACCCCCTCTAGAGGAAAAGGGTGGTGTCGAGGCGGGGCAGCTCATCCCAGTTGACAACTCGATCAATATGCAATTGGCGAGAGAAACTAAAAAACTTTTCACACCATACACGCTCCATGTGGGAGTGATATTGCCCATTGCCGTTGGGCAGAACTTTGGTTGACATGTATTTGGCGGGAAGAGCTTGATTGGCCATTGGGACAACGGTGAATTTGGGAGATGAAAGGCTTAGGCTTGTAGAGAGGGAAATATTTGGAGGTGTGAGTGGAAGAGTAAGGATGATGTGATATTTATAGGTGGTGGGGAGAGGTTTGGGTGAGGGTTTTTGGAGGGAAAAGGGAGTGGGTGTTTTGGGCGAAAAAGGGGAAGAATAGAGGGAAGGGAGAGGATAGGGGAGGAATAAGCTCCTCAGGAAGAACCAAAATCGTAGAACCCGAACCAATTCGGTTCAGGGGAGATTCGGTTCGATTCTGGGGATTTTTAATTCTATAATTTTTCCAAACCGAACCGATCCAGTTTGGTGATTTGATTCGATTCCGTCTTTAATAGAATCTTATTTTTTAGCCTGCTACACTGAAATCCTACACTTATTCTCCCACTTGAATATCTCAATGCCCTCATGAATTTTGTGTTGGAATGCGTGATATTAAACCTAACCTCACATAACCTACCTACCGACTCAATCTGGCACAACAATTATACACAAGAATTTACCCCATACGCGTCGGGGGTGCGAAGACCTCTCATTTCAAGCTCATTCGTCCCTGTAAATGGGGTACGACAACCAAACGGTGTTGAATTCTTCCACACACGCCACTAGATATGGATTTAGGCATTGTCCATTTACTTTGAATGTATTTCTACGTTTCAAATCGTCTAACTCCACAACTCTGTGTGGGAATACATTCTTCACAATGAATGGGACAGACCATCGTGACCGCAAATTACCCTGAAATAGATGAAGCCGAGAGTTATAGAGAAATACTTTTTGCCCGGGAAGAAACTCTTTGCGTCGAATAGTGTTATCGTGAGCGAGTTTCATCCTTTCTTTAGAAATTTGTGCATTCTCATACGCATCATTGTGTATCTATTCTAACTCGTTTAGTTGAAGCTTGCGAGTTTCACCGGCTTTATCGTTGTCGTAATTTAACTTCTTAATTGCCCAATATGCCTTGTTCTCTAATTCAACGGGAAGATGGAAATGTTTTCCATACACAAAGCGGAATGGGGACATGCCGAGTGGATTTTTGTATGCGGTACAATAGGTCCATAATGAATCGTTCAATCGACGGGACCAATCTTTTCGATCGGGATTGACGGTCTTCTCGAGAATGTTCTCGATTTATCGATTCGCTAATTCAGCCTGCCCATTCGTTTGTGGGTGATAGGTCATTCCAACCTTGTGAACGATGCCATACTTTCTCATGAACTTTGTGAATGGCATGTTGCAAAAGTGCGTGCCATTATCACTAATTGTCTCTTTCGGAGCACCGGAGTGGGAAAGTATGTGATCCTATAAGAACCTAATCACCACTTTGCTGTCATTTGTCTTGGTAGCTATAGCTTCCACCCATTTAGAAATGTAACCTACCGTTTGAAGGATTTATAGGAAACTAAAAGATGAGGGAAAAGAGTCCATGAAGTCAATACCCCAACAGTCGAAAATCTGAATAATGAGTATCGGGGTTAATGGCATAATGTCTCGTCAAGTAATCGCTCCCATCCCTTGACACCTATCACAAGATTTGCAATAATTGTTCACATCTCGAAATAGTGTGGACCAATAGAGGCCGCATTGAAGAATCATAGTGGTTGTCTTTCTCGTCAAAAAGTGACCTCCATATGCTTTCGACTGATAAAATTGGATGACCTTCGGGATCTCGTCTCTCGGTACACATCGTCGGATGATTTGTTCAGCACAATATTTAAAAAGGAAAGGATCGTCATAGAAAAACATGCGCGACCAAGTGATAAACCTCTTCTTATCTTGCGGTGTCCAATCGGGAGGGACGGCTCCCGTGATATGGTAGCTCACTATATCCACAAACCAGGGCAAAAAAGAGGTAGCAAAGAGTTGCTCATCCGAAAAATATTCATCTATGGGTATCGGATCACTAGGTACGTCGGACGAGAGCCGTGACAAGTGGTCGTCAACAGCGTTTTCTACTCCTTTCTTATCTTTAATGGAGAGATTAAATTCTTGTAGGAGTAGGATCCACCTTATGAGGTGCGATTTTGCGTCTTTATTCACAAGTAGATATTTCAGTGTCGCGTGTCGGTGAAGTAATTGATGGGAGAACCGATAAGGTAGGATCGAAATTTATCAAGAGAAAAAACTACCGCTAGCAACTCCTTCTCTGTGATGGAGTAATTGAGTTGTGGTACTATAAGATTTCGGCTATAATAGTACATGGCATAAGCCTTATTATCTTTTCTTTTGCCCAAAACAACCCCTATCGCATAATTGCTAGCATCACACATAAGCTCGAATGGTAAGGACTAATACGAAACTTGCATGATGGGAGCTGACACAAGCATGATTTTTAGTTTTTCAAAAGTTCTATGGCATGCTTCTGTCCACTCAAATGGGGTGTATTTCATGAGAAGATTACTTAAGGGTCTAGCGATGGTGTTAAAGTCCTTAATGAACCGTCGATAAAATCCCGCGTGGACGAAGAAGAAGTGCACTTCTTTTAGCGATTTAGGTGGGGGTAGATTGGCTATGACATCAATCTTAGCTCTATCGACTTCAATCCATTTGGATGAAACTATGTGGCCAATAACTATTCGCTTAGTGACCATAAAATGGCATTTCTCGCAATTTAGAACTAAGTTCTTTTCCACACACCGGGTAATTACTTTTTCATGCATTTCTAGACAAAGATCGAAAGAGGTACCAAAAATGCTAAAATTGTCCATGAACACTTTCAGTCCTCTCTCAGCCATGTCAATAAATACGCTCTACATGCACCTTTGAAAGGTTGCAGGTGCATTACACAAGCCAAATGGCATACGTTTGTAGGCAAACGTACCAAAGGGGCAAGAGAAGGTTATTTTCTCCTAGTCAAGTACATCTACCTCAATTTGTTTATATCCGGAATAACCATTAAGGAAGCAATAATAAGGGTGTCCCGCTACTCGCTCAAGCATTTGGTCGATAAATGGAAAGGGTAAATGGTATTTTCTAGTTCTCGCATTGAGTTTCGGGTAAGCAATGCAAACGCGCCACCCGGTGGTGTTACGTTGGGGAACTAGTTCTCCCTTAGCATTTTCAATCACTGACATGCCCGACTTCTTCGGGAAAACTTAGATAGGACTCACCCACTTTCTATACGATATTGGGTAGATAATACTGGCATCTAATAACTTAATGATTTTGGTTCTCACTAATTCTTTCATCCTGGGATTTAGCCTTCTTTTCATTTCTCTAGCGGGCTTGACGTCCTCTTCGAAATGAATCTTGTGGGTAAAAATCAATGGACTTATCCCCTTCAAATCAGCAATACACCAACCGAAAGCACTTTGGTGATCCCTCAAAATCGTTAACAGTTTACCCTACCGCTCTTCGTCTAGGCTAAAGGAGACCACAACAGGAAATTTCTCGTCCTCTCCTAGGTACGCATATTTAATATGAGAGGGTAGTTTATTCAATTCGAGGGTAAAAAATTTGTCGCTAGAGGGAACCATGCGTGCCTCCCTTGGCGGTAACTCCTCGAACCCAGAAATCCAAATTATATCTCTCACGTACTCGTCCGACGCTCTCTTATCAAGTAACTCTCTCAACTCCTCAACTTCCCTCTCAAATTCAGTATACGTCCCCTCACTGTCGTGGCTCGACACTAAACGATATCCTAGGGAATCTCCATAATAATTTTCCTCAAAGTACACCTCTACGATCTCGTTGATTAATCTCACTACGTGAAGATCATCTTCCTCCCCTATATGTTGGGCTATATGGATAAGTTCATTAGCCGTAGCTAAGAATGGGCGCCCAAGAATGATGGGAACATGATTGCTCGAGGCGAAGGAGGGATTTGTGTCGCAAATGATAAAATCTGCTAGGAAGTAGCAAGTGTCAACTTGAACGATCACGTCCTCGACTATACCTCTTGGGATCTTCACGGTTCGATCCGCTAACTGAAGAGTGATCTTTGTGGGATTAAGGTCGCCCAGATCTAATTGCCTATAGATGGCGTAAGGGAGGATATTGACACTTGCTCCCAAGTCAAGTAAGGATTTTTCAAGTTTATTTTCTCTAATGATGCAGGAAATGGTGGGTTCACCGGGAATTTTGGTGGGAGATCATTAAGTAGAATAGAGCTCACGTTCTGTGCTAGAAAGACATTTTTCTTTACCTTCATCTTTCTCTTTACTCTTAAAAAGTCTTTGATGACTTTTGCATAAGATGGAATTTGCTTAATGGCATCTAGGAAAGGTAAATTTAGCTCTACTTTCTTTAGCACGTCTATCACTTCATCACAGGGGTTTCCTTTGTGTGAAGGAACCAGCCTTTGAGGAAATGGTGTCATGGTGGGCGGTTTCACTACTACCTCGGGCTCACTAGCGTCTTCTTTATCACTTTCTTTCAAGGGGACATCTTCGGCCTCTTTTGTTCTGAGCGAAATCTCCTTGTCTTTGATTGTGTCGTGTGGGGGAGGTGATAAATCAACGACTCTCCCACTATGAAGAGTGGTCACAACTTGACATTGCTTCTGATGTTCTATCGAGGTGGAGCTAACACTAGTTTGACCTTGGGGCGGTCTTTGTCCCTGGGCAGGAAACTTTCCTTTCTCTTGGATACTCAATGATGATTGCAACTTTAAAATGTTTACATTTATGTCATTAATCTTTCACTCATTCCTAGCAGTGGCTGCATTTTGGGGAGTGATAAATTGGTTTATTGTATCCTCGAGATTTCTTCGCGGTGGAGTGATATTTGTCCCTGTAGGTGGTGGTGCTTGTTGAAAGTGTGATGGTGGAGGAGGGGTAACATGTTAATTAGGATTCATTACTATATTTTGTTTCCCATAGTTAAAACAGGATGGTTTTTCCACGAAGGGTTGTAAGAATTCTCACGCAGTGCATCGAAATTACCCTTTAATCCTCCTATACCACTCACTTGTTCTTAAAGCATAAATTTGTAGGCGAGTATCTTCGATCATTCCACTATTGAATGTCGCACCTCAAAAATCGTACACACCTTCTCAACAGGGTTTGGTATGGATCCAGGTGGTCCTTCTGCACATTTCTCCAACAATTGTCGCATTCATCTCTCAAACACATCTAGTAGACCTTCCATTATAGATTTTTTATCTATGTAAAATAGGTTGGACGGCGATGGAGTGGTGTTCACTTGGAGAGTTCAATTTTGAGCATTAGGGTCAGATGGATCCCAGGATTGGGTAGTCTCGGTGACATACCTCAGGTGAAGCTCAGCATCGTGGGTGTCTAATTAGACAAATGAACCATCGCACATGGTTTCAACGAGTTGCTTGGAATTAATTTTTATCCCATTATGGATGAAGGAAATGATTTGCAGTTTATCAAATCCATGATGGGGGCATGGCGTAATTAACTCATTGAAACGCTCGTAGCATCGATCGAACGACTCATTTTCTAATTGTTGAAAAGTTTGAATTTGAGCCTTGATAGAGTTCATTCGATGTGGAGGAAAGAATTTTTTGAGAAATTTTGGATTGCAACTCATTCCAGGATGCAATCGAGCTTTGAGGTAAAGACCATAGCCAGGTCTTAGCCTTATCTTTTAGAGAGAATGGGAATTGTTTGAGGCGGATCACCTCTTGTGTGCAAGTTTGATCATTGAGGGTTTCACACACATCCTCAAATTCCCTGATATGGAGATTGGGATTTTTAGATTCCATCCCATGGTAGTGGGGGAGCATCTGGACCATCCCATTTTTAAAACGAAATTTCCCTACATTATAAGGAGTACAATGCATCCCGGAGTGACAGTGCGCTCGGGATATAAGATTTCTCTCAAAGGGAGGTACGGGGCCTCTTCCTCACCGGCGGCTGCACTATCGTGTTGTGACATGTCTCTCACACTAGATGACTTTGTGTCCTCACTGGGTATAGTCGGAGTGTGCTCTAAAGTGTGTCCTAAGAGGGATGTCGGGGTGTGTGCAGGCATGGGAGATGGAACCCATAATTGTGGAACGTTTGGAGTCTGAGGGATATCGGGGTCGTACTCAACGATCGGTTTCTCATGAATGTTGGTTGGAGTAATATGGGAAGTTGGAGTGAGTTCAGAATTTTGCATTAACAGTCTTATGAGAGATGAGGTGGAATATTTTTGTGCTTTTCAATTTTTTTGTTTTTTTGGATTTTTTTTTGGATTTTGAAATTTTTGGTCAAAGTTTTAGATTGACTTGATCTAATCCTATGTCTACCTATTTCCCCGGAAACGACGCCAAAAACTTGACGCGACTAAGAGTGTGTCTCAGAAATGCGTACTCTCTAGGCTCAAGTGCAAGCCTGTCGCTCAAGTAATAATCCGATCAGTCGGTTATCGATCCTCAGCAAAATAGGACAACAGAGTTGTAACGACGTTGGAAAGATAAAGGAATCCTGACTCTGACTCTACAGAAAAAGGAAAAGATGATATGTTTTGGGAATTGACTACAACTAAATGAAATTTTGAAAATATTTATTTAATGTACCAAAGTATGAATGGAATGCAACTATTCTAAATTACCTAAATTACTGATAATGATTTAACTGAAACTTGAACTATATGATGAAGAAAACAGGACGGGAATACAATCCCTCAACCCTAGTGTATTGATGGTATAAAACTAATCGTAAATTTAATTGATTAATTAGACCCAAAATTTAGTACTCCCAAGCATTACGTATATGAGGTTTAAGCCTGCACCATACATCATCAGAGGACGAGTAAATCGGTATTGCGATAGTTACACTCGAATTGCATTTTGAAGCATCCTAGTTACCCTGAAGCAAATGAGATCCAAAGATCTACATTTGTCATGTTTCTGCGCAATACGGTCATAATCAAATCATTAAATTTAGAGGATTAATTTTATACACATGCAACTACCACATTAGGTTGAGTTCATGCATCCCGACCTTAGAAATCTAGCCTGACATATAAAAACTGGTAGAAAACACGTTTGGAATGAACGAAAACATTTTTAATACTTAATGAAGATGAAGAGAATAACCAATACTTACTAACAAAAGAACTACTGCAATAATAAAAGAAGGAATTGGAAGAAATTTACTTGAATTGCAACTGGAATCAAAACTAGGGTTTATATGTTATTCTTCTCTAAAAGTGATTGAAGAGCTTCCCTAATGAATCAGAAGCCTACTTTTACGTTTGGGAGGAATTACAATTTATAATATATGGAATACAAGAGTTTGAACCAAATAGGATTCTAATTTTTACAAGGCGATATGTTCGGATAATCGAGAACACAACCGATCCTATTAAGGGTTCGGTTTGATTCTATCTTTGATAGCTTTTACAGGGAATTCTTTGCGTATGGGATCGGTTCTTTATTTCCCTGCTTCGATTCGGTTCCATATTTTTAACTTTTCATAGGAAGTTTTCCAGGTGTAGGTTTGATTAGGCACATATTCTTCACATTTATCCCCTTAATTTCGGTATTTTTATGATCCCGTGCAGTGTATTTAGCTTGGATTTGTCTCGTATTTATGCTACTAACCTTTTTTGGCAAGTATTTCGTGTTTTGTGTATTTCTCATGTGTTTTACAGGTATTTCATGCAAGTTAGTGCGAAGGAGAACTCAAAACAGTGAAAGAAACCAAGAAATGGAGAGTTGAAGGGCATTTTCGTAATTTTACAGCCTTATTCCGAAGGTGGGGCCAACTAGAAAGTTGAAAAGCTCTAAATTACAAGAATACTGGAAAAAACGGAACCTCAATCCGAGCTACGGTGAAGAAGTTACGATGTTTTGAAGTTGCGCGATAATGAAGAGTCTGGATGTGCGGATTTCTGTAATTAATTATGCATTTAATGCAGTGAAACTCTTGGAAAACTTGTGCCACAAGCGAAATTTGATGCCAAATTCGTGCAACTTGGTGCTATAAAAGACCAAGCCCTACCTCATTTTCAAGGAGAGTTGATCTAGAGAGGGGGAGTCAAATTCTAGAGAGTAGAATAGAATTTTAGAGAGAGAATTAGATTTTAGAGAGTCTTTTTGTAAGTTTGAAGAAGAAGAATTTTTCTTGATTCAAGTTCATCTCTTTTCCCTATTGCTGAATTCAAGTAAAATCTTTCCATTCTCTAGTTTTATTATTTGCAAATTATTTACAATGTCTTGTAGATCGATAATTTTGTGTGTGAATTTATTCTTGAACCAAATCATGAGTAGCTAAATTCCCAAGGGTTGGGGTACATGAACTCAATCCAAGGCAAATTATTTATGTAGAAAATAGAGGTTAAATTAAAATATTGATTGAATCGTGAATGCACCGCTTTATATTTATCTTTGATTTCGTATGGTGCGGGCTTGAACCTCATATACGTAATGCTTAGAATATATAAAGACTGGATTCATTCACCGCTTTATATCTATCTTTGATTTCATATGATGCGGGCTAGATCCCTCATATATGTAATGCTTAGAATGTATAAAGACCGGATCTAGTCAATAATTTTAATTTACAATTCTAGTATTTTATACGGTAATTTGTTAAGGATTGAGGGATTGTACCCTACCCTATTTTCTCCCATTTGTCAGATCTAATTTCTTTTGCACTTTTCAGTTTGTTTTTCTTAAGTAATTTTTTAATAGAAATTTTCCCAATTATTAATCTTCTTTTCATATCTTTTACGAAATCATTTCAAGATTTAATAATTTTTCTTATTACTATTTGGCAATCTCGATCCCTGTGGATACGATGCCGACTTACCGGGTTTATTACTTGAGCGACAGGCTTGCACTTGAGCCTAGATTGTACGCACTTTTGAGACAAATATTAAGTCGCGTCAAGTTTTTGGCGCCGTTGCCGGGGAATGTTTTGTTATAGATTATAATTGATTTACTATTTCGAAAGATTTTTTTTTCTTTGGATTTTTTTACCTTTTTTGTAGCCTTGCACAATTGAGCACCAAGAAATGTAGAATCCTCAACTGCACACCTTTGTACTCGAATTTCCATTTACATACTATTCGGTAATCATGTCTTTTCATGGTGAGTTCGGTAATTATAATGGTTCATATGGTAATCGTTTTCAAACTTTTTATTCTCAAGACTCCGCGGCTCGACCTATTACCATTGGTGAGGCCGTTCTAACTCTGGAGTGTGAAAGGCTTGCAAATGAATATAGGAGAGAAATTTATATTAATTATTCTCAAGAATCTGTGCCTCGGCCTATTACCATGGGTGAGGCCTTTCTAAATCTTGCGTATGAAAAGCTTGAAAACGAATATCGAAAAAAAAATCATTTTGGGGAATCCAATGAATATTTTTTCTCCAATATTTGTGAAACTATAAAAGGTTTTCAACCAAAAGAGGAATTCGAGGTTCTAGAGCCAAGGGATCCTACTTTGGAAGAATACACGGTTTTTCTAACCAAAAGAGTACTGGATTTTCTTTCCACCCAAAGCACAAAGAATATCGATTATGGTCTTGTGAAGGAAATGGTCACACTTTGCGATGATGTGCGTTCTATTTTGGAAAACAAAGAGGAGGTTGAGACTTGTGTGTCACCTCAAATTTTTGAAGAACATATCATTGAAAGTGAGTCTTGCTCCCTTGAAATTCAATCTCCAAGTGATGATGAATCACTTGAGATTGAGTTTATTTCATCACCATTTTCGTTCACGGTTATTGAACCATTAGAAGTACCGCTAGATTCCTATGAGTCGGTTGAAAATTCGGAAACGTTTACACCTTTTACGGACAAAAGCCACTTTGATAGAATTATTTTCTAATATGGACTGTTCCTTTTTGTGTGCCCCTCTCCCCATACTACTTGAAAAATCTTTGGGAGGTGATTATATTTTTCTTGGATCTCAATTGTACTTGTCCCACTTAGCACCCAAACCCCCCATCATCCCGTTAAATTTTTTAATTGGTGATGGTTCATTTTCTCCATCTCACACATGCCTTCCGTTTTTCAAACGGAATTCTTATTTGCTAGGAGGCATGCATCTTAATGTGGGTACACCATTAATCCCTCAAAGTCAAATTGTATTTTGGGTGGACCCTAAAAATTTTCGACTTTTAGTGTATGATTTATTAGCTGTTCAAATGTTAGGTTGTAAATAGTTAGTTTTTTTTTTCTTTTTCTTTTTCTCTTTTATTATAGTCTAGTTTTGAGAGTTAGAGTTTTTGTTATTCTTTTTGCTATGCTTGGTTCTAACATGTTTTGTAGATTCAATGGACTCGCACTCATCGGGGATCGCTCCATTTGGGTAATATCTTTCTTTTCCTCTCTTTATGTTGTGTTCTTGATTTGCATTGAGGACAATGCAACATTTAAGTTAGGGGGTGTTGGATATTCTTCCCGTTTATTGTTTAGATTCATTGATTCAATCACATGTTCTTTCCAAGTGTGTGTTTTTTTGAGAAAATAAAAAATTTAAAAAAAAAAGTTGAAAAAATCCAAAAATATTTTTGTTCAAAATAAATAAAAATTGGAATTTAAATTTTTCAAAAATATCACCTTTATTCTATTTAAAGTCTCAAATTGTAAAATTCAAAATGCACTAAGCCAAAATTGATCGAAGATGGAAATTGAATGAAAATTGATGACTTTACGAATAAGTGTGGAGATTGATCAAACCCGGTGAGATTTCGAGCCTTTCAATTTTTTATGAGTTTTTAAATCAATCCGAGTTTATGATTAACTCAAAGTTCTTTTCAGCGTTTTAATGATGATCTCAATCCTTTGTTTTGATCGGTTATGGGAAATGTGTGAAATGTTGTCTCGAAATTCGTGCTAAATATATCTCTAAACTTAACTAATCTCTAGATGCATATGGTAATGTGATTAGCAATTTGGACAATGAAGTAGGCCCTCATTTGTTACCCAAAAATATTAGCCATAAAAAGTTGTGAAAAATTATCCCTTTGCAACCCAAGTTGAGCCTAATAAAATATTTTCCTTTCGTTTGATAACCCGAAAAACCCAATTATCCCGGAATTGTGAAAATTGAGAAAATTGATCAAGTAAGTCCAAATTGTGCAATAAAAAGGGGCAAGAAAAAAAATGTTAAAAAAAAAATAGTGAAAAAAAAATGAAAATTGAAAAAGAAAGAGAAAAATGAGCAAATGCCCGAAAAAGCACAAATGGACATCATAAGGACATTTTCCAATTCCGAACATTCCGTTTATTCCCATTTTTACCCTTTACACCTTTTAACCCAAAAAGTCCTAACGGAGTCCGAATGGCGAAATTAATTACCGCATGGAGAGCTAAGACATGAAAAGATAATATGAGAGATTAAATGGTGTGAACTAGAGGTGATGTTCCCGTTTCCTAATAACTGTAATCCGATGATGAGATCTTTTCACCATAAATTTCCTTCTTTTCAATTCTGTATGCATGAATTTGTGTCCATTATATTTACTCTTTATATCATGCATACCGAGAGAAAATAACCACAATCCGAGTGATTCGTTTGTGAGTGCATTCCGTAAGAATTTGAATCAAAACGAATTTTCGGAAAGTAACGTAATACTCAATCGATGGAAATTTGAGGTTTAATTTCTGGCTTTGCACACACACACTTTGGTTTGAGATATTTGAATATGAATTTATGGTGATTATTTTTCGAAAAGTTTAAATTGTACAATTTTTAAATATTTTGATATTTATTTGAGTCAATAAAGAATTTTGTGGGTTTATTCGCTGCAAACCCTCACGAGACAAAACTCGTCCTACTAGGGTAACCTAGGGGTTTAAAGGCTTATTGCATACGCTAAATGCAATCGCTTGCCCGCGAAAAAGGTATTCTATCCCAATAAAAGAATTTTCAAGAGTAGAATTTTGGCTAATTTCATTTACATTGCTCGAGACGCGCAAAGTTCTAAGTTAGGGGGTGTGATTAGGCACATATTCTTCACATTTATCCCCTTAATTTCGGTATTTTTATGATCCCGTGCAGTGTATTTAGCTTGGATTTGTCTCGTATTTATGCTACTAACCTTTTTTGGCAAGTATTTCGTGTTTTGTGTATTTCTCATGTGTTTTACAGGTATTTCATGCAAGTTAGTGCGAAGGAGAACTCAAAACAGTGAAAGAAACCAAGAAATGGAGAGTTGAAGGGCATTTTCGTAATTTTACAGCCTTATTCCGAAGGTGGGGCCAACTAGAAAGTTGAAGAGCTCTAAATTACAAGAATAATGGAAAAAACGGCACCTCAATCTGAGCTACGGTGAAGAAGTTACGATGTTTTGAAGTTACGCGATAATGAAGAGTCTGGATGTGCGGATTTCTGTAATTAATTATGCATTTAATGCAGTGCAACTCTTGGAAAACTTGTGCCACAAGCGAAATTTGATGCCAAATTCGTGCAACTTGGTGCTATAAAAGACCAAGCCCTACCTCATTTTCAAGGAGAGTTGATCTAGAGAGGGGGAGTCAAATTCTAGAGAGTAGAATAGAATTTTAGAGAGAGAATTAGATTTTAGAGAGTCTTTTTGTAAGTTTGAAGAAGAAGAATTTTTCTTGATTCAAGTTCATCTCTTTTTCCTATTGCTGAATTCAAGTAAAATCTTTCCATTCTCTAGTTTTATTATTTGCAAATTATTTACAATGTCTTGTAGATCGATAATTTTGTGTGTGAATTTATTCTTGAACCAAATCATGAGTAGCTAAATTCCCAAGGGTTGGGGTACATGAACTCAATCCAAGGCAAATTATTTATGTAGAAAATAGAGGTTAAATTAAAATATTGATTGAATCGTGAATGCACCGCTTTATATTTATCTTTGATTTCGTATGGTGCGGGCTTGAACCTCATATACGTAATGCTTAGAATATATAAAGACTGGATTCATTCACCGTTTTATATCTATCTTTGATTTCATATGATGCGGGCTAGATCCCTCATATATGTAATGCTTAGAATGTATAAAGACCGGATCTAGTCAATAATTTTAATTTACAATTCTAGTATTTTATACGGTAATTTGTTAAGGATTGAGGGATTGTACCCTACCCTATTTTCTCCCATTTGTCAGATCTAATTTCTTTTGCACTTTTCAGTTTGTTTTTCTTAAGTAATTTTTTAATAGAAATTTTCCCAATTATTAATCATCTTTTCATTTCTTTTACGAAATCATTTCAAGATTTAGGTTCATTTTCTCCTCACTTTGGTTCGGTTATGTTGTGTTCAGCCGTTAAACAGACTTCCCCAGGATGGATTCGGATCTTTTTCTTTCCCTTGGGTTCGGTTCCATCTTGTCAACTATTTCATAAACCTTTCTTTCTTGTTCTTCTTTGGAGCTTTTTCTAGGAAATCTAATCAGATAAACACCTGCGAAATAGATGAAGCATACACAAAACTCGGCGTACTCGTTAGAACTTGTCAATATTAAAGATATGATATAAATATACTTGAATTACACTTCGCGACGCGATAAAAGCCTCTAAATTAAGGGCATAAATAGGAAGAATTTATGCCTAATCAAGAAACTCGACCCAGGTTGATGGAAACGTGGTCTACATTCTACGAGAACATAACCTACAAATTCTTGAGATAAGAGTTTAATTTATCACTCACATGAATATCCATGTTGGATATGATAAGACAAGAAGCAAGAAATAATGAAAAGATAGAAAATTTGGATGAATGAAGAAAACACCCCATATTAGCCCTTTTTACACGTGAAAAACTTGGCTAGAGACAAGGGTCTTGCAAAATCCCATAAATACCCTAGCTTATTAAGGACAAAGTAGGTTAAGAAAGTTCAATCAAGCCTTGGATTGGTTGGACTAGACTGACTTGCTGATGAGTAGGACAAGGGGTATGCCGATTGATATCTCCCCATTTTTCCTTCTTTTTACGTTCTCAGCAGCAAAGTAAAAATTGATTTACATTTTTCTTGTAGAAAAAAAAACAAAAACAATGGGACTGAATCCAAAATGCCCCAAAAAACATTATCTCTCTATAAGATCCCCATCCCTACGGCGTACGTTCTTTCCCCGGTGACGAATAGAGGAACCCCTGCGACCCAATCTAGACCCCTCCTTTAACAAAGCAAGTGGTACGAAACATGAAGGAACCAAGATCAAATCCTGAGTATGAGTCATCACAAAAGCAACCCAATCTCAGATGTCTCTCACCCAGGTAGTCGACACCTGGATGTGCTGCAAGAAAAATAAGAAAAGAGCAAATAAGTCAGTTTGAGGTAAAGAACAAATCAAAAAGACAAAAGTCAAAGAAATGAAAGGTATACCTCTGGTTGAAGGACATCCTCCGTCCACCCCAACACCTCCAGGTTAATCATATTAAGGAGATTAAGCATACTCATAGAACTTCCCTTGGGTTGTCTTATGTTATAGGAGGGAGGATCTAGTGGAAGAAATAGATCCTCTACCATCATTGTCGATGTCGTTGCTAACATCGGCATACCACCTACCCTCTGGGCATACCCCATTGTCTGACTCGTACCCTTACTAGAAATAGTAGGAGGAAGAGGCATATCATCATATAAGTTAAGCGGCGCATTATCTAGATCGATACAAAATCAAGATAATCATAGGTGTTCGCCACGTTCATATACGATAAGTAAGGCTCGCCAACCATCACCTCTGGTCTGGTCCATTCGGGATACTGTAATTGAGAATTTTGATGCTATAGTTCTCTCTATGATTTAAATACTTAGGAAAATCCTTTATGTTATTGTGTAAGCATGTTTATGGGGTAGAATGTGGGTAAGATATAACTCGATGGAGGGGTTACCTTGGGGAAATTATAGAAGCATGTTTGAGAGGGTAGTATATTTCTTCCTTTTTTCTAAATCCTCGATGGAATGGAAATTATTTCGAGGGAGGTTACGGGCTAATGAGTGAGAGTTCGTGGGTCATTACAAAGGAAAAATCGAGGAATAATCTTTGGTGTGATCGGTTACCATTAACCAAGAAAATGAGTAAATTACGATACGAATTTGAGATGGATATATGGATCATTAGCTAGCTTAAGGTGTGATACTTACATATAACTAGGATTGGTATTATATTATATATATTCTAAAATGTGATGGTTTGTATATATGATGTGGATGTATATTGGATGTGTAATATATACTATGTGGTACATACCCGTCTAGGGGTATCATGGGAAGTTGCACGATGTGGGCAACTCCTTTGACTCGAGGAGCAGGGAGAGTACGGTCTCTAGGTCATAGCGTCCAATATTTTACCGCGTGTGAGGTAGGGGTAAGATGTTATGGGTATGATTCTTCTTACCTTTAGGGGAGGAACTATGGTCATTTCCCATACGCTTGTGAATAGGTTTTATGCCAAGTCGGTGTGAGAGTCCGACCGCTAGTAACCCAGGATGATAAATGAGTAATTCCCTAGAAGATGATAGCATTATAGAGATTGTTAGTACATGTATGATATCTGTTTTGTATTTCCTTACTTGTATGTCATGTGAGATGTATATTACCCCCTTTTTATCACGAGATTGTATATGTGTGCTTTTATGTTTACAGACTGGAATTTAGGAGTATATTTTATGGACTAAGGGTCGATCAGATTCCCACGACTAACCATGTTAGGTAGTAGTGTATTGGGGAAATTTCTTGTTTTGATTTCGTTTGCGAGACGTCCCACACACGAAACCTAGCTCAATGTTGGACGTGGGAATTGGTTAGTCATCTATACATGGGGTATTTGAATTTAACTTAATTAAACTGAAATGGAATCTAACTGCTAATAGGTTATAGATACGCATATGGGAGTTATGCATAGGCCTGAGGGGGTATGGTTCGTAGATTTAGTGGGATAGCTTAATTATATACTTATGTGTACATTTAGGTGTGCGTTGTGGCTGAGAGGTGAGGTTGAGTCTCAAGGGTGGGCGACAACATATCAATTATGAAATCTTGCATATTTAATTATTATGCATTTAATTCACTTGCTATAATCATTTCCAAACCCAGGGCTCTGACCCGTTTATATTTTCCCTTGCTATGTATATGGTGTCTATTATAGGTGTTCCTCCGCAAGGACACCCGTGATGGTTATTGATAACATGGGGAAACTGCGGTGCGAGAGTCACCTACGCACTGCTCATTTTAAATTGTCTCCCCACTTGTAATAAAAAAACCTAAACTTATGACTAACTCAATAAAAGGGAGTGTAGCGGCCAAGTTCGGGTATCAAAAATCCATAGAGACGAGTTGCTAGAATTTAACTGTTTTAGTACTTCTTAATAAAAATGTAAAAGGTAATGAATAAACAAAGAGATACGATAACAAAAGGAAAAGATTAAGCTAGGCATGTATTTAAACTAAACTAACAAAAGCGAATAAAAACTATAGGTTGTGTCAGATATCCCTCACCCCGAGTTAATTAGTATAAAATGGTTACATAGGTCGATAAATTATTAAGATTGTTTCTCGTTTCTACAATTAATTAAATCAAGAGTTTTCACACCCCTAAATTCGCATAAAAGTCTAATAAAATTTTGGCGTCAACCAATACCCCGGAAATAACGCACGCAAGGTCGTAAGTACGGAGCATGCATGATATACCACGTCAAATTTCCTAGGTAAAATAACTAGGACAACCCACTTGAAATAAACCCGTAAAATCCATCACCAAAGCAAAGAAACACATCAACCCTAGGTGAGTTCAATCCAACACAACCTAGGCTAATTTAGCCAATAAAACATGATAAAAATATGGTAAATAAAGCGATAAATATACACTAGAAAGCAAGTAAATAAACGTAATAAATGTAAACTAGAAATCGAGTAAAAATGCGAGAAATAAAGGAATACAAACATTGGAAACTCAGATTGATAGAGAAGATGGACGATAGTGTTCTACACAACCTGGATGGACAAACCCCTCTATAGGAGCGAACCCTCGGAGGGATAAAATGGCACACTCCCCAAACCCTCCAAACCCTAGCTTCCAGACCCTTTCTTAAGTGGAAATGATATATTATTACAAGATATCTATAAAAACAAACAAAATTTGGTTTATATAGTAAGTTGGAAAAGAAATAAATGAAAAAGAAAAGAAAACAAACAAAGGGAAATTTTTGGGTACCTGCTACTACCGGTCGACTGGCTTCATGGGCGCGGTCGATTGGTCCCTTAAGTCAAAGACCACTCGTTCAAGGCAAAATCCCAAGGTGCGATCGACCGGTAGTAGGGGCGCGGTCTACCTGTACTCTGTTTTTTGCTGTCATTTGGCCTTCACATGGGAGAAAAAGTTCATAACAGAAATGGCCATAACTTGATCGTTCGAACTTAAAATGACGCATTGTTTGTGGACAAGTGATACTAACTCAACAAAATACGCATCCGTTGAATTACCATGAGTCTGAGATGAAGTGTGAACTGACTAAAATGCCTTCAAGTAGCGTTTGACGATGAAACTTCTCTTAAACGCAGTGAATCCTCAATTTTAGGGTTCTAATACCTACAAAAACACAATTAACCCCTATAAACATATATATGTCCAAATTTGATGTTGTCGGGTTAATGAGAATAAATCTAGGCATTAAGAACGTAAAGGTTCTAGAATACATAAAGAAAAAGGGCGAAAATATGCAATATTCATGTCGTATCACACCTCCTAACTTAGACATTGGTAGTCACTAGTGATGAAACAAACAAAACCAATCCACAAAAGGCGGTACAAAAACGTGTATATGCATAAAAATATAAATGACACTTTTATGGGGAACATAATTGCATTTAGCTTATGCAATAAGCCATTATAACCTTAGGTTGCCCTAGTGGATGAGTGTCATCTCGTGAGGGTTTTCAGGAATGAAACCCACAAACATCATATGGTTTCCTCAAAATATACCATGCACATTATCATCACAGTGAATTAATTCACATAGAAGTCCGTATTATTAACATTATACAATGCACCTCATAGAATTGAAGCCTTAAAATTTGGAAGGGGAGCGATCACATGCAAAGAATGACTTGGACAAAACTTAAATAAACCGGATAAAAATTAAATCAACCATATATTCAATCCTCATGGTCATTACACTCATCAAGTGGATTCACTCAAAACAGGGAGTTAACACACGGAACATGCGGGCTTAGAGAGTAAATGAAAATGGAAACTAGCCGCGCACATGTCACAAATGAATAATGCTATATATAAAATTAAAAATTGTAACCTCACTTACAGATACCGCTCATTAAAGGAGGTAAAATATATTTTCATAGATTATCAAAACTATTTAAACTTTTAAATTAAATGCACCCTAGGATGACATAGGACTTTATAGGGTTGTAATGAAGGTTTAGTGTTAAGGTACGAAATGAAAGGCATATGTATGGATTCGAAGTGTTCAGAATGAAAACTTAGAATAATGGGAAGATTACATGAAATTCCTAAAAATTGGAAAATAACTTCCAAATAATGATTAAATATAAAAGTCAGAGAGCAATAAATGCTTATTGAACACTATAGACAACATATATGAGTTACTCTTTCTTTTTCTTTTGTTCTCTTTCTCATTTTTTTCTTTTCTTTTTCTTTTTGCTTTCTCTTTTCCACTATTTTCACTTCTTTCTTTTCTTTACTTTTCACAATCTCACATGCCTAAATTGCAACCACGCGACAATAACATCATTCAATCCCAAGTAACATTCCAAACAATGGTATGGAAGGTAAAAACCGTGGTATATAAGTCCAATGTGGAGTTGGTATGAGATTTTTGGTTTATGAAACGAAAGGCTAATATTTAGGCTCAAAGGGGTTGACGATGGCAAACATACAAGGTGAACTCAAGGTCAATATGAGTGATATAACAAAGATTGCCTATGATCATTTCATAAAGTTTACACAATTCTCAAGTCAAAACAATTTATGAAAATCATGCTCAAGTAAGATATTTCAAGATATAAACTCAAATAATGAACGATCAGTGAAAGAATAGTGAGATTAATAATGACTGTAACGTTTTCAAAGAGGAAAGAATAGTGTATAACACTCTGAAACGAGGAAAGGTACAAAGCTTACTCGGTGTAAGTATATACAATGAAGCCAAAGATTAACGAGTTATAAAAATCTTAAACCAAATCAATAAAACAAGACAAACGCATGTGCTAATGGGATTAAAGTTTAATTCATGAAGTTATTCATAATTTTAATGATTGAGGACTAAAGTATAATAACTTCTAAAATTGAGAACATGCATTATTGAGTTGTCTATTGGATCGGGCAATTATTAAAATTTATCATCAAAAACAAAGTCAAAAATTCCCAAAAAAAGGAGAAAAAAAGAAAGAAAATATTTTTGAAAATTTTAAAATTTTCAAAGAAAATCATACTTAGTAACTAACACATGATTTTTTTTATCGAAGAGGAATGGGACCCCCCCCCCCCCCCCCCCCCCCACATATTATTAATTTTAGAACAAAAAAACTATGTCTGGAAATTTACAAGATTATAGGACAGAATGAAATCATAAATGAGGCTTTTTATAAATAAAGCCCTTACAATAATACCAATAAAATAATCAAAATAAAGTGACATCTAGCAGTAAAGGATCTATACAATAAACTAATCATGAACATTTTTAATTCTAACAGAAGGAAGACCCCATTTATCCACTTTGATATCTCCTCTGAGTTGACTTGAAAATGATCCAATATCAATAGACCACTTGGAACATTGAGATTTACTTCCCAAATTTGCTAAAATATCAGCTGGCTGGTTACCTTCTCGAAAAATAAGAACAAAAGATAAATTGAAATCTGTAGATAAGGCTTGAATATCTTCAACTATATCTATGATTCTCCATGGACATTTCTGACCTTTGTTAAGCACATCAATCAAAATTTTTGAATCTGATTCAACAATCAACTCATAATCCTTTAAATCTTGATAATATCTTAAACCTTCCAAAATAGGCACCGCCTCTGCTTCAATATTAGTTTTAAAACCAAAGTGGTGGAAGAAAGACCATATCATGTCTCCCTTACCATTTCTCAAAATTCCACCTCCACCACTATTGCCTGGATTACCTATAGAACTCCCATCTGTGTTGAGATTTAACACTTGTTTATGAGGAGGTTTCCATTGAACAAAACTATATTCCTTTTGAATTTTGACATCTTCCAAATGATATATAGAAAATTTACTAGGAGAGTGAGGCAACATATGCCATATGGATTTGCAGTGAGCCTCAGTTGTCAATAGAAGACTAGACAAATTAAGAGCTGCATCATTATACCTGCTTGCATTTCTTTGTCACCACAAAGACCAACAAATGATAATTGACATCATCTTTTGACATTGCCCTGCAAAAGAGTTTAGATGTGATATACACCAATGAAGACATCTACTTCTAATGTCAGATCTATTATTAGGGATCCCAAAGATCCTTCCAAAATGAAGCCACATTTTGTCAGCTATATCACAAGAAATAAACACATGATCATAGGATTCTATTTGACAAGAGTCACAACATTGACATTTTCATGTGCCACACCACCCTATAGAGTATATCTTTTTATCCAAAGGCAATAAACGCAGAAATAATTTCCATATAAATATGGACAACTTTATAGGAATAAACCTCTGCCATAAAAAAATTGCAGACTATGAAACTATAGATTTGGTTCTCATCATCTCCCATGTAGATTTTAAAGAAAAATTCCCATCCATTGACTCTGTCCAAATGAGTTCATCCTCTTTATCTCCTTCAGGTATATGAGTTCCCATTATTGTGAAACTAATATCTAGAGGAAATAAAACATAAAGTTTATGAAAATCCCATTTCTTGTCTTCTGACCAAAGATCTTTAACTTTAAGCTAAGATTCTTCATAAGAATAATTGGATAGAGGGCCTATTGAGCTCCAATTATCCCACAGAGCACTACAATTACCATCTCCTAATATCTAAAACATGTTTTCTTCATCATTTGATCTAACAATACACATTCTTCTCCAATTTTGAGACCCTATTCTCCCATTTTCTAAACAAGGATGAAATTTTCTACAATACTTTGCTAACATAAAATCTTTCCAAAGGGAGTTTTTACTTCTAAACTTCCACCACAATTTGATGGAGAAGCTTTTACTTATATCCCATAGACTTATAATCCCCACCCCTCCTTCATGAAAAGGTCTGGAAATATCACTCCATTTACACCAATGATGCCTCCTCTCCCCCATATTTGAGCTCCAAAAGAAGTTGGCAAACATACTTTCAATAGAACTTATGATTTTTCTGGTTGGCATCAAAGCTGATAGAGTATACAAAGTAAAGGAAGATAGAACATGCTTAATCAAAACTAGTTTGGCTCCAGCAAAAAACAATTTAGCTTTCCAACTAGAAATCTTGTATCTGATCTTAGAAATAACAGGCTCAAAAAATATATTTCTTTTTCTACCTTAGTAGATAGGGCACCCCAAGTAAGTAATGGGAACTTGTTTCAAATTAAAACCAGCAATGTCTGCAATCTTCTTCTTAGTAGCTAGATTAATTTTATTAGACACAATAAGGGAGATATTTTTCTTATTCACCTTTTATCCTGAGACCTGTTCATATTTTCCAATCACTAATACCCCTTTCTTAATAGATTTCATATCACCTGAAGCCAAAGAAATGGATTGAAAATCCCACACCCCCTAACTTGAATGTTGCATTGTCCTCAATGTGTCCATTAAGAACATAACACAAAGAGAGGAAAATAACAATATTACCCAAAAATGGAGCGATCTCCATAAGCACAAGTCCAAGCGAATCTACAAAACAAGTTAGTACCAAGAATATCAAGAACAAATAACAAAACATTAACTAGTTACAGTAGACAAAATAAAAAGGAAGGGAAAAAAACTAAAGAAAAAAATCTAACTATTTACAACTTAGTGTTTACAACCTACTATATACAACATGCCTCCCCAAAGATATAGTGGAAAAGGTGAACCATCGCCAATTTGAAATATTTGGGCGGACGATGGGGGATTTGGATAACAAGTGGGACATGAGCACTTGAGGTCCAAGAAAAATCGACTCATCTCCCAAAGGTTTTTGAGTTGGAATGGGAGATGGTGCACACGTGGGGATATCATCCGTCATGGAAAACAATACTCAACAAAAGGGAGTATAGCGTCCAAGTCTGGGTATTGAAAATCCATAGACACAAGTTGGTAGAATTTAACTGTGTTAGTACTTCTGAATAAAAGTGTAAAAGGTAACGAATAAACAAAAAGAAAAGATAACAAATGGAAAATATTAAACTTGGCATGTATTTAAACGAGACAAACAAAAGCGAATAAAAACTATAGGTTGCATCGAATGTCCCTCACCCCAAGTTAATAACTATAAAATGGTTACATGGGTCGACAAATTATTTAAGATTGTGTCTCGTTTCGATAGTTAATTAAATCTAGAGTTTTCACACCCCTAAACTCTCGTAAAAGTCTAATAAGATTTTGCCGTCAATAAATACCCCATAAATTACGCACGCAAGGTCATAATTAATAAGCATACATGATATATCCCGTCAAATCTCCTAGGCGTAATAACTAGGACCACCCACTCGAAATAACTTGTAAACTCCATAACCAAAGAAAAGCAACACATCAATTTTAGGTGAGTTCAATCCACCACAACCTAAGATAATTTAACCTGGAAAGAATGATAAAATGCGGTACATAAGGTGATAAGTCTACACTAGAAAGAACGTAAATAAATGCAATAAATCAAAACGAGAAAGTGAGTAAAAATGCAGTAAGTAAATAAATACAAACATTGGAAACTCGGATTGATAGATAAGATGGAGGATAGTGTTCTACACAACCTCGATGGGCAAACTCCTCTATACGAGCAAACCCTTGGAGGGAGAAAATGGCACACTCCCCAAACCCTAGGTAAAATGATCTATTATTATAATATATCTATCAAAATAAACCAAATTTGGTTTATATAGTATGTTGGAAAATAAATAAAAGAAAGAGAAAATAAAAAGAAAAAAGGGAAATTGTCGGGTACTTGCTACTACCGGTCAACCGGCATAACGCGGTCGACCGGTCCCTTAAGTTAAATCCCACTAGTTACTTTGCAAGGCAAAATAACAAGGCACAGGCCACTAGTAGAAGGGGCACGGTCCACCAGTACTCTGTTTTCTGCTGTCATTTGCTCTTCACATGGGAGAAAAAGTTCATAACGGGAATGGCCATAACTTGATCGTTTGAACTCAAAATGATGCGTCGTTTACGGCCACGCGATGCTAACTTAATAAGATACGTACAAATGGAATTTACATGAGATAGATATTAAGTGTGAATTGCTAAAATGACCTCAAAGTAGAATTTGGCGATGAAACTTCTCTGAAATGCAACGAATCCTCAGTTTTAGCGTTCCAATACCTACAAAAATACAATTAACCCCTGTAAAACATATATATGCCCATATTTGAGGTTTTCTAGTTAATGAGCATAAATATAGGCATTAAGTACATAGAAGTTCTAGAATGCATAAAGATAAAGGGCACAAATATGCAATATTCGTATTGTATCAGTTATCTATTCTAGAGTTTTGGGAGTGGTAAAATGTGTGGGATGATACATGATTTTTATTATAGACACATCTATTTTTGTAATCTAGTTAATAATTCCAAATTATAAATCGTGTGGTTATACCCAAAGGTCTTATTTGTTGATCTCTTATATAATTGTCTTTTGATTGTTGTATGGTATGTTTCCCGACAACATATTCGGGAATATTCTTTTGTATGTGTACTCTTAACATGTTAATGATCTAGTCCTTTAATAAACTGTTTTTTTTTCATGCTCTGTTATATTTGATTTATTTATTGTTTGTTCACTTTCAAAAAAATTAAAAATGTTGGCAACTATTTTTTTATATATAGGGCGGTTGCCGGTTATATTTATATTCGGCACTTGGTGCTGAGAATGATACACTTGAGATTCCTGTTGTGTTTTTGTATAGGTCTGGCCATCCGTATATTTTTATAGGCGGCGTGTCACAGCTACGTGTGACAACCCGCTTAAAACAATAACGGGTGGCCAGCCCTATACTACCTTAAATCAGGAATCTCAGATGGCTCAGTCTCAACATCAACAAACTATACAACAACATATAAGGCTAACTGCCCGAAACCATATAAGCGAGATGTCAAAATCAAATAAAACATACCACAGACAACAAACCAACACTAGGGAACTACTAAAAAAGGGGAAATGCATACAAGTACTATGATAAATGAAATGAGTACATACAAGGAAATATACCCGAATAAGCTGTCGAGTCACAGACAGTACAACATCATAAGGAAGAAATATAAACATCTATAATTATCCCTTGGTTATAACCCTATATAAAACATGAATCCTACGTAGATTTTTCAAAGAAGTAGGAAGTGACTACAATCTAAGTCCCGCAACAGTCTGCACCTGTTATGTCTCTCACAACTCTGGATAAAAGGGCATCTGACATCCCTACGGTAGGAAACCTGTAGTAATATATATATATATATATATATATATATATATATAGCAGGAGAGAAATATAAACGGGTCAGAGCTTTATGTGTAAAAATGTTTAGCAAGTGTGTTAACCATGCATAATAAATATCAATGCACTTATTTCATAATTAAGGTAGAGTCGCACTCTCGTGAAACCCCAACTCACCTCTCATCTAATGGCGTGCACTTATTCACGTCCTAAAATCTTAATTAAGTTATCCCACCCATAAGGACAACCTAACTTACAATAGGCACGACCCATACCCGTAAGACCTACCATTCTAACATAACCCATGGATCCTTCCCATTCTAATCACACTTAAATATATACAGACATTTATGCCTTACTAAGGTTAATTAATTACGATTTATAACTTAAACAGTTAACCATCTTATTACTTCACATATTAACATTAAACTTCAAATTTAAGAGTTTATTCTCTAATTTTTCATACATACAATTTATAGGGATGAAACTTCTCTCCACTCTCAACATTGCGTTGCGTTTCGTGCGTGTGGCGTCTTGCAAAGCGAAATCCAAACAAGGAACCCCCTCGATACACTACTCCTTAATAATGTTAATCGTAGGGATCCGTTCGTCATAAGCTGGCATTAAGTTTTTATTATAAAATTGTAATCTCTAATCCATATATATACAAATACTAAGATAAAACTTCTCTCTAGTCTCAACACTGCACTGCGTTTCATGCGTGGGGCATCTCGCAAAGCAAAATCCAAACAAGGAACCCCCCTGATACACTACTCCTTGACAATGTTGATTGTAGGGATCCATTATGTCATCCACACAATCATACTACTGATACAAACAAGTACCAAGGATAAAAATTCTCACTACACTCAACATGGCACTGCGTTTCATGCATGGAGAGTCTTGCAAAGAAAAATCCAAACAAGGAACCCCCCGATACACTACTCCTTGACCACGTTGATTGTAGGGATCCATGTTGTCATCACACAATTCCACTACTACAACTACGTACAATACTAAAGACAAAACTTCTCTCTACTCTCAACATTGCACTGCGTTTCCTGCGTGGGGCATCTCGCAAAGCGGAATCCAAATAAGGAACCCCCCGATACACTACTTCTTGGCAATGTTGATTGTAGGGATCCATTATGTCAACCACACAATCATACTACTACTATTTGGATTACTAACTAAGAGTAACCCCAAAATCTCCACTAAATCCTTGGGTTTATATAACCGAAATTTTTTCTTAAGTGTGATACATCAACCCCCAACAATCTGGTACACCATAATCACCCAAGATATACACCATCGAACTTCATATCCTTTCACCTATAGAATATAATAAATATATATATATATTTACTCAAAACATATATATATATATATATATATATATATATATATATATATACACAACCATTCATTCCCATAGCCAAATGTACATACTATATATAATGTACAATGGCAATACACACAATACAACCGGATATATACTGCCGATATACTGCACCATGCTATCATCTTCCAGGGCAATACTCATATATCATCCTGGGGACCACTGTCGGACTCAATATCACTGACATCGGGGCCAACACACACACACGTCGTTCGGGAAGCGATCATAGTTCCTAACCCGTGAATGAGATGAAACATACCCACCACGTCTCACCCCAACAAAAATGTAAATCAAATAATAACACAGTGGACGCTATGACCTGTGGAATATCCACACACTGCTCCTCGAGCCAGGGTGCTCACCCTCATCGCACAACTTCTCAATGATAGCATGAGCGGGGTATGCTTAATAATACAAGTATATATATCATTCACATACACAATATATATACATCCATATAATTACATCATATAACTAAACCTTCATATACGGTTTAGCTATTCGAGCATGAGTATACACATATATTCATATCTACACAGATATTCATCCACATATCCACATATATATACATACTATCTCTCGTACGTATGTATGATATTTATAAGCTCTCTATAAGTATAAATAATCCTCAATATACTAGCCATCGTCCCAAACACATTAACTTACCTCGATAAATGAATGTGCCTCCTCACTTGAAGTATATTCATCCACATCTCCTTTGATATAAATAATCTTACAACATAAGTATATCACCTATGATATAAATAATCTTCCAACATAAATATATCTCCAACATTAAGGTTATCACCAAAGTTTAGTGTAAGAAACAATCACTACACATCTCATCTATATCTGAAAGTACATCAACATCTCTAGTACTAATTTCAACTATTGGTATGCACATAACTAATAGTCTACAAACCTCAAGCTCAATCTTAAATTCATCCCATGATCCCATCACTTAGGGAAATACCACACTGATATATAATCACTTTCCCAACTATGGTTCAATTAATCCTATGAAACCCTAAATCTTATTGCGCTTGCAATCTATCCCTTAAGTTAAACATTACTAAGGATACGCGACCACTCTCTCTCGTCGGTCCCCAATCAATTTTAACTAGAATCCTATCACTATAAGGATTCGACACAATTATCGGCCTACTATTCCATGCCGTACCCTCACAACTCTCTCAAAGGGTCCTTAACCTTACATCATATCTAAGTTCAATTTTGATATATAATTAGGATTCCCATCCCCAATGAGGTTTCCCCCACTATCTCTATACACAACTCCAATGCATACATATATATATTTTTCCCAAATTATTTCAAGAAGCCCCCATGATCATAACATGTGAGAAACCCCTTATAAGTCTCCAAAACATATCTCTTACATCATAAAAGAAGGTCCCGTATCGATAAACCCAATCAAAAAGGGGTAGAAATCATTCAAGATAAAAACTCCACAAAACGTCCATATTTCCGAATCGATTTGGCCTGGCCTGAATCGATTCGGTCTTAAGGGAGATTTGATTTTATCCAACTATGAATCGATTTGATCCGAAGGACCTGGAAGACTGTCCCAAGACAAATTAATTCGGTCTCACAGACCTGGGACTGTGCAACATTCCGAATCAATTCGGAAGGAGGCCGAATCGATTCGGCCTGTTCAGCAAGCTACGAAATGGTCATTTTTCTACAAAACCTAAATTTCCAAAATCCCCAATTGATTATTTCTAACCATGAATTTATAACCCAACCATGTTTCCAACATCAAAACACATCATATATTTCACCTCATCAATTCATACCCCTTAAACCCATGTGTAAACATCAATTTCAAGATTGAACCCTGTGACACCCCGACTAATTAAACACCGGGTAGCTACTTCTTTATAAAATTAATTCAAAATGCCAAGTTGGCTCAGTTAATAGCATCACTGTCGAAAACGTTTTATTATTACTAACCACCTAGTATTTAAAAAGTAAGTGCCAAATTTTTATTAAATCTGATTAACATGCAACAAGAGTAATGAATAACTAAATAACACCATTCACCATACTGAAGTAACAAGAACAACCATCACAATATGTAAATATAACCTGGAGGAAAAACTCCTCAATACAAATCCCACAACTGATATGTAAACTGAAATAAATAACTAAAACTGAATACTGAGCAATACATGCTAGAGTCTGAAAACTGAAATGTAAAAATGCTCTAAATAGGAATGGGCAACATGCCCTACAACTGATAGATAGTGACTCTGGAATCCAAAAGATAGAAGCGTCTATGAGCAAATCCCTGTAGCTTCCACAACCAGCTACAGCGCGTCACCTGAATGAGTACCTATGCTTGGTGTCCTTGTGGCTGGGCACCTAAAAAGGTTTTACAAGAAAATATATTTGAAAGCAAATGGGTCAGAGCCCGAAAGTGGAAATCATTTTAAAAACCTGCAAGTGCTTTAAAAACATTTACAACATTAAATGCAAAGTACATGTTAGGACGTGCACTCACATTATGTTCTCACCTCTCGTCTAACTGTGCACTCCTAACGCAAGTACCCATCTATAACTACCCATACTACTAGCTAACTGACAACATAACTAGCTAGACTACCACGGGTTCTACCCATATTACTCGGTTCCATTTAATGTAACAACGCTCGTAATAAAATAGAGGTTTAACGCAAACTCAGTTACCAATTATGCCATTGATATATCTATCAGTTACTCCTTAAATAACTCGAAACAATACCGTAATATTTTTACAACATTAACATGAGGATTTCAGGTAATTTAATGTATATTATTCACATCATAAATATACGATACAAGCACCCCGCAATCTAAGCTGTAGTGCACACATACTCTGCTATCCATCCCGGTACATCACGTACATAAGGATCACATATTCCGAATCTCTCAGGAATAGTTCAGATAACACAAATCACAAATAGTGGAGGCGAACATAGTCACCATCACATGGGTCACGCACATACCTACGCTCCCATGGTCAGCGGACTTATTAATATCACAATAAGTCTTTCTATGACCTATGTTCATCAAGGTACCAGTCTATATCCCCCCCGTAGGCACACAAGGAATAGAGGGTCCTAAGCGAACGAAACCTCCCGTGATAGCAAGTATGGTAGGTATGTCATACATACAATCCATATACTAATACTAAGTAAACACACATCTTAGTAATACCGTATTTTAATCGTAGTACATATCGCATTCTCGTACTAACTAATTATCACAACTTATTTTATTCCGGCTCATAATTATACGCGTTATAATTCGTCCACATATCGTAGTAGTCACTCACGTCTCAACCCAAATGATTCATTGAATATAACTCTCGTATATGATTTGCTAATCCCAACAACCCAAAAGTCCCAACTAAGTCACTATATCATCAAGGGATGCTAACTCTACCCTTGAACCATCTCCCGGAACTCCAAAAGTCAAAACAGTCCAAAAAGGGTCAAACTGTCAACTCGTTAGAAGTCTCGTTCGAACGAGGCTTCGAACGAGTTTGGACTGTCAGGTCGTTAGAAGTCTCGTTCGAACGAGGCTGTTCGAACGAGATCCCAGTTCGTTCGAACGAACTGACCCTTCTAACGATATCTCGTTCGAACGAGATATCGAACGAAAATCCTACTCGTTAATAACGACTGGTCAACTCGTTAGAAGCTCGTTCGAACGAGCTCGTTCGAACGACCTGGGGGCTGCTTCTAACGAGATGCCAGTTTCGGCCCAGAATTTCCCAAAAATCGTTTTTCACCATTTTTACTCCTCAAACCTCTTCTAAAATCCGTTCCCACAATATATTGAGTTCTCTAATCATCCTCAAACATGTTAAGGGGCTATACTAACATCATTAAAGGGTTTGATATCATCTAAACATCATTAAATCACAATTTCTACATTAATTCCCAATTTTCTTCAAGAACATAAACCCTAACTTCTTCTCATCATAAATTCCCAGATTTTAATTCATTTATACATCACCTAGATATGAAATATCCGAAATTAAATCTCCCAACAATGTTTCTACATGCAAACCTATCCCAATATTCAATAATAACTTCAAATTTCATGGGTTTTCTTTTAATCTTTCAAGAACAATTCAGATTCTTCAATTTCTAACATGGAAAAGACATTCTCAGTAATTAAATGGAAATAAAGTCACTTGCCTTGGTTTGATTTCTGAATTTGGTGTGGATTCGGTGTAGAATTTCTGCAGAATTCCTCTCTCTCTCTCCTTCTCCAAGCTTTCTTCTCCAAAAGGCTATGGTGGCTAGGGTTTGCTTTGGGGAAACTTATGAAACCTAATTTCAATAAACCTCCGTAGCTTGTTGGGTTAATAAGGGTTGGTTGGGGTCAATCCTTATCAGATTACAACTCTCAATTTTCGTCACTTTTAATTACCCAAAAATACCAAATTACTAAAATACCCTTTAAGTTACCGGTATGGTCTAAAATTACCCCGGGACCCAAACTATACCCCCGGCTAGTGTTTTCTGACTATCTCGACCCTTCCGGACGCGTTGGCGCACTCAAAACGACCATACAGATTATAGATTTTAAATTCACTTTTTATGAATAAAATATTATACCGTGACGCGGCGGTCCCACGCGTCTCAATAAAATTTCCAAATTGCCGTATATAAATCTCACGACAAATTTTATAATACCAAGTTCATATATAATCATATATGCACATAATCAAATACCAATACGCATCTCATTAGTATTTATAACCCGGATTAATTTCCAATTAATACGCATTTAATTAATTAATCCCAAAAATAAATATAGCCAAAAGTACGGGGTATTACATACTTCCCCCCTAATAACTGAATTTCGTCCCGAAATTCGAAACTAGAAAGTACCTGCTAAAAACAGCTCTGGATAACGCTCGCGCATCTCATCCTCGCGCTCCCATGTGGACTCCTCGACATTGTGATGTCGCCACTGAACACGTACTAACGGGACTATCTTTGACCGTAGTTTCCTCTCGCTTCGGTCCAAAATAGCAATCGTCCCTTCCTCATAAGAGCTATCCGGCTGGAGATCGATGTCCTCCACCGAAATGTGAGAATGAGCCAAATCATCCCTAAGGTATTTCCTCAGCGAGGAAATATGGAACACGTCGTGAATCCGATGCAAATGCTCCGGTAACCCGAGTCTATACGCAACCGGTGCTATCCGCTCAATAATAGGAAACGGCCCCACATACCTCGGTGCCAACTTCCCCTTCTTCCCGAAACGCATAATCCCCTTAATCGGAGAAACCCTGAGCAAAACCTGGTCCCCCACTTGGAACTCCCTGAAAAACCTCTTTGCATCAGCATAACTCTTCTGCCTGTCTTGAGCTACCCGAATGCGACTTCGAATCAACTCAATCCTTGCCGAAGTATCCTGGATCACTTCTGGCCCAAGTAGTTTGTTGTCCCCCACTTCTAACCAACATGCTGGGGAACGACAAGGCCTACCGTACAATGCCTCAAACGGAGCCATGCCAATCGTGAACTGATAGGAGTTGTTGTAAGCAAACTCCACCAGTGGAAGGTACTGCTCCCATCCACCCCCGAAGTCAATAATGCACATGCGTAGCATGTCCTCCAACATCTGGTTGGTGCGCTCTGTCTGCCCATCGGTCTGCGGATGATAAGCCGTACTTAACCGCAATTCCGTGCCCATGGCCTCCTGGAAACTCTCCCAAAACCGCGAAACAAATATCTTGTCTCTGTCAGACACGATCTTCAGGGGCACACCGTGAAGTCTCACAATCTCTGAAATGAAGAGCTGGGCATACTGTCCCGCAGTGTAATCAGTCCTAACGGGTAAAAATTGAGCGACCTTGGACAACCTGTCCACAATTACCCAAACGGAGTCGTGACCCCTCTGCGACATAGGCAACCCCGTGACAAAATCCATGGATATGCTCTCCCACATCCATACCGGAACCTCCAACGGCTGTAGCAATCCTGCTGGTCTCTGATGATCCACTTTTACAAGCTGACAAGTGGCGCATTTCGAGACAAACTCAGCGATATCTTTCTTCATACCGCTCCACCAATACTGCCGTCTCATGTCTTGGTACATTTTGTCCCCTCCGGGATGTACCGCGAACCGTGAGCCGTGCGACTCTGCCATAACATCGTGTCGCAATTCCTCTCCTTCCGGAACTACCAATCTCCAATTGAAGCGTAATCCCCCGTCTGAGCTAACGGTATAGGATTCAGCTCCCTCAGCGAGTAATCGAACTATCTGCTCCTGACAGAACGAATCATTTGCCTGTGCCCGTACAACCTTCGTGACAATCTGCGGTGTAACGGTCATCACAGACATGAAAGATCGGGCCACTGCATCCTGGTGTCCCAATTCCTTCCACTTCGCTTTCCACACCTCTGCCACCTTGTCTGCTGGCCTACGGCTTAACGCGTCTGCTACCACGTTAGCCTTACCCGGGTGGTACTGTATGTCGAACTGGTAGTCTTTCACAAATTCAAGCCACCTACGCTGCCGCATATTTAATTCCTTCTGCGTGAACAGATACTGTAGTGATTTGTGATCCGTGAACAGCTGAAACTTCTCCCCCAAAAGATAGTGCCTCCAAATCCGTAAGGCAAATACCACTGCCGCCAACTCCAAATCATGTGTGGGGTAATTCTTCTCATGAGGCTTAAGCTTACGTGAAGCATAAGCTATGGCCTGTCTCTCCTGCTGCAACACACCTCCAAGCCCTTGCAAAGACGCATCGGTGTAAACCAAATACTCAACTCCCGGTCTCGGCAATGCTAACACAGGTGCTGAGGTCAATTTGTCCTTCAACTCATCGAATGCCAACTGACAGGCATCACTCCAGATATATGGCACACCCTTACGAGTAAGATGTGTCAAAGGACCTGCTATCTCTGAGAAACCCCGAATAAACCTCCTGTAGTATCCCGCTAAACCCAAGAAACTACGAATCTCCGTTGGTGTCGTGGGCTGTCCCCACTCCCTTACCGCTGACACCTTCCCCGGATCAACAGATATTCCCTGATCGGAAATAATATGACCCAAGAACTGGACTTCCTTCAACCAAAACCCGCACTTCTCATATTTTGCATACAGCTCGTTATGACGAAGTGTCTGCAAAACCAGCCTCAAATGCTCGGCGTGCTCCTCCTCTGTCTGAGAGTAAACCAGAATATCATCAATGAAGACAATGACAAACTGGTCTAGGAAATCCCTGAACACTCTGTTCATCAAGTCCATAAACACTGCTGGAGCGTTGGTCAAGCCGAAAGGCATATCCCGAAATTCATAAGAACCATATCTCGACAAGAACGCAGTCTTCGAGACATACTCCTCCCTGATACGCAACTGATGGTATCCCGTCCTCAAGTCAATCTTCGAAAAAAAAGAAGCTCCTCTCAACTGGTCGAATAAGTCATCGATTCGAGGCAACGGATACTTATTCCGTATCGTGACCTTATTCAACTCTCGGTAGTCCACACACAATCTCAGTGAACCATCCCTCTTCTTCACAAACAAAACTGGAGCGCCCCAAGGTGAGGTACTCCTGCGAATAAAGCCCTGCCCTAACAGCTGCTCTATCTGATCCCGTAGCTCTCGCATCTCAGCTGGAGCCATACGGTACGGTGCACGTGCTATAGGTCTCGTACCCGGTAGCAAATCAATAACGAAGTCTATCTCTCGACTGGGTGGTAAGCCTGGTATCTCCTGAAACACATCCGAATACTCCCTGACAACCGGGATCGAATCTAAAGGAATCACAACCTCCTTAGAGGTATCCTCCTCTATGTAATACAGATGAGCGGTCGATCCTCCCTCTGGGCGAGGCATCGCCACTATAAACATCTCCTGCCCCGGAATGGCAAAAACAATGCTCCCGCTGAAGCAATCAATCATGGCCCTATATGATACGAGCCAGTCCATACCGATGATCACATCGTGAACATGCATGTCTAACACTAACATGTCCGCAGGCAATACCAAACCACCAACCTCTACCCCGACTCCCCGGCATATAAAGAAAATAAGTGACCCACTCCCCAATGGTGAGTCGACACACGTCACTGTGCTCTCTGCCGTAGCTAACAATCCTAAAGCTTTCGCGAAGTGTGTAGCAATAAAACAATGTGTAGCACCCGTATCAAATAACACCCGACCCATAGTGCCATGGATAGGAAACGTACCCTCGATCGCGGGCGGTACCTGTGGAACTGCAGCCTGGTGAACGTTGTAGACACGTCCATACTGTAGCTGCCCCTGCTGAGCTGGGACTGCTGGAATGGGTGGCAAAGCTGCCATCTGTGGCGGTGCAGGAAGAGCGGCGGGAAACATAGGTCTCTGTGGCTCCTGGCGAGCACCCTGCTGCTGCTGCTGTGGGGCCCTGCCCCTATCAGGACAATCCTGCTTCTTATGGCCAGTCTTGCCACAAGTAAAGCACTTCCCTGGGAAGTTCCCTCCCCTCTGCCCCTGCTGTCCCCGGCCCTGGTGGCCGTTACCATTCCTCCCTTGGCCCTGCTGGCCCTGATGGAATTGCTGCCCATTCTGCCCCTGCTGGCCCTGCTGGCCGTTTGGACCCTGATGGCCCTGGCGGAAACCTCCCTGTCCCTGCCTGTAGTTCCCTGATCGGAACCTCTTGTTATCCCCCTGCTGGGAGCCCTGCTCAGTCTGTCTCTGCCCCTGACCCGATTGTGCCCCGCTGGCACCATGCCCTCCAGTCCTGCCCTGATGGCTAGACTCCCCTGACTGCTTGCCCTCGGCCATATGAAAACGGTGGTCCTGGCAGTGCAATAGTGCAGCGTTAACCACATCAGAATACGTGGCCAACGATAGGTTCCCTAGCAGATGCTGGCGGATCCTCCAATTCAACCCATCAGTGAACTTCTCTATCTTCTTCTTCTCTGTTGGAATCTCGTCTGGAACGATATTCAACAGGTTAGTGAACTCGGCCTCATACTCGGCCACTGTCTTGCCCTCTTGTTTCAAACTCATCAGCTTCCTCCTCATCTCTGTATGAACTGCGGATGGAAAGTACTTGCGGTCGAACCGCACCCAGAACTCCTGAATCGTGAGGGTATCCCTCTCCTCCGCGGTGGTAATAGACTCCCACCACTGTAGCGCAGATCCAACTAGCTTGAAAGTAGCTAGCACCTGTTTCTGAACATCAGTGCACTCATGCATCCTCAAATGCCTCTGCATGTCCTTCCTCCATTGGCTCGAGATAACCACATCTGAGCTTCCAGCAAACTCTGGTGGATGCGCTTTCTGAAAAGCGTCACGTACACGTTCCCAAGCAGACGGGAATGCATTAACCTGGACTGGCGCGGCAACCGGCGCCTGCGGTGGTGCCTGCTGAATCACGGTAATCGCAGCATTTACCGCTTGGGCTACTATAGCAGCAACCTCAACGGCGTTCAACATGCCCTGAACCGGAGCGGGCTGGGGTTCGGGCGTAGCATTCCTGGGAACTCGTCGTGCACGTCGTGGAGGCATCTGAAACAAGAAAAAAGTTTATAAGTTCACGGTTTATAAACTTAATATAGCTGAAGAACGAAACGTACACAATAAGAGTACAACAGTCCTAAAATATAGGGCTCTATATCAAAGAAACGTAGCGGAAACATAATAGCCGTACAGATCCTAAAGGACACTAGAACCTGATGCTCTGATACCACCTGTGACACCCCGACTAATTAAACACCGGGTAGCTACTCATTTATAAAATTAATTCAAAATGCCAAGTTGGCTCAGTTAATAGCATCACTGTCGAAAACGTTTTATTATTACTAACCACCTAGTATTTAAAAAGTAAGTGCCAAATTTTTATTAAATCTGATTAACATGCAACAAGAGTAATGAATAACTAAATAACACCATTCACCATACTGAAGTAACAAGAACAACCATAACAATATGTAAATATAACCTGGAGGAAAAACTCCTCAATACAAATCCCACAACTGATATGTAAACTGAAATAAATAACTAAAACTGAATACTGAGCAATACATGCTAGAGTCTGAAAACTGAAATGTAAAAATGCTCTAAATAGGAATGGGCAACATGCCCTACAACTGATAGATAGTGACTCTGGAATCCAAAAGATAGAAGCGTCTATGAGCAAATCCCTGTAGCTTCCACAACCAGCTACAGCGCGTCACCTGAATGAGTACCTATGCTTGGTGTCCTTGTGGCTGGGCACCTAAAAAGGTTTTACAAGAAAATATATTTGAAAGCAAATGGGTCAGAGCCCGAAAGTGGAAATCATTTTAAAAACCTGCAAGTGCTTTAAAAACATTTACAACATTAAATGCAAAGTACATGTTAGGACGTGCACTCACATTATGTTCTCACCTCTCGTCTAACTGTGCACTCCTAACGCAAGTACCCATCTATAACTACCCATACTACTATCTAACTGACAACATAACTAGCTAGACTACCACGGGTTCTACCCATATTACTCGGTTCCATTTAATGTAACAACGCTCGTAATAAAATAGAGGTTTAACGCAAACTCAGTTACCAATTATGCCATTGATATATCTATCAGTTACTCCTTAAATAACTCGAAACAATACCGTAATATTTTTACAACATTAACATGAGGATTTCAGGTAATTTAATGTATATTATTCACATCATAAATATACGATACAAGCACCCCGCAATCTAAGCTGTAGTGCACACATACTCTGCTATCCATCCCGGTACATCACGTACATAAGGATCACATATTCCGAATCTCTCAGGAATAGTTCAGATAACACAAATCACAAATAGTGGAGGCGAACATAGTCACCATCACATGGGTCACGCACATACCTACGCTCCCATGGTCAGCGGACTTATTAATATCACAATAAGTCTTTCTATGACCTATGTTCATCAAGGTACCAGTCTATATCCCCCCCGTAGGCACACAAGGAATAGAGGGTCCTAAGCGAACGAAACCTCCCGTGATAGCAAGTATGGTAGGTATGTCATACATACAATCCATATACTAATACTAAGTAAACACACATCTTAGTAATACCGTATTTTAATCGTAGTACATATCGCATTCTCGTACTAACTAATTATCACAACTTATTTTATTCCGGCTCATAATTATACGCGTTATAATTCGTCCACATATCGTAGTAGTCACTCACGTCTCAACCCAAATGATTCATTGAATATAACTCTCGTATATGATTTGCTAATCCCAACAACCCAAAAGTCCCAACTAAGTCACTATATCATCAAGGGATGCTAACTCTACCCTTGAACCATCTCCCGGAACTCCAAAAGTCAAAACAGTCCAAAAAGGGTCAAACTGTCAACTCGTTAGAAGTCTCGTTCGAACGAGGCTTCGAACGAGTTTGGACTGTCAGGTCGTTAGAAGTCTCGTTCGAACGAGGCTGTTCGAACGAGATCCCAGTTCGTTCGAACGAACTGACCCTTCTAACGATATCTCGTTCGAACGAGATATCGAACGAAAATCCTACTCGTTAATAACGACTGGTCAACTCGTTAGAAGCTCGTTCGAACGAGCTCGTTCGAACGACCTGGGGGCTGCTTCTAACGAGATGCCAGTTTCGGCCCAGAATTTCCCAAAAATCGTTTTTCACCATTTTTACTCCTCAAACCTCTTCTAAAATCCGTTCCCACAATATATTGAGTTCTCTAATCATCCTCAAACATGTTAAGGGGCTATACTAACATCATTAAAGGGTTTGATATCATCTAAACATCATTAAATAACAATTTCTATATTAATTCCCAATTTTCTTCAAGAACATAAACCCTAACTTCTTCTCATCATAAATTCCCAGATTTTAATTCATTTATACATCACCTAGATATGAAATATCCGAAATTAAATCTCCCAACAATGTTTCTACATGCAAACCTATCCCAATATTCAATAATAACTTCAAATTTCATGGGTTTTCTTTTAATCTTTCAAGAACAATTCAGATTCTTCAATTTCTAACATGGAAAAGACATTCTCAGTAATTAAATGGAAATAAAGTCACTTGCCTTGGTTTGATTTCTGAATTTGGTGTGGATTCGGTGTAGAATTTCTGCAGAATTCCTCTCTCTCTCTCTCCTTCTCCAAGCTTTCTTCTCCAAAAGGCTATGGTGGCTAGGGTTTGCTTTGGGGAAACTTATGAAACCTAATTTCAATAAACCTCCGTAGCTTGTTGGGTTAATAAGGGTTGGTTGGGGTCAATCCTTATCAGATTACAACTCTCAATTTTCGTCACTTTTAATTACCCAAAAATACCAAATTACTAAAATACCCTTTAAGTTACCGGTATGGTCTAAAATTACCCCGGGACCCAAACTATACCCCCGGCTAGTGTTTTCTGACTATCTCGACCCTTCCGGACGCGTTGGCGCACTCAAAACGACCATACAGATTATAGATTTTAAATTCACTTTTTATGAATAAAATATTATACCGTGACGCGGCGGTCCCACGCGTCTCAATAAAATTTCCAAATTGCCGTATATAAATCTCACGACAAATTTTATAATACCAAGTTCATATATAATCATATATGCACATAATCAAATACCAATACGCATCTCATTAGTATTTATAACCCGGATTAATTTCCAATTAATACGCATTTAATTAATTAATCCCAAAAATAAATATAGCCAAAAGTACGGGGTATTACAAACCCAAAATCTAGGTTTTGATAAATATACCCAAAATCTAATTATTTTATCCACAAACTATGAAATGAAATACACGAATGAAATATTTAGCAAGATTAAACACTTGCCTGAGAATTGTAGAGGTCGAATCATCCTCGAGATCGCGTTTAGGCCGGAAATCTCCAAGCTTTCTCCATTCTCTCTCTTCTTTTCTTCTTCTTTCTCTTTTCTTTCTATTTCTCTCTTCTCACAAATGAGAAGGGCTGAAATCGTAAGCCCTTAAATCCCTTAAAACATAAATCCCAGTTTTAAATATTAATACACACTTTAAAAGACTCGTTTACTCCAATTCGAGTCAAACTAACTTAAAAATATTTCGGAGCCGAAATAAAACCCAATGATAGTCATTTTGACTATCTCGACCCATCCGGGATTGATGGTGCACTCAAAATCATCATCCGGAATACTTTGAAACGTCCTCAATTTTTGGACTTCGATTCCCAAATTTTAAAATTCTCCAATTTAAGTAAATTTTTAATTCTCCCAAAAATTAAATTTCTCAGTCCCAAAGTCACGGGTTGTTAAACTACGTAGGCATCTCGGGCAAATATCCGAAAATCGAGTCCAATTTTCCATTTTTCCCATTTTCGCATTTTCATCCTTTTCATTTATACATTATTAAATATATATTACATTTTTCATTCGTATTTGCATTTTATCTAAAAAATATTATCATTCAATTATAACGATAATTGTCTTTATAAACACATACGTCGTACTTGCTAATTATTATTTTTGGATTCTATCTTTTCCATCATATGAGTTGGTCGATTCCGATCTCCATTTACATATACACGCACACTCATTTAACGGAGAAATTAAGGAAAATAGTAACCCAAGCCCATGAGACACCGAAAGGGAAGGATGGGTGCCCAACACTTTCCAATTCTTTAACTTTACCCCGAAACCTCTGAACTATTTGTTTGGTAAGCATCCGTTTGTCTTTGATGCTCCTCTCTCGAGATGGCGGCATATTCTTGTGCCTTTTTTGTGCAAAACAGGTTGGAAACTACATCGATTTACATCAACCCACATCGAAGACGGTTGAAGATATCCGAGAGAAAGAGGGCGTGAGATAGTCTCCCCCCCCCCCCCCGGAGAAGGGAGAGATGGGATGGCAATAACTAGACTTTTAGAGAGTTAGGGAAAATGAACCCAACATAGGTATGAATATTAGATATAAAATTTGACGTAGTCACACATATACTTGGGTTTGATAATTTTGTTAAGACTAATATTGTAGGTCTCCTAACTACGTTTGTCGTAGGCAATAAGAGTGTTTGAGGATATAATATACGTGACAATAAATTTATCGTATGTGTTAGTTTAATTTTTGACTAAATAGTGTGCGGAGTAATATTCTCACATATTTAGTGCCTCGATTCAATTAATATTTTTAATTAAATATATATTATCGAGGATTTTGTATCTAATGAAAATACCTATGGTTCGAGAGATTTGATTCCGACTCCACTTTTTCCAAATAATTTTCAAAAATTAAATTTTTTAGTGTTTTCTTTCTTTCAAATTAAGTTTACACTTGATAGTTAAGTTATCTTAATTAAGTAGATTTTTTCTCACAAACCAATAACCTACCTTGTCATTGTCTTCATGTTTATTATCCTATTCCCTAAGGATTCGATCACGACTTACCGGGCATTACTCGAGCAAACAACTTGCACTTGAGCCATATATACACATGTAGCACATACTTTTTGTGTCATATACCGTCATCTTCCACCAACACTGCCTCCTCATATCCTCCGAGATGAACTAAAAATGGCGACCCGTGCGCCTCCTCCATAACTATATGCCGTAAGTTTTCATCATCTGGGATAATCAATCTCCCATTGAAGCGTATGCCACCCTCAAAACTGACGAGTAAGACTCCACTCCACCTACCAATAACAATTAAATCTTCTCCTGACAAGATGAATCCCTATCCTATGCCTTCACAACCCTAACATAGATCTTGTTTGTGATGGTTATCATTTATGTTTAAGCACATACTACCTCATTCTCCTGACGCAGTTCATCCCACTTCGCCTTCCACATTGTTCCCACCTGCCCTGCCAGCATACGACCCAATGCTTATGGCACTAAACTAGGCTTCCCAAGCGATACTAGATGTCAAACTTATAGTCCTTTATGAACTCAATCTACCTACACTGCCTTATGTTCTGATCCTTTTGTGTAAAATGATACTCTAGTGACTTGTGGTATGTGAAAAATCGAAACATCTCCTCGGTAGATAGTGCCCTGAAATCCTCAAGGAAAAGATAATTTCCACTAACTCCAAATCTTGAGTGGCATAATTCTTCTCATGGGGCTTAACCTTGAGAGATACCTAAGCTATGGTCCACTCCTCCAATTGTAGAATACCCCTAAGTAGATATAAGGATGCGTCAATAAGAATGAAGTACTCCACTCCTGCCCTAAATAATGCAAGCACTGGTGTTGAAGTCAACTTGGCCTTTATCTCATTGAAAGCTAACGAAAAGTGATCATCCCAAACAAAAGGCACACCCATGCGAATCAAATTCCTCAAGGGCCCGATAATCTTCGAAAATCCTCTGATGACCCGACGGTAGTACCCTATTAATCCAAAAAAGATAAAAAAATCCATCAGTGTCATGGGTTGGCCCCACTCCCTCGATGTTGACACCTTACTCCGATCTACAAAAATCTATCTCTCATAGATGATTTGGCTCATGAACTATACGTTCCGCAATAAGATTCCACATTTATTAAAGTTTGAAGAATTAAATGCGAGTACTAAGTGTTCTCACCCTCTATTCGAGAATAAATCAAGATATCATCTCTGAAACACAATGACAAACTGATCCATGAAATCCCTAAACACCCTGTTCCTGAGATACATAAAACTGTTGGCGCATTGGTTAGCCCGAAGGGCAAAACCATAAACTCATGAGAATTGAATCTAATAAAAATTGTGGTCTTAGGGACATCATGCTCCCATATACGTAACTAATGGTACCCCGACCTTAAATAAATCTTAGAGAATTATGCTTATCCTGTCAGTTGATCGAATAAGTCATCGAAATGCGATAATGGATACTTGTTTCGAATCATGAACTTGTTCAACTCCATGTAATCGATAAACAACCTTAATGACCCATTCTTTTTCTTCACAAACTGAACAGGGGAACCCCAAGGTGATGTACTCCTAGAGATAAAACCCTTCCCTAATAGTTACTGAATCTCATCCTTCAACTTTCGCATCTCCAAAAGGAGACATACGATACAAAGATAGCGCTATGTGCGTAGTTCCTAGTGCTAGTTTAATCACAAAATGGATCTCCCGATTTGACGGTAACCACAGTATCTCTTGATATACATGAACGTAGTCCCTAACAATAGGGATCGAATATAAAGAGATGACTACAACAATCGAAGTCTCCTCGTAGATATAGTATAAGTACATGCTCGACCTTCAATTCGAATGAGGCATTGCCATTTGAATCATGTTCGGCCCTATAATATTAAACACGGGAGTCTTACTATAATAGTCCGGCATCACTTCATACATCACTAACAAGTCCATACCCAGAATAAAACCATATTTGTCCAAATACAAAATGCGAAGATCTTTTACTAAGCATAACCTCCTCGTGTTCACACATTCTCCTTTGCAGGTGGAATGAATGAGAGTCCCACAACCCAATGGTGAATCTACTGTTATAATGATATATGATGCTCAGTCGACTAAACTCATTGCACGTACAAATATCGTGCTAATTGTGACACCCCGACTAATTAAATATCGGGTAGCTACTCCTTTATTAAATTAATACAAAATGCCAAGTTGGTTCAGTTCATAGCATCACTGTCGAAAACATTTTAATAATTACTAACCACCTAGTATTTAAAAAGTGAGTTGACAATTTTAATTAAATCCGATTATCATACAATAAGTGAATTATGAAATGCTAACATAACCACCACAACATAGTCACAATAGAATAACCATCAAATAATAATGAGTCTGGAGGAATACTCCTCACAAGAATCAAAATATTGAAATAAATAAATACCTAGTCTGCATCACTAAATTAATTACAACCCAAAGTCTGAAATAACTGAAATGTAAGATGTCTCTAAAAGGAATGGGGTGACATGCCCAACAAATGAGAAAATCTGATAATGGAGTCAAGATAAAAAATGGAGGCGTCTACTGTCGAGGTCCTGTAACTTCCACAGTAGCCACAACACGTCACCTGAATAGAACTCCTATGCATGGTGTCCTTGTGGCTGGGCACCTAAAAGGTTTTACAAAAAGAAATAGATTTGAAAGCAAATGGGTCAGAGCCCGGTTGTGAAAATAGTTTAAAAATTTGCAAGTGTTTAATATCATTAAACAGTGAATATAAAGTACATGATAGTGTGTGCACTCACATGAGTTCCTCACCTATCAACTAATTGTGCACTCATATCGTACCTGTACCCATTCTAGTTGTTCCCATATCTAACTAGTTCGATACCAAATTCCAACATTTTTATACGATATCCAATTCAATTTCCAACAACTTTTATTTAACTAAGTGTTATAACTTGCTACACAGTTTTCCCATGTTAGTAATACTAATTACTAGAGATCTTCCATTTTTATTACTTTACAAACTGTTGCTATTATTTATCCTCACATTTATACATAACAATTCATTTCAATTAACAATATATTATTCTCATGACAAATATACAATACTAGCACCCCGAGACTAAGCTGCGGTGCTCACATACTCTGCTATCAAATCCCGGTACATCACGTACATGAGGACCACGTATTTTGAATCTCTCAGGAAACGTTTCATTAACAACAATCACAAACAATGGAGGCGAACATAATTCACATCACATGGGTCACGCACATACCTACGCTCCCATGATCAGCAGACTTAATAACTTCTCAATAAGCCCTTCTATGACCTATGTCCTCGAGGTACCAATCTATATCCCCTCGTAGGCACACAAAGATTAGATGGCCCTAAACGAACGCCAACCTCCCATGATAGAAAGTACGGTAGGTATGTTATACACAGATAACTACATATACTAAGCATTTACACATCTTAGATATTACAATATTTTATTAATGGTATACTTCTCATTCTTATACCAACACTTAGTGCTATACAAATCACAAGTCCCCGGTTTATATGTATTTAAGTTATCAATTATTCTCACTTCGTGATTAGTTACACACTTCCCAATCCACAAATGTCATCCGATTTAATACACTATTCTAAGTTTTACTCCTCAATGTACCCCAATCTCCAAACTATACCCACTAGTTGATAAGGGAAGGTTATCTCACCATTTAAATAAGTCTACGGGATACTAGAAATAAATTCAGGCCAAAAAGACCATTTTGTCAACTCGTTAGAAGTCTCGTTCGAACGAGTTCGTTCGAACAAAATACCAACTCGTTAGAACGGACACTGTCATCTCGTTAGAAGTTCGTTCGAACGAGGTCGTTCGAATGACCTGGGCAAGTCTTCTAACGAGATGGCAGTTTCAGCCCAGAAATTACGAAATCAGTTTTTCTCATTTCTTCTCTTCTCTAAATCCACCCTAAGACCATCTAATTTATGATCTAACATTTTTAAACCATTTCTATTCATCCTAGATCATCTCTTAACATATTTTAGGGGTCAAATCTTACAAATCATCATGGAATTAATATAAATCTCCAAATATTTCTCCAAACCCTATGAACATGAACTCATAATTTTCTTATGCCCAATTACTCATCATAAATCCATTTTTAAATCATCATAAATAACTCTTCGAATATCAAATCAGTCCATCATCATTCTACATGCAAATCCTAACCCAAATTCAAAGTTTCTCCAACAATTTCACGGGTTTTCTTCAAAAATTTCAATATAGGATAATTCCTACACTAAACATGGAAGACATATTCAATGAACTAAAAATATTAAATCACTTACCTTAGATTTTTCTTCAAAATTGATGTTGGTGAATGAAGGTTGATTTTCTCCTTTCTCTACAGATTTTCTCCCAAGGTTGAAGATGGCTTGGTTTTGGCTCTTGTAACTTCTCTCCAACTTCTCTCAAAACTCCCGTAGCCCACTCTCTACACTTTTGCTGGTAATGGCCTTAGTGGCCCCTTTAAAATTATAAATATAAACTTCAATTTTTGTGGGTTTTAATTCCCTAATTTTTAAAATTACCGAAATACCCTTTTAAGTTGTCGGTATGGCCCAAAAATGCCCCGGGACCCAAACTAAACCCCCGGCTAGTGTTTTCTGACTATTTCGACCCTTCCAGACTCGTTGGCGCACTCAAAATGACCATTTGGTTGATAATAATAAAATTTACTTTTTAATTCAAATAATTACATTCCTAACACGATTGACACGCGCGTCCCAATTAAATTTCCCAAATTGTCGTATTTCAGTCTCGTGATAATTTTAATATTTTCAATATTCATATATTGCCATATATACACATCATAATCAAATACCAACTCACATCTCATTAGTATTTATATCTGGATTATTTCTCAATTAATTCACATTTAATTTAATTAATCCCTTAAATAAATATCAATAAAATTTTTGGGGTATTACACTAATAAATGAGTGTGACACGCACGTGTCAAATAAAACCAACCGCATGTTCCAATGGATAGAAATTAACCTCTCAATTGTGGGTGACGCTGCAAGTAACACTAGTCCTCAATCATGATAGACATGCCCAAATTGCTCCTACTATGGTGGTAATGACTTAACAATCGGTGGGGCTATAAATTTTTTTAACCGTTTCCCCGGTTGGGAACCCTACTTCTGACCCCTTATCCCTATTCATTCATGCACGTCCCTAGTGGCCATGATCTCCACATAAAAACACCTCTGAATAAAATTTATCTTCCCCTGACCCTGATAAGGCTGCCCGTGTCTCTAGCCCTGCTATCCCTGATAACCCTGTTCCTATTAGACTTTAGTCTGGTCTTTTAAGAAAAGTGATGTCGGGCCTAATGGGCCTTCTTAAAATTACCATTACCCATTACGAATATCTTAATTGTGTCCTATGATGGGAACCTTATTCATATTGCCTTCCCTTCTGCTGCGATGACCAGCTAGAACCACAACTCCCGATCTTCCCTTGTTAGCTAGACCCTCCTGTCTTTTTTCCCCCTAAAATGAGTGGAGAAACGCAACGTTAATGACCTTAGTGTTAGTCCATAAATCTAGTTTCCCAAATAATTTCTAGTCAATCCTCCAAGTAATCCCAACTATAAACTTGAGGACCCTTTTTCCCTTGGTTTTCACCTCATATGGCACAAAGTTTGCGAAGTATGTGAACTCCTCCTCATACTCGACCACAGTTCAACCCTCCTGTGAAAGATATAAAAACCTCCTCCTCATTTCCATATGAACTGTTAATGGAAATAACTGTTGATCAAATCGCACACAAAACTCTTATATTGTAATCGTATCCCTCTCCTCCACCTAGGTAATCAACTCCAACCATTGAAGTGCTTCCTCGTCTTTCTTAAATGCAGATCGCATCTGGTTTGGAGTGTTATACCACTTAACCATGTGGAAAATCCCCCTTATATCATTCCTTCATTATATATATTCTTCCACAACAGAACTCCCCTGGAACTTCTACGGATGGCCCTTCTAGATGGCCTCTCTAAATCGCTCCCAAATTGAAAGTACTGGGTGAGCTTGAACTAGTGTTTCCATTGATAGTTGTGGCTATACCTAGGGAAAATGATGTACTAGGGTGGTTATAACGGCATTCAACGCCTGTGCGACCATACCTATGACCTCTGCTGTAATAAAAATCCCTTAAGTGGCTCGTCGCTCCGATTCATCCTCCTCCTCTATGGCCCTCCTTGTGACACGTGTTGATCTAACTCTCCTGGAGTTTGGCTTCTCAAACCAAACCGAACATGTTTGAGATTCACTTTAATCATAAGTATTAGGAAAATAATATAAATGGGAAATATAAAACAAGATTTATAAGTATAGGTCTCTATATTAATGACATGAAACACTGACAACTTAGCAAGTTCGCACAAATCTTATGCATACTAAACCTTGATCTCTGATACTAGCTATGACAACCAACCAATTCTAATACTAGGTGGCCAATGATTTACAAAAATAAAATCGGAATCTCAGTATGGTTTCATTCTCAGCATCACTTTCGCAACAAACCATATATATATATATATATATATATATATATATATATATATATATATTTCAAAATAAAACCATACAATTAAATCAACGGAATAAAACATCATGTATAAATAAATAATAAAAGTGATTCGAATAAACCATCAGTCACGAAGTAGTAACATCCCACTAAAATAAACTAACAAATGAAATACTAAAACGATATCCTGATATAAATATGAAATTATTTAAGTTATGCACAACACCCCCAAAATGAAATACTAGAAATCGTAAAGACTATGTCTAGATAGAAATAGCTGAGGCAATTAAGTTAAATCTTGTAGCGCCCAAAGCTACTACAATAATAAGAAGGGATCTATCCCTCTAGTCCTGGATACTGTTACTGCCTAAGATTCAAGTGCAAGGCGGCCGCTCAAGTTAAAACCAGTAAGTCAGGGTCGAATGCTCAATGAATATGATATATAACATTTTGACAACAATAGGGTTGGTTTACATAATCTAGATATTGACTCTTGAAAGAATAGAAAATGATGATTTTATTTTTAGGAAAATTTCTATTTAAATATGAAAATTAAGATTGAAAACATAATTTAAACTAAGAGAAAAAATGAAATTAGAAACTAAATTAAAACTTTAGTTTTGAAATTAATTTAGAAAAAGTGGAGTCGAAATCTAATATATTGAACCATAGGTATTTTATCTAAATATAAAATTCTCTAAAATTATATAATTAATTATAAGATGAACATTAACTAATTTGAATAACTAATTATGTGTGGGTGTTAATTTGCACAATATTCAGTCAACAAATAACTAATGCGAAAGAACCCATATATCCCATTCTAAAAACTCCGGTTCTCTACGACAAACGATGTTAAGAGATCTAATTAATTTAGTGTAAATAAAAATATCAAACCCTAATAACTAAGAATACAATTATGTCAAATTTAATATCTAACGACACAAACCAACGTCGAGTTCATGTTCCCGAACTCACGAACAATTTACCCGAACATTATATTAATCTCTATACAAGAATTCATTGATGTGGATCAAAAAGTGATGAAATAATAATAATTATGAGATAAATAATTGTTACCCATAATGAAGAACACAATAGCATGCAAGAACGATCAACACTTGAAGAAGAACTGAAAGGTATGATCTTATACAGAAATTATGATGGAAATTTCAATAATTCTTCTCCCAAGTTGTTCTTGATGATAACCTATCTTAAAATAAAGAATAATAGGTTTAAATGAATCCTAATAGTTTTATACAAGTTAGAAAATTCTTGCAAAGAGGTGTAGATAAACTCAAACTACTCATGCTAAAATATAGGAAAATTAACAAAATCTCATTTTGAATCGAACCCTTTGTAACACCCCGTATTTTTAATAATTTTTAAACTTGGGTTGAAATGAATTATATAATTGATAATTGATTAGGTTTAAAATAAATTTTAACTAACGAGATAAGGATTAGTATTTATTGATGAGAATCATATTGAATATTAATGAGAAAATAAAGTAATATGTGATTGTGAATTTATGAAAATTTTTGCGAGTAAGAAATACTACAGTTATAGTAGTTAAGTCGGGATGCGCATGTCAGTTGTGTCAAGACTAATTTAATGGAATAAAATGTAAATATATTTTTAATCACCCTAATGATAATTTCGAGTGCGCCAATGTGTTCGGAAGGGTCGAGATAGCAAAAAAAAAATACGTAGGGGTTAAGTTTGGGTCTCGGGGCAGTTTTAGGCCAAACCGGTATTTCGGGAGGGTGTTTTGGTAATTTGCTTTTCTGGAGTTCAGGTTATCAGTTGTTACACATAGATATGATAAAGGAGGAAGGATGAGGAGACGTTTCAAGGGCTAGAACCACCATTACTACACATTTTACAACACAAACACCACCACCACATAGATCGGAGAGAGGGGATCACATCTATACCATCTTCTTCAACGGATCCGACCTTTATTCTAGAGGCAACTGTTTAAACTTGCACACTTTTAGCAATAATTATGTCCATGTTAGTCAAGGTGAAAAATACACATCAATTGAATATGAATTGGGCGAAATTGGGTTATTTAATTCATAACTTAAGACTGGATCTATATGAGTTTAGTCCCTTCATGGATATAAATTAGAACCAACAAAATTTGGATTAATATTGATGAATGAATCTGGGCTAATTGTGTTCATGAATTGAAAATTGATGAACTAGGGTTTATATGATTAAATTTGGGGATTTCTAATTTATTCGATGATTATTAATGATTTGAAGATTTTGGGGTATTAGAAACCATCCTTACATGTTAGAATAGGGATTGTAACTAATTGTTAGGAGTTTGGGAGTGATCTGTAGATGCTCTAGAACTCAAAAATGGTGAAAATGCAAGTTCTAGAGGTTAGAGACGAAATAGGCCAGGTCATTTGAAGCCACGCGAAGACACTTCAAACGAGATCGCAGCTTGCGCGAAGCTGTCGTTTGAGCGACTTGTCATCTCTTTCAAATAAGATGTAGTCTCGTTCGAACGTTGTGTCTGAATTCTGGAAATTTTTAATTTCTTCTAATTTTTGCGACGTAGTTAATTCAAGTGAAATAGAATGTTATACGATGAACTTAGTCCAGTACATAAATATTTGAAATAATTGGTTACAATGCTTTAAATTATTTTCGAGCAGGGAATTATGCTTGGAAATTACGAGAGAGAGAATATTCATAATTTAATAAATTTATTGTAACTAGTAACGAGAATAATACTATGTATGAATTATAATATTTGGGTTGTGTGTGTACCTGATTGTATTGAGAGGTTGTGTAAATACATGTAGTATTATTTATGATGTGTATGGCATACCTACGAACTATGTTTGCCTCCAATATGTGTGATTTTTTTTATATGGTTTGAGAATGATTTCGAACTGATTGTCCTTATTCAGTATGAGATGTATCGATACTTGATAGCAGAGTATGCATGCACCGCAGCTAAGTCTAGGGGTGCCGTATTAGTATTTATTTATAATAGTGTTATGAAAAATAAATACTTTTGATTTAATATGTAGTGTGAATATGTAGACGGGAATGTTAATTTAATTAAATCAAGTACGTGCACACTTAACCTTATTGTGAAAAATCGTACTAGGGACAGTAAATACTGGAATATTTAATAACATATATATTATAGGGAAATATATAGGATATTACTATTGGTGATGGTTTAGAAGGTTTATGACTACGATTTAGTTAGGTGTGATAACTATAATTAGAACATTTTAGATATACATTATGCGTGCACAATAGATGAGAGATGAGAATTTGAGGAGAGTGCCGTTAAGCTAACATGTATATAATATTTGGTTTACTGCATTTTGAATACTTGCTAAACTGTTTTAAACTATTTTACACTAGGTCTCTGACCCGTCTCTTGCAAATCTATGTTCTCTTGTATAACTTTTTTAGGTGTCCAGCTATAGGGCGCCAGGATTTGATTTTCATACGATTTGACGTGTAGCATCTATTGTGGGAATTGCAATGTCCTCGTGAATAGACTCCTCCACTATTATTCCTTCAATCATTGATGCTTGTGATTTCACTAGGGCATCTAGCCCATTCTTCGTTATCATTTATTTTCAGAGAGACTTGTACTCAGTTACCTTATTTTGGAAGGATTTAGTTTTATTATGGATTTGGTTTGATTATATCTATATTATCGGTTATTTGTATTAAGACATTAAATAGGGATGTTATTTCAATCGTATTTATTTAACCTGATGAATTCTCAGTTATTCTTATTCTTTAACTTATTGTAATGGTGAATGTTGTTAATTATTGAAATTGTCAGATAAAAATAAAATGGTTAAAAAATTTTGACAATAGATTAATTAAATCATTAGGTGATTAACAAAGTAAATGTTTTTGACAATGATGCTAAGAAAGAGCCAACTGGATATTCTGATTCAATTTAATAAAGGACTAATCACCCAGTATTTAATTGAGCAAGGTGCCACACCCCTTGGCTGAACCGGACCCTTCACTGAACCAATAAAAAAGAATTGATTTTCCTGACCAAATCAGTTCAGTCAGGATCTCTACCAAGCATTGCCTTATTTTGCCTGATTTTCTCTTAACTATAGTTTTGCCATCAGACTTTCTTCTCAACTTTGAGTGCATGTAACTTTCTAACCGTAGCTCGCATTGGAGTGACATTTGTTACAATGTTCTCTTGAATTAAATCTCTAAAGTTGCTCATTTGTCTCCTCCTCTGGTTTCCAACCAAAAAATTAGAAAAATTCCTTTGGCTTCTCTTTTTTACAATTGTTTCACTTTTCTTTTCCATCAATTCCATGATTTACTTGTAAAACGTAAGAGAAATACACAAAACATAAATTACTCAGCAAAAATATAAGTAGCATAAATATGAGATAAATTTTAGAAAAATGCAATGTTCAAGACCTTAAAAATACCAAAATTAAGGGGATAAATATGGAACATTTAGGCCTAATCAAATCTCCTTTACTTTGAACGTTGCTAGTCCGGAGCAATGTAAAAGAATGAAAATAAGAGTAAACAAAACTCCAAACAACTAAAGGATATAATACCTCTTTTGCAAGCAAGCGATTGCATTTAGTGCCTGCAACAATCCATTAAATACCTAAGTTACCCTAGTAGGATGAGTGGTGTCTCATAAGAATTTCCATTGAATTTAGCCAAATTTTTTTTTTTACGATTCAAAGAAAATATCAAAATAATTAAAAACCATACAATTTAAATTACCTAAAAGTAATCACAATTTTTTTTTTATTTTATACATCTCAATTCATAGTGTGTTTGCGAAACCAAATATTAGTTGCCAACTTCCACCGATTAATCATTACGTTACTTTATGAAAATTCTCTTTGATTCAATTTCTCACTGAATGCACTCATAAATTAATCACTTGGAGTGTGGCTTTTTCTCTCGGTGTCCATGATATTAAGAGTAAATGTAATTATAAACAAGTCCACGCATACAATTTGAAGGATGAAATTTTTTTATGGTGGAGAGATATCACGAACGAAATACAATCATTGGAAAATGAAAAAATAGCATTATTTATTCACATTGTTTCGTCCCTTTATTATCTTTTTGAATATTTATCTCTCCACTTGGTAATTGGAGATCGAAAATTTTGGGTAATAATGAAAATTTTGATATTTTGGGTAATAATGAAATTTTTTGGAAATTTTGGAGTTCGAATGTCTTCTTATGATGTTCGTTGTCACTTTTTTGGGCTTTAGCTCATTTTCCCTCTATTTTTCATATTTTCTCATTTTTTCTTTCTATATTTGGCGAAGCATTTTATTATTATTTTGCTGCCTCTTTTTATGTGCTGTATGGACTAGATTGATGAATTTTCTAATTTTCACAACTCCGCACTAATTTGGATTTTTTGAGTTATCAAATGAAAAGGGATATCATTTTTAGGATCAAGTTGGTTATCAAAAGGATATTTTTATGGCATTTTATGGACAATATTTTTGGTTAAGCAAAATATGGATTAACTTCATGTGACAGAATTACTAATTACATTACCATATGCATGTCGAGATTAGTTTTTCGTTTTGAGTTAATTTTAGCACGTTTTCAAGGGAATATGTCCACTCGTAGATATCAGCAAAGATTTTTGATAGCTAAAAGAACTTTTGAGTTAATTTTAACTCGGATTGATTTAATTACTCGAAAATGATGATAGGCTAAAAAAACTCATCGGGTAAGAATCTCCACACTTATTCCTCTAAGTCATCAATTTTTGTTTAATTTTCATTTCTGATCAATTTTGGCTTAGTGAGCTAAATTTTTACGAATTGCGACATCAAAAAAAATTTAGTGATATTTTTGAAGATTTTAAATTCAAATTTTTATTTATTTTGAAGAAAAATATTTTTTACTTTTTGAAAAAAATTAAAATTTGTGGGTCATTTTAAAATTTGTGAAGTTTAAACGACGCATTTGCAACCCCCCTCCCCCCCCCCCCCCCCCAACAATGTAGACTTTTGCATTATCCTGAATAAAAAGGATTAAAATCTAAATGAAACAAGAAAATAGTGCGAAAATAAAGCAAACAAGTATTAAAATGAGAAAGACACTAATAAACTCAAATAACATTACATTAACAAGAGGGATAGATTACATAGTTCTGTTGAAGGATATAACCATACAAAATGATGAAATACATAATAATGAAAACACATGTCCACGTGCTAATGGGAGGGGTCGGGTGCATCCGGGTCACGTGCATATGGGTCTTAGTAATATTCGAGCATTTAGGCACTCGGGCCCATGCACAATCGGTATAAATTGGCTTGAAGTCATATCATCATTCGGGTATCTCTTTGGTAGTTGTGATGATCATTCCTATCCTTGGGGATAAACCCATTAAAACGGGCCTCGATTTCATCCATAGGGTTATTAATAATCGTCGTATTAAATGCGTGATCATCGAAACCAGCCTCATAATCTAGGTTGACCGAATACTCTTCTTTTGGGATTTCCCCTTGGAAATACCCTTCTTTTTCTTGCTCCTTGTCACCCTCCCCCATTTTAACATCTTCAAAAATGGGCTCGGGGGGAGGTTGGAAATTTCTTATTTAACTGTTGATTTTCCCGATGGATGTTGCATTGATGGGTTTGGGCTCCCATACTCAGGGGTCCCAAAGATTAGTGATGAAGAGAGCGTAAGGGAGAGACATCTTATCGGTTTCATTGTTGGGCATGGTAGTGATCTCGTTCAAGTAAAAATGGGCGAGGGTAATCCGGACTTTCATGTCTAACAGGAAGTAATTAAATGTACTATGCCTAACTCGTATAGCTTAATTATTTTTAGTGGGGAGAATTTGTGCTGCAAGTGATCAAATTGGCAAAACGAGCAGGGTTGAAAATTTTCTCGTAAGAAAAAGTCTCCCAGGTCCAAAGGGTGTCGAGGGCCAAACATCTTGAGAATTGGAGACGAGTGAGTATCGAGCCCTTACATGTATAGGTGGGACGTTTAAAGAATTCAACCCCCATTGCACACATTTTTCGCTTGATGATGTTCAGTGTGAGAGGAATCATTTTTTTAACATAGGCCTCGTAATGTCCTTTTTAAGTGTTAAGGAAAGAGCCATAAAATTTCAAAATAATGTCCTTGTAGGCGGAAGCCATGTCATTGGCCAACCAATTCTTTCACCCGAATCTAGAAAATAAGGAAGTGACATTCACTGGTAGTTGGTCCCAAACGACCTTTCCTTCGATGAAGATGGTGAGGTTGTGGACAAAGTACTCGTCGCACCAATCACATTGTTGCACCGACGGGTATGTGTCTCGAGATTTATTGTCCTCGATTTTGTTGGAATTTTATTTCCAAACAAAGAATCTTAGAGCCAAGAGGAAGATGGAATATGGGAAGAACATGAGATAGTTGAGTAGAGCATGGATGACTTTTAGGTGAGAGGGTGAAGGGTGTAATGTTGTGTTATTTATAGGTGTGAGGGGGTGTGAACGGGTGGGAAAATGAAAATATTTTTTTGGGGGAATGGAAAGAGAATGGGAAAATGCAATTTTTGGGCCGAGGTCAGTTCTTGGGTTGGATTTTTGGTTATGGGGGGAAGGGGCGAATTAAAAGGGAGGGGAGGTGCATAGGTTGGAGGGAAATGAAAAAATTGCGTTGCATGTTGACATCACACTGGACCAAACCGATTCGCCAAGGGGACCAAACCGGTTCGGCCCTTGAGGAGAACCGATTTGGTTCAGAGTGTTGTCCAAACACAAGTTTCTTCCATTTTTTTCCTTTGTCTTGGGTATCGGGGTATGGGATCCTAGGAGTTTCACTAGGTTTAACCTAAATTTATCAAATGCAATCAAAGGCACTCAATTTTCACATTATGAATTTCATCAATCTCAAAATGGGTTATCACTACACCAAAATGATAATTTTATGACTGCCTTTTTGTGACTGCTAATTGGGGTGACAAACTTATTACTCTCGGGAGCAGTCACAAAATTATTTTTAAAATAAAGGGGAGTAAAAAATTTGAGTCAATTAATTTGTCACCGCTAATGGGAGTCACAATGTTACTATTTAATTAATTTGTGACTCCTATCAACAGTCATAAATTTATAACTATCATAAGCAGTCACAAATTTATTAGTAGGCCTAATTTATAACTCTTATGAGCAGACACAAATTTATAACTTCTATAAGGAGTCACAAATTTTGACCTAAGTACTAATTTTGTAACTGCTAATGATAGTCATAAATTTATGATTGCTGGTAGCAGTCATAAATTTTGGTGTTGAGTTAATTTATAACTGCTATTGACCGTCATAAATTTGTAACTGCTTCCAACACTCACAAATTTTGGTCAACTTTAATTTGTGATTGCTGGGAGGGGTCATAGTTTAATTTCGCTCCTCCCTCCTCTCACTTTGAAGAACTCCCGCCCCTCACTGTAGAAGAACTCTCGCCATAAATTTTTTGATTGCCCTTGTATCTAACAAAAATCAATTTTCCCTAGTGTAAATCGATTTTGTTAACATGTCTGATCTGTTAGCACGATTTTGGTGAGTTTTTTTATATCGATTTTGTTAATATGCTACATATATTAATATGTTAGCACGAAATTCAAGGTTTCAAAGTTACTATCGGGGTTCGATAGTTTAAAGACTGATATCTTCTTTGTGGCATTTCCAGGTGTGCTTTATTTACTTCTTATATATATTTATGACTCTAGATAAGCAGTAAAAAAAATTGTTTGTAGTAACAATCAAATCCGAGAAGACTTATTCTTTACAGTTGTTGAATAGTTCTACATGATTAAATAATATTTTTAAATTAGAAATTGTATACTTGCACTTTAAGTATTGTGAGAAAGCTATCATCTTATGTGGATAGAGCATCCTCAAGTGTCTTAATAAATAATTTTGAAGTGAGGTGTACCAAATTATATGATTTTGTTGACTTGTAAATATTAGTTTGTTTGATTATTTCAACTAGTTGTTTTTAAATGAAGGGACGAGATTTGTAAAATTTTACAATCTCGTCATAGTTAGCATTATTAGGTTGAGACAATTAACGCTCCATACTTATGTTCTTATTGTAAAAAGTCATCATGTGTGTTGCTAAATCCCCTAATAGATAGATTTGAAGCAAGGTTGCCCAATTGTATGATGTTTGGGAATATGTTAGATTTTTTTAAATAATCATTTTATAATATACATATTTATTTTATCTAAAATTTAATTAAATAATCATTATTTTGTGCTCGGTCGGGTTTTCCTGTGAATTTTAATGTAATGATCGTATTAATGCAATGATAGGCGAGAGATTATGTTCTAAATATCAACTCAAAATTCATTTAGTTTTATAATTTACTGAGTTTCTATTTGTTTGTATTGTAGAATTAATGGGGTTTCCATAATATAAAGAGTGGATGGGTGAAAGTTGTAGAGTGGGGCAAGTATACGTTAATGGGGTTAAAGACTTTGTGAATTATGCAACAAAGAATCTCAAAAATGATATTATCCCATGCCCATGAAATCTTTGTAAAAATGGTAAACATTTGAAAGTGTTATATGTAAAAGTACATTTGTTTCATTGGGGTATGCAAGCTGACTACACATTTTAGCATTTCCAGGGGGAGAGGGAATTTAAGTATATTCCAGAAGAAATACTTGTCAATAAAATTTTTTACACAAATGGTGACCCATTAGTACATGCTAGGTTAAATGATCTCATAAATGATACGTACGAAGTGCACACAGCACAAGAAAATCAAGATAGTACAAGGAATGATTGAGGCTGTGAGGATCATGTTGGAAACAATACGGACCAAGTTAAGGATTATATACGGTTAAAATCAGACCCCGACCACACAAAGTTATATGCCATGGTTGGGTTGCATAACTTAAAGAGCAAATTTAGCTTGTCGGGAAAAAGTGTGACGACAATACTCCTCTAGGAAAAAGATTTGCTCCCCAAAGAAAATACACTGCCCAGTCAATTATCCAATCATGAAGGGTAATTTGAAAGGTTTGGGTATGAAATACAAATAATTCATTGCTGCAAGTATGACTGCATTTTATACTATAAGGAGCACAAGGACAAACAGGCTTGTCCTGTATGTAAGGAACCTAGATATGAACAAAAGATGATAGTACATAATAAACATTTATTGAAAGTAGATACGTAAATACCTAAGAAGGTGTTGAAGTATTTCCCTTTAGGTCCTTGATTAAATAGACTTTACACTATACCTTGGATAGCAGAGGCAATGACTTGGCGTGGTCGAGCGGAGGTGGGTGAGAATCTCATGCGACATCCGATTGATTCATTTATGTGGAAATCTGCAAATCAGCGATACCCAAACTTTTCTAAAGAAATACGCAACGTTCGCCTCAGAATATCAACTCATGGGTTTAACCCATTTGGCAAATTGAGCACAGATAAGAGTATATGGCCTGTGTCTGCGGCGCCTTTAAATTTGCCTCCGTCGTCGTGCATGAGAAAGGAGTTTTCAATTTTGTCGTTGTTAATACTAGGTCCAAAAGCACCAGGTAGTGACATTGATATTTTCTTAGCGCCACTAATAGATGAATTGAATGAGTTATGAGTTGAAGATGTGAGAGCGTCCGACTCGTACAAAAAGGATGAATAGGAATACTCATTACTCATTACTCATCACTTTCCAAACTGTAGAATGAATAGGAATACACATGGGATTATCCCCTACTTTTACCCTAGCATGAAAAGTCAGTGTCTGTATCCATGGTAATATAAAATACCTCTTTAATCTAAGTCCAAGAGGAAAATATTTCAACACTTTTTGAGGCACCTTTGAGCGTGTGCCTCCCTTGCCACTAGAATTGACATATCTTGGTTCATCGCGTATCGAACACCGATCGAGATTTTCATACTCCTTTCAGTATAGTATGCAGTCATAAACACAAGCATGAATTGATTTATACTTCGTTCCAAAACCTTTCAAATTGTTCTTCATAGTAGGATCACTATTTGGAAGCATATTTTTCTTTGGTAACAAGTTCTTCACCCAATTGAAAACTCTTGTCATGCTATTGTTAGACAAACCATATTGGGTCTTATAACTATGCAAATCATCCATGGCATATAAATTTATTTGATATTTCTCACATCCAGGGTACAAAGACTAGGTCGCCTTTAATTTTAAACTTTGATAATCATCATCAAGGTTTATATATTTTCATGAGCACGTGAATCTTGTACATCGTCAGTGACCTCATTTTCTTCCACTTCATGAACTTCATACACGTCATCAACTAAATCATATATAGTATTATGATTTTCATTGTCCTCTTTCCCTTGTACATATATCCTACTTGTTGAAGGTTGTTATCAAGTTACTCGGATATTAAACGAGCTTTAGATTCCGTATCAAAAATCCAAAATTGATAACTATCTTGTATACCCCATCATAACAAATGTAGTTCAAATGTTTTCTACTCAAACACCTTACCATTCTTACATTTAGAACATGGACATAGGAATTCTTCATCATTACGACATCTCCTTGCGTATTTCACAAATTCATTATCACCTATGCGAAAATAAATCCCCTAATCTATTTGTATCACCCATCCACTCTTTGTATTTAGGATATCCCAATACAGCTACTACAAACAATCACCTATTATGGGTAAGAAGTGTATATTCAAGGATTAGTACAAACAAAAGTGTGAACATTTAGTTCTCATTGAATAATTTACTATAACATCGACATTTTATCTATTAGTGTTATATTATAAAAATAATATAATTCTTATTTCCTCTATCTCTTCTAAAGGTTGAGTGGTACTACACCATTCTGGACCGTATATTTATGTAATATACTTAGAAGATCATGAACATTGTTCTAATTTGAGGAAAATTCGGCAGCATATCCCTATAGTTCTCCAAGCACGCGACATAGATTCACAAGTGTATGTATTATTTCAATTTATAAATTGAAATAACACTAAACATAACATCATCTAGTATGTACACAGAGAACATTAAGATACGAAAGTACAAGTTCCCCCCAAAGTAACAAGTTTATGTCACTAATAATATTATTAAACAAAAACTATGCAGTCCCAAACTGTCCAAACGAGACAATTCTAAAGATCTCATTTCAAGGGTAATGACTCTCGAACGGGTCTAAGGGCTTTTGAATGTATACACATAAGAACTAGAAGGCTATTATATATGATCACTATATGTAATTTAATTATGTCTTATTTATATTTGGTTTAATCACAACACTGAATGTTATAAATGCCTAGGGCCAACATACTCAATGGTCATCTAAGTGTCCAAATCAACCCGTTAATAACCATTCAAGAATCCAAAACAAAAATGCAAAAAATATTGCGATATATTAGAAATTCTTATCCTAACCAATTCAATGACCATCTAAATGTTCAAATCCACAAGTCTAATAATTCAAGAATCCAAAACAACAATGCAAATAATAATGAGATATATGAGGAATTCCTAGTGCCAACCAACTCAATGGCCATCTAAATATTAAAATCCACAACTCAACAATAATTCTAGAATCTCAAACAATTCAACAATCTCATATATATATATATTGCACGCATCATTGAGTTGGTTGGGATAGGAATTCGTAATATATCGCAATATTTTTTGCATTTTTGTTTTGGATTCTTGAATGTTTGTTGACTGACATTCAAGAATCTAAAACAAAAATGTAAAAAATATTGCGATATATTACAAATTCCTATCCCAACCAACTCAATGATACGTGCAGTATATATATATATATATATATATATATACAGAGAGAGAGAGAGAGAGAGAGAGAGAGAGAGAGAGAGAGAGAGAGAGATTGTCACCGCTGCTGGAATTGAATACCAATTTCAATTTATAACAAAAATGAAATACACACTCTATACACACAATTTCAATATACAAATACCAATTTCAATATACAAATGCCTATTTGAGAATATCAATTTCAATATAGATATACCAATTTAAATATACAAATATCAATTTTGATTTATACCAATGAACCAAACACTGAAACACACACTAAGAAACACATACACACCAAAACACACACACTAACACATACACACACACACACACACACTAAAACACATACTAAAATACACTAACACACACACATTGAAATACCCACGCTGAAACACACACACACACATTGAAACATCCACACTAACACACATTAACACACACACCAAGCCATGTACACACAAATTGAAACATACACTAACATATGCACAAAAATACACATACATATACACACACACAAACTGTACACATACCCACATTGATACACGCACACATAAATTCACACACACACACACACCTCCCAAGGAAAAAAAATAAAGAGAGGGAGAGAAATTTGCCTGGTAGAGAGAGAGAGAGATAGAATCACAGGTTAGAGAGACAGAGAATCGAGGGGAATAAAGAAAGGAAGGGGATACGAGGGAAATAAAAGGTGAAGTGGCAAGTTTTTTTTTAATTTTGTTACGGACGTGTCATGATGAAAGACCGTGACAACTGCTTATCACGGTCGTGTCACGGTAAAAAACCTTGACCCTAACAATGCTGGCCGGGTGAAGGGTGTTGTTTTGGCCTTCTTGGTGCAGTGAATTCATTGGCCTAACTCCCGCACAAAATCCTAGAAACCTTCCCTGGTAGTCCTAATTTACCCCGGAAGCCCCTACGATCATTAACCAATCTCTAACGGGTCAAAACAACACATGAACAAAAATTAAGTAGGGGAACAAACTTAATCAATTTTCTACCAGACCGAAGTGGTTCGGCGGAGCGAGTCGGTTTTCTCTCCCAACAAACCTGTTCAGTTCCCTAGGTTGCCTACCATCTTCTTCCTCGTCTTTTTCTCTTCCAAACCCTCAAATGGAGGTCCCAAACCACCCTAAGCATAAAATTAACCTCTCTATCTTCATTATATTAACATCCCAAAAGTATTCTAATACATAATTAAACTTGAATCGTGTATCAAAATTCTAAGATTTTAAATTAAACATCAATTTTATTAAATGTAAAATTTGCCCAAATAGGATTTTTATGATTTCAACATTCTTATTAATGTTCTACATGCTTAACATTATAACCCATATTGAATTTAAAATTTCTTATGTAATGAATACCAAGTAGTAATCAATTCCAATCATGCAATCAATTATTATCTACATCTCTAAATCAGTATAATCAAAGTTCTAATCTTTAAACCCTTTAAAACACTGATTTTTAAACCATTAATTATAAAAGTGATTAAATTCCTAATCATGCAATTTAATGAAAGTAACTACTTTATTTAGAGGATTTAATTCGAAGTTCGCTACGCTTGCAATGGGTAAATCTGGAAATGATACACACTCTTCTCTCTCCAAGCCTTTCTCACATTGTCTTCCTATTTTTTCTATTCTCTTGAACTTTATCACTAACTTAATTATGAAAAATGTCAAAGTTGGGATGCCATCCAGATTCCATACCCTTAAATGCCTCCAAAATACACCCTAATCCCATATTTCCGTCAAATCCTAGATAAGACTCTCATACCCTTATAAGGGTCCTTTTATGTCTAAAAAGCCTTATGAACCCAATCATAACACCTAGGTACTTATTATGTACTATTTCGATTCTTCCCGGATCATAGATGGGCTCGATAAGGTCATCTGAGTCACCCAATTACAAGTATGCTAACATTTCATTAATTGGGGCTGACACGATGCATACCCTATAAATTATACCGATTTGTCGATATAACACTCTATTGACAAACAATAAACCGTTCCTTTCACTCAAATGCAACATATAGTAAATTATATACATATTTACTTATGACACGAAAATAAAAAATATACTAATAAATACTAATCCTTTATCTCACTAATTAATATTTATTGAAATCCAATTTAATTTTCCCCAATTAAATTTATAATTAAACTCGCACGAAATTAAATAATCATAAATGTACTAGTATTATATGGGAGTCCAGACGGCTAATTTGTTTGAAGGTTGAGGGTTATAAAAAATATTTGTATGTAAATGTTTCATTGGTTATAGTAAATTTTCTTCGACAATAATACATTTAGCACTTAAACATTTGTATTCAATGAGGAAAATGAAGCTATCATAGAAAATTCAACTGTGAAAACATATATATTAAATTAATTAGTAATGGAATATGGATGGTTAAGGTATGGTTTGTTCCACCATGTTAGTGAAAATTTATACTCCAAACGCGCAAAGGAAAGATTCACTTCAGTTCCAATCATTGAATGCCAAACATATTATTTGCAGGCCTTTATACAAATATAGGGATGCAAATTCATAATTGCTATACAAGAGGTATTTCTATTTCATATGTCCCAACCCAAAGTTGCATGCTTAGGCCTTTAGTGGAGTTGTAAAGAGGTATTTCAAGGTCGATGCATCCAAAGATCAAGCTTACAAGGAAAATAAAAATGGAAAATAATTGGTTGATGGGTTTCATAAGGCACTACACCAAAACTAGAGAGAAAGAGAGAAAAAGATAATTGGATGCAAGAGAAAAACAGGGAAAATTGATAAAAACAAGTATAATTTCATTTAAATAGTGATCCAAAATGACATAATTTCGGGACATGGACTTGTCATGATCATTGACTATGACGAAGCAGTAATGTCAAGGCCATGTCACGGTCCATATTTGTGACATAAATCGTGAGTTTTTTGCATTGCGATGGGCCGTGAAAAAGTCTTGCAAAAAATTAAGACAATTTTGACCTTTTTGTATAATGAGGAGTATTTAAGAGAATAGCGACTATTGGGTTCAGATTAAAAAGGCCATGATATTATCATTTTTTAGGGTTCAACATATTGAATGTTGGAGCATTTAACCTAAAACCAATTGGCAATGGATAGAGGGTGAAGGGGCCCCGGTATCTTATATATTGCGGTGCAAGGTTTAAATTTTCAACGTGGGACTTTAAATCTCAACACACCACTTGACGTGCGTAAGTCTAACATGTCGACATATTTATATTGGGCAACGCCGATCAATTTAGTAATTGGACAATTAATAGTCTGCTCTGATACTGTATTGAATATTAGAGTATTCATCATAAAACCAATTGGCAATTGGTGAAGGTCCCCTAGGATATAATATACTATGGTGAAATGTTCTAATTTTCCCATGTGGGACTTTATATATCAAGAAAATATGATTATTTTTTTACCTTATATGGATTTCAGTATTAGAAGAATGTATTGTTGTATTCCACCTTTCAATGTATGTTTTCTTTACTGGTTGCAGACCCTTGATATGTTTATATGGTTTTTGTAAGAGGTTTTACACATTTTCTTAGTAATGGGTATTGGACGAAAGGGCTCATGTAATGATAATAAAATATTTTAGTTGGTCAATTTTATTTATTTCTGGACCAAAATTAAGCCACTCATATACTTAGGGCCACAATGGTCAAAAGGTCTTTTATTGAAAACTATTATTAGTAATGCCCAACAAGCTTCTAATAAATAGTTTTCGTAAATCAAGGGGTGTTATTTCCCCATTGGTTAGCATGTGGAATTAGTCTACTAACTTGTGTTTTATTATGCATATTTTTAGTTTGGGTCCAAATTTTTACATATTTGCACTATGACGAGTACGTTTTTTACGGTGCTTATGAATACCTTTTACGAAAATTTCTTTGTGAAACAAAAATCACAAAAAATATACATTGCACATAAAGTGATACTATGCCAAACTTGGACCTATAACTTGTGTACCGCAAATTTTAAATTACACATATAATTTTTTTAATTTAATTTTAGTACATATGGAATTAATCTAGTAGCTCATGTCTTATAATGAATATTCTTAGTTTGGGTCAAAATTTTTAAATATATGCATTATGCATGAATGTCACATTCATTTTTTTGCCAAGCTTCTCACTAACTTTGCAAAATTTTCTTCCTTGAAGAAAAATCACAAAGAAAATATTTATTACACCTAACGTGTAACTATGCCAAACTTTGGACCTAAATTGTTGGACCCTAAATTGTAAATTGCCCATATAATAATCGTGTTTAATTATAATAAATATAATTGAAAAATTGAAAACTTATATCATAACTTCCTAAAAGTTGACATATAAGATATGACTTGTGTCTTGTGAAATATGTAGGACCGGTGGCCCCATTTAATTTGCTCATCAATATTTTCAAAGCTATCACCGCCCGTTAATATTTTGTATTAACTAAGATTGCAATTTTATATTAGCTATGATTATCATTCCTGGGACCGTTAGCAAAGAGATTATGTGCTAGGATTGGTGCTAACTTTGAAAATATTGATGAGCAAATTAAATGGGGCCCAATGGTCCCACATAGTTACAAGATATAAGTGATATCATATATGTAAAACTTTAGGAAGTTTTTGACATCGAATTTCCATTTTATAATTATGTTTATTAAAATTGTGTACAACTTCTTATATGAGTTATTTACATTTTGGGGTTCAACAATTTATGTCCAAAGCTTGCGTAGTTTCACTTGAGGTGCAATAACTATTTTTTATTATGTTCAAGGGTCTCAAAAAGTGAATATGACACTCATGCATAATTCAAATATGTAAAAATTTGGACCTTGACTAAAAATATGCATAATAAGACATGAGCTACTAGACTAATTCCATCTGTATTGAACTTTTAATTAAACAATTCATATTGGAAATTTACAATCTAGGGTCCACAAGTTATAGTTAGGTCCATGTTTGACATAGTTTTACTTTAGGGGCAATGTATGTTTTTTGTGATTTTCTTTTCAGGAAGAATTTCGCAAAAGTACTCATAAGCATCACAAAAATTGAACTCGTGCACATGAAAATATGTAAAATTTTGAATCCAAACTAAAAGTATGCAAAATAGAACATATGCTGATAAACTAATTCCACATGCTAATCAACAGGGAAATAACTCCCCTTGATTTACAAAAACTATTTATTATTAGATTGTTAGGTATTAGTAAAATTACTTTTCAACAAAATAATTTTTTACCAGTGTAGCCTTAACTATATTAGAAGTTTTATTTTGGTACTAAAATAAATAAACTTGACCAATTTAGCCCCAAAAATATTCTTTTGTCAATAGGTGAGACCTTTCATCATATACCCACTAACATGAAAACATATCAAACCTTTTGAAAAAAACAACCATTTAAACATGTCATGATTCCACATGTAGTTAGAAAACCTACACTAAAAACTACAAGACAACAATACATTCTTCTAATCCAATAATCCATATAATGTGAACAATTAACATATTCGTATCATGACATTTTAATCGTGGCACAACCATTTAAAATTACACACACACATACATTTTGATTTGATTTTTTAGAATTTTTTAAAATAATTAAATATTCTACAAAAAAACAATTTTTTTTTTTTTACTATTTCAAAAAAATTGATCCCTTTTTTGAGGTCCATTGGAGGTCATCTCCGTACATTATAATACAAAACTTATTAAGCTAATGCGCTCTATAAAATTGCACCTTGTGCTTTTCTACCGAGGTTAATATCTATTATCTATATACATATCTAAAATGCAATACAATCTCGAGACGTTACTTTTTTCATAGCATATCCACGTGGCATCTCATATTTACACTCTCTTCCTCCATATTAATCAAACCCCTATTAAACTCCCGTACAACTCTTCCCATTCCATAATTCTTCGTCACCCCTAAATCCACTCAAAAGCCTCTTTCATCAATGCACCTTTTTTTATCTCCATTTTAGGGGTGTTCGCGGTCCGGTCCGGTCCGGTCCGATTTTAGGGTTTATTTGGGACCGGACCGTATTAATCGGTCCTAAAAAATTATGGACCGAGACCGAACCGAAATAATCGGTTTTGGTTCTATTCGTTTTTCAAGCGGTTCGTGTTCAGTCTCGATCCTATTCGGTCCAAACCCATAAAAAATAGTACATTTTTTTTATTATTAAAAATATCACTTTTTTTTAATTAAAAACAACATTTCTTTTGTCAAACTGCATTTTTTTATTAAAAACTGCATTTGCCCAACATTTCAATAATTACAAACAAAGGGTGTTTTATCTCCAACATTTCAACAATTACAACCCTCGTTTTTATTAAGCCCACAATAATGGGCTTAAACCCATTTATAACACCCAAGAGAGGGGATTTGTTGAATAGAAATAAAAATCCAGCATTTCCAATACCCATTGCAAGTTGATAAATAATGTATCACTGGTGTCTTTTATTTTTTTTGCTGGTATATGTTTTTGATACTTTTCAATACCCTCTTAATATATATATTTTTTTAATCATTCCTCTTCATGTCTTCCATTTTCATTTCCAGAAGGATTGAAATTATAGCTGGAAATTTGAGAACCCATGAAATGGAGTAACCATTGTGGAGATTTGAGTAGTTAAGTTTAGCAAGTCAAGAGATGTTTAATCAAATAATGTTTCTCCATAATAAAAAAAGTGTTGCTGTTGGAGATACTCTTAGGCAGTTATGTGCGTACAGAGTCTTTACCACTGTGGGGGGGGGGGGGGTGTTCTAAAAGGGATAGCGTAGTATTTTCATGACTTTTTGTAACTTAAAATATTAAAATTGATTTGGTGGGCCTGTTTACAAGTTTACTGGGTTTATCCAAAAAAAACCCAAATAAATAACAAATGTTTATGAAACAAATAGCAAATAACAAGTAACAAATATTTCTGAAACAAATAATAAATAACAGATGTTGAACAAATAACATATGTTGAACAAATGTTAAACAAATGTTGAACTAATTTTGAAGTAACAGATATTGAAATGTTTAACTAATGTTGAACTAACATATCCATGAACTAACAAATGTCCCTACAATTAAGAGCATCAAAAACCATATCACACACAATATCACAAATATATATCAGATCCAGCAGATCCAACAGATCGTATAGATGGATTTAAAAAAATAGGATGATATCTCCTATATAAAGCAAATCGTTTGGCTAGGATAGGATAGAGTTTGTACCTTGATCAGAGAGAGAGAAATAACAGTCATATTCGTAGAAATAATAGGCCCTGTTACAGGGAAGTCCTCCAGTGGCCGTCGACTTCGGAGAGAGAGAAGAAAATAATAATTGAACTTAGGGTTATGTTTTGTTGGGAACTTGGGAGGGATTGGGCTGGGTTCAAAAGTCGTGTGAGTGTGTGGGTTTACTAGCTCTATGCGTGCGTGTGTTATTTAGGAAATTAAAAATATAAATATATATTTAATGAAACCGGTCCGGTCCGGTCCAAAACCGATTTTTACAATCCAAAATTGAGACCGACCCAAATTTTGCGGTCCTGTATATTTTTAGACCGAATTAAGACGAATTAAAAAAAACGTAAAAACGTGTTCGATTCGATTCGATTTTTTCGGTCCATTCGGTCTATTCGGGTTCGTACACACCCCTACTCCATTTACACACGACCAAAAACTCGCTAGATTATTTTTTCATTTCTTCTCTCTCTCTCTCTCTCTCTCTCTCTATATATATATATATATATATATATATATATATATATATATATATATAGAGAGAGAGAGAGAGAGACAGACAGACAGACTCCTGTGCACACTAAGTTTGCACACTATTTTTTTAAAGTAATAAAAAAAATATTTTTGAGTGCTGGCGCACACCAATTTTTTTATGTGATATTTTAACATTTCAACGGACTCATATAAAAAAAATTAACTCAAAAAAACTTTTTTTGCTATTTTTAAAAAATCGGTCAAACTTTCGCAGTTTTTAAAGGGCTTAAAAGTATAGAAAGTTTGACCGATTTTTTAAAACTAGCAAAAAAAAAAATTTTTAGTTGATTTTTTTTATATGGGTTCCTTGAAATGTTTAAATATCACTCAAAAATATTTTTTTTACTACTTTAAAAAAATAATGTGCAAACTTAGTGTGCACAGAACTCTCTCTCTCTCTCTATATATATATATACTAGCGGAATGCCCGTGCCTAAAGGCACGACAAAAATTTACAAAATACGTAATCGTAAAATGACAAAAATTCTCTATGTACGTAACTGTAAAACGGTAAAAACTTCGTTCCCCAACCGAAATAAAAAAGTGAAATTACCTAATCTATAAATGAGCATAGTTTTCAAAGTAATTACATATGATGTCCAAACTATAAACGAAAGTTACCTTAAATAACACTCATCGAAACGAACCCAATATGTAAGGAGGAGCATGAAAATCCGACAAATTTGGAATGCAATTATAGTGTTGGGGAGTAATATTTAACAATTACCTAATCTTATACACCAACCAAAACTAATTGGGGAAGAGAGAAAAAATGACACCAACCATTACTAATTAGGGAAAAGAAGAAAAAAATACTTTCATTATTTTTTATCCATTAGTGTTACATTTTTTTAAAATAAATTGAAATGAAATTTTCCTCCCATATATATACTTTAATTAAACTAAGAGGGATATTCTGTTTCTTAATATGTAACTATGTTTCTTAATATGTAACTATGTTTGCAATCTTACATTCAGGTTCATGTAAGATCTAGATTTGGCATTTTGTATGCCCGCCTAAAAAATAAATCTTATAACATATAATAAAATTTAAAGTGAAAATTTTGTAATGCTAAATAAATATATGAACCATAGTTTCACATAACTTTCAAATATCCAACAGTATAAAGAGGTATGCATTCATGTAGAAAAAAAAGTAAATACTAATAATATCCCCAAACAGATGCAGCAAACGTTAACTATGATCATACTACCATTATTAAAAAAGTAGATAGAACAAAATAATATTACAGAAAAGAGGTAGACACAACATCAAGAAACAAACCTATTGAGCTATTTTTTCCCTAACATGTGCCTTTTTGGCACAAAGCAAGAATGATAAAGTTCTCTATTATGACTTTTATATGGTATTTCTTCAAACAACTTATCTGCAAGGATGATTAAATTGAATATATATGTTTATAAACTATAAAGAGAGGTACATGAAAAATAAAAATAAAATAGCAGTAAGTAAACGTATAATACCTGAGATTTTGCCGAAAGTTGCATAGGAATAAGGAATGCAAGTTTAAAACTGATACATCACGTGCAAATAACAAAGCAAGGTTTTCATAAATATTGAATAAATTAAACCTTTCACTTTATAGGATCAAGAACCATACCAAATAGCAAAGAAATTATCTTTGTTATCTCACACAATAGAACTTTACATGTCCCTAGATTCACAATAAGGAAACGCACAGTTATAAATATACTTCTATGGATCTGAAAATGAAGATATATAATGAGTGTGGGGGTCGGTATCTTTTATAAAGTGTAAATTTAGTTACAAATGACACACCATAAATGAAAGGAAAGATAAAATATGTACCGAAGATTTCTTTATATAAGCAACACATAAATGTCAAGATATCAAACTTTGGTTTGAAAGTGTATATTAACACTGATTCTAACTACTAATCCAAAAATTTACATCACATAGTACAATTTATCAACCTTTACTCCATCAGATTAACATATGGTTACTTGGGTACGTAGAATTCTCTCTCTTTTAATCATCGAACAAACACCACATCCTTTTACAACCAAGCACATCCAACCTTTCCTGAAACCCAATAGGTAAAACAACATCAATAGAAGACATATATAAAATTTCAATGAATTTAAAAACTAAATATATGATTCAATATGGAAAAATGTCAGAATTTCACACATCAAATTTTCTTAGCTAGCTTATACATCATGGTGGATATGTTACCTTCCAAATAAAAGATTTATATTACCGTGATTGAGTCCATAAATAGTTAAAACTCTCATACCCTGATTAAGTGCATAAAAATATGAAGCTTTAGTCATAATCCAAATGTGAACACCCTCAATTTCACCTTTAGATTGAAGAATGATTTATATAAATGATCGTTTCCATATAAAAAAACTTACACTTCATCTTACTCCATATATTACACTTCCACTGCATCTGAATCCAGCAACCACTAATGTATAAATTGTAACAAATCAGGAAGAAAACATATACAAAGAAAAAAAGTTAAAACTGTGTAAATCAAACTGTAAAAGAGGATATTAGTAACTACAACACGAAAATGATAAAAATATTTCTTTTTTGAAGACATATGTTCAACGTAAGTATAGAAAGTATAGTTTATAAATAATTATTTCTCCCCAATTAAATTACATATGAGTTGCATCTTCAAAATAATAGTGTTGTTTGGAGAAAACACCACCGCCCACATCCTCGGTCGAGAAAAATTTCAGGGTCGCATCGATAACTATTAGTTTATGCGTCACCAAAAATTATGAAAATTGAAAAAAAATTTGGAAGTTATGTTCCATTCTTACCTCAAGTATTTGTTTGTTATACATGGTGAAAGAAAAGTGGGGAAGGCCTGCAAAAATATAGAAAGAATAAAAATTTCAATAACTAAAATCATGTACCTCAATACAAACTGTTTCAACAACAGCAAGAATAGTTTTCCAAAACCCTCTGGGTTTGTGCCTGCCCATGGATGTTGCAGCCCGAACTAACCCAATAGGGGTATTCATCTACCTATTCAGGATTATATTGACGATCTGTGTAGCACCCACCAAGCAAAGATCTCCAGTGATGTTCTATATCCACTTGTAGGAGTGAGTATGAAGCTCTACTCATTCTGAAAAATTTGTTGGCTAGTATGAATCTCTTTAAATAACTTGGCTTGGTATAATCTCAAAGGAAGACAAATAGTGTATGGCATTAATGTTGTCGAGATAAAAAGAAATGACATAAAAAAAGAAAAAGAAAAGAGAGTTGGAAATGGAGAGAGGTTAACAGAAAAGGAGATATAATTAACAGAAATGATGTAATTAACAGAAATGAAAGTTCACCAATAAAGAACAATCATGGAGAAGGATTTGTTCTCTACAACAAAAAAATTAGGATGTAATTCACATAAAAAAATCCCAAATTTCCTATTCAACCATTGATCCATATAAACAAATGTGCAAAAATGATGTACAGAACACTCCTCATTCTTTCCCCCCCTCACATTATTTTCAGCTCTACCACTATATTTCATATTAAACTCTTTAAATCTTGGATGAACTATTATTTCTGACATTGATCTCTTCTCATTAGTGGGATTTAAAACCATTGATGTGGCAGCAATAGTATGAATACCCGAATATGGGAGTAAATCACTTTGGTTGAATTTACTATCATATCCTTTCTTTCTCTCCATCTCACCCTCAATCTTCTAAATTTCACCCCTGTTTGAACACTCTAAAGCAGAAAATCTATTGCCTGACATATGATTAATCACCTTCGAATTTAAGAATATAAGATTTGAAGAAATCACATTGCTCCAGCCTCCACCTGTTCTTTAGGATAGCACCAGAGACAATAATTATCTTGTGGTTGAATTTATGCAGGTCAAGGGCTTTTTCATCATTTTGATCGATTTCCCCGATTGGCAACTCTTCCTTGAATTTCCTAAAACTGCTTCTATCACTAAATCGTGAAGAACCGCGATGAAATCTTCTCTCTGAACAAAAATCTCTAAATTCCCATTCATCTCTCTAAAACTACGCGCGTACGCAAGGTCATTTTCATTAGTAGAGCTAATTTTTTGCTGCATAGAGGGCAACTTGAGTGTTTCTCAAGCCGCTTATCAACACAATTAATATGGAACCCATGTTTGCACTTAGGCAGCAACCTAAATATCTCAGAATCCTCAAATTTAGATAAACAAACGCACCATTAGAGCCCTTCAAATTTAGAAACAATGCATGATTCTAAGAAATATGATGCATTATCCTCTTTACCATGAAGAAAAGGCAAAAAAAAATTGAGATCTGGAAAATGTCGAGATCTGCAAAAAGTAGAGATCTGCAAAATCAAACAAAGTCAATCATTGAAAATTGCCAATATAGAATTCGGAGAAAAAATAGAAAGTATATATGGGGTATTTGTATTTCATCAAACACCTTCCCTACAAACTGACGTGAGAGATAATATACAAACTAACATTTATTTATCCCCAATATGTTCTACAAAATTTTGTAGATCTCAGATGAACCAAATTGTTTGTCGAACCAACCCTTAGCCAGGAGATATAACTTAGTTGAGATTCTCATGGGTTACTAAAATGGGGTTGGACGAACTGAATGTAACCCAAATTTGAGATCTACAACATATGTGAAAAATAAAGAAAAATAATAAATCAAAAAGATGGAAAGAGGAAAAGAGGAAAAGAGAAAGAGAAAGGGATATACATGGTTTCAATCGAATCCCATAGTGAGATCTACAACCAAAAACAATTAGGTAACTTGGTGTAGAAGGTGGAGATCCGAGTGAAACTTTCTTCTCAAGATCTTAAAACGGAGTGGGATGGTATTTTGGCAACGACGGAGGTTAGGGTTTGGATATTTGGAGGGTTCGTCATGGGGGAAGTGATAGACAGAGTAAGAGGAATACGGGTTGGAGATTGGGAGAGAATAAGGTGTAGGGCACGTGAGATTGTGAAAAAATGGGGAAAATCAATCCCAACCCTTCATTTTTGAGTGAGGAGGGTTTGTGTGTTGTGGGGAGAATGAACGGGAGAGAGAAAGTCATGGTGTGTGTGAGCACCAAATTACTTTTTCGTGTATTACCCTAATGCCCCTTTCTTTGAGTCACAAATGAAAATCTATGAAGAAAATAAGGGGGGAAAATATGTTTTAGTGGGTTAAAATTGTAAATACAATTTAGAGTATATGATGAGATGTGGTGAGTTGTAGAGCTTATAGTGTGAATTGTGATCTCACCCTCCATCTAATGCTTTGTTGGCAAAATCCCCACCTCTACTTAGCTTATCTCTTTAAGGAATAGTGTCCAAATTCTACTCCTTATTATATATATATATATATATATATATATATAATATATATACACACACATACACACGCCCACATAGCATGTCTCTTTGGGATGAAAAAGAATTCGTAGAAAATATCATACAATCAAACATCACAACTCTCCGGAACATTTTCAAACTCATACAGACAAACAAACAAACAATACAACTCTTCGGAACATCCACGAGCTCCAAAAATTTGATCATCTCGGACTGAGGACGACCCTTTCTCACCTAAAAGCCCTATATGTATTCTACTACTCATCTAACCCCTCCCTATATTTTCTCCATCTCTCTCTCTCTCTCTTACTCTCGCAATACCCATTTCTTCCTGAGAACTTGACCATCGCCTGATAAGTTCAATACTCTTTTCTTCAAGCTATATATATATATTTATTTATTTGATGTCAAGTATGAGAAGTATTTTTTGTGTGCGATCCTTTTATGATATGCGTATCAAGTTTTTAAAAAAAATTAATTTTCATCAATTTAGTCGTTTTGGGGTACCGTATTGAACTGTGAACGACTCCGGTTAGATTTTGGTGGCTAAATATCGAATATCATTTATCAGTAAAATTCGTATATTGATCAAGTTTTATATGGTTAGAGCTTCATTATCTAAAGAGAATAAAAGGCATTGCGATTACGACCTTTAGCAATTTACTTTCGTATTTTCGGCCTTTCCGGTATCTGTTTGAACATTCTTTGCACAATTTTGTTTCTCTATCCGAAAGAAGCATTATTGGAAGGAAACAAACTGTATCCTTTTTCCCTTTGTTACCCTTTCACATTAAATTAACTAGTAACAACGGTTGGAAATTAATATTAAGTGTCGAAATTAATTATTTAATTTTCATTATATTAAATTCTGAATTTATGAATTTCCTAATTATGTGGTCTTGATAAATATCAGATAATTAATTAGGAACGTGATAAATACGAATATTAGAAGATTGAGTCAATCTTATCCGTTAGTCACATGATGGTTAATGGTATTAGTGGGAGACTTGAAATAGAGTCCCACCTTTACTAGGATTTCAGCCCTCTTCCCCTTATAAATAGAGGACCCTAAACCATATGGGGTTATCTCATAACACACTATTTCTGAGGTGAGAGAGAAACTCCGAGATTCCATTAGAGTGTATTTTTTCCAAGAAGGTAGATTGATGGAGCAATTAATCAAGATTGATCCTTGATCAAGGTAAATCTTATTTTCTATCTTTTAGACGTATTTTGTGCAAACATGAAGATTCAAGATCCTTTTATTAAGAACAATTGTGTGTTAAAGTTTAATCATATTAATGTGTTCGTGATTACTATTAGGGTGTTCTTAAGAATGATTTTATATGTGGTATCAGAGTTAAAGTTTAAGATCTCATGATTTTCCTTATTGATGTTCGTCTATAATGAAATATGTGCCTGAGACTTTCTGCGACATTTTTATTTATGTCATTAAATTGTTTTTGTGCGTGAGACCTTATGCGACGCCTTATTTCTGTCATTAAATCTGCTCTTAAAGTGTATCTTAGATTTTCTGTGACGTTTTTCTTCTGTCGCCAATACTCACTGATTAGAATAAAAGGTCAAAACTTACTCGGAATTTTACGAAACTCATATGGTCGACTGAAAACGTCGAAATAAACAAAACCCATTGCATTCAATCGGCACCACCTTACTTTTGGGTTTTGACGTCGTTAAGACCCTTAAAATTGCGTTTTTGTCGTTTTTGGTAATAATGTTGACGTCAATATCTCACTCCAGAAAATTGATTTTTGAATTCCGCAAATTGTTTTGAGATCCTGGAGTAATTATCTACATCTCTGTGGTGCTCACTCAAACTTTCTATTTTTGGCAAAAATTACGATTTTTTCCAAATATTATGTATTTTTTTTTCCACCATGGAGGATGTTTTTCTTTATGTTCATGGTTGTTCTAATATTCATGTTATGTACTATTTTGTATTGATGAAAGGGTTCAATATAAAATTTTGAATATTAGATGTATGATTATGTGTTCGACAATAACATTTCGATATATTAGGTTATTGTGCATAATCTATAATTGGTAGCCCAGAGGTCCTAATGTAATTATGAATTCATGTTTCGACAATAATATTTATATGATGTTGGATGGAGAAGACATAAAAGTGTCTTAATCTATAATTGTAAATATTAGATTATTGTGTATGCATTTATATTTGGACCATTAATTATACATTAAGTTTTGAGTATAATATTTTTGGGGCATTGATTTTACATAAATAATGTTTATGACTTCCAGAAAAATTATTTTCGAATTCCGTCGAATGTTTGAGTTTCTGGAGTAATTTTTTACAGTTCCATGATGCTAACTCATTTTTTGAGGGAAAAAAATTATATTTTCCCATATTTCATGTATATTTTATTTAGAACTCTGATAAAACATTGCTCCAATGATCATATTTTAGTTGAATATTCGTGCCAAACACAGGCCAACATATCTCATATGGTAGGATATTAGACTTGCGTTATTGTTAATATTCATATTTTGATGAGTCTCATGCTAAACACAGGCCAATGATTCATATTGTTGAATATTATGATATTCGTGTTTTAATGAGTCTCGTGCCAAACACAGGCCAATGATTCATGTGGTTGAAAATCAGAATTATTGTTTATTTTAATGCTAGTACTCCCATTAAGTTGAATTAAATGTCAAACACAGACTACAATTCATATGTGCGGATACTAGATTTATGATTTCGTTGCATGTATGCATATTTAAATGCATGACTTGCAAATTTTGAGACTCACAAGTAAGTATTCATTCAGTTTAATCAAATTCCAAATACAGGCTAAGATTACATGTGAAGATATTATACTTGTAGTCATTTCAGATTATCCTAATGTTTGTATAAGGTTAAATTGAAGTGCAACACATTCTGATATTTGAATCAAATAAACATTGGAATTTTTGCAAATGTTAAATAACTGACATCAATGTTAAAAGGTCATATTTACATATGCCACTAGTATGGTAATTGTGATTATAACCGTATTGTGCATTAGTATGACCATGAATCATTTGGGTCAATATTTCTGATTTGTTACTCATACATAAGTGATGAAGCGAAAGTAAATGATTTATGTCTTCCATTTACTATTATTGTGTAATATCTCATGTAAACTCTTTGTCTAAGTGATTTTCACATTATGTCTAATTTTTCGTGAATTTCAAGTTAGGGAATAGACAATAATATAATTATTCATGTATTACGGGGATTTTGAACATGTATGCGTATCTCTAATATTTATATAATATAAGGTTTGGCATTCATTAAAGTGCTCCATTCCAAAAGATATAAATATTGGACTAATGCATTAATATCATGCATATTTTGGTTGCCTACGGGTCCATGTATGATATTGAATGCTAGGATGATGATACTTTATGATGTTGCATACATATTATTGTTTATTCATTTATTGTGATTACAATAATTGAACAAAATGTTAGTGGTGATATATATTTTGGGAAGGTAATAATGGTTGTCAAACACAGATGCCATAGTTTCTTTCACTATCATATCACCAATTAAGTTTATGAAAACCATAAACATGAATAATTTAGCTTATTGGTCATGCGATATTTAATGAAAATAAGTGAAAAATTTATTGACTTGTGTATGTAAGTTTTTACGTAATGTAATATTCATATTATGAAATGTTTGGTAGTCACTATAGTGATCCAACTAGAATGGCAATGAATATTAAATGTAAAGATGATGGTAGTAGTAACTCATGATGCTTATAATTGTAAAGATATTAATGGGGTATATTGAGTTTATTTCTTCAAGCAAGGTTATTCCTTACAGGGAATCAATTTTGAGTGATTGAATGAATATCATAGATCACATACATTATTATAGTATGTGAAAATAAGTTGTGCACAAATGTCGTGTACAATATAATGAAATAGCATTATACCCAATAAAGTAATCTACAAGCATCATATAATCGATATTTCACGGTTACTACTGACAAAAACTCACGGTTATGCACTCAAATTATCATGTAATCGATGTGTGTGTTGTTAAATCAAAGCATTAATGAAGTGAGCAATTTATCTCATTATCTTATCACATATTATTGTATCCCATTTTATTTCTTTAAAAATTTCATATTTGATTTGGTTAAACATATTAAGTTTGTTTACATATTGCACACTCGGACTAATAATGATAAAGATAATATGTATATTTTATGATTTGAAATGAGTTTTTCATCTCAGTAGAGCTTTCAAGTTATACTTACTGTGTTATAGAAAGTATTTACTTTTGATGCAAGGATTTCTTGCAAAACAAACTAGAAATGCTAATAAGATTCTTTTGTTTTGTTCTTGGGGAATCAAATCGCCATTTGTTTTCATAAACCCTCAATTTCTTTTGGAAAATATTTGTTTAGACTTGATCGTGAGGGATATGTTCTAAAGAATCTTTTGATGTATATTTTTTCAAGGGTTATGATTTTAGTTTTGATGTTTTGTACAAAATAAATTTTGGACATAGTTCTTTAAAGATTTGTTTGATCCTGCATCATAATCGTAGTGTTTTTTTATGAAACACTTTAAATCTTGTACCAAATTAAATCTAGACTCTTTTTCATAATTTTCGTGGACAAGATTTTTGTAATGTCTCTTACAAATTTTGATAGTCAGTTGTGCTCTTAAGGTATTACGATGTCTAATATAAGGATGACCTATGTGGCCCAAGTGAGAGATTATGAGAAACTTCCCTTAAAGTGGACCTACATAGATCATATAATTGTCATTGACACGTATTTATTTCATTAAAGTCAAATTCATCATGAAAGGTGAAATTAGTGGTAGTACAAAATCATGAAATATGGTTATAAAGGAAGGTAGGGTACTTATCCCATTATCGATAACCTTCTTGAATCCTTGTTCTTTTAGTTGTTAGATTGTCTAAACAACAAAGAACAAATAAATGATCAACCACTAAATGATAGTATTGTCACCGTGAGAGAAATGTAGATAAAATCATAAGGAATAGTATTAAGAAGATCTTAAAAGGTCTACTATCCTCAATGATTATGTGGTGTATCTGCATGAACATGAATTTGGCTTAGTGATAAATAATGACTTGGTTTTATTTTCAAAAGTCATAAGAAGTGAAACTAATGGACTACAATTAAGGTTGAAATCTCGTTGAATTACATAATTGATGCACTAAAGTCGGGTATAAGGGGGTCATCAAGACCAAATGCGACACTAATGGTAGTTTAACGAGATAAAGCTAAATTGTAGTAAAATATTTCACTATTAATGAAGAAAAGGTTATAAATGAACCTTCTCAATTATATGAAAGGACATGGAATTCCTATGACATTAGTAGCTCATTATGATTGAGAGTTAAATGAAGTGGATGTGAAAATTACTTTTTGAAGTCTTATAAACCATGCGTATATGTTTAGGAGATCATTTTATAAACATAAGTTTCCCACATGGCGTATTTTAAGAAATAATATCATTTTTTTTTCGTTGTATATTTGTATACACCTTAAGATCAGTGGGAGTAAGTTTATATATTTTCTCTATATACAAGCACGAATTTAGAAAGTAGAGAATCAAAATAATTTTATGGGTTTAAAAGTTGTGTATAAAGTAATGAGATACTTAAAGGACTATATGCTCACATTTATGATGTATGTGTTCATTTAAATATGAACAATTATTGTGACTCAGATTTACTAGTTGTACGGATGGTATGAAGTTCACTCTTGCTTAAGAATATTTGTTTTGGTTTATCAACCAATATAATGAAGGAGTGCAACACAATCCATCCATTAACTATTTTGAAAGCTGAGTTTGTAGCATGCTTGATGCTATAACTTATGTATTTTGGGAGCGTGACTTCATTTCGGGACTTGGATTTGTCGACACTATTATCAAGTCGCTGAAATATTATGATAATGTCGCTGCAATCTTCTTTATGAAGAAATGTTAGGTATTCCTAAAGTAACTAAGCACGTTGAATGAAATACCTATCAGTTAAAGAAGACATTCAGAAAAAAAGAGTATCAATTGATCACATCAGTACGCGTGATAACATAGCAGATCCTCTTACGAAAGGACCATCTCCAAAGACCTTTATGGAACATGTCAAAGAGATGGGTCTCGATTAGTTAGACTATGATTGTTATTTTGGCTTAGTTGTTTGACACCATTACTTGAATTCAATAAAAGTGTTTCTGATTTCTATTATTTCTGTCTTTTGAGAAAGCATGCATAAAATTATGAATTATTGTTGACAGAAATAGTCCTTATTGAAAAGGACTTTATGAGGACATTATGATACCCAATATTAAAGGCTTAGTTTAATGAAACATTGGTGTTGTAGTACATGGAAGGAACCATGCTCTTGAATAGCATGGAACCGCCATGACTCGCATCCATGAATTGTTTGATTTAAGAAAACTATATTTATCAGTTATTGTGCACCTTATGGTACCTAATTTAATTATGAGGATTATTAAGACCAAGTGGGAGACTGTTGGAAATTAATATTAAGTGTCGAAATTAATTATTTAATTTCAATTATATTAAATTTCCAATTTATGATTTTTCCAATTATGTGGTCTTGATAAATATCAGATAATTAATTAGGAACGTGATAAATACGAATATTAGAAGATTGGGTCAATCTTATCCGTTAGTCACATGATGGTTAGTGGCATTAGTGGAAGACTTGAAATAGAGTCCCACCTTGACTAGGATTCCGGCCCTCCTCCCCTTATAAATAGAGGAACCCTACACCATCTGGGGTTATCGCCAAACACACTATTTCTAAGGTGGGAGAGAAACTCCGAGATTCCATTAGAGTGTATTTTTTCCAAGAAGGTAGATTGATGGAGCAATTAATCAAGATTGATCCTTGATCAAGGTAAGTCTTATTTTCTATCTTTTAGACGTATTTTGTGAAAACATGAAGATCCAAGATCCTTTTATTAAGAACAATTGTGTGTTAAAGTTTAATCATATTAATGTGTTCGTGATTAATATTAGGGTTTTCTTAAGAATGATTTTATAACAACTATCGTACTAAACCCCAATAATATTAATATCCAACATTTTATAGTCCCACTGAATGTGCTTTGTGTGATGGTCTAGGGAGGCAGCGGTTCGGGTTGATCAGGCAAAGATCGATTATAGATACCTTTAATTTTTTTTTTATAATTATTTTCCCAATCCAATGATGTATAATTACAAACAGTTAACAAAACTAGGAAGATTACAATGTCTTCTTTAATGGAGTGATGAGAGACAGGGTTAGATTTTATGGAGGGGAGCGCAATAAGATGTGAAGGGTTCAGATTTTATTTACTGTGACTAATTGATGTAGGCAACTTAGGATATCATAGAGGAATAAAAATTGAGAAAGGAGGGGAGTGGAATTGTTATCTAAGTATAGAGAAAAATTCTTCAAAATGGAGATTTTTAGATTACGGTGCTGAGAAATCAAAGAATTAATTAAAGGTATTTTTCGAATTTTTAGGGAAATAAAGGGTATAAGTGTCCATATAGTGATGTTTGGTTTAGGTGACTTTTACAAAAAAAAATCTTCCTTGAAATCTTTTATCAATAACTTTTTTTTATGTTTTTTTAATCAAGGTTAGAATTTTCATTTTTGGAAATTGTTTTTATTTTTTATTATTTTTACGTTATTTTTTTCCGTTTTTTCTATATATTCCAATTTCTTTTGTAATTATTGAATATTTTTTTAGTTTTATTAGACATTTTTTTATTGGAAACCTTTTTTTATAATCAATTCATTTTTTGTAGTATTTTCTCAAACATTTAAAAATAATTATTCATTTTACATTTTTTTAAACATTTTTTCGATTTGTTGAACATTTTGGTCTACTATTTTACTTATTTTCCATTTTTTTTCTATTTTTTAATAGAAATTTATTTTTAATTGGAAATCTACTTTGTCATTGGAAATAGTTTTTTTCACATTATTTTTTAAACTCTTTAAAGTATTTATTCAATTTTTTGCAATTTTAATAATAATTTCCAAATTTTTCTGTATATTTTTTTAGTATTTTGCTATTTTTATTATGATTTTTTTTAAATTAAAACCCATCTTTTGTTGGAAGTTTTTTAATCGATTGCAAATCTTTTTTTTATAGGATTTTTTTTTTAAATTGTGGATTTTTTTACTTGTTTTTTTTAATATCTAGATTTTTAAATAATTTTAAAGATTTATTATGCAATTTTCTTTTATTTAAAATTTTATATTGATTTTCAACAAAATACCCTCAAATGAGATAACGTGCAACACCCAAAGTTTCTTGGCAAAAAATAATGAAGTTGGATGACATGTGTTAATTAAAAGTTGTGTTCGAATGATGACAGGGGAAAGACTTTATAAGGGAAAATATGTGGTTCATTTTTAGTTTGTACCCGTGTTAATTAGTATCTGTGGGTATCTTTTTAATTACCAATTTAGTATACTTTTCGATGACACCATATGCGCCTTTTCATCTTTTTGAATCTTGTTAATATCTTTTGCTTTTATTTGCATTAATAATCAAATTTTTGTCATAGGCCATCCACAATGGGATGTTACCTGCTAAGATTATCTGTATGTTTACAAACTCTGAGGTATGCACTAGTGGGAATAAGTGAACAAATTCTCTTCCTCGATTTGTAGTGTTTTTTCAAAGATACAAATTAGTAGGAGAATTTGCAAAGGGTTCCTACGAACTTCTGAAGTTCGTAGGAATTCCTACGAAAAAATAATGTTTGTAGGAAGTCTAAATAATCATTTTTATCATATATTTGGGTTTTTACGAACAAATGTAGTCCGTATAACTTCCTACGAACAACATTTGTTCATAGAAAATATTTTTTATAATTATTACGAACAACCTTAGTTCGTAGGAAGTTATTTTAAAAATTCTTCCTTCTCACCAATATAGAGATTAGTCATAAGAAAAGGTAAAACCACATTTTCATTTTGTATACTTACCTTTCATCAGACTTCACCTTTGAGGATACTCTAAGTGCGATGCATGTTTCCAAAAAAAAAAGTTCTTGAGGTGCCAAAGTTATATATATGACATGTACTACGTTTGATTACATATAGAATCGAAGGTTCTCTTTGAGATTAACTATTTTAGTGATTTTTCAAGTATAAATATAATAATACAGTCATTTTACAAGAAAAATATTTGTTATAACGATTGAAGTTAAACCATCGTGATTTTGAGTTCTTTTATTTTTTATGTTTTTAAAACAAAATGGTTGTACATAATCCACTCACGATAATCAGTTAAAGACTAATAAGGATTGAGGGAGTATATTAGATATGTGTGCTCAATTTCATTAAATGAAATTGAATCCTTTGGGTTCATTTTTACTTTTATTTACTTAATGTTCTATTTATATTTTTTGTCCTTTTTTTTTAATATCATATTTTTGTGTAATCACTTATGGTTGGAACTAAATAAATATATTAACATCACACACACACACACACACACACATATATATATATATATATATATATATATATATATATATATATATATATATATATATATATATATATATATATATATATATATATACACACACACACACTGGGGTATGTCCGTGCCTGAAGGCACGATGCAAGTTTTCAAAACTATACATCGTTGATAGGACCATACTTCGTATTAAGTTCACATCATATAAATGTTTTTTTAAAATAATCTATGTTACGATGAAAATTTTCAAAGTACGTAATCGCAAAATGACGAAAATTTCCAAACTACGTAAATAAAAGTGAGTTTTACATACCTTAATCTTTATGGCATGTGTGATATAAATAAACCTTAAACTCTATATACCTTAAACTCACATCAAATAGTTCTTAAATTTCGTAGACAAAGGACAACATGAAATAGTTGAATGCCATAAATTAATACTGATTAGTACAATAATTTGAATGTGAGTTCTACCAATAACACTGATTAGAAGACTCCGTAATTTGCAGACCTAAAAAATATCAATACATAAAAAATATAATTTTTAACATTAAAAAAGTCAACCGTAGACATAATGACTATTAAAAAGTAAATACTGACAAAATGACTACTCAAGTATTGAGTCAATTCTCTATTTGTGGCCCACTTAGTGAGATTGCATTCTATTAATTTGTATACTCCGTATATACGAGTTCCGTTCCCGTAGCGTTTGTTTTAATGCATCATTTGTTCATAAAAAAATGCATGAGTCATCAACTTTGGTTTATAAAAATATATTTAACAACTCAAACATACAAACTAATGAAAAAGGTAATAGTAACAAAAAATAGGCCTAGTTCAAAAATCGTATTTTCAAATCTCATGTTATGCTAAAAGAATGTCATGACCATCTTAAAATTATATGCAAATCTCTCAACATTGAATATTTTGTACTCTAATAAATGACATGGATGACGTTCATAACATAGGAACTACCACAAATGTTTAAGAGCATTGTTATGATGACTATTTGTCTACACAATTTCTTCAGCTAGTAGAAATTAACTTGAAAAGATAAAACAATGTGTATAATTCTAACTATTTTTTCTACCAAAATGTAGGGGCCATCAATTCACGATCCGATGTTTAACCTTGGATTTACACCTTATTGACACGTGAAGGGAACTCTTCAACGTTTTCGTCAATCCACATCAATGAACATATATGATTGTTTAAGACTCAAACAACAACATCTAGTGGCGTCATTCCATGAAGAATCAATCAAATAAGTAAGCATCCAAAAGATACAGATTTTATAATCTTTTACGGGGAATGCACTACCAATGAAGTAAACACCATAAACCAAATACATGTCCAATAGTTTCATTTGAATAAAAACATTTCCAAAAATCAGAACTCTATAATAACATCAAACTCAAATGTTTTTAATCTAGCCAAGCACATAAGTACTTTTTTTATAAAACAAATAGAAAAGAGTGTTTGCAAAACTCAAATAAAATTGATGATGATAAAAATGAACATGTGTTCTTTGAAATCAGTAAAAATATCCACCCAAATTAATCACATGTGTTCTTGGAAATCGAGGCGTAAGCATCCACCAAGTGACATGTCGTCATATCCTTGTTTATATGGCTGTTGGAAAATCTTTGTATCATCTTGAGAAGCTATCTAATGACTCCGCTGCAGCTTTCGCAATGCTGCAGCTCAAGAAGATGTTCCTCGTGCTACTGATCCAGTTCGATATCTTGTATCTCGTTGGGGAACAGATCGAGACTCCCTGGGATGCTATTCATATGACTTGGTAAGAAATCCAGCGGATGTGTATGATAGGCTCGGGGCATCGCTGGGTAATCTTTTCTTTGGAAGTGAAGGTGTTAGCATGGAGAACTAGTGATCCATTCATGACGCCTATGTGACACCCCGCCTAATTAAACATCGGGTGATCAGGCCTTTATTAAATTAAAACAGGTTTCTCAAATGGTTCATTCTTAGCATCACTGTCGAAAACTTTTTAATTACTAATCCCCTAAGTAAAATTAGACCGATGCCAAATTTTATCTTTCTTAAAACAGATAAATCAACCATGCGGAACGAAGTACAATTAATCATGTACTATAATCCAAACAACAAAGTAAAAGTACAACAGAACAAAAGTATTACCGAATAAACCATCGGCTAAAAATCCCAAAAAACAATAGAATAACCACTAGTCTGAAACTAACATCTGAGACTAATACCGGACAACAAGTCCATACATAGAATACTGTGAGATCCTGTACTATATCTGAATGAGAGATATCTTCTAGTCAAAATCCTGTAAGCATCCACTGTGCTACAACTCCAAGTCCCTGGAATGGAATCATCATACATGGAGTCCCTGTGGCTGGACACGTAAAAGGTTTTGAAAATATTTTATAGCAAGAGTTAGTACTCAAAACATTTTGAAAATATTTAACAAGCGTTTATCACAATATAAAATGTGGTTATTGATTACACATGTTAGGTTCTCGTACACTCTCTTGAGTTAACTCACCCCTCATCTTTTGTGCACACCTAACGTTCTACACTTAGTTTATCTAGCAATACCTCCCAAGCTAACTAAAACCAAAGTAGTCAACTGAACTTATCTGTACCCAAGTTCCAGTACCGCCCATACAGTACAACCGTTTCACTAACATCTCGCGTATGTTAATTAATTCTCAAGTAAAATTTCATCTATGTTATTTTTCAAGACTTCTCATTTAGTTTCACTACTAAAATTACTACAATTCTCACAATTGTTGACTTCCCACTTATGTAATTAAGTTTCTTTACTTGAATTACTAAATATACTTTCTCTATCTAAAGATGCCTTTCGTAATTAAGTTCCACTACTTAACTTACCAATTCAGTATGTATCTTTAAATACATAATATATATCAATCTACTAACACACGGAAGTAGAATATCATCAAGTATATATATTTCACACACAATATATACTAAATATCAGTCATTACTATTTTTCCCTTTTTATAAACGTAAAGGACTCTTGGTTCGGAATGATTCATCGACCCCAAGTAAGAATTGGTTCGGAATGATACATCGACCCCAATTATTTATATACACAAATAAAGATCTCTTGGTTCGGAGTGATTCATCGACCCCAAGTGAGAGTTGGTTCGAAATTATCAATCGACCCCAACTATTTTAAAAATATATATATACACATATTCTGGTTCGGGGCTCTTTCATCGCGACACCAGTTCAAGGTTTGGTTCGGCATTTCTCATCGACCCCAAAAATATAATAACTTTATGTTAGTTCGGAATGTCTCATCGACCCTAACATAATTAATTTTAGGTATAAATTTCTCGACCTAAAAGATCACATAATTCAGTAGGTACACGCCCGACCTATTAATTATATACATACGTAATATTTTAATCTCATATATCTACCGTACAATATTCGCTTTACGAGTTATCACATTAATCGCATTTATTTGAGTATTCACACAACTTTAAGGGTCCTAGTTACCCCTTACATATAATTTCAGTAGTTATTTCTTACCCTACTGGTCTATTACTTAAATCGAATTTACTTCGCCTCGTAACTCAATTTCCGAAGTCCCCGATACTCTACTAAATCGGATTATTCTCGTCGGTCCGTAATCCAAGCCCTACACCCAATGGCCTTATCAGAACTCAATAGTATACCTACTGGTCTTATTCTCACTCCCATATAAGTATAATGTAAATCCTAGGATACTCATTCATTCCCGAAAATCAACGAAGAATTAAACACAAAAATTTCGGGAAACAGCTTGCGTCGATCGATCGACGGCTGGGTTCGATCGATCGACATAGTCGATCAATAGATAGTTCGAGATCGATCGATCGATCGAACAGGGACAGACGCAGTTTGTCTTCTTCGTTAGGATTTTTCCTCCATTAACAAACCTTCAAACTCCATTATAGTCCACCAAACTTTGACCCAATGATCCTAACATATTTTCACATATACTAGGACAATTTCTAACGTGTCAAATACCTCAAAACTCCAATTCCTTTAAAGAAATAGTGAATTAAACCCAAAATTTCTTGAAACCCTAGTTATGGTGTTCTTCCCATATTTTCATTCAAAATCCAGATTTTATTCCGAAAAATTATCAAGTCTAATCTGAATATTAATCCTCTACATAAGTTAAATCATTCTACATGCGATTCCTATCCCAACATGTAATAATATCATCATTCTCCTATCAAGATATTGATTTAAACAAGACTATTCAAAAACCCTACACATGGGTATTATAACTTTATGATTTTTGCAATAAACAACTTGCCTTATGATCAGTAGGGTCTGAATTCGTGGTTGTTGATGATGGTTGATGATCTTCATCTTTCGATCCTTCTTCCCCAACAAGTTAATAGTGACAATTTTCTTTGAATCTTTCCCAATTCCTTCTTTTGCCTTAGAAAGTTGTGCCTCTCTTCTCTCTAATGGTATTGGTGTTGTCATGGGTGTTCTAACCCTAATCCCTCTATCATACGACTGATATAAAGCTCTCAATTTCGTAGGTCTCCATACCCTCTCATGTTAAAAGACCAAAACGCCCCCGAACGGTCTCGGTTTAGTCTAAAATTACCCCGGGACTCAACTAGTACCCCCGGGTATACTATTTTGACTAATTTGACCCTTCCGGACTCATCGATGACCTCTAAATTATCATTTGAGTCACTTAACAAATATTACTCGTTCTCACCCCAACACGGTCTACACGCATTAAGTAACTATTTACCACTCGCACTAAGTAAATGTAATGAGGCAATATAAATCGGTAACTATCTCCCGATTGATATTCCAAAATTACAATTTTTAATAAATCCCATTAAATTACTCCTCCTACGTAATTGAAATTAAGCTGTATTTTCTCATTTAATTCTCCAATTTAATTAAATAAAATATTCAGAAATATGGGGTATTAGATACTTCCCCCCTTGCAAAGGAATTTCGTCCTCGAAATTTGGATAAGGCTGGTATTAAGGCTAAGGACCCTAGACATAATTGCATCCTCTAATACCCAATGTCAAATCATAACATCCTAACGGTCGCCCCAAGTACATGCCTTGCTTCATTATAAATTCTTATCGCATGTTACCCAGCCTCATATATCATAATTAAGTCTCACTACTTAATTTCTCCATAGATTTTACCAATCCAACATTAATTCTTGAAATTAAGTTTCTCTCTACTTAATTTACCCATTCGATGTATATCTCTATATAACATCTAAGTGTCTACTATCACTCATAAGTAGAATATTATAAGGTATATATTTCACACACAATATATACTTTAAGGAAAATTGGTCCGGCAAAAATCATCGGCCCCAATAATCCTATCATTTACATTGGTCCAGAAATCCATCGACCCCAAGGTAAATGTAATGCACATGTTGGTTCAGACCTTCCGTCGATACCAATATTTATCATCGATTTGGTTCGGAAAAATCATCGACCCCCAAATCGATCCCTCATGTATTGGTCTGGAACATCATCGACCCCAATACAGAGATTAAGCACACTTACTATCGCACATAAGTAGGAAAAATCAATAGGTATATATATCGTACACATAACATATACTATCAACACTTATTTTATAATCACCCCCCTTCTATAACACTTTTGGGGTTATTGGCTTGGAATTCCACCTCGATCACCAATAGTGATTAATTACTTGTCTCGGAATCACATCTCGAGCACCAATACATGTATATATATCTCATCGCACATGAGTAGACAATTTGTGAGCCATATATTACACATTTCATATACCCTAAATGTCATACTCCAATAGAATGTCCTCATATCACGCGTTAAGGACTAAAAGTTCGAAATGTCTCCTCGAACCACACCCAAAGTACATGTATTGTTCGTAATCGGTACCCACGAACCTAATCCTCATTTACAGTCCATATAGGCACTCACTCTACCTATAAATATGCTCTTATAGGCATACATTCAACCTAGGAATTGATCAGTGGGCTTCTCCAAAATTCCACTATCATAAGGGCGTATCATCATTCTTTCTCACTAACATTGAATTGTAGGTAACACAACATACTCAAGATAAAATTTTATCTCTATTCCTTCCTGACCATCTCTCATAGGGTGGAATTTTAGGATTTCATCCTGATTCATAATTATGTGGAGCGGCACCGTTCACTCTCCCTTTTTAACTACATATTAATCCACCCCGGTCACCCCATTTCGCTACCCCAACGAAATGTTGGCTTAGTTATGATGTTCACAACCCATCAATAATTTATAAGTCTGTCTCCTCATTCCATCATTGGAAATGTAGGTTCACTACCACATTCCGGTTGCTCATTTCGAGTCTATCTCCCTCTATAACTAGAGGTGTATCTGGAGACAATCTCACTATGTCTCTCCTCAACATCGCTTCCCACTTACGTCATCTTTCCTCAAGTGGTACTCTATTCCCCTTTCTCTCTGGGTTTATTATACTTTACAATCCGTGCACTCTTCACAATTGGCGCACTTTTTGGGGTTGGTTACTTTATAAGAATCAACATTTTAGTAACACGTAAGTCACTCACAACACTCAGTCAAGTAGCACCTTGCGCTACTTCTTCACCACAGTTAGGTCTCCCATATCAAGAGATAACCTTTGAACGGTTTCCCACCGACTTTCATCCCATAGGGTGTGATGGATCTCTCAGCACATATAATCTTGGATCAGCGTCTATCTCCCATGACGTTTAACCTATTTCATCGATACGACTTGTTTTTTAATTTTCCCACCGTCGTACAAAAAATTTCCGCATCCCTCTATCTCGGATGTCTAAAGAATCCAATTGACTAGGGCGCCCATACACCCTTTTCTCCATGCACATTTGCAAAAACATTGCAATTGTCGCATCCATAACATGCTTTTCTTCAACTCCAGCCTAGTCTACACGACGTGACTACAATCTTGTGGGTATTTTCAATACTCTATAGACCAAAAATCAAATCCTTGCCCACAAAGTCCCACTTATCCCTTCGTGGTGAGGTAAGCCTTTCAGTGTTTATCCACAACACTACCGGCTCCACTGATGCCCTAGCATCTAATAATGTCTCTTCTCCTGTCGTGCAAAAAAATTCAGTCATATTCCCTTTAGCAACCAAACTTAAACAAGGGACTTCTCCCCATGTATTCTTACTGAGCATTGTCGGAACAACACATAGTCAAGATACTCAAATTTCATTCCTCGACAGTATGTGCAACCATACCCCAATGTTTCTAAAGGAGTCAAGTGGCACTGCGCTTATACTATCACTAAGTCCTTAGCACTAATTACAACAACGAGCTCGATCTCTCCGCTCAACAGTCATACGACATACATTGACTCACATCGTTTAGGTTCCTACACAACGGAATCAATTACTATGAGACGTTCATAATCCCTGAAGTCCCTCACCTATTGATTATTATTTCAACTCGACCCTCCTTCAGGTGAGGTATCGTCACATACCCCATTTACTCGAGGCTAAAACCCATATACTTCCTGATCCATCGCTCTGGTGGTTCAGATGGTTTTCGGACATAACACGCTTGTCCTCTCCAGAATGCAAAACTTATCAGAGTTACTATTTCCTCAAATAACTTCAGGCTAAAATGAAACGCGTGGCCCTACAAACCACACTAGACATCTTTACAAAAATCCCCTTACTCCAGGCCACACTGGCCGGTTTAGGGTATCCCTCCTTTCGGACTTGGTAGCCTCGATTCTGAGCACTATCATCCTGGTTCCCTTAGTTCTGCTGACCAAGAGGAATGAACTATGGGGATCAACAGTCCCGACTTAGAATCTAATCAATAAATCCTCTAGTGGGTTTCCACTTATGGCTTGCACCAGCCCCATTACATTCAGTCTTACTCCTTGACTAAATCTTTAAACTCTCTTAGCTCCGCCCACCTGAGAGCATTTACCTCAACCTTGTAAGAAGTACCATACTGTCTTCATATACATAAGTCGTTCAAGAAGAGTTTTACCAAAAATTGTGAATTATAACTCGAGAGTCCATTCTCTCAAGGGCTTTTTTTCCTCCCTTATACCTATCTCATCGGTACAAGTTCACTTCAATGGATAACTTTCTCTCTCACGATCGGCCTTTACCAGGCTTTTACGTGAGGGGTTCAGGTATTTCAATCCACTTCTCTTTTGAATTATCATTAAAGAACTTTGCGATTAAACTATGCGTAAGGTCTCTCTATTTGTATGCGGACCCTCGGTCCGGATGCGGTGATCGGTATCCCCGCCATGTTGCCTCAAAATTTACTCAAATTTTCACTTCTGAGTATTTCTACTCCATCCTAAATCCCAAAACCTCTGGACATACTACTTCCATTGGTTAACATGCACAGTCGCCGTTTTATCACATTTACGGCTCGTTCTCATCAAATTTTCTTCAGACCTACTCCCACTATCACTGCATTGGGCTGTCTAGACTAGCATCCCTCTTACCGTCGCGACACTTGGAAAATGCCTGCTATGCCTCAACAACCCTTGTAGCATTTACTTCCATTACACGCTAGGAGTGACCTCGACAACGGTCATCTCTCCTATGATTACCATCTTCGAACACTCCATGCTTCATGCCGAGCTCCTCCCTCCTGTAGTCCTTCTAACGCCAATGCTGGTCCTACCACCATATTCAACGTACCGTTCCCAATCGAACTCGTATATATAACACTACGTCTACTAAATAGCAGGAGAACGTAAACTACGTACGTAAAGGAGTACAATCATCTTAAGATAGGGCTCTATATCAATCAAACGATACGCTGAAAACGTAGTAAGCCGTACAGATCATATGGACACTAGAACCTGATGCTCTGATACCATCTGTGACACCCCGCCTAATTAAACATCGGGTGATCAGGCCTTTATTAAATTAAAACAGGTTTCTCAAATGGTTCATTCTTAGCATCACTGTCGAAAACTTTTTAATTACTAATCCCCCAAGTAAAATTAGATCGGTGCCAAATTTTATCTTTCTTAAAACAGATAAATCAACCATGCGGAACGAAGTACAATTAATCATGTACTATAATCCAAACAACAAAGTAAAAGTACAACAGAACAAAAGTATTACCGAATAAACCATCGGCTAAAAATCGCAAACAACAATAGAATAACCACTAGTCTGAAACTAACATCTGAGACTAATACCGGACAACAAGTCCATACATAGAATACTGTGAGATCCTGTACTAGATCTGAATGAGAGATATCGTCTAGTCAAAATCCTGTAAGCATCCACTGTGCTACAACTCCGAGTCCCTGGAATGGAATCATCATACATGGCGTCCCCGTGGCTGGACACGTAAAAGGTTTTGAAAATATTTTATAGCAAGAGTTAGTACTCAAAACATTTTGAAAATATTTAACAAGCGTTTATCACAATATAAAATGCGGTTATTGATTACACATGTTAGGTTCTCGTACACTCTCTTGAGTTAACTCACCCCTCATCTTTTGTGCACACCTAACGTTATACACTTAGTTTATCTAGCCATACCTCCCAAGCTAACTAAAACCAAAGTAGTCAACTGAACTTATCTTTACCCAAGTTCCAGTACCGCCCATACAGTACAACCGTTTGACTAACATCTCGCGTATGTTAATTAATTCTCAAGTAACATTTCATCTATGTTATTTTTCAAGACTTCTCATTTAGTTTCACTACTAAAATTACTACAATTCTCACAATTGTTGACTTCCCACTTATGTAATTAAGTTTCTCTACTTGAATTACTAAATAGATTTTCTCTATCTAAAGGTGCATTTCGTAATTAAGTTCCACTACTTAACTTACCAATTCAGTATGTATCTTTAAATACATAATATATATCAATCTACTAACACACGGATGTAGAATATCATCAAGTATATATATTTCACACACAATATATACTAAATATCATTCATTACTATTTTTCCCTTTTTATACACGTAAAGGACTCTTGGTTCGGAATGATTCATCGACCCCAAGTAAGAATTGGTTCGTAATGATACATCGACCCCAATTATTTATATACACAAATAAAGATCTCTTGGTTCGGAGTGATTCATCGACCCCAAGTGAGAGTTGGTTCGGAATTATCCATCGACCCCAACTATTTTAAAAATCTATATATACACATATTCTGGTTCGGGGCTCTTTCATCGCGACACCAGTTCAAGGTTTGGTTCGGCATTTCTCATCGACCCCAAACATATAATAACTTTATGTTAGTTCGGAATGTCTCATCGACCCTAACATAATTAATTTTAGGTATAAATCCCTCGACCTAAAAGATCACATAATTCAGTAGGTACACGCCCGACCTATTAATTATATACGTACGTAATATTTTAATCTCATATATGTACCGTACAATGTTCGCTTTACGATTTATCACATTAATCACATTTATTTGAGTATTCACACAACTCTAAGGGTCCTAGTTACCCCTTACATATAATTTCAGTAGTTATTTCTTACCCTACTGGCCTATTACTTAAATCGAATTTACTTCGCCTCGTAACTCAATTTTTGAAGTCCCCGATACTCTACTAAATCGGATTATTCTCGTCGATCCGTAATCCAAGCCCTACACCCAATGGCCTTATCGGAACTCAATAGTATACCTACTGGTCTTATTCTCACTCCCATATAAGTATAATGTAAATCCTAGGATACTCATTCATTCCCGAAAATCAACAAAGAATTAAACACAAAAATTTCGGGAAACAGATTGCGTCGATCGATCGACGGCTGGGTTTGATCGATCGACATAGTCGATCGTTTGATAGTTCGAGATCGATCGATCGATCGAACAGGGACAGACGTAGTTTGTCTTCTTCGTTAAGATTTTTCCTCCATTAACAAACCTTCAAACTCCATTATAGTCCACCAAACTTTGACCCAATGATCCTAACATATTTTCACATATACTAGGACAATTTCTAACGTGTCAAATACCTCAAAACTCCAATTCCTTTATAGAAATAGTGAATTAAACCCAGAATTTCTTGAAACCCTAGTTATGGTGTTCTTCCCATATTTTCATTCAAAATCAAGATTTTATTCCTAAAAATCATCAAGTCTAATCTGAATATTAATCCTCTACATAAGTTAAATCATTCTACATGCGATTCCTATCCAAACATGTAATAATATAATCATTCTCCTATCAAGATATTGATTTAAACAAGACTATTCAAAAACCCTACACATGGGTATTATAACTTTATGATTTTTGCAATAAACAACTTGCCTTATGATCAGTAGGGTCTGAATTCGTGGTTGTTGATGATGGTTGATGATCTTCATCTTTCGATCCTTCTTCCCCAACAAGTTAATAGTGACAATTTCCTTTGAATCTTTCCCAATTCCTTCTTTTGCCTTAGAAAGTTGTGCCTCTCTTCTCTCTAATGGTATTGGTGTTGTCATGGGTGTTCTAACCCTAATCCCTCTATCATACGGCTGATATAAAGCTCTCAATTTCGTAGGTCTCCATACCCTCTCATGTTAAAAGACCAAAATGCCCCCGAACGGTCTCGGTTTAGTCCAAAATTACCCCGGGACTCAACTAGTACCCCCGGGTATACTATTTTGACTAATTTGACCCTTCCGGACTCATCGATGACCTCTAAATTATCATTTGAGTCACTTAACAAATATTACTCGTTCTCACCCCAACACGGTCTACACGCGTTAAGTAACTATTTACCACTCGCACTAAGTAAATGTAATGAGGCAATATAAATCGGTAACTATCTCCCGGTTGATATTCCAAAATTATAATTTTTAACAAATCCCATTAAATTACTCCTCCTACGTAATTTAAATTAAGCTGTATTTTCTCATTTAATTCTCCAATTTAATTAAATAAAATATTCAGAAATATGGGGTATTACAGCCTACTCATCTGGAGTTACATCTGCTTTAAATTATTGAAGGCATCTTATGGACGGACTTGGTAGCTAGGAAAAGATCCAACTCTCCTCTTTCAAAAATGAAATTCTTGAAGACACAATACCTCTTCAGATCTCAAGGATGTGATCTTTGATCAGGAGAAAACTACATTTATTAGTTTAAGGGGAGACAACTCTCAAAATTTATTCTTAGAATTGATCAAAAATTGAAATTTCCCTTGCATTTCTAAGGTCACTTACCTTAATGCCAACCTCAATATCAGGTCATGAAAACCTTCCTTTTGAACTAATCTGCACAGTAAAGCAAATTTCTAACTATGCTCCAGATGTTCAAGTTTTTACAATGTAATATGTCATGCAACCTACCATCAAAAGTAATACACTGCTTTTTAGTGGAGCATCTAAAAAATGTAATGCATATAGTAAAAGTTAGATACCATGAATATTAGAGAGTTGCAAGATAAATTCCCCGATGGTTGTGCTATAAATGGACCATGAAGATCTGAGAGTGGTAAGATAAATTTCCTTATAAAATCCTTAAACGGGTAAAAACGCAGATGTGTGCAGCTAATGTAAGTCTCATTTTATAAACGTTCATTTGAAAGTCTCATAAATTTTATTCCACAATCAAAAAATTAACAAACCTAACATACTTGATCATTTAACGGAATACTTAGTGATGAGGTGGCTATGTAAGAACATAAAATGTTTCATAAAACATATAAAAATCAGTAATCAACAAAGTGATTCACATAAAGTATAGCAATATGAAAAGAACATCATGTGAAGAACACATGAAGAACAATGCTTCTACACACTACTTCAAACAAAACGAATAGGAAAAGCAGATCATGTGAGATACTAAATGATGAGGTGGTTAAGTGAGAACATCAAATGTTTCATAAAAACTATAAAAATCAATAATCCACAAAGTGCTTCATGTAAAGAATAACAATATGTGAAGAACCCATGAAGAACGGTGCTTATACGCACTGCTTCAAAACAAAATGAATAGGAAAAGCAGATCATGCTTCTACTCTCTGCTTCCACCAATAATAAAGTTAATAGTTGATCCATCTTATATGTAAAATATCCAAAAATCAGCCAGTAGCATTTGAGATACCAAAAATTATATCCAAAAGTCAAAGATTTAAATCCGAGATAGCCACATTTGTATATCCACATGTATCATTTTTAGACCTAAACATTGTGTATAACAGTAACGATGTAATACCATCGGTGCATATCAACATGAAGATTTAAAACAGTGTATATATCAGCAACAATGTATATCAATGGGAAGATTTTAATGTGGGATAGCATGAGATATCAATAATATAATACCCAAATAGTGTGTATATCAGCTCGGGATAAAAAAAAGCATACAACCGGATAAAAAAAAATCATACCATATGTAGTATACCATGGTTCCTGAAATAAAATTGTTGAGCAATATGTGTTTATATATAGATTAATAACGGGTGAAATATCCTTGTGGTACGTGTGGTGATTAATGTGTATCTGCTCTAAATACAAAAATTCATACCACAATGGGTGTCATTGCCTTGTATATAGCAGCCTGAGAGGATGGGGAGGTAATGTATATAACACTGAAATAACGATATTAAATTTTAATTGCAAAATACTCATTCTAGGATCTCTACATCGACTATTATCGATCGTCGCAACTCTATTTCTCCAGTTCTTGATAAACTTGAGCTTGAGCTGGATCGTGATAATCTCGGGGCTCCACCTCGTTTTTTCCTTCGTCATGGTTGCAAGAACTAGGACAGTGGCTTTATGGACGACTTTTCCACGTGGGGACGGGGGTCAAAAATGAGTTGAGCTGAACATTCCATAGAGATTAAAGGAGGTTTGATGTCATTGAACTATTACCTGAGACTTTAAAATAGTTTAGATATAAAAACTATTGCGGAACATAAATAGTTTAGATATAAAAAAAAATATAACAAAACTTAACACAGTATAGTCAAAGTTCTAAAAATTCATTTCGAAACAAAAAATATATATTTCAATCTCAAATAGAACATAATAAAAAAATATATACTACACCTACAATATGGAGACGTCTCCAAAATTATTTTACGGGTCAAATGTAAAAAACTCAATATCAGGCTCAAGGCTGAAAAATAATTAAAAAGTCTGAAACCATGTAAAAGACTGCCCTTTATAGATCAAATTTATGGAATTCGATTGCCATTTACCCGACATAATTTTCAATCTAATGTAATTTTGATATTGAAAACAATATGTTCAGTAGAGATCTGGGCATCCTTAATGAGGTCAATAATCCATGTACCCATGTCATCACCCATTGAAGGGGAAGCTTTCTAGTCCTAGGAAAGTTCAATGATAACAGTCTCCCTTGTAGTCAACAATGATGAGACGCTTGCAGCATCTACCAAAGCATTCCTAATGACCTTCAAAACCATGTCAAAGACAATCGACAATGTAAATGGATCTGGTAGAAATTCATAATGATATAATCCGAAACACAATAGACAAATATAATGAGGGTTGATAAATTTTATCGAAGACTTTCACATCAAAAGTGGAGCATTAAAATAGAAAACACAATTACCTGAAAGTGAACCATTTAACAAATCTTACAACATAGCTCATAAAAATTAAAATGAAAGTAAATTAGACTGACCTTCTTACAAACATCACCGCTCATCCTAATCGCAGTCACGTGTTAGTATGTATTTGACCCCTCCTCTCCCCAAAATTGTGGTGTTCACTTGAAGAACATAACTTCAAACGAAACAAAACAAAACATAAAACGCATTACAAATTTTACCACAAAACTCATAAAGATAATAATGAAATCAGTCGACCAACAAAATTCCAATTTTACAGTTTTGATATCAAATCATTCACCAAAATCGCTATTGTGCTCTGAATTTGCATAAAGATCCATAACTAAAACTTCATAACTGTATTCGTGGTAGAAAGACCAAAATGTTCTGGGAGTAAGATATATTTTGTATGAGAATCTTGTCAGGGAGAAAATCACGGCAAAGGAACACTAAAAGAGAGGGAAAATGAGTGTTTTAAATGAGAAACGTAAAGACTGGGGGAAATACTATTGGAGTATCCTGGATTGAAGGTTCTTGATGAAGGCCACACTCTCGATAGGACACACTCTATAAAACAACATCTAAACGACCCCATAAGAGGCACAAACACCTCGCACTAGACCAATGTAACCCACAAAAGCCAATCGAGTAGTCACGAGACCCCCTATTTGAGAGCACGACCAAAATTTACAAACTGTTAAACTTCGCCTTAAAAACATGAGGTCAGAGGGTGAGAACGTAAAACAACCACTGAATGTCCACGTGAGAGGCATGAACACCTAAAAGGGGACCAATGTAACCTACAGGAACCGACCGTGTAGTCACAAGACCCCCAGTTTGATAGCACGACCAAAATTTGTAAATTGTTAGACTTAGGCTTAAAAACATGCCGTCAGAGGGTAAGAATGTAAAACATCCACTAAACGACCCAGTGAGAGGCATGGAAACCTTGCACTGGACTAATGTAACCCGCAATAACTGATTGCATAGTAATGGAACCCCTGGTATGACAGCACAACCCAAATTTGCAAACTATTAGACTCAAGCTTAAAAACATGTTGATATGCCCAAAGTGTGATCTCGGCTCAGAGACACCAACCTCGACCGAGATTATGGCCGACACTAGATAAAACTTGGGCATGCGACATCAGCCCTCGGCCATAGTAAGGTCGGCCCAGGCCGACACTACCACCTGCCTCTCCAAAGGACATTACACGCATCATAAGGATCAGCAGCACTCTCGTACCCCTGGGAATGGAAACCTCGGCCAGATATAGGCCGAGCTCGCAAGAAGCCTTGCCAATAACCTCATCAAGACATCAATCAATGCTCCAAGCATAAACCAGCTCAACCTCGGCCCAAGTCGACCCCTATCCATTATCTCGGCTTATTATCAGCCGAGACCTTCATGGCCACCTCGGACTGAGAGAGCACCTAGACTTCTCAACCTCGGCCTCTCCCAGGCCGAGGTCATGCACCAAGCACGATAGCCGAGCATCTGCTGACATTTGGATAAGGGTAAGTGGACACAAATTAGTTATAACAAGATTATTCCCCACACGTGGGGAATATTTCATCATCATTCTCTACATGTGACAGTGACAGGTGGCTTCCCCTTATTGGTGAGGCTAAGACACACATGCATATTACATGCATGGGGGGTACATTACACCCCCTAGGTACTCTATATAGAGGTCATCCTCTACCTTGCAAAGGATCCAGATATACAAAACTCTGTCTAGATGCACAGTAGAGAGAGAAATCTTAAGAGATTGTATCTATGGCCATTATAGCCCTCATACAGTAGTACACATCATACATTTGCACAGTGGACGTAGGCCTGATTGGCTGAACCACTTATATTACGGTGTTGGTTCCACTTCTCCTCACCTCCTTCTACTATATGTGTATATACCCTTATGCTGCCATTGTTAACATTGAATTGAGCTCATAAACACCTTGAAGGGTGGTGCTATTTCCTGCATCATCATTCTAGCGCCGTCTGTGGGAACGAGATAAGCTGTCTCTTCCTCTTCTTCAGCTTAACCTCACCGGAGACTCTGGTGGTGAACCGGGCACCACCCCTCGTGTGGAGCTGTTTCACCATTGAAAGAGGTTCAGTGACGTACTAAGCTCATCTGCTACTCAAGACCTATAGTGTTAACGTATGGCACCAGAATTACAGCCACCACTTCTGCCACTCGGAGGTAGGGGGCCTAGTTCAAGTCAGGCGCCACCCCAGTCCGAAATGGCGGAGGTAGCTGCAGCCTTGAGGTCTTTGGCTGCAACACAACAAGCTATGCAGGAGCAATTTGCACATCTCAGCCAAACTATGATGAGGCTACCTAGAGTCTCACCGAATATGATCACTCCAGTGGCTGTTCAGCCTCATCCAGATGTCAGGGGACCACCCTAGGCACCAATGAAGGACCAGCCTGCGCCCCACCGGAGAAGGGATGTTGCTGACCCTAGGCGATTACGCCTGGGGAGGCAAGGAAACCCTTGCTCAGAGGACAGGTATGACGATCTAGAGGCGGAAGAGGCCCCGGAAGACTGCTGGGAGCCGTATGAGGTGTCAAATAATACTTTACGACCTCTTCAGCAAAGTCAAGGTTGTATTGGCCGAAGGGGTGAAGAGGCTCAACAAAGAGGGTGAGCCTTTGATCGGTTGAGCAGAGGGTCAACCTTTGAGAAGTTGGGCCTGATGAATGACCTCAGACACAGGTTGTCGAGATCGAGGAGCGTAACAGGCTCTCAGAGAGGAAACAGACAGGGTCGGGCAGACCAAGGCCGACACTATAAAAGAAGAGGCAGGGACCAGAAAGAGGTCAACAGCCAACGTGCTGCGGAAGGGGAACCCTCGGTCCATCCCATGGAGGTGGCTGGGGATAACCTCAGCCAGGTTGAGGGTAGAAGACCATGGAATAACTCTATCCAGCGCCTTGAGGAGAAGATAGGAGACCTCATTAAAAGTAGGGACCCATTATAAAGGGGTTACTCAGAGGGCTCTCCATTTGTGGCTAGGATAGTGGGTTTCCCAACCCCAGCTAAATTTAAGCCTCCTATGGTGTCTCCCAAGTATGATAGCAGCACTAACTCTATACATCACATCGAGATGTATCAGTCAACAGCAGACATCTACTCGATACCCGATGAGATGAAGTGTAGGGCCTTCTCTGGGACCTTAACAGGGGCAGCACACAGCTGGTTTACCTCCCTTCCAAAGAACTCGATTGATAACTTCAAAGGCTTAGCTGAACGATTCATCCATAAATTCTGCTTTGGGGTGAGACCTCAAAAGAAGACTACTAACCTGCTGTATGTCAAGCAGGGCAAGGATGAGAGCCTAAGAGATTACATAGCCAGGTTCAACAAAGAGAAGCTGGAGGTCGAAGATTATAAAGAGAATATAGCCATGACCGCCCTCATAGGGGGTCTACAGAAAGGGAAGCTGTTGTGGAAACTTGCGAAAGACCCTCCTAGGTCTATGACGGAGCTCCTGGCAACCGTAGGGAAAGTCATTAATGCGGAAGAGGCAATGGCCGCCAAGTATGAGGATGAGAACCGCGGTGGCAGTGGAAAGTCCCAAAAGAAGAAAGATGGGAAGAAGAGGTCGGGTGATGACAAGTTCGCTCACTATACTCCTCTGACTGTGAGCTGTGAGCACATCCTCAATGAGATTAAGAATGACAGGACTCTGAGATGGCCAGAGAAGCTGAAAGCTCCACCACACAAGTGGAACAAAAACCCATGGTGCGAGTTCCACCAGGATCATGGCCACGTCTTGGACAGATGCTTCGCCTTGAAAGATGAGATTAAAAAGATGTTAAAATCCGAAAAGCTGAGGAAGTATGTGGATGGTAAGGCTCCTAAGGGTAGAAGAGATGACCCTAAGAAAAGGAGAAATGACAGATGCCGTGACAACGTCCCACCCCGAAGAGACGATTCAGAATGTGATGATGACGACGATCCGGATCTTCAACCGAAAGATGACAACACCCTGGTGAAGAGGGTTGTTATGATCTCGTTTGGGGTTGACACCATATGCGGGGGATTTGCAGGAGGTGGCTCTGAAGTAGCTGATAGGAAGGCTCACGTGGAAGAGGCCAGGTCAGTGACCAAGCTTGAAGTTGTGAATGTAACGTCTTCCAATACTGTGTAGAAGAGGAAGAAGGTGACTTGGACACCCTTGTAGTTGGGTTCTCCAGACTCGACTTCAAGGGTATCTTAGCCCCCATGATGACCCTTTGGTCACAACGACAAGGGTGCATTAGTGTGAGGTGCAGAGGGTTCTCATTGATGGGGGGACCTTGGCAGACATGATGTTTTGGCCTTGCTTCAAGAGCCTAGGTCTTAGTAGAGCAAGGTTGGTACCCTATCATCACCCATTGATAGGCTTCAGTGGTGAAAAGTTCCACCCCTTGGGCATGCATGAGATGGACGTACGGATGGGTGATGAGTGTCCTAAGAGGCTGACCAAAAAGATAAATTTTTTCGTCATGGACGAGAACGTATTTTTGACATATAACCTCATCATAGGAAGGGTGGCCCTTAAAGAGTTTGAAGCTGTACCGTCGACGGTCCATCAGATGCTAAAATTCCCAACTCCCTATGGGGTAGGGGAAGTTCAAGGTGACCAGACCACAGCGCGAGAATGTTACTTCAACTTGACAGAAGAGAGAAAGGCCCATAAGAGGGCAACCACCAATTATAGTATTGATACGCTTGACCCAAGAGATGAGACAAAATTAAAGAAGGGGGAGGCTGCGAAAGAGGTAGAATCCATCGTCCTCAATGAAGACGAGCCGGAAAAAACCATCCGGGTCGGTAAAACCCTAAAGGTAGAAATCAAGGAAGTGCTGATAAACTTCCTCAGGAGGAGACAGAGTGTCTTCGCATGGAGTCACGCAGACATGCCCGGCATTGACCCTGAAGTTATGAGTCACAAGCTCAACGTAACCAAAGATGCCAGGCCAATCAAACAGAGACGGAGAGTCTATTCCAGGGAGAAGTACGACGTCATCCGAGAAGAGGTCAGAAAATTGGAAGAGGTAGAGTTTATAAGAGAAGTCACATATCCGGAATGGTTATCAAATGCAGTCATCGTGCCCAAGGCCAATGGGAAGTGGAGAATGTGCGTTGATTTTGCTGACCTGAACAGATCTTGTCCAAAAGACAGCTATCCCTTACCTTGGATAGATCATATGGTGGATGCTACAGCAGGGCATGAGCTCATGAGCTTCATGGACGCATATTCAGGCTATAACTAGATCTTCATAGATGCTGAAGACTCAGAGAAGACAACCTTCATTACCGACAAAAGGGTCGTACTGTTACAAAGTGATGCCCTTCGGCCTGAAAAATGCAGGGGCAATGTACCAACGTCTTATTAATAAGATGTTTGAAGAGCAAATAGATAAGACTATGGAGGTGTATGTATATGATATGCTAACAAAGAACTTGAAAGCTTGCACCCATGTAGTAGACCTTGAGAAGACCTTCGATGTTATGGACTCATACAGAATGAAACTCAACCCCGCGAAGTGTGTCTTCGAAGTAGGAGCTGGGAAGTTCCTGGGATTTATTATTAACCAGAGAGGAATTGAAGCGAACCCTAAGAAAATCAAGGCATTGCTTGACATGAAGACACCTAGGAGTATCAAGGATGTCCAAAGACTCACGGGAGAGTGGCTGCAGTTAACAGATTTGTCTCTATGGCAACGAAAAAGTGTCTTCCATTCTTTAAAGTGCTTAGGAAGGCCTTCTAGTGGGATGAAGAGTGTGAAAGATCCTTCAACCATCTCAAGTCTTACTTGGGGTCCCCCTTATTGCTATCTCGGCCTGTCGTAGGAGAAAAATTATATGTGTATCTGGCAGTCTCTGAATCAACCATCAATGCAGCCATAATACGGGAAGACGCTGGGATTCAGAAGCCTGTGTATTTCAACAGTAAGGCCCTTCAAGGGTCTGAACAAAATTATCCTTGAATTGAAAAGCTGGCTTATGCCCTGATACATGCTTCAAGGAAGATGAAACCTTACTTCCAAGCCCACTCCATGGTGGTCCTTACCGACTCCCCACTAAGACAGGTCCTACAGAAACCTGAGAAGTCCGGGAGGTTGACGACCTGGTCCATTGAGTTGGGGGAGTATGATCTTACCTACCAGCCTAGGGAAACCATCAAAGGGCAAGCCCTCGCAGACTTTGTCGCCGAATTCACATGGGAAGAGGCCGAGGCAGAGAATGGCCTCGAGGGTGCTGAAAATCATCGTGTCTTCCAAAATCTGGAAGAGACGACATCAAACAACTTCCAAGATCTGGAAGAGATCGCATCCAACAGGGCCAAGAGCAGAGTTGAAAAGAATGAGGAATATCGGTACCTCTTCAAACAAGGAGTCATGACAGAAGGGGTCTTCTCGTGAGATACAAACGTTTGGAACCTTTTCGTTGATGGCTCTTCCTGTGACAGTGGAAGCGGTGCAGGGTTGATACTCTCGGCTCCAGATGGTGCCAACATTGAATACGCTTTGAGATTCAACTTCCAGGCTTCTAATAATCAGTCCAAGTATGAGGCCATGATAGCAGGTCTCTCATTGGCAAAGACTCTTCGCGTAAAGCGACTCTTACTCCACAGCGACTCGAGGTTAGTTGTCAATCAAGTACTAGGAGTCTATGAGGCCAAAGATGAGAGGATGGCCAAGTATTTGAAAAGGGTGAGAATGATGTTAGAGTATTTTGAAGAGGCAAGACTGAAGAGAGTGCCTCGACAAAGTAACAGCCACACAGATGCGTTGGAAAGGTTGACCTCGATAACGAAGACAGATGTCAGAAGGACCATTCCGATCGAGGTCTTGGGGAAGGCAACCATTGAGGAAGAAGAGGTATGTAACCCTTGTCACAATTTGAACCTAGGAGACTCGTGGATAAAACCCCTCGTAAGATATATCAGAGAGGGAGAGTTACCTGAATCCAAGTTAGAAAGGAGGAAATTGAGGTATAAGGCTGCTAAGTTCCCGATAGTAGGAGGCGTCCTGTACAAGAACGGATTCATACTACCTCTCCTCAGATGTGTGCATCCCATAGAAGTTCCCCGGGTCTTACAGGAAGTTCATGTGGGTTCTTGCTCTAGCCACATAGGGGGAAGACCCTTGGCCAAAAGAATCATCACACAGGGGTACTGATGGCCAACCTTGTCCAAGGACGCTACAGCCTATGTGAGGAAATGTGACAAATGTCAAAGATTTGCCGCTATCCCTCATCAACCTCATCTTCCCATGATGTCAATGTGACACCCTGACTAATTAAATACCGGGTAGCTACTCCTTTATAAAATTAATTCAAAATGCCAAGTTGGCTCAGTTAATAGCATCACTGTCGAAAACGTTTTATTTTTACTAACCACCTAGTATTTAAAAAGTAAGTGCCAAATTTTATTAAATCTGATTAACATGCAACAAGAGTAATGAATAACTAAATAACACCATTCACCATGCTGAAGTAAAGCGGATAACCATCACAATATGTAAATAAAACCCCGGAGGAAAAACTCCTCAATACAAATCCCACAACTGATAAGTAAACTGAAATAAATAACTAAAACTGAATACTGAGCAATACTTGCTAGAGTCTGAAAACTGAAATGTAAAAATGTCTAATAGAATTGGGCAACATGCCCTACAACTGATAGATGCTGAGACTGGAATCCAAATGAGAGAAGCGTCTACATGCAAATCCATGTAGCTTCCACAAACAGCTACAGCTCGTCACCTGAATGAGAATCCTATGCTTGGTGTCCTTGTGGCTGGGCACCTAAAATGGTTTTACAAGAAAATATATTTGAAAGCAAATGGGTCAGAGCCCGAAAGTGGAAATCATTTTAAAAACCTGCAAGTGCTTTAAAAACATTTAAAATATTAAATGCAAAGTACATGTTAGGACGTGCACTCACATTAAATTCTCACCTCTCGACTAACTGTGCACTCCTAACGTAGGTACCCATCTATAACGACCCATAATACTAGCTAACTGACAACATAACTAGCTAAACTGCCAAAGGTTCTACCCATATTACTCGGTTCCAATTAACATAACAACACTCGTAATTAAATAGAGGTTTAACGTAAACTCAGTTACTAACTATGCCATTGATATAACTATCAGCTAACTCATTATATATCTCGAAACAATACCGTAATATTTTTACAACATTAACGTAAGGATTCCCATTAATTAATGTATATTATTCACATCATAAATATACGATACAAGCACCCCGAAATCTAAGCTATGGTGCACACATACTCTGCTATCCATCCCGGTACATCACGTACATAAGGATCACATATTCCGAATCTCTCAGGAATAGTCCAGATAACACACATCACAAATAGTGGAGGCGAACACAGTCACCATCACATGGGTTACGCACATACCTACGCTCCCATGGTCAGCGGACTTATTAATATCACAACAAGTCTTTCTATGACCTATGTTCATCAAGGTACCAGTCTATATCCCCCCCGTAGGCACACAAGGATTAGAGGGTCCTAAGCGAACGCAACCTCCCGTGATAGCAAGTATGGTAGGTATGTCATACACACAATACATATACCAATACTAAGTAAACACACGTCTTAGTAATACCGTATTTTAATCGTAGTATATATCGCATAATCGTACTAATTATAATTACCACAATTCGTACTATTCCGGTTTATAATTATACGCGCCATGATTCATCCTCACATCGTAGTAGACACTCACGTCTCAACCCAAATGGTTCAATGAATATAACTCTAGTATATGATTTACTCATCTCAATAACCCAAAAGTCCCAAATTAATTACTATATCATCAAAGGGATGCTAACTCTACCCTTGAACCAGTTCCCGGAATTCCAAAAGTCAAAACAGTCCAAAAAGGGTCAAACTGTCAACTCGTTAGAAGTCTCGTTCGAACGAGGCTTCGAACGAGTTTGGACTGTCAGGTCGTTAGAAGTCTCGTTCGAACGAGACTGTTCGAACGAGATCCCAGTTCGTTCGAACGAACTGACCCTTCTAACGATATCTCGTTCGAACGAGATATCGAACGAGATCCCTACTCGTTAGAAACGACTGGTCAACTCGTTAGAAGCTCGTTCGAACGACCTGGGGGCTGCTTCTAACGAGATGCCAGTTTCGGCCCAGAATTTCCCAAAAATCGTTTTTCACCATTTTTACTCCTCAAACCTCTTCTAAAATTCGTTCCCACAATATATTGAGTTCTCTAATCATCCTCAAACATGTTAAGGGGCTATACTAACATCATTAAAGGGGTTTAATAACTTCTAAACATCATTAAATCACCATTTCTACATTAATTCCCAATTTCTCTAGAACATGAACCCTAGGTTTATATCATCATCAAATCCCAGAATTTATTTCGTTTTTCTTCCTTAAAATCACAATTATTATAAGGGAAATCATCTACCTAACCTACTATATGCATTTCTCTTCACAATTTTTCAATTCCTATGATTGAACTACATGGGTTTTCATATTTTCTTCAAGAACAACCATAAATCTGAATTTTCTAACATGGAGGAAACATTCTCAGAAATTAAATGGATTTAAGTCACTTGCCTTGGTTGTCTCTGAATTTGGTGTGGGTTCGGTGTAGAATTTCTGCAGAATTCCTCTCTCTCTCTCCTTCTCCAAGCTTTCTTCTCCAAAAGGCTATGGTGGCTAGGGTTTGCTTTGGGGGACTTATGAAAACCTAATTTGATAAACCTCCGTAGCTAGTTGGGTTAATAAGGGTTGGTTGGGGTCAATCCTTATCAGATTTCAACTCTCAATTTTCGTCACTTTTAATTACCCAAAAATACCAAATTACTAAAATACCCTTTAAGTTACCGGTATGGCCTAAAAATACCCCGGGACCCAAACTATACCCCCGGCTAGTGTTTTCTGACTATCTCGACCCTTCCGGACGCGTTGGCGCACTCAAAACGACCATATGGATTATTGATTTTAAATTCACTTTTATTATCAAAATTATACCGTGACGCGGCGGTCCCACGCGTCTCAACAAAATTTCTAAAATGCCGTATATATATCTCACGACAAATTTTATAATACCAAGTACATATATAATCATATATGCACATAATCAAATACCAATTCGCATCTCATTAGTATATATAACCCGGATTAATTTCCAATTAATACGCATTTAATTAATTAATCCCAAAAATAAATATAGCCAAAAGTATGGGGTATTACAGTCAATCACCCCCCATGTAGAAGACCTTGAGGAGACCTTCGATGTTATGGACTCATATAAAATGAAACTCAACCCCGCGAAGTGTGTCTTCGGAGTAGGAGCTGGGAAGTTCCTGGGATTTATCATCAACCAGAGAGGAATTGAAGCGAACCCTGAGAAAATCAAGGCATTTATTGACATGAAGACACCTAGGAGTATCAAGGATGTCCAAAGACTCACGAGGAGAGTGGCTGCACTTAACAGATTTGTCTCTAGGGCAACGGACAAGTGTCTTCCATTCATTAAAGTGCTTAGTAAGGACTTCCAGTGGGATGAAGAGTGTGAAAGAGCCTACAACCAGCTCAAGTCTTACTTGGGGTCCCCCTTATTGCTATCTCGGCCTATCGCAGGAGAAAAATTGTATGTGTATTCGGTAGTCTCCGAATCAGCCATCAACGCAGCCATAATACGGGAAGACGCTGGGATTGAGAAGCCTGTGTATTTTAACAGTAAGGCCTTTTAAGGGTCTGAACAAAATTATCCACGAATGGAAAATCTGGCTTATACCCTGATACATGCTTCAGGGAAGATGAAACCTTACTTCCAAGCCCACTCCATGGTGGTCCTTACCGACTCCCCACTAAGACAGGTCCTACATAAACCTCAGAAGTCCGGGAGGTTGATGACCTGGGCCATTGAGTTGGGGGAGTATGATCTTACCTACCAACCTAGGACAGCCATCAAAGGGCAAGCCGTCGCAGACTTTATCAGCGAATTCACATGGGAAGAGGCCGAGGCAGTGAATGGCCTAGAGGGTGCTGAAAACTGTAGTGTCTTCCGAAATCCAGAAGAGACGACACCAAACATCTTCAAAGATTAGGAAGAGATCGCATCCAACAGGGCCAGGAGCAGAGTTGCAGAGAACGAGGAAGATCGGTACCTCTTCAAACAAGGAGTCATGACAGAAGGGGTCTTCTCGTCAGATACAGATGTGTGGAGCCTTTTTATTGATGGATCTTCCTGTGATAATCGCAAGGGTGCAGGGTTGATACTCTCGGCTCCAGATGGTGCAAACATTGAATACCCTTTGAGATTCAACTTCCAGGCTTCTAACAATGAGTCCGACTATGAGGCCATGATAGCAGGTCTCTCATTGGCAAAGACTCTTCGCGTAAAGCGACTCTTACTCCACAGCGACTCGAGGTTAGTTGTCAATCAAGTACTAGGAGTCTATGAGGCCAAATACGAGAGGATGGCCAAGTATCTGAAAAGGGTGAGAACGATGTTAGAATATTTTGAAGAGGCAAGGCTGAAGAGAGTGCCTCAACAAAGTAACAGCCAAGCAGATGCTTTGGCAAGGTTGTTCTCGGCAAAGAAGACATATGTCAGAAGGACCATTCCGATCGAGGTCTTGGGGAAGGCAACCATTGAGGAAGAAGAGGTATGTAACCCTTGTCACAATTTGAACATAGGAGACTCGTAGATAGATCCTCTCGTCAGATATATCAGAGAGGGAGAGATACCTGAATCCAAGTTAGAAAGGAATAAATTGAGGTATAAGGCTGCTAAGTTCTCGATAGTAGGAGGCGTCCTGTACAAGAAGGGAATCCTACTACCTCTCCTTAGATGTGTGCACCCCACAGAAGTTCCCCGGGTCCTACAGGAAGTTCATGTGGGTTCTTGCTCTAGCCACATAGGGGGAAGATGAACTACTGGAAAAATTGAGCGTCCATGTAATACGCTAGTTGAAACCAGGATTATTCCTCCAAGATTGATTGTATGAATTCCCTTGCTGTGCATTATAATTTTTGCAAAACCCTATTGCCTCAACTTGTTCAGTGTACATTGCCTTGTATGCAGGGATGGTAGGACATTCTTTGGTAGAATGACCAGCAACACAAATGGCACACATTTTCTCCTTCCCGGCTTGCACGAGTCCAAGTACCTCCCTTAATCGCACTTCAAGCATGTATCTTAAATTCTTTTCCAACTGGTCAAATTTACGATCTAACAAAGTGTCCTTGTCCAATTGATAAATACCGGAAGCAGTAGGAGTGTTGGACCCTTGTCGATGTCTATTTTGGCTGTTGGGGTCAGAAACATCCCATGATTGCGTAGTCTCTGCTACGTATTTCAAATGAGCCTCAGCATCGCTCGAGTTTAATTCCTAAAATGGTCTCTCACACATGGTTTGAACAAGTTGTTTGGATGCTAAAGTAAGGCCTTGATGAAAAAATGAAATCAGATGATGTTTTTCGAATCCATGATGTGGGCAAGCACTAACTAACTCCTGAAATCTCTCCCAACATTTATCAAAAGCCTCATTCTCATTTTGTTGAAAATCTTGAATTTGGGCTTTGACAGAATTGGTTTTGTGTTGCGAAAAAAACTTTGATAAAAACTTGGTTTGCATATCTCTCCAAGATAACACAGAATTTGGGGGTAGAGACCATAGCCAGGTCTTAGCTTTATCCTTTAAGGAAAAAGGGAAAAGCTTTAATCGGATAACATCTTGTGGGCAGGCTTGATCACCAAACGTCTCACATGTATCTTCGAATTCTCAAATATGGAGATATGGTTTTTCAGAATCCATCCCGTGAAATGTAGGAAGAATTTGATTCATACCATTTCAAAAATGGAACTGACAGACATTATACGGGAGTAAAATGCAACCAGGGGTAACAGTTCGCTCTGGAAATAACAAATCTTTCATGGGAAGGTATGGTATCTCTTCCTCTCCAGCACCAACACCAACACTACCATGCTCCGACATATCGCTACTGAAAGGTTCAGAATTCTCACTCAGTGTTTGACTCAATGAACGACTTGTGATTGAATTATAAGGCGAAGGAGGTGGAACCCAAAAATGAGGAGACTCGAAATTTTCAGAACTTGCTTCGGCTATAGGATTTTCGTGAACTTGGGTGGGAGATGAATTCTGCATATAATCACATAAGAGATGAGATGAATATATATATATATATATATATATATTTTTTTTTTTTGAAATTCGGGATTAACCAACCTAACCTAAAGTCTACCTAATTCCCCGGCAACAGCGCCATTTTTGAACTACTGGAAAAATCGAGCGTCCGTGTAATACGCTAGTCATTGTTATCGGCTTCCAACCTCAATACAAAAAAACCTAAACTTGTAACTACACCTCTTAAGGAGTATAGTGGTGCTTCTGGGTATCGAATCCACAGGGAATTAGGATGTGTGAACGTGACGACAAAGGTAAGGTAGTTTAATCCTCAATTTGATAAAAGAAAAGAAAAAAATGATTGATGGGTTTAAATTTCCAATTGGTGAAGAAATAAAATGTGCACAAAAATAGTAAGAATTGTAAAGAAATTGGAGTTGAAAATGAGAGAAAATAGGGTGGAGTACAATCCCTCAAACCTTAGTAAATTACTGTATAGAATACTAGAATTGTAAATTGAAATTTTTTACTAAATCCAGTCTTTATATATCCTAAGCATTACATATATGAAGGATCTTTCCCGCATCATATGAAATCAAAGGCAAATACAAAGCGGTGAATGAAAAATTACACTTTCATAGCATTCTTAAACATCCCAAGTACCTAGGGCAAGAGGGATTAAAAGATCGGCTAAGTTTGTATAATTTCCATACACGATTCGATCAATATTTAATTTACCCTCTATTTTCTACATGGGTAATTCACCTCGGAATGAATTCATGTACCCCAGCCCTTGAGAATTTAGCTGGACATGATTTTTCTAGAAAACAAATTCATACCAATACATGGAATTATGGATCTAGCAAACATTGGTAACAAATTGCAAAACAATTGAGAATTTAATTGAAAATAAAATAGAGAATAAATAAGAGAATGAAAAATTGATACCTGTATTCAGCAATAGGGAAAATAGATGAACTTGAATCCAGAAAAATTCTTCTTCTTAAAACTTACAAACTAGAAATACCCTCTCAAATTCGACTATCTCTCTCTAAAATTCTATTATACTCTCTAGAATTCGACACCCTTTGGAATGATGTAGGGCTTGGCCTTTTATACACCAAAAAATGACTCTTCCCATGCCTCTCCACGTTTTTCCCTTTTAATATACCTAAATGAGACTCTTCCCATGCCTTTCCATGTTTTAAAACTAATAAAAACGAATTAAAGAAGAAATTTCAAGAGTTGTCTCTTCAGCTTCCAAAATTAATTTCAACTTTAGACTTTCTGTCTCCAACTTTAAATGGACATAACTTCTTCCCCGTAGCTCGAATTGGGGTTCCGTTTTTTCCAATGTTCTTGTAATTTATAGCTCTTCAACTCTCTAGCTTTACCCACCACCGGAATATATATGTAAAATTACGAAAATGCCCTTCAACTCCCCATTTCTTGGTTTCTTTCACTGTTTTGAGTTCTCCTTCGCACTAACTTGCATGAAATACCTGTAAAACACATGTGAAATACACAAAACAAGAAATACTTGCCAAAAAAGGTTAGTAGCATAAATACAAGACAAATCCAAGCTATTTACTCTGCATGGGATCATAAAAATACCGAAATTAAGGGGATAAACATGAAGAATATGTGCCTAATCACACCCCCTAACTTAGAACTTTGCGCGTCCCGAGAAATGTAAATGAAATTAGTTTAAAGTTAAACTCCTGAAAATTCCTTTATTAAAATAAAATTCCACTTTCGCAGGTAAGCGATTGCATTTAGCGTATGCAACAAGCCTTTAAACCCCTAGGTTACCCTAGTAGGACGAGTTTTGTCTCGTGAGGGTTTGCAGTGAATATACCCACAAAATTCTTTATTGACTCAAATAAATATCAAAATACTTAAAAATTGTACAATTTAAACTTTTCGAAAAATAATCACCATAAATTCATATTCAAATGTCTCAAACCATAGTTTGTGTGTGCAAAGCCAAAAATTCAACCTCAAATTTCCACCGATTGAGCATTACGTTACTTTCCGAAAATTCATTTTGATTCAAATTCTTACGGATGCACTCACAAATGAATTACTCGGATTGTGGCTATTTTCTCTTGGTATGCATGATATAAAGAGCAAATATAATGGACACAAATTCATGCATACAAAATTGAAAAGAAGGAAATATATGGTGAAAATATCTCATCATCGGAATACGGTCATTAGAAAACGGGAAACATCATCTCTTAATCACACCATTTTAATCTCTCATATTATCTTTTCATGTCTTATCTCTCCATGCAGTAATTAATTTCGCCATTCGGACTCGGTTAGGACTTTTCGGGTTATAAGGTGTAAAGGGTAAAATTGGAAGTTGATAGAATGTTTGGAATTGGAAAATGTCCTTATGATGTCCATTAGTGCTTTTTCTTTCGGGCATTTGCTCATTTTTCTCTTTTTTTTTTTTTTTTTTCTGTTTTTCTCTTGCCCCTTTTTATTGCACAATTTGGACTTACTTGATGAATTTTCTCAATTTTACCAATTCCAGGCTATTTGGTTTTTCGGGTTATCAAACGAAAAGGAAAAAATTTATTAGGCTCAAATTGGGTTGCAAAGGGATAATATTGTTTTTCACAACTTTTTATGGCTAACAAACGAGGGCCTACTTCATTGTCAAAATTGCTAATCACATTACCATATGCATCTCGAGATTAATTAAGTTTAGAGATATATTTAGCATGAATTTCGAGATAACATTTCACACATTTCCCATAACCGATCAAAACAATGAATTGAGATCATCAACGACTTATTAAAAGGCTGAAAAGAACTTTGAGTTAATCATAAACTCGGATTGATTTAAAAACTCAAAGAGATCGATAGGCTCGAAATCTCACTGGGTTTGACTAATCTCCACACTTATTCGTAAAGTCGTCAATTTTCTTTCAATTTCCATCTTTGGTCAAGTTTGGTTTAGTGCAATTGAGATTTAACAATTTGAGACTTTAAATAGAATTAAGGTGATATTTTTGAAAAATTTAAATTCCAATTTTTATTTATTTTGAACAAAAATATTTTTGGTTTTTCAACTTTTTTCAATTATATATATATATATATATGCGAAGTTTTATGAATACGCACCTGTCATCCCCCCTAACTCAGTGATTTGCATTGTCCTCAATCAAATGGACGAGAGAGATAAAGAAGACAACATGAATAGTGCGATAAATAAAACAAGCAAATTATTAAAATGCAACAAGACACTATATAACACTTATACATGACTCAAAAATACAACAAAAATCACCCCATATGCGTCGGGGGTGCGACGATCTCTCATCTCTCTCCACAAATCACCCGACCCCTTTCACTGGGTACGATGCACTCCTCGTCTCTCCCGTCTTACCATCATAAGTGAATAGCCGAAACAAATTGGGCCCGTGCCCATAGATAAAGGAAAGACCGGGAGATGCATTATGATAAACCGAAAAAGGATCCTCTTGGTGCGTAGCACGTGGGTTGGTCTCTAAGTCGGACGAGATTTGAGTCGTATCTTCAAGTACCTCTGAAGACTCAAATGGTATGGATGGATGTTTGGTAAGGAGAAATGCATCAATTCTATTGTCCCACTCTTTTTCGTCTAAATGAAAAAATGAGGCCCAAAAAGATTGGACTTCAACATTGAGGCATGCATCCACCTGTCCGAACTCGCTCTCAAACTCTGCTAGGCTCAACTCCTCTAGCTCTCTCTCTTGCTTGGTGTCCTCAACCATCCTTTCGTGCTTACTCGCCGAATTATAGGGTGGTGTGGGTGGGTGGTAATCGAGGAGAAATGTATCGATAGTGTCCTGCCATTCGCTTTCCTCTATGTATTTCGACGAGCCTCTCCCGACACACTCTAAATCTCCTCTTTCACTCTTGTTCATGGGCTCACTCATGCTCTCGAATGCATTAACTAAACATACCTCCCATACCTTGCTCTTGATGTTGCAACCACTCCTCTCACTGTGTGTAACACAACCTTCCCCTAATGGCTCTTCCTTCTAAGTTCTTTCTTGCACGTGTGCTTCCCCCAAACTCTCCAACCCTCGTGGTTCCCCTTCATCACCCTCTCTCTTGGAATTATTAAAGATATTTGTTTCGAGGGTCATGTTCCCAAAAGTTAATTGCATAAGCCCACTTCGGGTATTGATAAGAGCATTATTTGTAGCTAAAAATGGGCGACCAAGGATAACGGGAACATGATTACTTGGGAGAATGGAGGGTTCTTCGTCCCAAATGAAAAAATCCACCAGGAAGTAGAAAGTGTTTATTTGGACAATAACATCCTCAATATTTCCCCGAGGAAGCTCACAGAACGATCTGCGAGTTGGAGACTCATATTTGTGGGCTTAAAGGCCCCCAGTTCTAGTTGCCTATAGATGGAATAGGGCCTAATGTTAACACTCACCCCTAGATCTATTAGAACTCTCTCGATTCGGTTCGTACCCATGATACACGAAATAGTGGGTGCACCCGGATCTTTATATTTTAATGGAAAGTCACTCGACAAGACTGCACTGACATTTTGGGCCAAAGAGATGTTCTGGTTTACCTTTAGCTTGCTTTTCACCGAGAGTAAGTCCTTAATAAACTTAGCATACGCGGGAATTCTCTGTATAGTCTCGAGAAAAGGTAAATTAATTTTTACTTGCTTAAGGACTTCCAGAACTTCATCACGCGAGGTCATTTTGGAGTGAGAGACCAACCGTTGAGGGTATGGGGCAACGGTGGGGGTGATGGCCTTGGGTCCACTAGTGTTTTCCTCCTCCTCACTCTCAATTAAAGGGGCATATTCGGCCTCTCTTGTGCCGGGAGAAACCTCTTTATCTTTAGATGCAGTGCGTGGGGGAGGTGACAAATCAACTACTCTCCCACTACGGAGAATGGTAATAGCGCTACATTGCTCTCGATGGTCGTGGGATGTAGTGCCAATACTGGTTTGTCCTTGGGGTGGTCGTTGGCTTTGAGCAGGAAATTTTCCCTTCTCTTGGACATTCAATGCAGTTTGCAACCTTGAGATGCTAGTATGTATTTCATTGAACATTCGATCATAGTTAGCACTGTTCTCCTTTTGAGATTGGATGAGGTGATTTAAGTTGTCCTCAAGAGATCGCCTCGGTAGGGTAACATATGGACCAGGAGATGGTACATGCATAGGAGGAACCACTTGCTGAAATTGAGGAGGTGGTGGTGGTAAAGTCACATGTGGGTTAGGAGCCATCCCCCCTTGTGGTTTTCTATAGTTGAAACCAGGATTATTCCTCCAAGATTGATTGTATGCATTCCCTTGCCGTGCATTATAATTTTCGCGAAACCCCCCTATTGCCTCAACTTGTTCAGTGTACATTGCCTTGTATCTAGGGATGGTAGGACATTCTTTGGTAGAATGACCAGCAACACAAATGGCACACACTTTCTCCTTCCTGGCTTGCACGGGTCAAGCTACCTCCCTTAATCGCACTTCAAGCATGTCTCTTAAATTCTTTTCCAATTGGTCAAATTTACGATCTAACAAAGTTTCCTTGTCCAATTGATAAATACCGGAAGCAGTAGGAGTGTTGGACACTTGTCAATGTCTATTTTGGATGTTGGGGTCAGAAACATCCCATAATTGCGTAGTCTCTGCTACGTATTTCAAATGAGCCTCAGCATCGCTCGAATTTAATTCCCAAAATGGTCTCTCACACATGGTTTGAACAAGTTGTTTGGATGCTAAAGTAAGGCCTTGATGAAAAAATGAAATCAGATGATGTTTTTCGAATCCATGATGTGGGAAAGCACTAACTAACTCCTGATTTCTCTCCCAACATTTATCAAAAGCCTCATTCTCATTTTGTCGAAAAGCTTGTATTTGGGCTTTGACAGAATTGGTTTTGTGTTGCGAAAAAAACTTTGATAAAAACTTGGTTTGCATATCTCTCCAAGATAACACAGAATTTTGGGGTAGAGACCATAGACAGTTCTTAGATTTATCCTTTAAGGAAAAAGGGAAAAGCTTTAGTCGGATAACATCTTGTGGGCAGGCTTGATCACCAAACGTCTCACATGTATCTTCGAATTCTCGAATATGGAGATATAGTTTTTCAGAATCCATCACGTGAAATGTAGGAAGAATTTGAATAATACCATTTCAAAAATGGAACTGACCGACATTATACGGGAGTAAAATGCAACCAGGGGTAACAGTTCGCTCTGGAAATAACAAATCTTTCATGGGAAGGTATGGTATCTCTTCCTCTCCAGCACCAACACCAACACTACCATGCTCCGACATATCGCTACCGAAAGGTTCAGATTCTCACTCAGTGTTTGACTCAATGAACGACTTGTGATTGAATTATTAGGCGAAGGAGGTGGAACCCAAAAATGAGGAGACCCGAAATTTTCAGAACTTGCTTTGGCTATAGGATTTTCGTGAACTTGGGTGGGAGATGAATTCTGCATATAATCACATAAGAGATGAGATGAATATATATATATATATATATATTTTTTTTTTGAAATTCGGGATTAACCAACCTAACCTAAAGTCTACCTAATTCCCCGGCAACGGTGCCATTTTTGAACTACTGGAAAAACTGAGCGTCCGTGTAATACGCTAGTCGTTGTTATCGGCTTCCAACCTCAATACAAAAAGACCTAAACTTGTAACTACACTTCTTAAGGAGTATAGTGGTGCTTCTGGGTATCGAATCCCCAGGGAATTAGGATGTGTGAACGTGACGACAAAGGTAAGGTAGTTTAATCCTCAATTTGATAAAAGAAAAGAAAAAAATGATTGACGGGTTTAAATTTTCAATTGGTGAAGAAATAAAATGTGCACAAAAATAGTAAGAAATGTAAAGAAATTGGAGTTGAATATGAGAGAAAATAGGGTGGAGTACAATCCCTCAAACCTTAGTAAATTACCGTATATAATACTAGAATTGTAAATTGAAATTTTTTACTAAATCCAGTCTTTATATATCCTAAGCATTACATATATGAAGGATCTTGCCCGCATCATATGAAATCAAAGGCAAATACAAAGCGGTGAATGAAAAATTACACTTTCATAGCATTCTTAAACATCCCAAGTACCTAGGGCAAGAGGGATTACAAGATCGGCTAAGTCTGTATAATTTCCATACACGATTCGGTCAATATTTAATTTACCCTCTATTTTCTACATGGGTAATTCACCTAGGAATGAATTCATGTACCCCAGCCCTTGAGAATTTAGCTGGACATGATTTTTCTAGAAAACAAATTCATACCAATACATGGAATTATGGATCGAGCAAACATTGGTAACAAATTGCAAAACAATTGAGAATTGAATTGAAAATAAAATAGAGAATAAATAAGAGAATGAAAAATTGATACTTGTATTCAGCAATAGGGAAAAGAGATGAACTTGAATCCAGAAAAATTCTTCTTCTTCAAACTTACAAACTAGAAATTCCCTCTCAAATTCGACTATCTCTCTCTAAAATTATATTCTACTCTCTAGAATTCGACTCCCTATGGAATGATGTAGGGCTTGGCCTTTTATACACCAAAAAATGACTCTTCCCATGCCTCTCCACGTTTTTCCCTTTTAATATACCTAAATGAGACTCTTCCCATGCCTCTCCACGTTTTAAAACTAATAAAAACGAATTAAAGAAGAAATTTCAAGAGTTGTCTTTTCAGCTTCCAAAATTAATTTCAACATTAGACTTTCTGTCTCCAACTTTAAATGGGCATAACTTCTTCACCGTGGCTTGGATTGGGGTGCCGTTTTCCCAATGTTCTTGTAATTTATAGCTCTTCAACTCTCTAGCTTTCCCCACCACCGGAATATATATGTAAAATTATGAAAATGCCCTTCAACTCCCCATTTCTTTGTTTCTTTCACTATTTTGAGTTCTCCTTCGCACTAACTTGCATGAAATACCTGTAAAACACATGAGAAATACACAAAACAAGAAATACTTACCAAAAAAAGGTTAGTAGCATAAATACAATACAAATACAAGCTATTTACTCTGCATGGGATCATAAAAATACCGAAATTAAGGGGATAAATATGAAGAATATGTGCCAAATCAGAAGACCCTTGGCCAAAAGAATCATCACACAGGGGTACTGATGGCCAACCTTGTCCAAGGACGCTGCAGCCTATGTGAGGAAATGTGACAAATGTCAAAGATTCACCGCTATCCCTCATCAACCTCATCAGCCTATAAAGTGAATCACCCCCCATGTAGCAGACCTTGAGAAGACCTTCGATGTTATGGACTCATACAGAATGAAACTCAACCCCACGAAGTGTGTCTTCGGAGTAGGAGCTGGGAAGTTCTTGGGATTTATCGTTAAACAGAGAGTAATTAAAGGGAACCATGAGAAAATCAAGGCATTGCTTGACATGAAGACACCTAGGAGTATCAAGGATGTCCAAAGACTCACGGGGAGAGTGGCTGCACTTAACAGATTTGTCTCTAGGGCAACGAACAGGTGTCTTCCATTCTTTAAAGTGCTTAGGAAGGCCTTTTAGTGGGAGGAAGAGAGTGAAAGAGCCTTCAACCAGCTCAAGTCTTACTTGGGGTCCCCCTTATTGCTATCTCGGCCTGTCGTTGGAGAAAAATTGTATGTGTATCTGGCAGTCTCCGAATTAGCCATTAGCACAGCCATAATACGAGAAGACGCTGGGATCTAGAAGCCTGTGTATTTTAACACTAAGGCCCTTCAAGGGCCTGAAAAAAGTTATCCTCGAATGGAAAAGCTAGCTTATGCCCTGATACATTCTTCAAGGAAGATGAAACCTTACTTCCAAGCCCACTCCATGGTGGTCCTTATCAACTCCCCACTAAGACAGGTCCTACATAAACCTCAGAAGTCCAGGAGGTTGATGACCTGGGCCATTGAGTTGGCGGAGTATGATCCTACCTACCAGCCTAGGACAGCCATCAAAGGGCAAGCCCTCGCAGACTTTGTCGCCAAATTCACATGGGAAGAGGCCGAGGCAGAGAATGGCCTAGAGGGTACTGAAAACCGTAGTGTCTTCCGAAATCCGGAAGAGACGACACCAAACATCTTCCAAGATCAGGAAGAGATCGAATCCAACAGGGCCAGGAGCAGAGTTGTGGAGGACGAGGAAGATCGGTACCTCTTCAAATAAGGAGTCATGACAGAAGGGGTCTTCTCGTCAGATATAGACGTTTGGAGCCTTTTCGTTGATGGCTCTTCCTGTGACAGTGGAAGCGGTGCAGGGTTGATACTCTCGGCTCCAGATGGTGCCAACATTGAATACGCTTTGAGATTCTACTTCCAGGCTTGTAACAATGAGTCTGAGTATGAGGCCATGATAGCAGGTCTCTCATTGGCAAAGACTCTTCGCATAAAGCGACTCCTACTCCATAGCGACTCAAGGTTAGTTGTCAATCAAGTACTAGGAGTCTATGAGGCCAAAGATGAGAGGATGGCCAAGTATCTTAAAAGGGTGAGAACGATGTTAGAATATTTTGAAGAGGCAAGGCTGAAGAGAGTGCCTAAACAAAGTAACAGCCACGCAGATGCGTTGGCAAGGCTGACCTCGACAATGAAGACATATATTAGAAGGACCATTCCGATTGAGGTCTTGGGGAAGGCAACCATTGAGGAAGAAGAGGTATGTAACCCCTGTCATAATTTGAACCTAGGAGACTCGTGGATAGATGCCCTCGTCAGATATATCAGAGAGGGAGAGCTACCTGAATCCTAGTTAGAACGGAAGAAATTGAGGTATAAGGCTACTAAGTTCTCTATAGTAGGAGGCGTCCTGTATAAGAAGGGATCCCTACTACCTCTCCTCAGATGTGTGCACCCCACAAAAGTTCCCCGGGTCTTAGAGGAAGTTCATGAGGGTTCTTGCTCTAGCCACATAGGGGGAAGACCCTTGGCCAAAAGAATCATCACACAGGGGTACTGGTGGCCAACCTTGTCCAAGGACGCTACAACCTATGTGAGGTAATGTGACAAATGTCAAAGATTCGCCGCTATCCCTCATCAAACTCATCAACCTATGACGTCAATCACTTATTCATGGCCATTTTTAGTGTGGGGAATTGACTTAGTAGGACCCCTGCCAAGAGCTGCCAACAATTATAGATTCTTGATAGTTGCCATCGACTACTTTTCAAAGTGGGTGGAGGCAGAGCCAATGATAACGATCACAGAGCAGAAGACCTTCCAATTTATTTGGAGGAATATCATATGCAGATAAGGCCTCCCAAACACTCTCATCTCAGACAATGGGACCCAGTTCAAGAACTCCTCTTTAGAAAAGTATTGCCTAAGAGTGGGGATAAAGCAGTTCTTCTCATCTCCTGGCCGATCTCAGGCAAACGGTCAGACCGAGGTGACAAATAGAATAATTCTCGATGGAATCAAGAAGAGTTTAGAAGATACGAAGGGAAGATGGACTGAAGATGTCTACGCTGTGTTATGGGCTTACAGGACCACGACAAGGACACCTATAGGAGAAACCCCGTTCATGATGGCACATGGCTCAGAGGCCGTCAGACCAACGAAAGTAGGGCTCCCAACTAATAGGGTTCAGACCAACGACCCTGATAAAAATGGAGAAAAGAGGAGGATAGACCTAGACCTAATTGAAGAAAGAAGAGAAGACACAGAGATCAGACAAGCAGCTTACCAACAGAGAGAAGCAAAGTTCTACAATCAGAGGGTGAAGTCAAGACCCATCGCAGTGGGAGACCTAGTGCTGAAAAAGACGTTACAGAAAGCAAATAAGCTCCACCCAAACTGGCATGGTCCCTACAAAGTGACAGAAGAGGTTGTTCCTGGCACCTACATGCTAGAAAACCTAGAAGGAGAACCTTTTGCTAACCCATGGAATGCTGATCACCTAAAGAAGTATTACATATGATGTTAAAAAGAGTTTATGTAAATGTACCTTCTATTATGAAGAGGTTGTTAATAAAAGATCAGTTCCCATGGTGGTTCTTGCTTCATTTTGCACTTGTGTCAGAAATCTATGAGGACATCATCTTAGGTGATGACTTCAGACCCTCATAACACAATTCAGTGGTGACGAGGTCTGAGCTCAGACACCATAATGAGATGACCTCAGACCCTTATAACATCACTCAGTGGTGACGATGTCTGAGCTCAGACACCATAATGAGATGACCTTAGACCCTTAACATCATTAATTTGGTGAGATTAATTGTGAGGATAAATTCTTAGGTGATGACCTCAGACCCTCATAACACCACTCAGTGGTGATGAGGTCTGAGCTCAGACACCATAATGAGATGACGCCAGACCCTTAACATCATTAATTTGGTGAGATTAATTGTGAGGATAACATCTTAGGTGATGACCTCAAACCCTCATAACACCACTCAGTGGTGACGAGGTCTGAGCTCAGACACCATAATGAGATGACCTCAGACCTTTATAACATCACTCAGTGGTGACGAGGTCTGAGCTCAGACACCATAATGAGATGACCTCAGACCCTTAACATCATTAATTTGGTGAGATTAATTATGAGGATAACATCTTAGGTGATGACCTCAGACCCTTATAACATCACTTAGTGGTGACAAGGTCTGAGGTCAGACACCATACGTGGATGACCTCAGACCTTTAACATCATTAATTTGGTGAGATTAGTTATGAGGATAACATCTTAGGTGATGACCTTAGACCCTTATAACATCACTCAGTGGTGATAAGGTATGAGGTCAGACACCATAATGAGATGACCTCAAACCCTTAACATCATTAATTTGGTGAGATTAATTGTGAGGATAACATCTTAGGTGATGACCTCAGACCCTTATAACATCACTCAGTGGTGACGAGGTCTAAGCTCAGACACCATAATGAGATGACCTCAGACCCTTAACATCATTAATTTGGTGAGATTAATTGTGAGGATAACATCTTAGGTGATGACCTCAGACCCTTATAACATCACTCAGTGGTGACGAGGTCTGAGCTCAGACACCATAATGAGATGACCTCAGACCCTTGACAACATTAATTTGGTGAGATTAATTGTGAGGATAACATCTTATGTGATGAACTCAGACCTTCATAACACCACTCAGTGGTGACGAGGTCTGAGCTCAGACTACTAATGCATTTTAAGCAGACACCATTGCAATAAGACCAAGAGTGAAAACATCACGACATTCAATAAAGAAAATGAAGATGATCCTCCTCAGACATTGAAACATTCAGGGATTATAAATATTCAGAGGTTATAAGGATTAAAAAAATAAGAGCCATGTTCATTCAGAAATTACAATTGCTCAGGGGTTACAAATAAACTTCACAAATTGAAATTTAAGGGTTTGAGGGGGAATGCTGGTATCATCGGTTGCGTTAGGCTGGACGACGTTTCTCTCCTCGGCACCGTCATCATGGTGGTCTGCCCCTCCAACCTCTGTTCCGTCCAACGTGGCAGTCTCGGCAGGTGCGGCAGCCTCCTCCTCAACCTCCTGAAGGTCCTGGGCAAAATGAGGATCAGCAAAGCCAAGGCCCACGAAATCGGAGGCTTTCAAAGTGCCAGCCTCCCTCTCCTTGACATCAGCCCACTTGATAGTGGCTTTGATACCTCTTTCAAGGTATTCAAAGCCGAAGCTCATAAACTCATCAGAGGTTTTGTAGTCAGATATTATCCTCTCAGAGGTATCATCAAGGGCTGCCTTAATGGACGAGTTGACCTTCTGCTGCAGAACATCGTCCTTGGCCTTCAGAGCCACAACATGGTCCTTGCTAAGCCGAGAGATATCCCTCTCCAACGCCTTCACTTTCTTATAAGACTCACCCAACTCAGACTTCAGGCGGTCAATTTCTGCATTCAAAGTATTTTGGACCTTCTCGGCCTCTTGCCCCTTTTCGATGAGGGGAAACTTCCTCAGAGTCCAATTGGAGAGGTGGTGCATAGCTGCCAGGCCCTGCATATTTTGTGATCATGAATGAGTTGAAGACAAATCAGAGGTTACACTTAAGAATTGGAAAGAAAAATGAGGTTATACTTGAATGGATCTATGAATGCCGAACTCAACCAGCAAAGGGGTATCAAGTTACCTGAAGAAACGCTTGTCGGCCTCGGTCATTATAGAGCCGAAGGCATCTAGGGCCTGCAGGCTATGGCTGACTATGCTGTTAGTAATCTTCAACTGCTCTAGATGAGCTGATAAGGCGTCTGCTAAAGAGATGGGGATAGTGTGACACCCCGACTAATTAAATACCGGGTAGCTACTCCTTTATTAAATTAAATCAAAATGCCAAGTTGGCTCTGATACGGCGGAAATATTGCGTATTTCACCCGTTAACCTACGCGTTATTAGCCCCCTCGGGTATCTTATTCCCTATATTTATGCTCGTTAACCAGACAACCCTCGGATTTCTATGTTAACATGTTTCGCAGGTGTTAATTGAGCTTTTGTAGGTATTTGGATGCTAAGTGTGAAGTCCGGATGCGTTTCGCTCGATTTCCGTACACAACCGCACGCGCAAGGGCATTTTAGTCTTTTGACAGCTTGGGCACCTGGCCCGACATCTACACGGAAGTTGTAGCCCTCCTCGCTAGCTTCGCGTGGCTAAAAACGGTGCGCGATTCCGATGCATAACGACAAAGTTACGGCGATTGGAGCGACGTTGGATTGTATGCCAAAACAGGGAGAATTGCAGGCTGCCCTGCTTGGTCGATCTATCGACTATAAGGGTCGATCGATCGACTCTGCTGATTTTTGCCACGAATTACACTGTCGATCGATCGACCAAAGGGGTCGATCGATCGATCCCCTGTTTTTCTGCAGATATTTTCTTTACTTTTCTTTCTTCTTTTCTTTTATTCTAACTTACTATATAAGCCAAATTTTGGCTTTGTAATAAAGGGGCAGCCATATATACGATTTTAGGTTAGATTTAGCTTAGGTTTTTGGGGTTTTGCTTGGTTTCTCTTCAATTCATCTTGGTTTGACATCCATTTGGTTTGTATGATTGACTATTCATCTTCCCTCTCATTTAATATAGATTGTTTTCCCTTTATTCTTGCTTTCTAGATAACTTTCATGCTTTCATAATTAGTTTTATTGCTTTAATTCTTGCTTTCTTAGTCTAATTAGCATAATTTAGTTTAACTCACCATGCACCCTTAGATAAATAGGGTCGGGATTTCATTTCCGCCATTTTCGGGCCCCGAGCTCCGAAAACTAGGTCTAGTGCAAAATCGCGTTTAATTGAAACCGCGCGTATCAAAGTTGGATTGCTAAGCGTTTATCTTTCTTTGTCATGCAACGTTAGAGTTTATAGCGACAATCCGAATTTAATCCGCGTGCGACCATTTTTCAGTTAAATGTTTAATCTCGCAACTTTGGCTTAAATTCCTTATTGTGTGATGTTTATGCTCAATTGGAAATGCTCGATTAGATTGCTTTCGAGCCTTAACTCTAGTTAGTAGTTGTTTCGATCCGTTTGGTAGAATGCGATCCCGATCCTCGCTTTACTTTAATTTAGCGTAACTTCTCATTTTCTTTAGTCACCATAACCACCTATCACCTTTTACACTTTTATTCTTGAAGTTTTAAAGCAATTAACATCTGAAATTTAATAACTCCCTGTGGATTCTCGATACCCGACTTACCGCTGTACTTGCTTGTCAAGTGTAGCTGTAGCTTAGGTCTATTCTTTTGCACGTCGAGCGGGAGCCGAAATCAACGATAGTGTCCCTACACGAACACTCGGTTTCACTCGCGTCAAATGGGCGCCGTTGCCGGGGAATTATTGTTTTAGATAGTAATTGTTTTATGATTTCATAGTACTTTTCCTTTTCTATTTGTATTCTTTCTCTTAACCTTTCTTGCAGGATTTGCATACTTCGAGCGCTAAGAAACTTATATTCGAGGTTGCTCACCTTCTTTCTTGGATTCTCCATCTTTCAACAACGAGGTAACCATGTCTTTCTTTTATAGTAATTACGGTTATTCTAATGATTCATACTTTGGGGATAGCTCTCAAGTTTTCCATTTCCAAGATTTTCTTGAAAGTGAAAGACTTGAAAACATTTATCGAAATGAAAATCGTCATTGGGAGCTTGAGTTGGATTCATTATTCGATTCCAATGACGATTCTTATTTCATTACTTTCGAAGATGAGTTTCAAACAAATGCGGAATCCGAGGCTCTTGAGCCTAGGAAGCCTACTTTGGAAGAGACTTTTCTTCTTTACTCCCAAGGTTTGGAAAGCTTAAATGATGCTGGAATGAGACTTGGTGAACTTTGCGATGAGATTAATTCTTTTGCACAAAACAACGAGGAGGTGGAAACCAGTGTTTCACCTCAATTCTTCAAAGAATTTCTCATCGAGTGTGCATCTCTCTCCCTCGAAATTCAATCTCCTTCCGACGATGAGTCGATTGAGATTGAATTTGTTTCATCACCATATTCGTTTTCCGTGATCGAACCATTAGAATTACCGGTTGATTCCTATGAGTCGGTAGAAATTAAAACGTCTACACTTTTTGCCGACGAGGACTCTTTACCGGACTTGTTGTCGATGGTTGTTGTCCCGATGTGTGCCCCATCTCCCATTTCATTTGAAAAACCTTTGGGAGATGAATTGATTTTTCTTGGACCTCAAGTGTACTTTTCCCCCTTTTTATCCAAATCCCCCATCGTCCGCCTAGAATTTCAAATTGGCGATGGTTCATTTCTTTCACCGCCCACATGCCTTCCGTTGTTCAAACGGAATTCCTATTTTTCGGGAGGCATGCATGCTCGGGAGGGTCCACCGTTGATCCTCCAAAGTCAAATCGTGTTTTGGATGGACCCTCAAAAATTTCGACTTTTGGTATATAGTTAATTGCGCATTCAAAGTGTAAGTTGTATATACTAACTTCTTTATTTTTGTTTTTCTCGATTTTAGCCTAGTGTAATTAGCTAAACTCTTTTTATTTCTTTTCGTATGCTTGGTTCTAACTCTTTTGTAGGTTCAACGGACTTGAATTTGCGGAGATATGCGCCCCGGCACACACTTTTATTAAGAAAATAATCAAAAATCACAAAAACATTTTTTCCCTTTGATATTCACACACGCATCCTCATGCAATTGCATTTGTTTTCATTTTTCTTTTATTTTATTTTTCATTTGTTGTCGTGATTATGCGTGTGCGTTGCTCGTGTACATATTTTTATTTTCTTTCATTTTTTTTTTTTTTATTTTCTCTAGCCTAGGCCTTTTATGTGTGTATATCTAGGCCTATGGGTATTTTATTTTTATTTTATTTTTATTTTGATTTTTCTATTTTTGTTTCATATTCTTATGTGTATATATATATATATACTATATTTATATATATTTTCTTTTTATACCCCATATTTGTCCCCAAATTGCATCTTTCCCCCCCACTTTAAATTTCCAATGCAGTGAGATTTTTCTGCTTGGTCGATCGATCGACCCTTGGGAGTCGATCGATCGATCGACCAGTAAAACCGATACTGCCTTCTTATTTCTCCCCTTTCTTCTTATTTCTCTCTTCTCCTCTACCATACGATTTGTGCCCTAATATTTCCCTACACCAATTTCCCTCTTTTTCTTCCAATCACTGCATATCCAAGGTATATCTCTACTTGTTCTTCATGAATTTGTAGTTTTTGGTAGAAATGTGTCACAAATTATACTGTTTAAACCCTAGTTTGACATATTGTTGGGAATGTTGGTTTATGCCCTGATTTCCTTTGTTCCAACTGAATTTATGCATTATTCTTGTTATTAATCCACTCATGAACATGTTTTGATTGCTGCATTGTTGGTTGTTCATGAGTGGGGTGGTTTTGTTGGTTCAAACTTGGCATTTCTCACCCTTAGTGCACATTGCGCACACTTGGTTGATTTTTACTCGTTGTCGTATTCCGACATATTTTAGCGCAATGTTGCATTTTGTTACCTCGGTTTTGGGCACTCGCACCCCATTTCAACTCGTACACTAAACTAACCATTAATTGCGCTTACAATATTTTTTGTATTGCTTAATTCTTGTTTTGTAGGTTGAAATGGCACAATCAAAGAAATATAACTCCACTGTGTGCATGCCCACCTTGGGTTTCGAGGGTTTCCGTTGCAAGAAGGAACGGGAATGGTTTCAGGCCTATTTCGAGAATGCTCAGAGGCCGTTGGCCTACAATCTTGCCTGGAAGCTTGAGGATTTGCCGAGTGAGGCGCGCGTTATTCTGAGGCGCCAGGGATGGGAGACTTTTCTCGCCACTAATGGGCGCATTAATGAAGAATTGGTTAGAATATTTTATGCGACATTAGTGGTGGTGAAAGGTGACGGGCCGACCACTTTTGAGGCCATGGTTCGAGGGGTGAGGGTACCTTTCCGATTATCAGATTTGGCCGCCTTCATGCATGTACCGAACCCCGAGAACGCTCTCAGTTTAACCGATGGGGATGTTTTTGGTTTGACGACATTGATAGAGAGCCTTGCACCGGGTGAAGAATGGAAGAGAATGGCTTTCCGCTCGGCTGCAATGGAGGACCTACCGAGACTAATTCACTACATCAATGTCCACTCCTTTATGGTGACGAGCAACCGATCTGAGGTGCGTCACAAGCACGCCGCATTTATCTACGCACTGATTAATAATTTGGGCAATATCAGTTTGCCCAACATATTTATGGATATGATGTGCGCTACTGCCAAGGAGAGAGCCAAGACATTTTCCCTCCCTTTTCCTGCCCTCATCACTAAGATTTGTATTTCTCACGGTTGCCCCGAGTTAATCGCCGACCGCAAACATGATCCACTCGGGCTTCTAACACAGGCCAACATCACAAGAATGCTGAAGCGCGAGTGGGGGCAACCGGCGACGAAGAGGCAGAGGGCAGAGGTTGCTGACGATTTGGCTGAGGAGGAGGAGATTAGAGAGATGGAGACTGGTGAGGGTTCTCACGTGCCACATACAGAGGATGATGCCCGCTTTGCGGCATACCAGGCAGTGCAGGACCAGCGCTGGGAGGAGACCCAGCTCAGGTGGGCGACTTGGGAGTCGCGCCTGGACCAGTTGCAGGCCGATCAGCGGCAGCAGTGGGCTCAGCAGCAGGCTCATCAGGAGCAGTTTCAGGCCGAGCAGCGGCAGGAGTGGTCTGTGCAGAGGCAGGCCAGGGCACAGAGTAGACAGGAGTACCGGATGATGCAGCGGATGATGAGAGATCTTTATCTGCAGCGCAGTGATTCCGACGCGCCAGTGCCTCCTCATTTTCAGGACCCCTCCGATCCTAGTGGTTCTGGCCACTAGGCTGTTGTTGTGCTGGGTTTCATTTTTGTATTTTGGGATCGGATAGTATTGTACTTTTTATTTTTATTTTTATTTTTATTTGTATTTCTTTTATTTCAGAAGTTGTAATGTATCAAGTTATTTTGTATTGAACTTATGAAATGAGAAATGAAAATGTAGTTTTGTGGTTGTTTATTGGATTTTGATGTGTGTGACCTTCCATTTTATAAAATCAAAAAGTTCACCATCAATTTATCTAGTATTTGCACTTCAGCCCCTCTATATTATTGTGACTTGTGACATAGATTCTCTTTACTTGATACATCGGTACATATTCTTCATATGCTTTGTACTAACTTGTTTTGCAGTTTCATTTGGACTTGTACTTATGGAGATCGCTCCACGTGTGGGTAATATCATTCTTTTCCTAGCTTTGTGTTGTGTTCTTTAATGGACGCATTGGGGACAATGCAACATTTAAGTTAGGGGGTGTATGATAGTCTATCCATTTTACTGTTTAGTCCTTGGATTGGATTACAATTTAGTTACAAAGCATGTTTTTGTTAAAATTTGAAAAATTTCAAAAATATTTTCTTTCTTTTTTCTCCTTTATTGGGCATTTTGCCTTGTTTCCAATGATAAATTTTAATAATTGCCCGATCAAATAGACAATTCAACTATGCATGTTCTCGATTTTAGAAGTTATTAGATTCTAGTCCCTAAATCATTGATATTATGAATAACTTCATGAATTAAACTTTATCCGTGAACATATGCACCATTCTTGTTATATTGAATTGGCTTAAGATTTTTATAACTCGGTATGCTTTTGCTGCATTGTATATACTTACACCGAGTGAGATTAGAGACTTATCTTCATTTGTGAGTGTATACACTATTCTTTTCTCATTGAAAACGTTACAGTCGTTGGTAATCTCTTTATTCTTTCATTGACCGTTCATTAATTGAGTTCATCATTGAAATGTGTTACTTGAGCATGATTTTCTTATGTTGTTTTGACTCGCGAATTGCGTATACTTTGTGAAATGATCATAGGCCCTCTTTGATATATCACCCATATGACCTTGACCTCACCTTTATATGTTCCCTAGTCAACCCACTTGAGCCTATATACTAGCCTTTCTTTTCATTACCCAAAATCCCATAACCAACTCCAAATTGGAGTTTTAAGCCATAGATATTACCTTACATACCCTTGTTTGGATTGTTGCTTGGAATTGAATGTTATTATTGTTGTGTGGTTGCAATTTGAGTATGAAAAGAGTAAGAAGTGTCAGAAAAAGAAAGTAGTGAAAAAGAGAAAGCAAAAAGCAAAGAAAACTAAAGAAAAAGTGAGAAAAAGGAACAAAAGAAAAAGAAAGAGAAAGTTGTAAATATTGTTTGTAGTGTTTTAATAAGCTTTGATTACTCTCTCAATTGTTATATCTATGCTCGTTTGGACATCTTTGTCCAACTTTTGATATTGCCCACTTGTTTACATTATTCTGAGTTTCATCCCCAAACACTTTGAATCCGTATACATATACCTTTCATTTCGTACCTTAACCTAGCCATACATTACAACCCTATTACAAGTCCTATGTGATCTTAAGTAGATGTAATTCAAATGTTTAAATAGTGTTGATAATCTGTGAAAATGCATTTCGCCTCTTTTAGTGTGCGGTATCCTTTCACTGAGATTGCAATTTTCATTTCCTATATAGCGTTCTTCTTTTATGACATGTGCGCGGCCTAGTTTCCATTTACATTTACTTTTTATGCCCGCATGTCCCGTGTATTACCTTCCTTTTCATAGTGAATTCATTTGTTGAGCGTAATACCCGTGAGGATTGAATGTATGCATGCTTTGATGTTTAGTATCCGAATTATTTAAGTTTTTCGCCAAATCATACCTTGCATATGCTCACTCCCCTCCCACATGTTAGAGTTTCAATTCATTGAGGTGCATTCGATAATGTTAATAACTACGGACTTCTCATGCGAATTCGTTTGCTATGCTAATAACATGTTGAAATCTTGTTCGCACTGATGAGTTTGTCTTACTTGATTGGGCATATTTTGAGGAAACTTTATGATGTTTGTGGGTTTCATCCCTGAAAACCCTCACGAGACGACACTCGTCCACTAGGGTAACCTAGGGGTTTAACGGCTTATTGCATACGCTAAATGCAATCGAATCGCCCGCGAAAGTGGCCTTATCTTTTTATTGCTTTTATACCATACTTTTGTACTCTCTCCTGTGTTGGTTTACTTGTTCTTCATGTTGCATCTTATTTCATTGCTAGGGACTAGCAATGTGTAAGTTAGGGGGTGTGATACGGCGGAAATATTGCGTATTTCACCCGTTAACCTACGCGTTATTAGCCCCCTCGGGTATCTTATTCCCTATATTTATGCTCGTTAACCAGACAACCCTCGGATTTCTATGTTAACATGTTTCGCAGGTGTTAATTGAGCTTTTGTAGGTATTTGGATGCTAAGTGTGAAGTCCGGATGCGTTTCGCTCGATTTCCGTACACAACCGCACGCGCAAGGGCATTTTAGTCTTTTGACAGCTTGGGCACCTGGCCCGACATCTACACGGAAGTTGTAGCCCTCCTCGCTAGCTTCGCGTGGCTAAAAACGGTGCGCGATTCCGATGCATAACGACAAAGTTACGGCGATTGGAGCGACGTTGGATTGTATGCCAAAACAGGGAGAATTGCAGGCTGCCCTGCTTGGTCGATCTATCGACTATAAGGGTCGATCGATCGACTCTGCTGATTTTTGCCACGAATTACACTGTCGATCGATCGACCAAAGGGGTCGATCGATCGATCCCCTGTTTTTCTGCAGATATTTTCTTTACTTTTCTTTCTTCTTTTCTTTTATTCTAACTTACTATATAAGCCAAATTTTGGCTTTGTAATAAAGGGGCAGCCATATATACGATTTTAGGTTAGATTTAGCTTAGGTTTTTGGGGTTTTGCTTGGTTTCTCTTCAATTCATCTTGGTTTGACATCCATTTGGTTTGTATGATTGACTATTCATATTCCCTCTCATTTAATATAGATTGTTTTCCCTTTATTCTTGCTTTCTAGATAACTTTCATGCTTTCATAATTAGTTTTATTGCTTTAATTCTTGCTTTCTTAGTCAAATTAGCATAATTTAGTTTAACTCACCATGCACCCTTAGATAAATAGGGTCGGGATTTCATTTCCGCCATTTTCGGGCCCCGAGCTCCGAAAACTAGGTCTAGTGCAAAATCGCGTTTAATTGAAACCGCGCGTATCAAAGTTGGATTGCTAAGCGTTTATCTTTCTTTGTCATGCAACGTTAGAGTTTATAGCGACAATCCGAATTTAATCCGCGTGCGACCATTTTTCAGTTAAATGTTTAATCTCGCAACTTTGGCTTAAATTCCTTATTGTGTGATGTTTATGCTCAATTGGAAATGCTCTATTAGATTTCTTTCGAGCCTTAACTCTAGTTAGTAGTTGTTTCGATCCATTTGGTAGAATGCGATCCCGATCCTCGCTTTACTTTAATTTAGCGTAACTTCTCATTTTCTTTAGTCACCATAACCACCTATCACCTTTTACACTTTTATTCTTGAAGTTTTAAAGCAATTAACATCTGAAATTTAATAACTCCCTGTGGATTCTCGATACCCGACTTACCGCTGTACTTGCTTGTCAAGTGTAGCTGTAGCTTAGGTCTATTCTTTTGCACGTCGAGCGGGAGCCGAAATCAACGATAGTGTCCCTACACGAACACTCGGTTTCACTCGCGTCAAATTGGCGCCGTTGCCGGGGAATTATTGTTTTAGATAGTAATTATTTTATGATTTCATAGTACTTTTCCTTTTCTATTTGTATTCTTTCTCTTAACCTTTCTTGCAGGATTTGCATACTTCGAGCGCTAAGAAACTTCTATTCGAGGTTGCTCACCTTCTTTCTTGGATTCTCCATCTTTCAACAACGAGGTAACCATGTCTTTCTTTTATAGTAATTACGGTTATTCTAATGATTCATACTTTGGGGATAGCTCTCAAGTTTTCCATTTCCAAGATTTTCTTGAAAGTGAAAGACTTGAAAACATTTATCGAAATGAAAATCGTCATTGGGAGCTTGAGTTGGATTCATTATGCGATTCCAATGACGATTCTTATTTCATTACTTTCGAAGATGAGTTTCAAACAAATGAGGAATCCGAGGCTCTTGAGCCGAGGAAGCCTACTTTGGAAGAGACTTTTCTTCTTTACTCCCAAGGTTTGGAAAGCTTAAATGATGCTGGAATGAGACTTGGTGAACTTTGCGATGAGATTAATTCTTTTGCACAAAACAACGAGGAGGTGGAAACCAGTGTTTCACCTCAATTCTTCAAAGAATTTCTCATCGAGTGTGCATCTCTCTCCCTCGAAATTCAATCTCCTTCCGACGATGAGTCGATTGAGATTGAATTTGTTTCATCACCATATTCGTTTTCCGTGATCGAACCATTAGAATTACCTGTTGATTCCTATGAGTCGGTAGAAATTAAAACGTCTACACTTTTTGCCGACGAGGACTCTTTACCGGACTTGTTGTCGATGGTTGTTGTCCCGATGTGTGCCCCATCTCCCATTTCATTTGAAAAACCTTTGGGAGATGAATTGATTTTTCTTGGACCTCAAGTGTACTTTTCCCCCTTTTTATCCAAATCCCCCATCGTCCGCCTAGAATTTTAAATTGGCGATGGTTCATTTCTTTCACCGCCCACATGCCTTCCGTTGTTCAAACGGAATTCCTATTTTCCGGGAGGCATGCATGCTCGGGAGGGTCCACCGTTGATCCTCCAAAGTCAAATCGTGTTTTGGATGGACCCTCAAAAATTTCGACTTTTGGTATATAGTTAATTGCGCATTCAAAGTGTAAGTTGTATATACTAACTTCTTTATTTTTGTTTTTCTCGATTTTAGCCTAGTGTAATTAGCTAAACTCTTTTTATTTCTTTTCGTATGCTTGGTTCTAACTCTTTTGTAGGTTCAACGGACTTGAATTTGCGGAGATATGCGCCCCGGCACACACTTTTATTAAGAAAATAATCAAAAATCACAAAAACATTTTTTCCCTTTGATATTCACACACGCATCCTCATGCAATTGCATTTGTTTTTATTTTTCTTTTATTTTATTTTTCATTTGTTGTCGTGATTATGCGTGTGCGTTGCTCGTGTACATATTTTTATTTTCTTTCATTTTTTTTTTTTATTTTTTTTTTCTCTAGCCTAGGCCTTTTAGGTGTGTATATCTAGGCCTATGGGTATTTTATTTTTATTTTATTTTTATTTTTATTTTTCTATTTTTGTTTCATATTCTTATGTGTATATATATATATATACTATATTTATATTTATTTTCTTTTTATACCCCATATTTGTCCCCAAATTGCATCTTTCCCCCCCACTTTAAATTTCCAATGCAGTGAGATTTTTCTGCTTGGTCGATCGATCGACCCTTGGGAGTCGATAGATCGATTGACCAGTAAAACCGATACTGCCTTCTTATTTCTCCCCTTTCTTCTTATTTCTCTCTTCTCCTCTGCCATACGATTTGTGCCCTAATATTTCCCTACACCAATTTCCCCCTTTTTCTTCCAATCACTGCATATCCAAGGTATATCTCTACTTGTTCTTCATGAATTTGTAGTTTTTGGTAGAAATGTGTCACAAATTATACTGTTTAAACCCTAGTTTGACATATTGTTGGGAATGTTGGTTTATCCCCTGATTTCCTTTGTTCCAACTGAATTTATGCATTATTCTTGTTATTAATCCACTCATGAACATGTTTTGATTGCTGCATTGTTGGTTGTTCATGAGTGGGGTGGTTTTGTTGGTTCAAACTTGGCATTTCTCACCCTTAGTGCACATTGCGCACACTTGGTTGATTTTTACTCGTTGTCGTATTCCGACATATTTTAGCGCAATGTTGCATTTTGTTACCTCGGTTTTGGGCACTCGCACCCCATTTCAACTCGTACACTAAACTAACCATTAATTGCGCTTACAATATTTTTTGTATTGCTTAATTCTTGTTTTGTAGGTTGAAATGGCACAATCAAAGAAATATAACTCCACTGTGTGCATGCCCACCTTGGGTTTCAAGGGTTTCCGTTGCAAGAAGGAACGGGAATGGTTTCAGGCCTATTTCGAGAATGCTCAGAGGCCGTTGGCCTACAATCTTGCCTGGAAGCTTGAGGATTTGCCGAGTGAGGCGCGCGTTATTCTGAGGCGCCAGGGATGGGAGACTTTTCTCGCCACTAATGGGCGCATTAATGAAGAATTGGTTAGAATATTTTATGCGACATTAGTGGTGGTGAAAGGTGACGGGCCGACCACTTTTGAGGCCATGGTTCGAGGGGTGAGGGTACCTTTCCGATTATCAGATTTGGCCGCCTTCATGCATGTACCGAACCCCGAGAACGCTGTCAGTTTAACCGATGGGGATGTTTTTGGTTTGACGACATTGATAGAGAGCCTTGCACCGGGTGAAGAATGGAAGAGAATGGCTTTCCGCTCGGCTGCAATGGAGGACCTATCGAGACTAATTCACTACATCAATGTCCACTCCTTTATGGTGACGAGCAACCGATCTGAGGTGCGTCACAAGCACGCCGCATTTATCTACGCACTGATTAATAATTTGGGCAATATCAGTTTGCCCAACATATTTATGGATATGATGTGCGCTACTGCCAAGGAGAGAGCCAAGACATTTTCCCTCCCTTTTCCTGCCCTCATCACTAAGATTTGTATTTCTCACGGTTGCCCCGAGTTAATCGCCGACCGCAAACATGATCCACTCGGGCTTCTAACACAGGCCAACATCACAAGAATGCTGAAGCGCGAGTGGGGGCAACCGGCGACGAAGAGGCAGAGGGCAGAGGTTGCTGACGATTTGGCTGAGGAGGAGGAGATTAGAGAGATGGAGACTGGTGAGGGTTCTCACGTGCCACATACAGAGGATGATGCCCGCTTTGCGGCATACCAGGCAGTGCAGGACCAGCGCTGGGAGGAGACCCAGCTCAGGTGGGCGACTTGGGAGTCGCGCCTGGACCAGTTGCAGGCCGATCAGCGGCAGCAGTGGGCTCAGCAGCAGGCTCATCAGGAGCAGTTTCAGGCCGAGCAGCGGCAGGAGTGGTCTGTGCAGAGGCAGGCCAGGGCACAGAGTAGACAGGAGTACCGGATGATGCAGCGGATGATGAGAGATCTTTATCTGCAGCGCAGTGATTCCGACGCGCCAGTGCCTCCTCATTTTCAGGACCCCTCCGATCCTAGTGGTTCTGGCCACTAGGCTGTTGTTGTGCTGGGTTTCATTTTTGTATTTTGGGATCGGATAGTATTGTACTTTTTATTTTTATTTTTATTTTTATTTGTATTTCTTTTATTTCAGAAGTTGTAATGTATCAAGTTATTTTGTATTGAACTTATGAAATGAGAAATGAAAATGTAGTTTGTGGTTGTTTATTGGATTTTGATGTGTGTGACCTTCCATTTTATAAAATCAAAAAGTTCACCATCAATTTATCTAGTATTTGCACTTCAGCCCCTCTATATTATTGTGACTTGTGACATAGATTCTCTTTACTTGATACATCGGTACATATTCTTCATATGCTTTGTACTAACTTGTTTTGCAGTTTCATTTGGACTTGTACTTATGGAGATCGCTCCACGTGTGGGTAATATCATTCTTTTCCTAGCTTTGTGTTGTGTTCTTTAATGGACGCATTGGGGACAATGCAACATTTAAGTTAGGGGGTGTAGGATAGTCTATCCATTTTACTGTTTAGTCCTTGGATTGGATTACAATTTAGTTACAAAGCATGTTTTTGTTAAAATTTGAAAAATTTCAAAAATATTTTCTTTCTTTTTTCTCCTTTATTGGGCATTTTGCCTTGTTTCCAATGATAAATTTTAATAATTGCCCGATCAAATAGACAATTCAACTATGCATGTTCTCGATTTTAGAAGTTATTAGATTCTAGTCCCTAAATCATTGATATTATGAATAACTTCATGAATTAAACTTTATCCGTGAACATATGCACCATTCTTGTTATATTGAATTGGCTTAAGATTTTTATAACTCGGTATGCTTTTGCTGCATTGTATATACTTACACCGAGTGAGATTAGAGACTTATCTTCATTTGTGAGTGTATACACTATTCTTTTCTCATTGAAAACGTTACAGTCGTTGGTAATCTCTTTATTCTTTCATTGACCGTTCATTAATTGAGTTCATCATTGAAATGTGTTACTTGAGCATGATTTTCTTATGTTGTTTTGACTCGCGAATTGCGTATACTTTGTGAAATGATCATAGGCCCTCTTTGATATATCACCCATATGACCTTGACCTCACCTTTATATGTTCCCTAGTCAACCCACTTGAGCCTATATACTAGCCTTTCTTTTCATTACCCAAAATCCCATAACCAACTCCAAATTGGAGTTTTAAGCCATAGATATTACCTTACATACCCTTGTTTGGATTGTTGCTTGGAATTGAATGTTATTATTGTTGTGTGGTTGCAATTTGAGTATGAAAAGAGTAAGAAGTGTCAGAAAAAGAAAGTAGTGAAAAAGAGAAAGCAAAAAGCAAAGAAAACAAAAGAAAAAGTGAGAAAAAGGAACAAAAGAAAAAGAAAGATAAAGTTGTAAATATTGTTTGTAGTGTTTTAATAAGCTTTGATTACTCTCTCAATTGTTATATCTATGCTCGTTTGGACATCTTTGTCCAACTTTTGATATTGCCCACTTGTTTACATTATTCTGAGTTTCATCCCCAAACACTTTGAATCCGTATACATATACCTTTCATTTCGTACCTTAACCTAGCCATACATTACAACCCTATTACAAGTCCTATGTGATCTTAAGTAGATGTAATTCAAATGTTTAAATAGTGTTGATAATCTGTGAAAATGCATTTCGCCTCTTTTAGTGTGCGGTATCCTTTCACTGAGATTGCAATTTTCATTTCCTATATAGCGTTCTTCTTTTATGACATGTGCACGGCCTAGTTTCCATTTACATTTACTCTTTATGCCCGCATGTCCCGTGTATTACCTTCCTTTTCATAGTGAATTCATTTGTTGAGCGTAATACCCGTGAGGATTGAATGTATGCATGCTTTGATGTTTAGTATCCGAATTATTTAAGTTTTTCGCCAAATCATACCTTGCATATGCTCACTCCCCTCCCACATGTTAGAGTTTCAATTCATTGAGGTGCATTCGATAATGTTAATAACTACGGACTTCTCATGCAAATTCGTTTGCTATGCTAATAACATGTTGAAATCTTGTTCTCACTGATGAGTTTGTCTTACTTGATTGGGCATATTTTGAGGAAACTTTATGATGTTTGTGGGTTTCATCCCTGAAAACCCTCACGAGACGACACTCGTCCACTAGGGTAACCTAGGGGTTTAACGGCTTATTGCATACGCTAAATGCAATCGAATCGCCCGCGAAAGTGGCCTTATCTTTTTATTGCTTTTATACCATACTTTTTTACTCTCTCCTGTGTTGGTTTACTTGTTCTTCTTGTTGCATCTTATTTCATTGCTAAGGACTAGCAATGTGTAAGTTAGGGGGTGTGATACGGCGGAAATATTGCGTATTTCACCCGTTAACCTACGCGTTATTAGCCCCCTCGGGTATCTTATTCCCTATATTTATGCTCGTTAACCAGACAACCCTCGGATTTCTATGTTAACATGTTTCCCAGGTGTTAATTGAGCTTTTGTAGGTATTTGGATGCTAAGTGTGAAGTCCGGATGCGTTTCGCTCGATTTCCGTACACAACCGCACGCGCAAGGGCATTTTAGTCTTTTGACAGCTTGGGCACCTGGCCCGACATCTACACGGAAGTTGTAGCCCTCCTCGCTAGCTTCGCGTGGCCATGAACGGTGCGCGATTCCGATGCATAACGACAAAGTTACGGCGATTGGAGCGACGTTGGATTGTATGCCAAAACAGGGAGAATTGCAGGCTGCCCTGCTTGGTCGATCTATCGACTATAAGGGTCGATCGATCGACTCTACTGATTTTTGCCACGAATTACACTGTCGATCGATCGACCAAAGGGGTCGATCGATCGATCCCCTGTTTTTCTGCAGATATTTTCTTTACTTTTCTTTCTTCTTTTCTTTTATTCTAACTTACTATATAAGCCAAATTTTGGCTTTGTAATAAAGGGGCAGCCATATATACGATTTTAGGTTAGATTTAGCTTAGGTTTTTGGGGTTTTGCTTGGTTTCTCTTCAATTCATCTTGGTTTGACATCCATTTGGTTTGTATGATTGACTATTCATCTTCCCTCTCATTTAATATAGATTGTTTTCCCTTTATTCTTGCTTTCTAGATAACTTTCATGCTTTCATAATTAGTTTTATTGCTTTAATTCTTGCTTTCTTAGTCTAATTAGCATAATTTAGTTTAACTCACCATGCACCCTTTAATAAATAGGGTCGGGATTTCATTTCCGCCATTTTCGGGCCCCGAGCTCCGAAAACTAGGTCTAGTGCAAAATCGCGTTTAATTGAAACCGCGCGTATCAAATTTGGATTGCTAAGCGTTTATCTTTCTTTGTCATGCAACGTTAGAGTTTATAGCGACAATCCGAATTTAATCCGCGTGCGACCATTTTTCAGTTAAATGTTTAATCTCGCAACTTTGGCTTAAATTCCTTATTGTGTGATGTTTATGCTCAATTGGAAATGCTCGATTAGATTGCTTTCGAGCCTTAACTCTAGTTAGTAGTTGTTTCGATCCGTTTGGTAGAATGCGATCCCGATCCTCGCTTTACTTTAATTTAGCGTAACTTCTCATTTTCTTTAGTCACCATAACCACCTATCACCTTTTACACTTTTATTCTTGAAGTTTTAAAGCAATTAACATCTGAAATTTAATAACTCCCTGTGGATTCTCGATACCCGACTTACCGCTGTACTTGCTTGTCAAGTGTAGCTGTAACTTAGGTCTATTCTTTTGCACGTCGAGCGGGAGCCGAAATCAACGATAGTGTCCCTACACGAACACTCGGTTTCACTCGCGTCAGGCTCAGTTAATAGCATCACTGTCAAAAACATTTTATTATTTCTAACCACCTAGTATTTAAAAAGTAAGTTGACAAATTTTAATTAAAGTCTGATTAACATGCAGTAAAAGATTTAAATCTAGAATAATATCACCATTCACCATAACGGAATAATAGAATAACCATCACACGATATAAATAAAATTCGGAGGAAAAACTCCTCACAACAAATCCCACAACTGAAATAAGTAACGAAATACTGAATACTGAATTTATACATGCCAAAGTCTGGAAAACTGAAATGGAAATGTCTCTAACAGAATTTGGGCAACATGCCCTACAACTGAAGAATACTGAATATGGAATCCAAATGATAGAAGCGTCTAAAAGCAAATCCCTGTAGCTTCCACAAACAGCTACAGCTCGTCACCTGAATGAGTATCCTATGCATGGTGTCCTTGTGGCTGGGCACCTAAAATGGTTTTACAAAAATAGATTTGAAAGCAAACGGGTCAGAGCCCGAATGTGGAGATATTTTAAAAACCTGCAAGTGCTTTAAAAACATTTAAAACATTAAATGCAAAGTACATGTTAGGACGTGCACTCACATGAAATTCGCACCTCTCGTCTAATTGTGCACTCCTAACGTAAGTACCCATCTAAAATAACACAAACACTAGCTAAGTGACATCATATCTAGCTAGACTGTCATAGGTTCTACCCTTATTACTCGGTTTCCATTAACATTACAACGATCTCAATTCAATAGAGGCTTAACGTAATTTCAGGTTCTCATATGAAAGTAATACAACTCGTTATAGATTAACCCTTTTATATTTTCCAAATTTATACACACAATACCATATGAAAGTTCCAATCATAAAGTGTATATTTTCTACAACATAAATATACAATATAATACAATACAAGCACCCCGAGAACTAGCTGCGGTGCACGCATACTCTGCTATCCATCCCGGTACATCACGTACATAAGGATCACATATTCCGAATCTCTCAGGAATAGTTCACAGATAAGAATATCACAAATAATGGAGGCGAACACAGTCACATCACATGGGTCACGCACATACCTAAGCTCCCACGATCAGCGGACTTATTAACATCTCAATAAGTCTTTCTCTGACCTATGTTCATCAAGATAACCAGTCTAAATCCGAGCAACACAAGGATTAGAGCGCCCTAAGCGAATGCAAACCTCCGGTGATAGCAAGTATGGTAGGTATGTCATACACACAAATCATATACCAATACTAAGTAAACACGCATCTTAGTAATCACCGTAGTTTAATTGTAGTACATTTCTCATTCTTGTACCAACATATAATATTACCCAATTTATATGTTCCCGGTTAATATAATATAGTAGGCTGTCAATAGCTCACATCGTATTAGACACTCACGTCCTACTTCATAGTCTCCTTTAGGTTCAAACTACACTACTAGGTTTGACTCCTCATTATATCCCAAACATCCCAAATATACCAATTAATCATCAAGGAAAGGTTATCTCTATGTATACACGAGGTTATGGGACACTCGGGATCAAAACAGGCTAAATAGCCTAAACTGTCAACTCCTTCGAAGTCTCGTTCGAACGAGGCTGTTCGAACGAGAGTTCGTTCGAACGAACTGAGACTTCTAACGAGATCTCGTTCGAACGAAGTGGGCTTTCTAACGAGATCTCGTTTGAACGAACCCATCGAACAAACTTCACCCTCATTAGAAGTCAACGGTCAACTCGTTAGAAGCTCGTTCGAACGACCTGGGCAGGTCTTCTAACGAGCGACCAGACTCGAGCCCAGAAATCCTTATTCGTTTTTCACCAATTTCTACACCTCAAATCTCAACCAAAATTCGTCCCAACAATGTTTTAAGGTCTCTAATCAATCCTAAACATATCAAGGTCACACACTAACGTGTTTTAAGGAATCAATCCATCCTAAACATCATTATGTCATCAAGTCTCTACCCTTTCCCCCAAATTTTCAAGAACATAAACCCTAGAATTTGAAATCCTCTATAAGTCCATTCTAGATCCGTTTTTGTTACATCCAACATATATTAACATCAGAATAATCATCTCCATACTATTCTACATGCAATTTGTCCTCAAAATTCAAGTTCTAAGTCCAATTAAAGTGGGTTTTTATTTAACTTCCAAGAACAATTGTAAATCTTTCAATTTATCTAACATGGAAGAGGCATTCTCTGAATTAAATAGAATTATATCACTTGACTCGAGTGTCTCTGAATTTGGTGTTGATTTGATGAAGATTTTTTTGCAGAATTCCTTCTCTCTCTCTCTACAAGTCTTCTTCTCCAAAGGTGGCTAGGGTGGCTAGGGTTTGTTTAGGAGACTTAGAAAACCAACTTTTAAAACTCCCCGTAGTCTTATGGGTCAATATGGTTGGTAGTGGGTTTAGTGGTTAGTTACCCAAATCAGATTATAAATCCTAATTTTCGTCATTATTAAATCCCAAAAATACAATATTACCAAACTACCCTTATAAGATGCCGGTATGGCCTAAAAATACCCCGGGACCCAAACTAAACCCCCGGCTAGTGTTTTCTGACTATCTCGACCCTTCCGGACGCGTTGGCGCACTCAAAACGACCATACGGACAATAGAAATAAAAATTCACTTTTATAATTAAAAAATAATTATATACCATGACGCGACTGTCACACGCGTCTCAACAAAATTTTCCAAATTGCCGTATTTCGAACTCACGACAAATTTCATAATTCAATATTCATATATAATCATATATGCACATATAATCAAATACCAACTCGCTAGTATTTTTAACCCGGATTAATTTCCAATTAATACGCATATAATTTAATTAATCCCATAAATAAATAACACAAAAATACGGGGTATTACATACTTCCCCCCTAATAACTGAATTTCGTCCCGAAATTCGGAACTAGAAAGTAACTGATAAAAACAACTTTGGATAACGTTCGCGCATCTCATCCTCGCGTTCCCATGTGGACTCCTCGACATTGTGATGTCGCCACTGAACACGCACTAACGAAACTATCTTTGACCGCAGTTTCCGCTCATTTCGGTCCAAAATAGCAATCGGCCCCTCCTCGTAGGAGCTATCAGGTTGGAGATCGATGTCCTCCAAAGCAATGCGAGAATGAGCCAAATTGTCTCTAAGATATTTCCTTAGCGAGGAAATATGAAACACATCGTGAATCCGGTGTAAATGCTCCGGTAATCCGAGTCTATACGCAACTGGTCCAATCCGCTCAATAATAGGAAATGGTCCCACATATCTCGGTGCCAACTTCCCTTTCTTCCCGAAACGCATAATACCCTTCATAGGAGATACTCTGAGCAAAAACTGGTCCCCCACTTGGAACTCTCTGAAGAATCTCTTCGCATCAGCATAGCTCTTCTGCCGGTCATGAGCTACCCGAATGCGACTCCAAATCAACTAAATCCTTGCCGAAGTATCCTGAATCACTTTCGGCCCAAGTAGTTGGTTGTCCCCCACCTCCAACCAACATGCTGGGGAACGACAAGGTCTACCGTACAACGCCTCAAATGGAGCCATGCCAATGGTGAACTGGTAGGAGTTGTTGTAAGCAAACTCCACCAATGGAAGATACTGCTCCCATCCACCCCCAAAATCAATGATACTCATACGTAGCATGTCCTCCAACATCTGGTTTGTACGCTCCATTTTCCCATCAGTCTGCGGGTGATACGCCGTACTCAACCGCAATTCTGTGCCCATGGCCTCCTGAAAACTCTCCCAAAACCGTGAAACAAATATCTTGTCTCGATCAGACACGATATTTAGGGGTACACCGTGAAGTCTCACAATCTCTGAAATGAAGAGCTAGGCATACTGTCCCGTAGTGTAGTCAGTCCTTACGGGTAAAAAGTGAGCGACTTTGGACAACCTGTCCACGATTACCCAAATGGAGTCATGACCTCTCTGTGACGTAGGCAATCCCGTGATAAAGTCCATGGATATGCTCTCCCACATCCACATAGGGACCTCCAACGGCTGTAGCAGTCCTGTCGGTCTCTGATGATCCACTTTTACTAGCTGACAAGTGGCGCATTTTGAAATAAACTCGGTAATATCTCTCTTCATTCCGCTCAACCAATACTGTCGTCTCATGTCTTGCTACATTTTGTTCCCACCGGGGTGTACCGCGAACCGTGAGCCGTGCGACTCGGCCATCACCTCATGCCGTAATTCCTCTCCTTCTGGAACTACTAATCTCCCATTGAAGCGTAATCCCCCATCTGAGCTAATGGTATAGGACTCGGCTCCCTCTGCTAGTAATCGAACTATCTTCTCCTGACAGAACGAGTCATCTGCTTGAGCCTTTACCACTCTCGTGACAATCTGCGGCGTAACAGTCATTACCGACATGAGCGATCGGGCCACTGCATCCTGGTGTCCCAATTCCTTCCACTTGGCCTTCCACACCTCTGCCACTTCATCTGCTGGCCTATGGCTCAACGCGTCTGCTACCACGTTAGCCTTCCCCGGGTGATACTGGATATCAAACTGATAGTCCTTCACAAACTCAAGCCACCTTCGCTGCCGCATATTCAACTCCTTCTGTGTGAATAGGTGCTGTAGGGACTTGTGATCTGTGAACAACTGAAACTTCTCCACCAAAAGATAATGTCTCCATATCCGAAGAGCAAAAACAACTGCCACCAACTCCAAGTCATGAGTGGGGTAATTCTTCTCGTGAGGCTTTAGCTTACGGGAAGCATAAGCTATGGCCTGACTCTCCTACTGTAATACACCTCCAAGTCCTTGTAAGGACGCATCGGTGTAAACAAGATATTCAACTCCCGGTCTCAGCAATGCTAACACAGGTGCTGAGGTCAATTTTTCCTTTAACTCATCAAATGCCAACTGACAGGTATCACTCCAAATGAACGGCACACCTTTACGAGTCAGATGTGTCAAAGGACCCGCTATCTTCGAAAATCCCCGAATGAACCTCCTGTAGTATCCTGCTAGGCCCAAGAAACTACGAATCTCAGTCGGTGTCATGGGCTGTCCCCACTCCCTCACCGCTGATACTTTCCCCGGATCAACAGATATTCCCTGGTTGGAAATAATGTGACCCAAAAACTGGACCTCCTTCAGCCAAAACCCGCATTCTCATATTTTGCATACAACTCGTTCTGACGTAGTGTCTGCAAAACTTGACTCAAATGCTCGGCGTGCTCCTCCTCGGTCTGGGAGTAAACCAGAATATCATCGATGAAGACAATGACAAACTGATCTAGGAAATCCCTGAACACTCTGTTCATCAAGTCCATAAAAACTGCTGGAGCGTTGGTCAAACCAAAAGGCATAACTCGAAACTCGTAAGAACCATATCTCGATAAGAACGCAGTCTTCGAGACATCCTCCTCCCTGATACGCAACTGATGGTATCCCGATCTCAAATCAATCTTTGAGAAGAAAGAAGCTCCTCTCAACTGGTCGAATAAGTCATCGATTCGAGGCAACGAATATTTATTCCGTATCGTGACCTTATTCAATTCTCGGTAGTCCACACACAATCTCAATGAACCATCTCTCTTCTTCACAAACAAAACTGGAGAGCCCCAAGGCGAGGTACTCCTGCGAATAAAGCCCTGACCTAACAGCTGCTCTATCTGATCTCGTAGCTCTTGCATCTCTGCCGAAGCCATACGGTACGGTGCGCGTGCTATAGGTCTCGTATCTGGCAATAGGTCTATAACAAAGTCTATCTCTCGACTCGGGGGTAGGCCTAGTATCTCCTGAAACACATCAGAATACTCCCTGACAACTGGAATCGAATCTAAAGGGATCACAACCTCCTTAGAGGTATCCTCCTCTATGTAATACAGATGAGCGGTCGAACCTCCCTCTGGGCGAGGCATCGCCACTACAAACATCTCTTGCCCCGGAATGGAAAAAACAATTCTCCCGCTGAAGCAATCAATCATGGCCCTATAAGCTACGAGCCAATCCATACCGATAATCACATCGTGAACATGCATATCTAATACCAACATATCTGCAGGTAATACCAGACTACCAATCTCTACCCCCACTCCCCGGCATATAAAGAATATAAGTGACCCATTCCATAATGGTGAGTCGACACACGTCACTGTGCTCTCCGCTGTGGCTAACAAACCTAAAGCCTTCGCGAAATATGTAGCTATAAAACAATGTGTATCCCCCGTATCAAACAATACCCGACCTATAGTGCCATGGATAGGAAACGTACCCTCAATCGCAGGCGGTGCCTGTGGAACTGCTGCCTGGTGGACGTTATAGACACGTCCATACTGTAACTGACCCTGCTGAGCTGGGACTGCTGGAATGGGTGGCAATGCTTCCATCTGTGGCGGTGCGGGGAGAGCGGTGGGAAACATAGGCCTCTGCGGCTCCTGGCGAGCACCCTGCTGCTGCTGCTGTGGGGCCCTGCCCCTATCAGGACAATCCTGTCGTTTATGGCCAGTCTTGCCACAAACAAAACACTTCCCTGGGAAGTTCCCTCCTCTCTGCCCCTTCTATCCCCGGCCCTGGTGGCCGTTACCGTTCCTCCCTTGGCCCTGCTGGCCCTGCTGAAACTGTTGCCCATTCTGCCCCTGTTGGCCTTGATGGCCGTTTGGACCCTGATTGCCCTGACGGAAACCTCCCTGTCCGTGCCTATAATTCCCTGATCCGAACCTCTTTTGATCCCCCTTCTGGGAACCCTGCTCACCCTGTCTCTGCCCCTGAATAGATTGTGCCCCACCGGCACCATGTACTCCAGTCCTGCCCTGATGGCTAGACTCTCCCGATCTCTTGCCTTCAGCCATATGAAAGCGGTGATCCTAGCAGTGTAACAAAGCAGCGTTAACCACATCAGAATAAGTGGCCAACGAAAGGTTCCCTAACAGATGCTGACGCATCCTCCATGTCAACCCGTCGGTGAATTTCTCAATATTCTTCTTCTCTGTCGGTATCTCATCCGGAATGATATTCAATTGATTCATGAACTCGGCCTCATACTCGGCCACGGTCTTACCCTCATGCTTCAAACTCATCAATTTCCTCCTCATTTCTGTATGAACAGCGGACGGAAAGTACTTGCGATCAAACCGCACCCAAAAGTCCTGAATAGTGAGAGTATCCCTCTCCTCCACGGTGGTAATAGACTCCCACCACTGCAGTGCAGTTCCAACTAGCTTGAACGTAGCTAGCACCTGCTTTTGAAAATCCGTGCACTCATACATCCTCAAGAGCCTCTGCATATCCTTCCTCCACTGGCTCGAGACTACCACATCTGAGCTACCTGCATACTATGGCGGATGCGCTTTCTGAAAAGCGTCACGTACACATTCCCAAGAAGACGGGAATGCATTTGCCTATACTGGCGCGGCAACTGACACCTGAGGTGGTGCCTGCTGAACTACGGCAATGACGACATTTATCGCTTGGGCTACAATGGCTGCAACCTCAGCGGCGTTCATCATGCCCTGAACTGGAGCGGGCTGGGGTTCGGGCGTTCCATCCCTGGGAACTCGTCGTGCACATCGTGGAGGCATCTGGAATAAGAATGAAGTTTATAAGTTCATAGTTATAAACTTAAAATAGCTGAAGAACGAAGCATACACGCAAGAATACAATAGTCCTAAAATATAGGGCTCTATATCAAAGAAAACTTAGCGGAAACATAATAGCCGTACAGATCCTAAAGGACACTAGAACCTGATGCTCTGATACCACCTGTGACACCCCGACTAATTAAATACCGGGTAGCTACTCCTTTATTAAATTAAATCAAAATGCCAAGTTGGCTCAGTTAATAGCATCACTGTCGAAAACATTTTATTATTTCTAACCACCTAGTATTTAAAAAGTAAGTTGACAAATTTTAATTAAAGTCTGATTAACATGCAGTAAAAGATTTAAAGCAAGAATAATATCACCATTCGCCATAATGGAATAATAGAATAACCATCACACGATATAAATAAAATCCGGAGGAAAAACTCCTCACAACAAATCCCACAACTGTAATAAGTAACGAAATACTGAATACTGAATTTATACATGCCAAAGTCTGAAAAACTGAAATGGAAATGTCTCTAATAGAATTTGGGCAACATGCCCTACAACTGAAGAATACTGAATATGGAATCCAAATGATAGAAGCGTCTAAAAGCAAATCCCTGTAGCTTCCACAAACAGCTACAGCTCGTCACCTGAATGAGTATCCTATTCATGGTGTCCTTGTGGATGGGCACCTAAAATGGTTTTACAAAAATAGATTTGAAAGCAAACGGGTCAGAGCCCGAATGTGGAGATATTTTAAAAACCTGCAAGTGCTCTAAAAACATTTAAAACATTAAATGCAAAGTACATGTTAGCACGTGCACTCACATGAAATTCGCACCTCTCGTCTAACTGTGCACTCCTAACGTAAGTACCCATCTAAAATAACACAAAGACTAGCTAAGTGACATCATATCTAGCTAGACTGTCATAGGTTCTACCCTTATTACTCGGTTCCCATTAACATTACAGCGATCTCAATTCAATAGAGGCTTAACGTAATTTCAGGTTCTCATATGAAAGTAATACAACTCGTTATAGATTAACCCTTTTATATTTTCCAAATTTATACACACAATACCATATGAAAGTTCCAATCATAAAGTGTATATTTTCTACAACATAAATATACAATATAATACAATACAAGCACCCCGAGAACTAGCTGCGGTGCACGCATACTCTGCTATCCATCCCGGTACATCACGTACATAAGGATCACATATTCCGAATCTCTCAGGAATAGTTCACAGATAACAACATCATAAATAATGGAGGCGAACACAGTCACATCACATGGGTCACGCACATACCTACGCTCCCACGATCAACAAACTTATTAACATCCCAATAAGTCTTTCTCTGACCTATGTTCATCAAGGTAACCAGTCTAAATCCGGGCAACACAAGGATTAAAGGGCCCTAAGCGAACGCAAACCTCCCGTGATAGCAAGTATGGTAGGTATGTCATACACACAAATCATATACCAATACTAAGTAAACACGCATCTTAGTAATCACCGTAGTTTAATTGTAGTACATTTCTCATTCTTGTACCAACATATAATATTACCCAATTTATATGTTCCCGGTTAATATAATATAGTACGCTGTCAATAGCTCACATCGTATTAGACACTCACGTCCTACTTCATAGTCTCCTTTAGGTTCAAACTACACTACTAGGTTTGACTCCTCATTATATCCCAAACATCCCAGATATACCAATTAATCATCAAGGAAAGGTTATCTCTATGTATACACGAGGTTACGGGACACTCGGGATCAAAACAGGCTAAATAGCATAAACTGTCAACTCGTTCGAAGTCTCGTTTCAACGAGGTTGTTCAAACGAGAGTTCATTCGAACGAACTGAGACTTCAAATGAGATCTCGTTCGAACGAAGTGGGCTTTCTAACGAGATCTCGTTCGAACGAACCCATCGAACGAACTTCACCCTTGTTAGAAGTCAATGGTCAACTCGTTAGAAGCTCGTTCGAACGACCTGGGCAGGTCTTCTAACGAGCGACCAGACTCGAGCCCAGAAATCCTTATTCGTTTTTCACCAATTTCTACACCTCAAATCTCAACCAAAATTTGTCCCAACAATGTTATAAGGTCTCTAATCAATCCTAAACATATCGAGGTCACATACTAACGTGTTTTAAGGAATCAATCCATCCTAAACATCATTATGTCATCAAGTCTCTATCCTTTCCCCCAAATTTTCAAGAACATAAACCCTAGAATTTTAAATCCTCTATAAGTCCATTCTAGATCCGTTTTTGTTACATCCAACATATATTAACATCAGAATAATCATCTCCATACTATTTTACATGCAATTTGTCCTCAAAATTCAAGTTCTAAGTCCAATTAAAGTGGGTTTTTATTTAACTTCCAAGAACAATTGTAAATCTTTCAATTTATCTAACATGGAAGAGACATTCTCTGAATTAAATAGAATTAAATCACTTGCCTCGAGTGTCTCTGAATTTGGTGTTGATTTGATGAAGCTTTTTCTGCAGAATTCCTTCTCTCTCTCTCTACAAGTCTTCTTCTCCAAAGGTGGCTAGGGTGGCTAGGGTTTGTTTAGGAGACTTAGAAAACCAACTTTTAAAACTCCCCGTAGTCTTATGGGTCAATATGGTTGGTAGTGGGTTCAGTGGTTAGTTACCCAAATCAGATTATAAATCCTAATTTTCGTCATTATTAAATCCCAAAAATACAATGTTACCAAACTACCCTTATAAGATGCCGGTATGGCCTAAAAATACCCCGGGACCCAAACTAAACCCCCGGCTAGTGTTTTCTGACTATCTCGACCCTTCCGGACGCGTTGGCGCACTCAAAACGACCAAACTGACAATAGAAATAAAAATTCACTTTTTATAATTAAAAAATAATTATATACCATGACGCGACTGTTACACGCGTCTCAACAAAATTTTCCAAATTGCCGTATTTCGAACTCACGACAAATTTCATAATTCAATATTCATATATAATCATATATGCACATATAATCAAATACCAACTCGCATCTCGCTAGTATTTTTAACCCGGATTAATTTCCAATTAATACGCATATAATTTAATTAATCCCATAAATAAATAACACAAAAATACGGGGTATTACAGATAGCAGTATCAGTATTCTTTTTCTTCTGCCTCTGATCCTTAGGGGCATTTTCAGTTGGAGCCCTCTTGTTTGTGGCTTGGGGCTTCGAGTCAGAGGGAGCTGGAGGAGGAGCATTAAGGCCATCTTTCTTTGCAAGTCTCGTCAAGCTGGGTGCACCCATTTCCCAGAGTTCGTCTGAGATATCCTTTGGGCGCTCTGCAAAAAATTAATAGATCTGAGTTAGAAGATCAGACATAAATAAAATCAGAGGTTCAACTTCAAATAGAAAATGCTTACCAAGCTCGGAAAGGGGACTTCCATCTAGACCTGTCTCAGAGAGGTAGTGGGGGGTCATCAAGTATTCGAACTTAACGAACATACCATGTATCCCATGATCTTGAAGGGATTTCACCTTCTGAAGGTTTTGCGGGCTTAGGCCAGGGTCGACCCTCGCAGACATTGTGACCTTACCCCATCTCAGAGGAATCCTTGGCTCTAGAATGGACGAGGGAGCACATGGGCCAAATTCCCATGGTCCAGAGGCAAAAAAATATCGAGGCTTCCAGTTATGGTTGGAGGTCTGAGTTATTTGAAGCATTTTTTTTTCAAGCTTTCGAGCTACAAAATGATAGTAGCTCGGATGGTTCTTGGCTGAAGAAGGGACATAGCAACCAACAAAGACCTAAACTGGAAGGTCTGAGTGGTGGACAACCCTCCATAAGACTATAGCCCCTATTATGACCCTCCACGCATTGGGGGATAGTTGGAGGGGGCCAAATTGATATAGGAGAGGATGGACTTGATAATAGGATGGACGGGCAAACGAAATCCTAACTTGAACATCTGCTCGTACAACGAGATCTCACCATCTCGGCCATTGAAAGCCTTCTCCTTCCTTAGAGGTCTCCTAAGCTTTATTGAGGGACTGATAGAGTACAAATATCTGAAGTAAAGAAGGTCTACATCAGTAATAGTACTCTCGATCTCGGCCGCCTCAGAGACGTCGACATCGCTTTCAACCTCATCATCATCATCTGGATCAACGTCGGCTGCAGCAGATGTTGATGGGTTACTCGGGAACCTCCGAGAAAACTCGGTACTGGTGACCACCGACACAGGAATGGCGTCAACTGGTGGTGGAATGGCCACACTCGGCTCAACCTCTGAAGAAGAGGCCGAGGTACTCGAGTTATTATGGGACGAGGCCCGACTAGAGACCTCGGCCTGATCAGGGGCCTGATCTTCCCTAGTTGTGAAGTCAATAGCCTCGTGAAAGGAATCCACAGACATGGGGTCGGAGGTGGAAGACTCGGACTCAGACATCGGTATTGGATCGGCAGGAACCTCTGCCTGATTGAAAGACTTCGAGGGATCAGGATATATCACCTTCAGAGGTGGTGGAAAGATGGGTCTAATGGGGAACTCTTGTGACCTACGAGGCTCCTCCTGTGCTCTTTCTATTTGTTTGATTTTTTCTAAAGTCTTCTCTCTAAGGGAAGGGAACTCCTCAAGAAGTTGGTAGAAGGGTCTGAGCATCAGAGGCAGACACTACACTTGGGGAAACTTCCTAAACTACAAACAAGATTGGCTGATAAAATAAAGGAGTCTAAAGATCAAATTACCCAAACCTAATAAGAACAGTTCGCCTGAAACTATGGTGGACACACCAAAAAACTCAGAAACTCGCCGAAAAACTCAAATAGAAAGGAAAAGGCAGAGAGAATGGAGGGAAATGAGGGGAATAAGATACCTGAGAATGAAATGACAAAGGGAAGTGAAGAAAACTCGAGAAAGCGCCACCAAGGACCTCTGCAGAGGAATCGCAGAGAGAACGCCCTTAGAGAGAGAAATCGCTGGAATGCGAACGTACAGGAAAAAGAATTGAGGATGGATGGAAAAAGAAAGGTTTAAAACCCTTAAATATTTAAGCGCGATTCCCAAGGCCCATCATTGCCTTGGTAGCCCCAAAGGCGGCTGATAGCACACGCTTGCCAAGAAGGCCACACTTCAATATTAGACAAGTGTCAAACAAACATTGGCTCGTATTAGAAAGGCCTCGGAGATGTGATAATCCCCCAGTCACCTGCTCTCACATGTAACTAAGGGCTGGGGGGTGATTGATATGCCCCAAGTGTGATCTCGTCTTAGAGACACCAACCTCGGCCGAGATTATGGCCGACACTGGATAAGCCTTGGGCATGCGGCATCAGCCCTCGTCCATAGTAAGGTCGGCCCAGGCCGACACTACAACCTGCCTCTCCAAAGGACATTGCACGCATCATAAGGATCAACAGCACTCTCGTACCCCTGGGAATGGCAACCACGTCCAGATATAGGCCGAGCTCGCAAGAACCCTTGCCAATAACCTCATCAAGACATCAGTCAATGCTCCAAGCATAAACCAACTCAACCTCGGCCCAAGCCGACCCCTATCCATTATCTCGGCTTATTATGAGCCAAGACCTTCATGGCCACCTCGGATTGAGAGAGCACGTAGACTTCTCAACCTCGGCCTCTCCCAGGCCGAGGTCATGCACCAAGCACGATAGCCGAGCATTTGCTGACATTTGGATAAGGGCACGTGGACACAAATTAGTTATAATAAGATTATTCCCCACGCGTGGGGAATATTTCATCATCATTCTCTACATGTGACAATGACAGGTGGCTTCCCCATATTGGTGAGGCTAACACACACATGCATATTACATGCATGGGGGGTACATTACACCCCCTAGGTACTATATATAGAGGTTATCCTCTACCTTGCAAAGGATCCAGATATACAACCCTAGCTGAAACTCTGTCTAGATGCACAGTAGAGAGAGAAAGCTTGAGAGATTGTATCTATGGCCATTAGAGCCCTCATACAATGGTACACATCATACATTTGCACAGTGGACGTAGGCCTGATTGGCTGAACCACTTATATTCCAGTGTTGGTTCCTCTTCTCCTCACCTCCTTATACTATATGTGTATATACCCTTATGCTGCCATTGTTAACATTGAATTGAGCTCACAAACACCTTGAAGGGTGGTGCTATTTCTTGCATCATCACATGTCGTCAGAGGGTGAGAACATAAAATAGCCACTAAATGGCCCCGTTAGTGACACGAACACCTTACACGGGACCAATGTAACCCGCAGGAACTGACCGCATAGTTGTGGGACCCCCTATTTGGGTGCATGACCAAAATTTGCAAATTTTTAGGCTTAGGCTTAAAAACATGGTGAGAAATGGTGAGAATGTAAAACATCCACTCGACGGCCCCATTTGAAGCACGAACACCTCGCACGGAACCCATGTAACCCAAAGGAATCGACCCTGTAGTCATGGGATCCCTGATCTGAGGGGAAGACAAAAATTTGCACACACTTAGACATAGGCTAAAAAAATGCCATCAAAGGGTGAAAACTTAAAATAGCCACTTCAAGGCCCTGTGAGAGGCACAAACACCTCACATGGGACTAATGTAACCGGCAGGAACTGATCACCTAGTTGCGGGACCCTCGATTTAAAAGCACGACCAAAATTTGTAAATTGTTAGACTTAGGCTTAAAAGATTCCGCTAGAGAGTGAGACAGTAAAACAACCACTAAATAGCCCCGTGAGAGGCACGAACCTCGCACAGAACCAATGTAACCCCAAAGACTAGACCACGTAGTCATAGGATCCTCTGTTTGAGAGCACGACCAAAAATGGCAAATTATTATACTTGGTCTTAGAAACATGCCGTAAGAGGGTGAGAATGTAAAACATCCTCTAGATGGTCCCGTGAGAGGCACAAACACCTCTCAAGAGACCAATGTAACCTGTAGGAACCGATCGTGTAGTCACGGGACCCCCGGTTTGAGAGCATGACCAAAATTTATTGACCGTTAGACTTAGGTTTAAAAACATGCCATCACATGGTGACAATGTAAAACAACCACTAAACGTCCCCGTGAGAGGCATGAATACCTCGCACGGGGGCAATGTTACCCGTAGGAATCGATTAAGTAGTAATGGAACCCTCGATTTGAGAGCACGACCAAAATTTACAAATTGTTAGACTCGGGATTAGAAACATGTTGTCGGAGGGTGGGAACATAAAATAACCACTAAACGGCCCCATGATTGGCATGGACACCTCGCATGGGACCAATGTGTGACACCCTACCTAATAAAATACCGGGTGATCATTCCTATAACAAATTAAGCAAGAATATCAAATGGTTTCATTCTCAGCATCACTATAAAACACCAATTAATTACTAATAACCTATTAGGCCTAACATCAAAATTTTAAACTTTTTAATCTTTTAAACTTAATGAACAATTAAAACCATTCATGAAAGAATATAATGAACTAATGTAATAAATAAACAAATAGTTGATAACTCTCGGTAAACATTTATTACAACCAAATCGAATACGCGTAAAATAAAATCACTGTAAAATTAAATAAATCGCATTAGTTGGGAAACTTGACTGATTATTACAACAATACCTCCTATCTAGATTAAAAGGATAAAAGCATCTAAAATATTTTCCTCCCAACATCCACAGCTACGGCAGCACGCCTGACTTGAAAGAATAGTCATCTAGGCGACCCGGTGACTGGACATCTAAAAAGTATACAAAAGGGAAGAAAAATAGATACGAGTCAGATCCCGGGTTTTGAAAATATTTTATCAAGTGCTTAATTTATTTTTATATGTAAAATATGATACTCTTAATATTTAGATTGGTGTCTCACTCACATGAGGTACCCCTCACGTGTCATCTAATAATGCACACATAACGCATGTATTTTAAAACACCATAGTTAGCTATCCAACCTAATTAGCACCTCGAAAAACTCTCAAACCCATATGCTATCAAGAACCCCGTGTATCTAAAATATTCTAAGCGTTCGCCCAAGCTCATACCTTATAATTTCTTGCGTAATTTATCCTTATCTTATGAATAACTTTCACTAGATATTTACACTATTCACATTTTAGTGTTATCATCTCGTATATAATATTCTCATCATTATATACGTATTTTACATTTTATATTCGGAATTTTATGCTCCCGGATACTGGAAATTTACTCACATTTATTTCCTTATTTTAGTCCATATATATATATATATATATATATATATATATATATATATATATATATATACACTAGCGGAATGCCCGTGCATGAAGGCACGACAAAAAAATTCAAAATACGTAATCGTGAAACAGTGAATAGGCATAGGTGCATTTTTTCACATCAATTTATGAGTCGCCAATAAAATGTATGCGTTAATAAACTACCGATACTTTCTTTTCACATTAATTTCAAACGTAGTTGCTTTTCAAGACCCAAAGAAAGGTTTTGACAAATTCCTAACTTCTCAAACTTAGCACTTACCCGACACTTTTATTAATTGAGTATATTAATCATGTAGTACTATAAAAAAATATATAATTATGGAAAATTAGTGTATACAAATTATGATTTATAGTGCTAGAACACAATGCCATAATCAAAAGTAGCAATATGTGTCATGTTTAATTTTCACACTCTAAATATAACTCCTCCTTAGTTTTATGTCGTAACTAACAATTATTTTAATAAAAATAAGAGACAAGAGATAAAAATTAAAAATGGATCCTAATTAATATACCCAAATGCAATTGTGTTAAATTGTGAACTGAATATTAGAAAACCAATTTCCACAAATTACTTGCTACAAATTTGTACATACTAACCAAACCAAATGATATAGTCGCTTACTATACAAAGAATGGATGTAAACACTGTTTCCATGATAATAGTTGAAAATTAACATACTATTGACTTAAAAAAGGAATTGGATAAATAAAATATTAAGACAAAATACAATTACTGTTAAAGCATCTAGTTATAATTCATGCAAAGAAAGAAATCTAAATTTTAGAACTTCAAATAAAGAACATATGCATTCAACCATATTTACAGAAGAAAGAAAAAAATGGAAATGAGCTCTAGTAATTTTGCAATTACATGTTGCACACAGAAGAGTTTTTAGCAAGGTATTGAACTGAATAAACTCCAAGTGTTTCATTATACACTACAATTCGATGCCATTAATATAGTCCCAAATGTAAAAATGGTCTTTGGCTCTAATAATTCTTTTATCATACATGCCCCCAGTCCAAAATGTAAGAATTGTCACATTTAGACCATTTCTTAAGATCTTCTACACAGGTGCTTGCCCAACTTTTCCACATATCATTGCCTTATGCACACTCCCGAAAACCCCAACCCCTTGTGGGATCGACAGTTTGTAGCTGTAACTAAGGCTCTTTAAGGAAACCAACAGTTCATCATCAATTTCTTCACCTCCATTGGTCTTGTCATGATACCAAAAATTTCTACAAAAAATAATATATTATCACAGACAATATATAATTCAATAAGTAGGAAGCTTTCATATAGTTAAAAAAGTTACATATATGGAAACTAAAAAAAGTACATAACAAATCCAACCTAAATTGGTTTCCTTCACAACTATAATTAAACTTTACAATATATAGAACTCTATTTATTCATATAGACCATTGTCCATTTGTAGCTTAATTTCTTGAGTGAAGCTGTGTTTTTTTAAATGGGGTTGTTAGAAAACAAAAATAATACAACTCTACAATAATAAATTAACAATATTGAATTCAATAAAGGTGAAGTGTAGACCTGTTTGATTTCTTTCAACCACCACAGTCTATACTTGAAAGATCTTTAAGGAGAAGAGCCCATGAAAACTGCGATTGTAATGTAGAAATCATGTATATAATTATACAGATGTTCTTTTATAGAGATGATTGAAAATGAGTGTATGAAAGTAATAAATTAAGGTTCAACTCAAGTATAGAGCAATAACAAAATTTCACACCAACAGTAGTTTGCAAACTCTTGTTCGTCTTCTCGTATCAACCAACCTCTACCGGGTTCTCGTTTGCGCCCCTAATTCAGAAAAGTCAATTGTTGAGTCATAGTATCACTTGGCATCATGCTCTATTTGTCAAAGTAAGTAGAAATTAATGGAGCTATGACCTTTGCATTTTCTGGAACTCCGACAGACTATACTTCATTGAAAATATCCAAAACACTCTTTACTTCATTGGGAATCTCCAAAATGAGAAGGCCAAGTATAACTGCTGAATTTCCAATAATAATAATAATCCCAGCTGCTACCCGACAAATTATTATCCCTGCACATGTCCATGTTTGAGTAAATAATAATACTATTAACATACATACATACATACATACATACATACATACATACATACATACATAAACACGTGTAAATAAAAAAAACACCACCTTTGAGAAGGGCGGAGATGAAGAGCATACTATACTTTATTGCCATAATTCCTCAAAATGTATGTGATAGATTCAGATGCTCCCCTTGATTTGCCTTTAAAACCTAAGAAAATTACGATTGTGAGGGGTGGGTACATTGCGCTCAAGTTTGATGGCATTTTCAATGGTTTTAAAAGTGTGGTCCATGTATTCATAATACAAAAAAAGGTTTTAAGAGGCTTCAATGAGGAGGTAAGGGACTGAAAACAATGATTGTATAACTTTGGTAAGGGACCTTTTGGCATTTTCTCCCTCAAAGTTTAGAACAAAACTGATAGAAGTCCCCAATTTTCGCGAATTAAACCTTTACCCCACGGCTTACAGTTCTGTTGGATGGCTTTCGTTTCATCAAGCATCTTCAAGGCAGCATAGTAGTCACATCTTAAGATTACCTTAACAAATGTATTAGTACATTTACGAACCTCTGTTTTCCAAATCGCTGACATGTGGTACCTTAATTGTCAAACTCATTAAATAGAAGCGACACCTCAATATGTCTTGTCAAATGTATTAGAAATCATGTGGGGTCAACTCTTATTTAAGAGTCCATAAATTTACTAACTAAAGCTTTGACAACTTCCGCAGCTAAAGATACACCGCTTCTAATATCACGACCTGCGTCAGTTGCATCAGATTGGGATCAACACCAAAATCATAACCAAATACACCATCAGCTGTAGTAGCGGTAGTTGCTGCTGCTGCAAAACTGATTCAAACATTAGCATCCCCTTCCCCCCACTTGTGGTTTCAAACATCAAATCTGTATCCAATCTGCTGTATCAAAACTGATTGAAACGCAAAGATGATTGAAATCTGCACGATTAAACACAATAACTTCAAATATATGCGGTATCAAATTTCCACGATTAAATCTAAAGCACATGATTGAAACACAATGATGTGCACCTTTAATCTACTGATAATAACCAAAAGAAGGAACTAAATTTGTATGCTGACATCCAAATTTGATAAAAATGTTTACACAACATATATAACCAAGCCAAAACAAAACAAAGTTTAGCCAAACAAATAATGAAATTTGGTTATGTTTGGCATACCTAAACACATGTTCGTAGAACAACAACAATGTCGAATTTGACCACAATCTAGTGCCTCGCTTATTTTTATTATTTACATCCCCTTACAATGAAATGGTTGCAAACATGACCCTATGTGACATTAAAAACTGTTTTTAGAAAGGCTTATGAACTTATTTACACTCAGGAAGTTCAATTTTTCAAAATCAGTAGTTTAGATAGGTAATTACAGTCAGCCTAACGGTAAAAGTGTTTAGTTGCAATGCCTAAAAGAATATTTAAATCTTACTAAATTTAAAGTTATTTTATAAGATTGTCGGAAAAATGTTTGATTACCAGAAGATCCTCGATTTTTTTTTTTTGCTGAATTCAACTTCAGTTTTAGAAGAATCGCACTCCACATTGTGCTCTTGTGCGACTTCCTTCCATAAATCGAGCCTTAATTATCTGGAAAAAATATTCAAAAAAGCAAATAAGTAATTCAAATAAACAATAATCAATTAATAAAAAATGATAATAAGTAAAGTCAATAACTCGTGTACTCTTCAGCAATGAAGAATACCAACACTTGCAAATACATTGTACATGAATACGTAAAATAATATCTTCATAGAGTGGATACCATGATTGCTTCTAAATGGAACTTTTCCAGAAAACATCAGTTAGTCATGGTCGGGGTGCCCTGCACAAAACCATTCACCATTTTAAAATCCATAAGGGTAACCATATTTAATTATATCAACAATGTAATATCAACTTAAATGAATTTACAAATCATTAATTTCACTTTTAAAACATAAAAAACATACCTTTGCGTGAGCAAGAGTATCATCACAACTTGTTATATTATAGTTGCAACAACAAATTACCATGAACAATGAACCATTATTTTGTATTTCCATCATTTGAATATAAGATAACATTCTGCCATTGCTATTTCATTGGATGAATTGAGATAGTTCTTTGTTACCGAGCTCTACATTTTATGTTTCTTCCACCACCTGCTCATGCAAAAGCTCCATGCCATCTTCATCCAGCAGCTTAGTTGCACAGTAAATACATATCCCAGCTAGGGCCCCAAGGATTTGGACTGCTACAAAACCTATTACACATACGGATTTGGATTAGTGTTTGACAAAACCCCTTCTCACCACACCCAAAAAAATGTTGCATCCCCCCAAAAGCATAACATTGAAACTGGATATAAGTAGAGAACATATAATAAAGTACAAAAATGTTAACTTGCATATTTTACCAAAATCAACTTACCAAGAAACTGAGGTTCGTATGACTTGAGAATTTCATAAATTGTTACAAAAGAACATAAATTGTTTGAGCAACTTTCTCCAAGTAATCTTGACTCGGGTAAGGAGCATCTGCAATAAAAATTTCAATGTGCATACATTAGTGATAATGGAAGGTCTTCTTGTTTGTCATAGTCATAGAATTCTAGAAAATGTCCTTCTCTGTATCCCATTATGCAGCTTTATGAAGATTCCAACCTTAGGATGTCAGTGATTTTTTTATCTTTGCTTAAAAAAATCAATCAGTAAATGTAAGTAACTAAAAAAGTAATTCTCTCATTGAAATAAAAATTGTCAACTCTGGTATATCAACTCTTACTCACGTAGAAAGTAATATATGTTGAGATGATTCTAGCAAAGTAATCAAGAAGGTTTTGCGTGTCCATCTTCATCTCTGCAACTTTTTGCTTATGAAGTTCAACTTCTTTGGCTAGATCTTCATCTCATTGCTTCATCACACCTATAATTCCTGTGTGCATCGTTCCTCATTTCTAGCTTTTGATCTAGAACTTCTTTGCACCTCAAAGATAACAGCAACTCCTACAATTGTAAACACAGAGTTCCGCAATAAGATCTGTAGCAGCTTGAACATCTTTCTCCTCATCCAGCGGCCTAATTGTAACATCATTTGCATGACAATTCGTCTTTTCATGGTTGTTTTGAAACGATGATTATCCTGGGCAATGTTGATGATCAAGTGGTGGAACTTATAGATTAAAATAGAGATGCAGGTAAAAAAAAAATTCTTAATGAGAACTTTTAAAATTGCAATCAAAGTTACAAAGAGAAATTAAATCGTATAACATAGACAAGTTATGTAAGAGTCGATGCCACTTATTACCCTCACGATACAAATTTTCAATGGATTCAACCGCATTGAGAATCCTCTTTCTCTTTTTAGTATGTCCATCCCTCCTCTCAACATTTCTTAAAGGAATGCTGGATTAAATTCATTTATATTCATATAATCTCTACATATCTATACCCAATACAAACTGTAATCAAAATTAGCCTCACAAAATATATAATGCAACTGGCCATGTAAAAAAAGTAGTTATATTTAACAATGCCACACATCCATGATAGAAATCATAGGTTCGAACACATAGAGGTAGTTTACACACTACACAAAAGTATGAATCAAGTCATTAGGCATGTAGCAAAATCAGAGAAATAATAATACTTAATATAATCAAATTCACCAACTTGATATAATGAAATTCGCATTAAAACTGTAGAAAGAAATGAATCAGAAACTAAATAAAAAGTGACATAGACTTAATGGGCCAAGTGAAATCCATTTTATACTCAGATCTTTTACATAATATTTCTAAATTTTTAACATTGTCGGCAGGGCAGTGTCCCCTGCTTCACTGTTTGTAAATTTATACTCAATTGTCACTGTTTTGCCTATTGTCCCCTACATCACCGATAAACATTGATACTCCGATAAGAGAGCACTCCATCTTTACCATCTTTTATTTCATCACTTCTTAATATACAATTCCAAATGCGTACTCTTGTCACAAATTGATACTCAAATCACTACTTAAGATACAATTCCAAAAATTAATTGATACTCCAATTAGTTTTCATACTTTTGCTTATATTCAATACACTACTAATTCTTCTACGTCGTTTCCTACATATTCCTAGTAACCAAACCAAATGCAATGGTAACTTACAACACAAAGAATGAAAGAAGAAGTGTTTCCATAATATTACTTTAGCACTGACATACTAATGAGTTTGAAAGGAATTAATTAGATTAAATATAAAGAAAAACTACAATACTTGAATGAACTTACCTTGCAAGAAAAACCAATAAGTGTTTGAGCACGCAAGTTAATATAAGTGGTACTCTTAAATTAATGAGATGAAGAGAAAATAGGAACCTTCTTATATACAAAACTGTTGTATATATGGTATCTCCTATATAAAACTGCTGCTTATATAGAAAACTGTTGCATACAAAATTGCTAAAATGCAACTACTACAGAGTAATAATTTAAGATGATATATATAGATTTAAAATAAATCGAAATAACTATGAAAGAAAATATAATCTATAATTGAAACCATACCAATAAGACCTTAACTTTTGTGCCGTATTCTTCTTGAAGTAATTATGGGCTTGGAAAGAAAGTAGTAGTACATTCATAGCTTGATCACTTACATAAATATATCTATATAGAAAGTGTGAAAGATTATAAAATATAGCCATAATACCATTTTCACATAACAAAAATGAAATAAAAATTCCAAATCAGTTTTTAATCGTACTAAGAGCCTATGATTTCCGATTAACTTCATAAGAAAAATAATGAAAAAAAGACTTTAGTAATCAGAAGATATTTGATGGTTTTATACTTGAATAAAAATGAAGAAATGGAAAGTTATCTAAAGGATCCAACTTGAAATAGAGCACTAAATACTAGGCCTAAATCTAATATCAATTAGTATGGGTAGTATTCAAAATGACCTCTAACAAAGAAAATAAAAGATGCAAACCAGTTCTCTGGCAGGTCTCTTTAATCTCTTGTGGGAGGTTTAGAGCCATTTTCTAGCAATGAGAAAATCTCTCTTGATAAATAGATTCAATGGCCCAAAATGTTGTCATCATCACATCATATTCTACTTCTGTGCTTATTAGGCTTTCCAACAATCTGTAGTAGTCAAGGTCCAAAAATCTACAGTAATCAACATGGAACCTGTAAAGCAATAGCAAACAAATGAACTATAAGAACAATATAAACCAAAGAAACTTTTGGATACCTCTCTAATTTTTGAACAGTAGTATATGGATACACAAAAGCAACTTCTGGATAACTCCACATGTGGCACACCTATCCATGAGGACGTGATAAAACATTTGGATATCTCCACATGTGCTACACCTGTCCATATTTATTGTTCGCCGAAATGGCTAAGAAAATGGACAAGAAAGAAGACCTCCAAAATGGCTTGTTATCCAAGCCAAGCTTGTTACTAAATATGTGAAGGTGCTGATAAATATTTTGATGTTTCCTCTATTAAGACCTCCACAATGGCCAAGAAAAGCTCAAATAAGACTGATAGTTAAAATGCAAAAAATGAAGAAGAAGAAAAATGCATACTGATAAGTTAATAAGACTGATAAGCTCAAATAAGATTCCAAAGTTGCATAAAAGTAATCCAAGAAGCGAAAGATCGCCGATTCCGATGATGATATGTCCGATGATGGATCATATGATGAATTTTTTTTAGATAGTAAGAAGAAGAAACAAAGAGAAGCATAATTGCATTCATTGGATAATATCTTTCTCAATTGTTTTTTTACCTTTTTTCGATATTAATAATATCTTTTAATATCTAATGTGATATTTCAATTCTATTGACCGCCAACAAAAATATATTAGATAAACCAATATGCATCCGAAAAAAACCAAATGAATATTCAAATACAAAATACAGATAAGATTGTTATGAGTAGGAGCACTGATTTGTATAAAGCCTTAGACAACTAAAAAATGTTTTACATCAATTAGTCCCTGTTGGATTACTCTACAAAGGACGTCTAAGTATACCTGATTTGAGTCAACGATCTAAAAATATCTGAGTCGACTTCCAAGATTTGAACGGTGATGACCGTTAAACAATAACCAAGCATGGTTATGTTGGGATCCACAGTGACTCTAATACATATTACAATCAACATCTAGACTAAAAATAAATTCAATAAACTTTTTCATATATTAAAATCAAATGATGTTCAATATCACCACCTAATAACACAATATAAAGAACTGTGATACAGCCTAAACATAAAATTTCAATTTGAATAGACGATGTTCAATTTCTATAGTATTATATGGATATAAAGTATAGAAATATGCCACAACATATCAAGACTCAACAGATCATGATACATAGCCAAACATGATATAAATATAAAAGTATACAGAGCAAAATATGATAAAGAATCAACACGGTGAAAATATAACTCAGCAGGTCTTTATGAACCCAAATGGTGGTTGTATAATCCGTATCGGTGGTGGTAACCAAAACAGAACACAAAAACCCATAGAATGGTGCTATCACTGGTGTTAACGGTGGAATTTGCAGTGAAGCGATTTGAAAAAGTGTTACAAAGGTTATAGTTCGATCAAACCAGTTTGATAAATGTATAAATATTCTTACCAAACTCGTGTGTATTCAAGTAGTAACACTTACAAAACTCATTAATGGAATCCCTAAAACAAATGACTCTTGGATTTGAGGACTCCATACAAAATTGAACAGAATGAATAAAAATATATCAAAATTCAAAAGAAACCCTTACATTCCCAATTGATAAACAAAATCAATTCAATTAGAGTGAACTAATTAAGAAAATTACATGAATCAATTGAAACCCCAAAACAATAGTTGCATGAATGAACTAATTATAAACATATACATGAATAAATTGAAACCCCTAAGTAGAAGAGAATCCTTTTAATGTCAAGTAATAATAGTTGCAATACATGTGAAGAACTCAACTGGGAAATTCTTCAAACAGATTACCTACTTAAAGATGTAACCATGTTTGAAGAATAAATGATGAAAGAGACACGCTGAAAAAAATATCTTAAATTCCACTGAGAAAATCAAACTTGAAGCTCATTTTCAGTCAAACAAATTAAACAGGTATAAAAATCGACCCCAAACTGATTATATATACCTGATTAAATAGGTATAAAAAATTAACCCCAAACTGATTATATATACCTGATTAAACATATATCAATTAGATACTGCAACCAATCGACCCCAAATAGGATACTGCAACCAATCGACCCCAAATAGAAACAGGTATAAAAATAGAAATAAATAGATATCTGATTGGATATGTTGTACAAAGAAAAGTAATGCAATTCATAAAAATGATACCTTACTGTGTTAGTAGACAATGAAAATCAAAACAAAAAACACCCTATATGAAACAATGAGTGAGGCATTTTATTAAACACATAGTACCTAAAATATATGTGAAAACTAAAAACAATAAAGAGAATTTCCCAAATAAGAACTTGGATTCTAAAAAAATATATTTTTTGACTGTGTACGTAGCAGTTATTTTTTTACTGTGTACATTTTATCAAACCTTGCATGTGTACCTAATACTAATTTTTTGACTTAGCTAAACCTAAAAAAATAAATTACATAAATAATGACTCAGCTAAACCTAAAAACTTGTACTTGAATGTCAAATAAAATTATGCATGTAATAAAACATGAATAATATGCTTAGAAATGTCTTTAACAACTAAAAATATTACCTCATATACACATAAACATAAACAAAAACTAAAATATATAAATAGACAACATAAAAAAAGGAGTATACATGTTTAGGGTGTTAAAGTATAATCTGGTCACCTGCAAAAGAAAAAATAAATAACAAAACTCAAAAAATAATTAGATACCAAAACATAAAAATACATGTAATAAGATCTAAAACAAAATGAATAAAAATGAAGTAGATCTTAACCGAAATCAAAATGAACAAATCCCTAAATTTATCAATAGATCTTAAACAAAATCCAATCCCTAAATCGCCCCTTATTTTCAGATCAACAAAACAAATAACAAAAATAATTAGGAGATTGGGCAAATAAGTGTTGGTGTATGTGCGTGTGTGTGTATTGTAAGAGAATCGGGGGAGACTACATGTAGAGAGATGGGAGGACGGAGGATGAGAGAAGGAAAGAAGACGGATGAGAGAAGGAGAGTGAGGGTAGGCTTTGTGTTAGGGTGATGTTGTCTTGGGAAGTGAGTGGGAGAGTGAGATACGAAGCTTTCGTGATGCTTTCTTAGGAGAAGACGTTTGTACCCTTGTTTTTGAATTTGAAAGAAAGGGGGAAATAAATTAGAGTGTGTCAAAAGAGGGGGAATTCACATATTTAAGGGGAAAAAATGGTAAGAGAGGTATTTAATATCACCCATTGGATCTTTGCCTTGTTGGCTAAATCATGACCCCTACTTAGCTTATGAACTTATTGAATAGTGCCAACTATTCAACTCCTTATTATATATATATATATATATATTATCCTCTCACAAATCTATATAATCCTATAAAATGCTATACAAGCATTTAATTTTTCTTTGCATTTGGCATGTCCACATGGACACTAAATTGAAAAGAATTATAATGGATGTCTCTCTACTTAAACGAAAGACTGTCACCCGTCCATAGATCCTTTCGTTCACCTATAACTCTTGTAATCTTCTCCCAACCTTTACATCTTCCCTCTTTTCGTTTCTCTTTTCCCTCGATCTTAAAAGTTGGTAGCACAATTCCTCACTTAAACATATCCAACCCTTCTTGTTATTATTTATATTTCTTATTTGGAAAGGAAAAATTGCTTCCAACAAAACTTAGTTGTTGGAGAAGGTGAGGGTTGTGACGGAAAATAGGTTGCTTAGTGTTGATGGGAACATGTGTATGAGGAATTAGGGTGTGAGCGTGGGGATTAGTAATGGTAGCAGAAGTCAATGGGGTGTCTCGGGTTGGATGGTGGTTGAGGGCAGGTAAGGTTGGGTTTAGAAGCAGGTGATGTGGGATTGTGGGGATGTTGGTTGGAGTTAAGGGCAACCGGATGAAGCTCAAGATTGGGTTAAAAAATGGTTACTATGAGTTTAATTAGACGATGGTTATTTTGACCCTTTGGTTGGCTTAGGTAAAAGGTATCTTTAAATTATTGGGTGATTCATTACATTTCCGAGAATCGATTATTTATTTTACAAAATGTGGATTTTTTTTAAGAATCATATTCTTTTCTTCCATAACATATAATTTTTCAGTCAAAAAAATAATTTTGCTAATCTTTGAATATTTTTTGACACGAGACTTGAATCCAATTTAATGGGCGAAACTGAGTCACCACATCTTAATTTTTTGACTGGGTTGTTGGTTACACCATCAAGATCGCCCAGTACAAAGGTCGACTTTACTTTGGTTGTGATGAATCAAACAACTGTAATGAATCCAAGTCTAAGGAGTATAGATAATCATCTCTCACAATCAAAGATAAATGGAATTAATGTTCAAGTTATTATGCGATGCAGGTAATCTTAATTGAATTTGTGTTTTGTTTCGATTTGGTTGGATTGGATTTGGAAATGATGTGGTGGGTTGATTGACGATGAGACGAGATAAGGTTGCATACACATGTGATTGTTTCTCTCCTTCAGTGTTTCAAATAAAAAACAACTATCGCATATCTCATTGACAAAAGTTGAAGGCATCGTGATTTGGGTATTTAGAATCAGATTTATGTAATGTTATTTGTTTTTTGTTATGGAGTTTTCATACAAAGGTGGAAGAAATTTGGGATTTTTTTTTATGTTTACTTTTTGTGTTACATGTATTTTATCTTAAACCTCTCTCTCTCTCTCTCTCTCTCTCTCTCTCTCTCTCTCTCTCTCTCTCTCTATTACAGGTAAACCCACTGAATTGTTTGTTTTGGGTTAGTTTTTTTGAGGAATTATTTTTTGTGTTTGGATAGATAATTTTTAATTTAATTAAATACGATAATATAAGAAGACTCAAAACACGATAAGACATAATTACACGATTAAATCGAGTCATCTTTAGATATCTTTCAATGGCATATTTCTTTTTTAATAATGGTACTTATTCTAGATCAATAATTTTTTTTCCAAAGGTTATCAACATTTGTTATAAATATTTATATAGTTTTAATGGGTATATGGGAAGTTTAAATTTATTTAGTCCAGCTATCAGGCAAATAATTGTAACTATTAGTCGGCTAGAAGCTTTAATCGATTATTCTATAGTTTTTTTTGTTATGTTTAGTGTGTTAGATTACAAATTTTTTTATTTGGAAATTTCCATTTACTCCATGCTTATGAAATATTAACCTGCAGTATTTATAAACAACTTAACTACACCTTGAATCATTGATGCTCATTTAAGGATTTACATTCCAGACAATTTTTTTAGAAGTCTTTATGTTAGATATAATGGATTTATCTCTGTAGATTTTTTTGTTGTCTTTGAATATTTTTGGGAAACAATTTTCCATTTAATTTTGTATTGCTTTTATCTATATGTATATTTTCCCAAATTGAAGATAGTCTTGGACAAAAATTGAAATTATATTTTTTTAATTTGAATTAAGAGTATTTTTGGACGTTGTTCTACAATTTATTTTTGTAACTATTTATTAATTTAACGTAACGAACTAAGATTTCAACATATAAGGTTTATAAATCAAATTTATGCTTATGGTCAAATGATATATAAGATATTATAGAGAGTCCCCCAAACCAACTAAAGGGGCAGTATCAAGATGGGGAGGAAAAAGTAAACCTTGGGCTTGGGCATATGTAACCCACGTTTTTTTTCAAATGAAACGATGGCATTTGGGTGTGTTGGCACTTTAGCCAAGATTGACCTACTGAAATGTTTTCTTGTTCTTTTTATTTGTTTAAACTTTCATATTTCTTATACATCCATTTGTGTGTATGACTGGCCCATGAGGATCCCGCTCATCGTGCGTTTGTGTGTTTGAAATATGATATTAATTTGAGATTACAAAATCTTTTATATACTCTAAAATGCTTAATGTAATCTTAAATGTTGCTCATCGGATAGCCTGTCCACGTTTATTATCGCCCCCCTTTCTCTCTCTATATATACCGGTCATTTTCTACGCTTCTTTAACTCTTCCTATTTTTTATTTCTAACTCACCCATTTACTCCCACTCCCTTCCTTTAACGATATTCGTCTCCCTTCATTACTGTCATTTCCTCTCCAAAATCTCTTCATCTTCCCTCAATAAGTATATGATTCATCTACCCTAGAAAATGCATATATTAGTCTCTTCATAGTGAGACCTAACCGTTGCATTCGGCCCCTCCTAAACATAAACCCTAAAAATTCTTTGTTGCCTTTTAATATCAGCAATTATTAATTGCACAAAGTAGGGAGAGATGCAGCACGATGAGGTTACCTTTTTGTTAGAATCCATCCACCATCGAAGATGATTCCGCCGGCGGCGTTCAGAGAAGGTGAATTTCATGGTCAACAATTTATGGGCGGGTATGTTTTTATGGCTATAAAATCTGTAAGCAAAAAATAAATAAAAAGAGAACATATGTTTCTTTGATTTGTTGTGTTGTAGTTATTGGTAGTACCATACCTTTTTGTTTAGGCTTTGGTTAGTGAAATGTGATGGGTGTTTTGATTTTGATACTCATGGTTATGCCCTTTTTCTGACAATGTTTAATTAATTATGTTCCTTTCAGTTGACGTGAAGGTCTAAAAAGATATGGGTCAATGGGGAAATAGTATGATCATGGCGGTATTGTGTCTCCGTTTGAAGGGCTTAAGAGGCAAGTAAAAAATGTGATGTTTTTTTTTACGTGTTTGTTATTACATTAGTTCTTTCTTAAATTGGTGAATGATGGCATATATCACATGTTTAGAGATATATCACATTCTTATTACCTCTTTGCTAAAATGATTATGAAATTTTAATTTATAGTTGAATTTTTTTCTAAGTCCTTGCTTTTCAAATCCTCACTGTCAATTGTAAGTTACAAAATGAATAAAATTCTTCCATTGTAACCATTTACCCGTTGTTTATTATTTTCCTTCAATATCTATAGAACATTTATTAAGTTTAAGAAAAAAATTAATTTTCCACTAAAATTTATATACTCTCTACATTTTCAAGGACTATTGTTTTGGACATTTCCTTACGGTAAAATAAATTATCCAATATTTATATGTAGTTCATCACTTTAAAAATAAAGAGTAATAATTTAAATAGTAACATCGAATAAAAAGTGATAAAGAATTAAAGATACATGAAAAGGAGTGTTCAAACTAAAAATTGAATGAAGAAAAGAGTACGCGTATATATAAAATAATAATTAAAAGTGTGTATATGGGTGTATAAGGAAATTGCAATAATTAACATAGTATGCCCACATGTAATTCTTAGCAACTGCTATAGACACCCCATTCTAATACACCCTAGCCTCTCCTTAGGTCCCTAGCACCTCCATTCATCATTGCAAATCGAAGTCATACCCCAAGTACTGACCTAATAGGACATCAGGCACTCCCAGACTCTATTTGACCAAAATTCAAACTCTTCAGCTCGACCAAGACTGAATGAATCTTCGAAGGGAACTCAATCCCATTTCCAACGGTCCGTCCCGTGTGCGGTTCTGACTTATATTGCAGATGAACGACCCGTTTACCACCGAAACTCGATTAGGAGGTCACCAGACGCTCCTAGGATCCGTTTGACCAAAGTGAACTCTTAAGCTCAATTGAGACTGAATGAATCTTCGAATGTCACTAAACTCCCTTTCCAATGGTCCACCCCATGAACAATTCTGACTTACGGTACGAACGAACGAACGATCCATTTTAGTCCGAAAGGTCACGGAATGCTTCCAGGCCCCGGTTAACCAAAGTCAACTCCCCAAAATGAGTCAAACTCATTGTAATGTTGAATTAAATCTCCTAACCTTTCTAATGGTCCACCTCGTGCGCTATTCGGACTTACCATGTGGATGAACGATCCGTTTGCGTCCGAAGTTTCCCCATCCAAAGGACCGACAAATGTTTGAAGACCACATTTGACCCAAAGTCAACTCCCAAACTCGGGAGAAATCCAAAGGACTTTCGAAGGTCTCTGAAATACCTTTTCGATGGTTCACCCCATGAATGATTTTGATCAACGATTTGCGCTCTATGATCGATTTTCTGAAGGAACATGAAAGACATTGCCAAACAGCATGCTCCAAGCCCTGCCTATCGGTAGTGTGCCTAAACACACCTACCAATTGGCAGGTCCAGGGATATGCCGATCGTAAATGCACCGGGCCTACAAAAATGAGGGCTCAACCTCATTTTGAAAGGAGAAAAAAAATCAGAGATCCATCACTCTGACCAAGCTCAGAAAAACCCCTCTCGAAGTCAGCGTGATTTCCACACCCAAATCTCTTTCCAACCTTCACGTTTCATTATAATTTTCATCAAACATGGTGAATTAAGTACTCTCCATCATCATCCAAGTGCAAGGGTTGCTCTCCAACATCCATGATCAAGATCTTCAAGAAGGTCCAATTTTCTCCACTCTCTCCTTAAATTCTCCTAAATTCGCATTAGTTTGTTTTGTTACTAATACTTTTATTCTCTTGTCTCACATATCTTAATATACTTTTTATCTAGTATTACTGCACATATCTTATTTTCATATAAATAAAACCCAAAAAACAAGAAAAAGTGGATTTGCTCATAAATTCCAAACGGGAATTCTCACACTTTTCTCACAACTAAAACACTTTTTTACATACACACACAAATAAGAGAAGTCCCGATTGCATTTATCGAATAAATCCCACCCCTCGTTTTGCATACGAACTACGTGAACTTTGATTCCTCTATAGGCTACGTAGGTGTCTCGGGGTAAAACTCGAGACTCGAGTGCTTTTCCTACTTTTTTCCTATTTTTTATTTTTTTTAAATCTATGCATTTATATATATATATATATATATTTGTTCTTAGTGGCGTATTATTCCACATGCGTTATTATTCCCTTATAATGATCGACACTTGGATAAACGCATAAATCCTATTTTCTAATATTATTTTTAGGAACATTCCTATGGATGACTCGCTTTATCTCTTCCATGATACAAGTCGATGATTCCTATCTCCACTACGTATACACATGCACACATATCACGGGGAAATAAAGGAAAAGGGCAACAACCCATGAGAGACCGTAAGGGTGGAATGGGTGCTTAACACCTTCCCATTTCGTAACTTAGCCTCCAGACCCTTTTCGAATCATTTTTGTTTTACATGTATCAGTATGTCTTTGAATGTTGTCCTTCGGGATGGCTCCTTTTTCTTTTGTCAGTTTTGAGTAAAATAGACTAGAGACTCTATATCTCTACATTTTTTACCTCATCAACGTCGCCGGTCGAAGCGCTCCCGAGAGGGATGTGCGGGACCCAGGATCCTCCCTCTCACCCACTGCGAGGATCGGAAAGGGGATGGCCACAGTGGCGACTCTGCTGGGGACTTTTCATTTTGAGGGCTGGACTCTATTTACATGGGTGTCATATTTGTTTATATTTCCCCCTATTTTCCATGTTCCCCTTTTTCATGTGTACCTCATACTTATGTTCCTATTCACACACTTGTAGAAAATTCTCCATGTACATTTCACACCACGTGCACCTAGGATCACATATATCCTCATGTTGCACACATCACCCATACTTAGTATACCATTGGTACTCATACTTTGCTCCCTGTTGGGCATGATCAAGAAATATACTCTCATCATAAGATACTGATAAGAGGGTCATGCATGATTAACACGATATCACCAAAGAACATTATGATTGACCAAATTTTGTCTAGTAGTTGGAGAGTCACTTCGTGATGGGCGCTGGCCCGACAGGGCACAGTCATCCTAAGCGATATGACTCACCTTCCATTGGCCAAGTACCTTCGACGTATATCTAACGGTTCCCCCGCATTGTACCTATCGACTAAAGTCATGACGGAAGGTACTTCCAAGGAATTCGTTCCCGTGCGCCGAGTATATCAAATTCTCTCTCACACATACTGTCCCCACAAGGTATATAGTGAGGCAATTCACGTACACTCAGGTATATCAAATGGGTTGTCCACACGTACCGGTTGCACTCAAAAGAAAGACGTATATCATGGAAGACACGCCCAAGGGGGAACCCTTTTCGATTCACCCAACCAAACTGCATACCCACATATAGGTGTCACGCCTAGGACACACATGTTAGATTGCCGGTTTCAACCCGAAACTCTACCAAAATTCTGGGTCGGCCTCCCGCCAAAATTTTTGCGCATTTTTAAAACGAGACCCTTCCCTGATCCTGGTTACAAGTCCAGCCATAGCTTCACACATGTTATAAATCCAAATTTTCCAGGCTCGGGTCCCGTCCGACATTTTATTTTACTTTTAGGAGAATTTAATACAAGTGAGAATATAATAATCATAATAATCATGCTGAGATCGATCTCCCAAAAAAATTTCTCCTTTCTTTATCCAAAACTCAAAAACATTTCTCCTTTATTTATCAAAAATCCAAAAATATTTCTCCTCTCTTTATAAAAAATCCAAAAACATTTCTCCTTTCTTTATAAAAAATCCAAAAATATTTTGTTTTTCAATCTAAAAAAAAAAGAAAAAAAGATGTCAAAAATATTTTCATCCTTTTTTTGAAAAAATAAATCCCATTTTGCGCCTTCTCAGGTCGATCGTATGCCCTTGGTCTGTCTTCTTATTGGCTTCGATCTTTAGTCAAATCACCCCAGTTTTCTGTCTGTTCCCCTGTTACTTATTCTGACTGTGGAATCCATCCACTTTCCATGAAGAACACATATCAAGTACCCGTTGTGCAGCTGGATGTGATGGTAGTTTTAGCTCAGCTCATGTCCAAGATTTGCAACCTTCAGACTGAAGTTTGAGAGATGCAACGAAACTAGGTTCCCGCTCCTCAAGAGACCGAGTCCCTCTTCACTAGCGCTATGGGTCCGCCCGACCCTATCCGGGTTCCCGAAGAATATCAGCACGCTTCTCGTATCCCTCATGTTAATGGGCCACCGCCTGCCCAGCTTCCAATGCCGAATCTTGCCTAGCCTAGGGCTAACTTGCCTAAGATCATTGATCCAAAAGAGGAGGAGTTGAATAAGGTTAACGAAGATCTCAAGATTCTAACTAAGAAGTTTTACCAAGTCAGAATCTCTGGGAATTACTTGGAATATACCCACATGTCTCCTTATTCTAAGACAAGGTTCCCGAGAAGTTCAAGATGCTAAATATTGAGAAATTCGGAGGAAGTGGACCCCCGATTGTTCATCTTCATAGTTATCACCGTGTTATGACTCTCCCAGGGGCTTCAAAAGAAGTGATGGACCAATTATTTTAGCAAGCTTTGAAGGATAGCACTCTCCGATGATTTTTGTCTCTCGAAGAGTCCAGAATCCGTAGCTGGGAGGATGTAGCTCGAGAATTCATGTCGCAGTACAAATATAACGAAGAGCTTGAGGTCACCCGCCGTGATTTAGAGCTTCTCAAATAGAACTCGGGGGAATTAGTCAGTAACTTCATAGCCCGATGGAGGGAAAAGGCAGCCACTATGACCAATCGACCATCCGAGGAAGAACAAGTCAACACAGTGAAAAAGAACTCCCTGCCCCAAGTCTGAGAAACTATGGGAGGATAATACTATCCCCACTTCCGAGCTCTCAGAGAAGAAGGAGTAGAAATCGAGGAAGGTCTTGCTAAAATAGAGGTTGAACCAAAGAAAGTGTTCGGACAGTTCACCCCCAGAAAATATGATAAACCTGCCAATACCACAGTCTCAACCATCAACAACATCTCTCAACCAAGTACTTCGTGGGCACTAGAAAGCCGCCATGTACCATTCCGAAAGGAATACACCTTGCTCCATGATCCCCTCTTTAAATTTTATCGAGCCTTGTTAAATCGAAACCTCATCAAACCCTTGGACCCCTATCCATTGCCCAATCCACTACCGAGAAACTTCAAGGCAGATGCCCATTGCGCCTTTCACCAAACCACTGGTCATACCACCGACCAATGCTTTCACCTTCGAAACCTAATCCAAGGTCTAATTAATCGGGGTACCATTTCCCCACCAGCGTATCCTAAGCCAAACACTACTCACAACCCACTCCCAAATCAAACTAATGCTATCTTCTTAGAGATGAACCCATAATTTGATCCCTCAACTCAAATCACACCCATACGCTCTCCCAAACCTCTCCAAACTTTCCCATATTTCCTCCTACACCCTGTTAGCCTCGTTGATCAGGCACTGTCACTCTTTACCAGATCATGCATCGTTGTCCAATCCCATTCTTAAATGGAAGCATGGAATTATCAGAAGTATTAAATCAACTCCTAGAGTTCGGGCTAAAATTGCCCTCACAGATGATCATTGATTACCAGAGGTTCAGCACACTGTTCTTGGAAGCACGTAAATGGGCCCAAAAGTCAGACAGTTGGGTGGTACCAACCGATGAAGTCATCCTAGATGACGTCATCCAGATCATGGCAGAATTATTCAGGCAAACCAACAACATTTGCAGCATGACCGAGTTACCTGATACTCTGAAATTACAAGGGCACCTGGTCCCTTCACCCTTACATATACCCAAAGAATGGGAAGACCTATATGAATAAGCCATTGAAGTGGTGGAATGCATTAAATTTATATGGAAATACATAATTATTACCACCGGATGGGGGGAAGAATTCGTAGAATCGAATGAAGAACAAGATTTCAAGAAAACTGTCCCAGTAGCCGACATGTATGGGATAGTATCATTTGAGGAGATCCTCGAAGAAATAAACAAAGTGAAAGAACAACCCTAGATTGATGAGAAAATAGGGGTCATGTTCTTCCATTCTTCAATAAATCACATGACCAGGTCAGGGAGGCATTACAAGATCCCAAGCTCACTACTAGAAAATGACAAAAGGAAGGGCGTTGAAAACCTTCCTATGCCAGAAATGACCCTCGAGGAAAGCAAGATCCTTGATCGAATGAAGAAAACTCAAGCTAACATCATTATATGGGGGCTTTTCATGTCCTCCCAACTGCACAGAAATGCTTTGATCAAGTTACTCATTGGACCCCTTGTTCCTCCTTCTACTACACTAGAAGAAGCGGTAAATTTGGTCGGATCCTTGACCTCTACCCAAATGTTATCCTTTCTGAAGAAGAAATACCCAGAGTTGGTCCAAACCACAATCATTCACTCAACATCTTTGTGCTATGGGAAAAATCGTACCACTCTCTCTTGCCGATAATGGATCCGCTTTGAATGTCTGCCCATTAAGAACCTTCAAATGCTTAGGACTGAAGGAAAGTGATCTCGCTCTAACTCCCGCTGATGTACGTGCCTATGATAATACCCATCGGGAGGTGATGGGATCCATAAAACTTATAATTGGGGCTGACCCTATAAACCCTGTCGTTGAATTCCAAGTTATTGACATCCCATCTTGTTTTAACCTGTTACTCGGACGACATTGGCTCCATAATATCAAGGGTTTGTCTTCCTCACTCCATCAGAAATTAAAGTTCTTCACTGATGGATGAGTCATTACCATTTTGGGCGATGACGATAATGCCGAGGGTGCAAGTACCAGCTATCCAGTCCTTGAGATACAGCACATGTCAAATGATACGCTTCTATCAGGATTCAAAGTTGAACCACTTCGACTCCCAGCAGTGGATGATTTTAAAGAAAGGCTTTGTCCAGAATACGACCCTCTTGGTAATGCCTATGTGATTCAGATGTTCAAAAACATTCACTTCATTCCCGGACTTGGGCTAGGTCTAGGGCAAAGACAGAAAGGGATACCTGAGCCCATTGAACTGAAGAAGGCTTTACCTCCTTGTGGTTTGGGGTATCAACCATCAGAACAAGAACTCAGAATGATCCTCCAGTCTCGACCAAAGATAAGACTAGACTGCATCCAAACTATCCTCGGTGACCCCTTGAATGGACGATTCATCAAAGAGGGTGAGGACTTCCTCTTTTGAGGCTTTTCGGAGCCATGGTATGACCATACAGACAAGAAGATGAAGCTTGGAATGGAGATCTTTTTCCAAGATAGATACCCATGGGCCGAAAGTTCCTAACACCATGTACAACTGCACATCAAAGATACCGAAGAGACTGAAGAAATTGACTTCGGAGACCCGTTCAACTCGCAGACACTGGGGCTGACACTCTGCATGGTTCATTGAAGCACTACATCACTGGATACATCCCACTTGATTAAAGTTGCTGATACACCTCTCCTCAATCGGCATGCTGCGCCGTTGTCTATCCTTGCTCAAATGTAATCGAGACCTCCTTTGATGACGTTCTCAATGCTATTTTTCCTATCAATTAAATAAACAAAGATTTTGAGTATCTTGTTGTGCCTTACATTATTGTTTCGATTCTAATCAAACTTTTGATGATGATGATTTTGCAAATGAACAATTCTTAATTTATTTAAATAAGGTTAACAACAAACAACATAACCGCATTCAAGTTAATGAAGAAGATACAGTTATTATTAATCTCATATTTTCACTCGAATTTGGATTTTCATTACGTTTTGACATATCTCAGATGTAACTGGGTTTCATTAACATCCATTTTTCTCTACCCTAATTATTTTTCTTTTTTTGATCTTTGGTATTTCTAGTGAAGGTTTTGGAAGACTAGAGTGTGTTTGGGGACTCTCATGCTCCTTTTTAAAATATGAGAAGGTTTGTTTGGTTTTTCATGTTTTCTAAAAAACTAATATCACTATTGGTTTTGTATACTTGCAGCATAGTTTATCAAGAGCTTTAAAGGTACCTGAGTGAAGAGATGTCAAAATCTGAGATTTGTCACAAGGTTTATGATTAATGATTTAGAGTTGGTGTAAAACAAATCACGATGTTTATGATTATTTGTTTTTTTTGTTTGTATACCCATTTGATTTCTCTTGATCAGTCTGTTTTTCGTTAACAGCTTCATTTAAGGATTGGGCAGTAGATTTTGTGTTTGATCAGACGTTCCTTGGAACTTGCCTAATTACTTGCGTCCATTTTTATTATAAACTAAAGGTTTTTTGGTTCATACATAAAAAACCCATACTTTTGTTTTAATTTTATTTTTATAGATTTAAACACATAAATACCTAGACTCGTACCAATAATATTGTCTACTACCCTTGCTTTAGACAAATTTTTGCAATTTATGTTACAATTTTGGAGTTCTAAATTCTAATATTATTTTCATTTCTTTACCAGTTATTAAATCTTCTTAGAAACCATAACGAATTACTCTATGCTCTCTATCATTTTTCTTCCTATGTTTCTATATTATCAGGGTTAAAAACCTCATTTTATTTTTAATTTACGTTTTTTAATTTTTCAAAAGGACAATTTTGTGATTTATAAGGTTGATGATTATTACCAAAATCAACTTGCCATTTTGTCAACTGGTTTAAAAATTTGTGATTTTTATGTCTTAGACCCAAATATGCAAAATAATGGGTTGAATACGTAATGATGTTTCTATATAAAATATGGTGCTGAATAAATTGTCCAAAGGTTATCCGTTCATTGAAGGAATGTTTTTTTCCCTTACTTTTATCATGTTTGATACATGTTCCATGTGTAAATGTTCTAGATATTCAATTCAAATTCCTTTGATTCGTTAGTTAGTATGTAATGTGTTTTTATACTCTCTGTTGCCTATCTTCTTCTCCCTTTATTTTTTAATTCAAGTACAAGGTGCTTTGTTTGTGTGCCAATATCCCTGCTATTTATACATAAATCTAATACTCATAGAGGGAGCAATGGACAACATCGGCTCTCTCTCTATCCATTTTTATTTTTATATTCTTTTTCTTCTAAAAACAAATAGAACACATCCATTTTTTTACTTTCTTTCTTACGAAATGGATAGTGCATACGTAGACTACCGATGGTGCCTCATTAATTTTGACAAAAATAGGTGAATAGATATTCTTCCCAAATCCATCCTCTTTCTTCCATTTGTAGAGGTCTTTTTTTTATTATGCTATTTTCTATTTCGTAAAATTATTTCAAATAATTATGTTTTGTACCATTTAGTATCTCAAGTAAATCTGTTTATACTTCCATCTAATGTGAATGTATTTTCATTTTTTGTATTATTGATGAATGGATTAATTTGAAACAAATTGTAATCGTGTTAGTTTTTTTCGATCTATTTGATCTTGAGATTGTCAAATGATTTCATACAGTCGAGCTGAGAAGTTAAATGGTTCAGTTTGAAGAATTATTACTGGAATAGTAATAAAATTAAGAAGATGGATGGCTTTAAAAAGGAATCTACATGAATAAATTTTGTGTTTCCATGGCTCCTCATTAATGAATCAATCTGACTTACAAACAAATAGAAAACAAAGGAGAAAGAAAAAGTACATAAGTTTTGTTACAGAAGATGCTTTGAATCCAAAAGTTACAAATTTGGCCTAGCTTCTTATTTTCCTATTCATAAGCGCAAACTAAAAAAAATTATTATCCTCTTTCTTCCTTTACTTATTACTATCAATTAAGATTACTATGTATCTATTTACACTATTAGACATACAGTTGATGTTAATGAAAAAACATAATCATATTATAAAATCGATAATCAATGTGTATGTTATTTTGAGAACTAAGTATATATTTGTGACATTAAATTAATAAAATATAGGGGTTTAATTCAAAGATATTCACATTAGCAAACTAGTATGATAAGAATTAATTCATCCTATTTACAAATATTACTATCATTTATTTTGTTTGATATTTAATCTGCAGATATGTCTACTTGTGGTTGCATTAGTAGCAATAGTGGTTGTTGGAGCATACATGGGTAAACTAACCTAGAAATTTATTGTCCCCTTTTTGGATTCGAACAACAATTTTAAGAGAAAGTTTGCTAATAACACCATTATGATAACTAATTAACAGAAATTACTTGCTGGCGATTATTGGAGGAACGAATACCTTATTGCGTTAGAATAGAATATCTAAGGGCTGTTTTGAGACATGATATTAGTTTTTTTTATAGATGTTTGCCTTTTGAATTTTATGTGAAAAAATATCATAGTAACAATTAATGGAGTTGATTTTTTTTGTAAGATATGCATATAGTTTGTACGAGATCAACGATTGAGTGTCAATGATAATTTTATTGCTTAAATTATGTTCACTTTCAAGTTTTTTTACGTAACTTCGACATCATTTTTTAAAATAAATTTATAAGGTTGCTCATAATGCGATGTAAATTTAGTGGTGAAATTTGTGATACCCTGCCTAATTAATTACAGGGTGATCATTCCATAATTAATTAATTTTAGAATATCAAGTTGGTTCAGATAATGCATCACTGTCGAAAACATAAGTTTTAATTTAATATAAACTAACCACCTAATATTTAAGAACGTTGGTGTAAATATTTTATCTTGTTATTAACCATCATCATTAAAGGGTAATCTCTAAACATCACCATACATCACAATAGTATAAGGTAAGAACTAATTGAAGTAAAATAAAGAATTTGAGTAAACACATGGAGTCAAAATCCCATACAATAGTCCAATAACACGACATCAAAGTGTAAAGATAGAATAAAAACAACTCCAATTCTGTAAATGTAAAATAGGAGGGACGATATGTCCAACTGAAATGAAATGACTGATGGATAAGGAGAAATAGACTCAGAAACATCTACTGACAATATCCTTTAGCTTTCACATCAGCTAGAGCTCGGCAAATGAATCGAATATCCTAAGTCTGGTGTCCCTAGGGCTGAGCACCTAAAATAATAGAACAAGAAAATAGATTTTCAGAAAAATGGGTCAAGGCCCGAGTAGAAAACAGTTTAAATACAACAAGTGTTTAAATTGATTTAATTAGCACATATATTATCCATGTTAACTTAGCGTCATCAGTTGACATGCTCACCTCTCATCTAATGTGCACACCAAGCGAGTCTAACTACCCATACTAGTTTCATTACTCTACGTGACTATATGTAGGATAATTATTATGCCGGATAAAATATCTAAATAACTTGAAACCAATATGTTACTATTATTTAGGAATAAGTTTAAGGATGTTACAAATCACTCTCGTAGTATTATTTATTCCCAACTGGTGACCCAATAAGTATATACTTTAATAAAGTATCCAACAAGAAACACCAAATAGGAACTCAGTATACGTACATAAAATCTCACTACGTATACATACAAATATATCAATACAGTACCCATGGTTAAGAAACCCCTGGTGCTAGGCATACTCGGCAATCTAGTCCCATTGCAACGCTCATTCATAAAAGACAGCAATTTCAATCTCTCAAGAACCAATAAAACATATAGATATATTGGAGGCGAACATAGCCCCACACCGATGGGCTACACACATACTTATGGACAGATGCGACCATAAACACTTTCATTCTCATAGATACCCCGTACCTAGGTTCCATGCTCTAGTGGTACAACTCAAAATCCCCGGAAGGAACACAAGATATGGTTGTTCATAATGCATTAACCCCCGTTCGATAGCCAGTATCTAGGTATGTCATACACATGATATTCCAAGTAATAAGCATGCACACAACTTATATACATTAATACGTAATTACATAACCCTAATACTATAATTCGTAAGTAATATTAACGCCATTATTCTCCACGATATCCGTATATATATAGCCTCTCTAGGACTTACATTCTCTCTTAGGTTTTCGCACAAATTCAATACCCCGAGGACCATTACACCCAACCCGTTTGGAATTTAAGCCACTCGTTACTCACGTAGGTTAATACACTTGCTTGGATAATCCTATGATGGTTTTTAACAAGAACGGACCCTAAGAACTCATTCTATAATCTTGTTAGAAGTTCAAGGATTCTCGTTCGAATGCTTGATAGAAGTCTCGTTGGAACGAGGTCTTTGGAAGGACTTGGGCTTCTAATGAAAATTCCAAACAGGCCCACTTCTTCCCAAAATTCGATTTGCTCAAATTTCCATGCTTCAATCTCACTCCAAAGTCATCCCAATCTTAAAGAAATGTTCCTACACTATTCCAAATCACCCTAAGATAGTTTCTAATATGAATTAAAGGTCCAATCCTTCTATACTCAATTGGAATTCAACAATCTCTTTAATTTCAAATAAGTCTCTTAAATATGAACCCATAATATTAATTGTCCAAAACTCTTATTATAATTCGGGATTAAGGCATAGAATTCCCAGATTTAAATAGTCCAACCAAGGGAAAAACCTCTACATGCATACCCATCTCCAATTCATAAGGTTTCTTCACAATTGAGTCTAATTAAACCTAAGTTTTCATTGAACCAAGTTTATATCATCAAACATAAATTAACAGGAACAATATATGCTGAAAGAGAAGCAAGATAAACACTTGCCTCAGAATTAACTTCTTATTCTTGGACTGAAATTGGTATGGGAACGATCCTCTTGACACGATCTATGCACTGGTGTAATTTTTTTAGTGTGAAACCTTGAGTTCTTGGCTTAGGGCTCGAATGGAGTCTTATTCTTCCTTAGTTATCTCTCTCTTTTTCCCTCTTTCTCACGTAAGTTTAAACTGACATACCACAAACCCTCAATGCTTTTAATTAAACCCAATTTTTGTCCATTTAATTAATCAAAAATCCTAAAAGACTAAAATACCCCTTCGGGGTGTCGTTTTGGGCAATAAAATACTCGAGTAGTGTTTTCTCACTATTTTGACCCTTTCGGACTCTCTGGCGCACTCAAAATAGGTATTCGAGTTATAAAAATAATTTACCTTTTTAACTCCCAAATACATACCGATGATGCGACTCATACGCGCATCCCAAATAATTATATCATGACTGTTGTGTATCTCATCCCGGCCATAATATTATTTCGATAACTACTAACTCTCGTCACGCTAGTAATTATTACCATTAAATCGGATTAATTAAAAATTAAATTTTCTCCTTTTAAATTAATTACTCCCCATTTTCCATAATTTCATAATAAAATAGATATGCATAAAAATACGGGGTATTACATACTTCCTCCTAATTATAGAATTTCATCTCGAAATTCGGAAATGGAAATATACCTGGCAAGAATAGCTCTGGATAATGTTCACACATGTCATCCTCGCACTCCCTGGTTGATTCCTCAACATTATGGTTCCGCCACTGAACACGAACTAATGGTACTATCTTCGACCTCAACTTCCTCTCACTACGGTCTAGAATAACAACCGAACCCTCCTCATAGGAGCTATCAGGCAATAAGTCGATCTCCTCCAACGCAATGTGAGTATGGGCCAAATTATCTCGAAGAAATATCCTGAGTGAAGTGATATGGAACACATCATGGACCCTATGTAAGTGCTTCGGTAACCCAAGTCTATAAGCAACTCGCCCAATCCTCTCAATAATGGCGATTGGCCCTACATACCTGGGGCCAACTTTCCCTTTTTCCCCAAACGCATAATTCCCTTCATAGTATCACATAATCCCCAATGTTTAACTCTCAAAAATACTATTTGGCATCAACGTAGCTCTTCTGTCGATCCTGAGCAACCCGAATACGGCTCCGTATCAATTATATCCTTACCTAAGTATCCTGAATCACCAAAGAACCAAGTAGCGTATTGTCCCCCACCTCTAACCAACATGATGGGTAATGACAAGGTCTTCCTTATAGTTCCTCAAATGGGGCCATACCGATAGTAAGCTAGTAGGAGTTGTTATAGGCAAACTTCACCAGCGGGAGGTACTGCTCCCAACCTCCGCCAAAATTAATGATGCACATACACAACATGTCCTCTAACATCTCATTTGTTTGCTCGATCTGACCATCCATCTGCGACTGAAAGGCTGTGCTTAGTCTCAACTCCGTACCCATCACCTCCTACAAAATCTCCCAAAATCGAGACAAAAATACCTTATCTCTGTCAGATATGATATTGAGGCGCACTCTATGGAGTCTCACTATTTTTGCTATGAATATCTGGGTGTACTGTCCCATGGTGTAATCTCTCCTGGTTGGCAAAAAGTGGGCTACCTTGATCAGTTGATCCATTATCACCCATATCGAATCATGACCCCTTGGTATTGTAGGTAATCCCGATATGAACCTCTATTGGCATTAGAAGTACTGCCGGTCTCTGATGGTGAACCTTTAATAAATGAAAAGTGGCACATTTCGAGACGAACTTGACAATATCCTTCTTCATCCCACTCCACCAGTATTGTCTATGCATATGCTGGTACATCTTCTCCCCACTGGTATGTACCGTAGATCGTGAACCGTGCGACTCTGTGATCACCCCGTGCCGCAAGTCTTCACCCTCAGGAACAACCAATCTTCCATTAAAATGTAGACCCCCGTCTGAACCCATGGTGTAAGATTCGACCCCCTTTTCAAGTAGCTGCAATATCTGACTTTGGCAGAACGGATCAGTTGCCTGAGCCTGTACTACTCTCATAATAATCTGGGGTGTAACCGTCATCAAAGACATGAACGATCGATCCACCGCATCCTGGTGCCCTAACTCCTTCCATTTCATTTTCCACACTTCATCCACCTCCCCTACCGACTTATAGCTCAATGTGTCTGCTACCACGTTAGCCTTTCTAGGGTGGTATTGGATATCAAAATGACAATCCTTCACACACTCAAGCCACCGGCGCTAACGCATATTCAGCTCCTTCTGCGTGAAGAGATACAGTAATGACTTGTGATCTATGAACAAGTGAAATTTCTCCCCAAGGAGGTAATGTCCCCAAATCTGAAGTGCAAACACCACCGCCGCCAACTCTAAATCGTGGGTGTGATAATTCCTCTCGTGAGGCTTAAGCTTATGGGAAGCATAAGCTATAGCCTGATCCTCTTGCTGAAGTAAACCTCCAAGTCCTAATAAGGACACATCAGTGTATACTAGATACTCCACTCCCGACTTGGGTAATCTACCCTTCTAAGGGAAGTCCTGACGTTTGTGGCTAGTGTTGCCACAGGTGAAACATCTCCCTGGAAAAGGGTCCTACCCTCTGTCCCTACTGTCCCCGACCCTAATGGCCGTTACCACCCCTCCCTTGGCCATTTTGGCCCTATTGAACACACTATTGGCTATTTTGACCCTGCTGGCCATGTCGGAATCCTCCCTACCCATGTCTAAAACATCCTAACCTTAACCTCTTAGGATACCCTTGCTGGGAACCCTAGTCACGGTGTCTATGCTGACCCTGAACTTCATGTGCACCACTGGCACTATTTCCTCATGTCCTGCCCTACTGGATGGACTCTCATATTCGCTTAACCTCGGTCAGATGAAAATAGTGGTCCTGGTAGTGGAGTAGTGCTGCATTAACCATGTCTAAATAGGTGGCGAAAGAGAGATTGCCTATCAAATGTTGGCGGATACTCCATGTCAAACCATCCATAAAATGATGAATTTTCTTTTTCTCAGTCACGGTCTCATCCGGTACAATGTTCAGAAGGTTGATAAACTATGCCTTATATTCAGCCACGGTCTTCCCCTCCTGTTTCAAGTTCACCAATTTTCGTCTCATCTCTGTCGTGACGGTCGAGGGGAAATATTTGCGGTCAAACCACAGCCAAAAGTCTCGAATAATGAGTGTGTATCTATCCTCATCGGTGGTAATAGACTCACACCACTCTAGTGTTGCTCCCACTAACTTGAACGTGGCCAGAATCTAACTCCGCACCTTCATGCACTCATGCATCCTCAAGTGCCTCTGGATATCCTTCTTCCATTGGCTTGCTACCACCACATTAGAGCTCCTTATAAATTTTGAAGGATAAGCCTTTTGGAAGGCATCCCTAACATGTTCGTAATTTGATGAGAAGTCTTAGGCCTGAACTGGAGCCACCACCAGTGCCTAAGGTGGTGCATGTTGCACAACTATCAATGCAGTATTCACCTCTTGAGATAAAATGGAGGCAACTTCACTAGAATTCATCATACCATGAGAAGTTTCAGGCATAGGTTCAGACTGGGCATCCCCGGAAACTTTCTATGCACGTCTAGGAGGAATTTGAAAGGAGATATAAGGTTCATAATTATACAATTATTATCTCAAAGTAGCTGAAGAACGTAAAATGCATAAAGAGTACAACAATCCTTAAATATAGGGCTCTATATCAAAGGACGCTATGCGAAACATAACAAGCCAGACAAATCCTAAGGACACTAGAACCTGATGCTCTTATACCACTTGTGACACCTCGCCTAATTAATTATCGGGTGATCCCTCCATAATTAATTAATTTTAGAATATGAATTTGGTTCAGATAATGCATCACTGTCGAAAACTCAAATTTTAATTAAATAAAAACTAACCACCTAATATTTAAGAAGGTTGGTGTTAAAATTTTATCTTTTTATTAACCATCATCATTAAAGAGTTATCTCTAAATATCACCATACATCACTATAGTATAAGGTGATAACTAACTGAAGTAAAATAAAGAACTGGAGTAAACACATCCAGTCAAAATCCCATACAAGTATCCAATAACATGACATCAAAGTCTATAATGATAGAATAAAAATAATTCTAAATCTCTGAATGTAAAATAGGAGGGATGACATGTCAACCTGAAATGGAATTACTGATGGATAAGGAGAAATAGACTAAGAAACGTCTACTAACAATATCTTGTAGCTTCCACAACAGCTAAAACTCGACGAATGAATGGAATCTCCTAAGTTTCGTGTCCCTGTGGTTTATCACCCAAAATAATAGAACAAGAAAAGAGATTTTCTTAAAAACGGGTCAGAGACCGAGTAGAAAATAGTTTAAATACAACAAGTGCTTAAATTTATTTAATTAGCACATATATTATCCATGTTAACTTAGCGTGCTCACTTGAGATGCTCACCTCTCATTAATGTGCACATCTAGAGAGTCTAACTACCCAAACTAGTTTTGTCACTCTACCTGACTATATGTAGGATAATTACTATGCCGGATACAATATCTAAAAAAATTGAAACTAATATATTACTATTATTTAGGACTAGGTTTAAGGATGTTACAACTCATTCTCGTAGTACTCTTTATTCCCAACTAGTGACCCAATAAGTATATACTTTAATAAAGTAGCCAACAAGAAACACCGAATAGGAACTCAGTATACGTATATAAAATCTCACTATGTATACATACAAATAGATCAATACATCACCCATGATTAAGAAACCCCTGGTGCTAGGCATACTCGGATATCTAGTCCCATTGCAACGCTCACGCATAAAGTATAATTGGTTCAATCTCTCAAGAACCATTAAAACATATACACATATTGGAGGCGAGCATAGTCCCAAGCTGATGGGCTACGCACATACCTACGCACCCATACGACCGTCAATACTATCGTTCTCACATATAGCCCATACCTAGGTTCCATGCTCTAGTGGTAAGACTCAAAATCCCTAGAAGGTACACAATTTATGGTCATCCACAATGCGTTAACCCCCTTTCGATAGCCAGTGGCTAGGTATGTCATACACATGATATTCCAAGTAATAAGCATGCACACAACTTATATACATTAATAGGTAATTACATAACCTGAATACTATAATCCGTAAGTAATATTAACGTCATTACTCTCCACGATATCCGTCTATATATAGCCTCTCTAGCACTTACATTAACTCCTAGGTTTTTGCACAAATTCAATACCCCGAGGAACATTACACCCTTAATTTCCTAACCATTTGGAATTTAAGCCACCCGTTACTCACGTAGGTTAATACACTCGCTTGGATAATCCTAGGATGGTTTTTAACTAGAACGGACACTAAAAACACATCCTGGAATCTCGTTAGAAGTTCCAAGATTCTCGTTCGAATGAGTTCGTTCGAACGAAGTTCCCACTTCGACCGAACCTAAAAAACTCGTTAGAAGGGTCATTAGAAATTTTTTTAGAAGTCTCGTTGGAATGAGGTCGTTGGAACGACCTGGGCTAGTCTTCTATTGAAAATTCCGAATAGGCCCAGTTCTTCCCCAAATTCGATTTTCTCAAATTTCCATGCTTCAATCTCATTCCAAACTCATCCCAATCTTAAAGAAATGTTCCTACACTATTCAAAATCACCCTAAGATACTTTCTAATATGAATTAAAGGTAAAATTCTTCTATACTCAATTGGAATTCAACAATCTCTTTAATTTCAAATAAGTCTCTTAAATATGAACCCAACATTTTAATTGTCAAAAAATCTTATTATAAGTAATGATTAAGGCATAAAATCCCCAGATTTTAATACTCCAACCAAGGTCAAAACCTCTAAATGCATACCCATCTCTAATTCATAAGTTTTCTTCACAATTCAGTCTAATTAAACCTAAGTTTTCATTGCACGAAGTTTGTATCATCAAACCTAAATTAACAGGAACAATATATGCTAAAAGAGGATCAAGATAAACACTTGCCTCGGAATGAACTTCTGATTCTTGGATAGATATTGGTATGGGAGCAATCCTCTTAACACGATCTATGCGCTGGTGTAATTGTTTTTTGTGTGTAAGCTTGAGTTCTTGGCTTAGGGCTCCAATGAAGTCTTCTTCTTCCTTGATTGTCTCTCTCTTTTTCTCTCTTTATCACGTAAGTTGAAACGGATAGACTACTAACCCTCAATGCTTTTAATTAAACCCAATTTTCGTCCATTTAATTATCCAAAAATCCCAAAAGACCAAAATACCCCTCTGGGGTGTCGTTCTGGGCTAAAATGTCCCAAACTCTAAATAAAATACCCGAGTAGTGTTTTCTTACTATTTAGACCCTTCCGGACACTCTGGTGCACTCAAAATAGTCATTCGAGTTATAAAAATAATTTACCTTTTTAACCCCCCAATGCATGCCGGTGACGCGACTCATACGCGCGTCTCAAATAATTATATCATGACTGTCGTGTAACTCATCCCGACCATAATATTATTTCGATAACAACTAACTCTCATCACTCTAGTAATTATTACCATTAAATCGGATTAATTACAAATTAAATTTTCTCCCTTTAAATTAATTAATCCCTATTTTCCATAATTTCATAATAAAATAAATATGCGTAAAAATATGGGGTATTACAAAAGTGGATTTCTTTCTTTGAATGTTGGGTTAAATTATCGACATGTTGATGACACTTTTTGTTAATAAGTGCCATAGACATGTGTAGTATGTGTTCCCAAGGTGCAAAAATTCTCAGACATACATGGGATACTCGATTAAGATACTATTTTATATTTATATTGTTTACAATTTTGTTGACGGTTAAACATAAACGAGTATTATTATTGTGGATTTTGGTTGTTATTAATTACAATGCTATTAATATTTTTTTTGTTGGTTTATGTAATGTTCGGGATAGACTATTTGTATAAATAAGTAGTTTTGGTTTCTTAAACTGGTGGATATTCCTATAAATAAATGTTACTTTGCCTAAATTTAATAAATCATGTACACATTTTTGTGTTTTATAATAAATTCTATGATTAAAAGAATGTGTTATACTTTTGCAAAGTTTGAATCAAGGAACACATATACATGAAAGTTGATGAGTTGGGGAATTCATTTATTGACATTTTCATCACACCACTGTAAATCATTATTTAGTTTTCCCTATATATTTAGTAACAATTGTATTAAAATAATGTCTTCCATGCGATATAATCATGTAACTATTAATAATATAGTAATAATTAGATGAATAGTATAAAAGAGTTAAGTTACATGTAACATTTATGCACTTATATATATTGGGCAATGGTATTTAGATATTTTGTTGAGGAATGATATTTTTCCCGTATTACGAATACGTAATTTATAAATTTTTGTCGTTTCGTGATTACGTACGTTGATATTTTTTCGCCGTGCCTTTAGGAATGGGTATCAACTACTATATATATATATATATATATATATTATACACGTCAAGTATCCATACTTATATATCACACACTATATAAGTATAACAACCATCCCTTGGTGATATAACTCAATGTATGCAATCTCTTAGTGCTATCATCTTCCAGGGAATACTCACACATCATCCCGGGTACAATCCATCAGACTCTCAAATCGACTTGGCAAAAACTAAATCACACACCGATATATTTAAAATCACATCATATATATATTGTCTCTGTACCAGTATATATATATACACATTTATATCATATCCGACCATCCATGCCTATCTCTTGTGGCATTTGCCTAGAATCCCGAATATCAATTCGTATAGATTAATAAGTATACACACGACTTATTTTAATCCCATAAGTATTTACTCACTTATGATACATTTCTTACATTTCTAATTTCCTCAAAGTAGCGTATCACGTCTATGTCACACCCCGCGTAATTCTAGTGTCGGCGGCCACCAAAACTAAGTCGGGCGTGAGTAATAAAATACCATTATTAGAATGAGACAGATACGAGACATATAAAATTAATCCACAAGATAAATGATTGAATCAATACCAATTGATAATAACAACAGAGCAATAAAATATCCATCGCATGCTAAAACTTTGAATGAATCCAATCTCCAATAAGGATTTGATTAAAAACTGAATAATAATCAACTGTGAATAATCCAACTGAAATCCTCTAAAAATTATGGAACTGAATGACGCAATAAAAACCCAAATGAAGTATCATAATGAATTACGACTGAAAAGAAATTCTAACTAAATAAAGCAATAAAATTAATAAACTCCAGCTGCACCTTCTATGCAACTTCTCCAAAAATTATCCTAAAAAATTTAGTTAACGCACGAGGTCAAAGCCCCGAGTATGAATACACATTACTCCCCTCAAATATGGTCCGTGAACCCAGACAGTAGCATTACACGCAATAAATATCACAACAGAGTATTTTAATTATGAATATAATTAAACGTGGGCAAGATAAATTACTAACCACCCCCAAAGATTCTGATAAAGACACACCAATATCATTTTAATTATCCTACTGTCCCAAATTGTTAATTTAATTAAATTAACCACATCTTTGATTTCTTCTCACTTTAGTATTAGGTATGTTGGTCCTCCCGCCTCGAGTGGTTATCCCACCAAAATATATTATTATAGCGGTCGTCCTTCCATGTTTGATTTGTCCACAAAAATACACATCCCCTCGTCAAAACGCTAGGTGATCCGTTCAAACAATCGACCCCTGCTGATTGATGAGGTTCCACACACGACAAGACATAAAATGTCGGCTTGCCCGTTTAAACTATCGACCCTCGCTGATTATGTTACCAATATATTTTAATACCCATTTTATTACCTAAGGTATTAAGTTCTCAGTTTATCAATTTAATAATTAACAACTAAGCCCACCTTTTTTTATCGACGTCAGATCCTCCAAATACCCCTTAGTCCCATACCTAAGGGTCCTCAAAGTACATATACGTCCTATCCTACGTACAAGTTGAATTTTTAACATGTTTAATGCCTAGGATAGCGTGAGGACGATGAAGTACAAAAAATCAGCCCACCCAGACATAATAAAGTCGTAATAATATACCTTCACTATTCCCATATCTAGAAGGCGAAGATCATCAAAAGTCCTACCCACTAGTCCAATACCTAAAAGGCATTCTAAAATACAGGGAGAGAAAAAATACCCAACAACCCATCGTCACAATGGCAATTTAATAATACCAACAAGTCACAAAAACAAGCATAATTAATCAGCGTATAAAACTACGCATAATATTCCAATTCAATAAAATTACAATTTAATTATCACATCGTCATAAACATCCAATTAATCCCATTTTATTATTTTAATTTAAATACAACGATATTTCATCATTAATACATCATATTTTCAATTTCATTATCTTTACACAATTTACATGAGTTACACGTCCCCAAAATTCATTTAATTCAAAACCAAGGTTTTTCTACATGCAACCTATAGCAATAAAACCCAAAATCCACTCATCAATCCTACGTACCAAAGGGTTATGAATATTATTCAAAATAAAAGATTTAATAAAAATAGTCCCATAAATAGTGTTTACTTTTCCTAATTAAGTCAATACTTTCTTTTATGAAAAACATGATTAAAGGTTTGGGTAATACTTTAAATGTATAATACCAAAGGAAAGGAATAGAGTATTCATGCCTGAGATTAAGTTAAAGAAGTATTGGTAGCACGGTTGGATTACTCTCTAAAAATTAACAAAGAAGTGTTCTTTGCCAAGCTTGATTAACCCCAATTAAGCCTTCCAAAACTTGTGGCAAAAACATGATTGTGTAGGAGGTTGATGATTATGTAGGAGAGGAAATTTTTTTGGAAGAGTTCTCTGGTGAAAAACTTGTGAAAAAGTGATTATGAGAAGTCCTCCCACGAATTTTTAGTCGTATATACCAATTAAGAATCCTAGACCAACTAAAACTCCAAAAAAATTAACTCACCGACTCAAAATCAGGGAATAGTCGATCGATCGACTCCCAAGGTTGATCGATCGACCATACAGGTCTGGCGACAGTTCCCCCACAAAATGCCTATAAGGAAAAAATAATAAAAATCTTGTAAAAAATCCATTTTAAATCCGATTTCAATTCCGCTTGAAGTTCCATTCTTCTAATATTAAAATCAACACATTTAACTAATAAAAATTCATTAATCCAAAAAAAAAATTCTCGAATATTCTAATTAATTAATTAATTAAAAACATGGGGTGTTACATACTTTCCCACTAGCAAAGAATTTTTTCCTCGAAATTAGACAAAGCGTACACATCAAAAATAAATTATGAAACGTAAAAATAAGGCTCACGTATGCCTACTCGTAGAATGCCACAATTGGACGCCCATAAACCTAATCCTATGCGCACCTACTCCTTGTACCCCAAAATAATATATATATATATATATATCCTACCACATATATATACATACGAAACTATGAAAATAAGGACGTGCCACGCGCTCTCGAAAATCACCACTCGATGCTATCTCCGATAATCTTCACAACCCTAAATCCTCAAATCTAATCACCTTGCTGCATTAAGATAAGACATACCCAAATTTCATACTAACAATCTCACACACAAAATATCGTCTCCGAAAATCAACTCGAAAGATCCTCACACCAAGATTACTAATTCTAAATTGGATGCCTACAACGTCTTTAATACCAAACTTCATATCTCCAAGAAACACATATAACAAGTATGCTAGACCCTCTACATTAAGGAGTGATAATCAATAAATGGATCGCTGATCGATAATACGTAAGCTAAATGGACTCATAACCTACGAGACCTATGACCATGCTCTGATACCATCTGTCACACCCCGCATAATTCTAACGTCGGCCGCCACCAGAACTAAGCCGTGCGTGAGTAAATAAACTACCATTCTTAGAATGAGACATATATGAGACACATAAAATTAATGCACAAGATAAATTAATGAATAAATTCAAATTCATAATAATAACAGAGCGATAAAAGATCCATCACATGCTAAAGCATCGAATGAATCAAATCTCCAATAATGATTAAATTAAAAACTGAATAATAATCAACTTTGAATAATCCAACTAAAATTCTTTAACAACTTTGCAACCGAATGACCCAATAAAAACCCAAATGAAATCTCATAATGAATTACGGCTGAAAAGAAAGTCTAACTAAATAAAGCAATGTAATGAATAAACTCCAGTTGCTCCTCCAAATGATAAAGTCCGATAATTCTATGTAGCTTCTCAAAAAAATATCCTCAAAAAGTTAGTCAACGCATGAGGTCAGAGCCCCGAGCATGAATACACACTACTACCCTTAAATAGGGTTCATGAACCCAGACAATAACATTATACGCAATAAATATCACAATAAAATATTTTAATTACTAATATAATTAAACACGGGCAAGATAAGACACACAAATATATTTTAATTATCCCACAATCTCAAATTGCTAATTTAATTAAATTAACCACATGTATGATTTCTTCTCACTTTATTATTAGTTATGGTGGTCCTCCCGCTGTGGGTTGTTCTCCCAGCAAAATATAATATTATAGCGGCCCTCCCGCCACGGGTGATTTCTCCATCAAAATACACATCCCCTCGTCAAAACATCGACTGATTAGTTGAAACTGTCGACCCCTGCTGATTGAGATGGTTCCACACATGATGCGACATAAAGTGCTGGCAGACTCGTTTAAACTGTCGGACCCCGCTGATTATATCGCCAATATATATTTTAATATCTGTTTTATAATCGTACTTATTATGTTCCCAATTTCTCAATTTAATAATTAAAAACTTAGCCCACCCTTTTTTATCGATGTGAGATCCTCAAAATACCCATTAGTCCCATATCTAATGGTCCTCAAAGTACATATACGTCCTATCCTATGTATGAGATGAATTTCCAGTATTTACTCATCCTAGTCTCATGCCTAGTCTAGTGTGACGATAATAAAGTATCAAAAATTAGCCCACCCCCGACATAATAAAGTTGTAATAGTCTACTCTCACTAGTCCCACACCTAGAAGGTGTAAATCATCAAAAGTCCTACCCACGAGTCCCATACCTATAAGGAACCCTAAAATATAAGGAGAGAAAAAATACTCAACAACTCGTCGTCACAATGACTATTTAATAATAGCAACAAGTCACACAAACAAGCATAATTAATCAGCGTATAAAACTACGCATAATAGTCCAATTCAATTAAATTATAATTTAAGTATCACGTCGTCATAAACACCCAATTAATCCCATTTAATTATTTTAATTTAAATACACCGAGCTTTCATCATTAATACATCATATTTCCAATTTCATTATCTCTACGCAATTTACACTAGTTATACATCCCCAAAATTCATTTAATTCAAAACCAAGGTTTTTCTACAGGCAACCTATACCAATAAAACCCAAAATCCACTCATCAATCCTACGTACCCAAGGGTAATGAATATTATTCAGATTAAAATATTTAATAAAAATAGTCCCATAATTAGTGTCCACTTTTCCTAATTAAGTCACTACTTTCTTTTAAGAAAAACATGATTAATGTGACACCCCGCCTAATTAATTACCGGGTGATCAGTCCATAATTAATTAATTTTAAAATCTCAAGTTGGTTAAGATAATGCATCACTGTCGAAAACTCAAATTTTAATTTAATAAAACGAACCACCTAATATTTAAAAAGGCTGGTGTCAAAATTTTATCTTGTTATTAACCATCAACATCAAAGTGAATATATAAAGTTGTCATCATACATCATAATAGCATAAAGAAAACTGACTGAATATAAATAAGGAACTGGAGCAACACATCCAGTCAAATCCCATGCAATAATCCAATGACAAGAAATTAAAGTCTGCTGATGAAATAAAAAAACTCTATATCTTTGAATGTAAATAGGAGGGATGACATGTCCAACTGAAATAGAAAACTGATAGACAAGGATCAATAGACTTAGAAACGTCTACTAGAAATATCCTGTAGCTTCCACAGCAGCTACAACTCGCCAAATGAATGGAAACCTGTAAGTCTGCTGTCCCTGTGGCTGAGCACCTAAAATAATAGAACACGAGAAGAGATTTGCAGAAAAACGGATCAGATCCTGAGTAGAAAACAGTTTAAATATAGCAAGTGCGTAAATTGATTTAATTAGCACATATATTATCAATGTTAACTTAGCGTACTCACTTGAGATGTTCACCACTCATCTAATGTGCAAACCTAGAGAGTCTAACTACCCATACTAGTCTCATGACTCTACTTGACTTTATATAGGATAATCACTATGCCTGATGGAATAACTAATAACCCGCAACCAATATATTATTATTATTTAAGAATAGGTTTAAGGATGTTATAATTCATTCTATTATCATTCTATTCCCAAATGGTGACCCAATAAGTATATACTTTAATAAAGTAACCAACAAGAAACAAATAATGGAACTTAGTATACATATATAAAATCTCACTATGTATACATAGAACAATATTTATACAACACCATTGGGTAAGAAACCCCCGGTGCTAAGCATACTCGGCTATCTACTCCCATTGCAATGCTCACGCACAAAGGACAACATGTTTGATCTCTCAAGAACCAATGAAACATATACACATATTGTAGCCAAACATAATCCCAAGATGATGGGCTACGAACATACCTACGCACCTATACTACTGTCATTACTATCATTCTCACAGATAGCCCGTACCTAGGTTCCATGCTCTAGTGGTACGACTCAAAATCCCCATAAGGCACACAAGATATGATCGTCCACAACGCATTAACCCCCGTTCGATAGCCAGTAGCTAGGTCTGTCATACACATGATATTCCGAGTAATACGCATGCACGCAACTTATACTTATTAATTGGTAATCACATAACCCAAATACTATAATCTGTAAGTACTATTAACGCCATTACTCTCCTCGATACTCGTATATATATATAGCCTCTCTAGGACTTACATCCCCTCATAGGTTTCCACACAAATTCACTACCCCAAGTACCATTACCCTTTAATTCCTTAACACTTTAGAAATTTAAGCCACCCATTACTCACGAAGGTGAATACACTTATATAGATAACCCTCGGAAGGTTTCTAACCAAATATATCCTAAAAACCCATTCTAGAATTTCGTTAGAAGTTCTAGGATTCTCGTTCGAACGAGTTCATTTGAACGAAGTTTCCACTTCAAACGAACTCAGCAACTCGTTAGAAAGGTCGTTGGAAATATTGTTAGAAGTCTTGATCGGACGAGGTCTTTCGAATGACCTGGGCAGGTCTTCTAACGAAAATTCCAAACAGACCCAGTTCTTCCCCAACTTTGATTTTTCTCAACTTTTAATCCTAAAAAAAATGTGAATACTCAAACCAATCCAATTCAAATGTTCCTACACTAATCCCAGTCACCTTAAGACACTTTTTACCACGAATTAAAGGTCAAATCCCTATAAAATCAATCGAAATTAAGCAATCTCTTAAGCTTCCAATAATTATCTTAAATATGAACCCACAATTTTAATTGCCCAAAACTCTTATTATAATTCGTAAATAAGAAATAAAATTTCCAGATTTTAGTAGACTAAACCAGGGCAAGACCTCTACATGCATACCCATCTCCAATTAATAAGTTTTCTTCATCATTTAGTCTAATTAAACCTAAGTTTTCCTTGGTCAAAATCTATATCATCAAACCTAAATTACAGGAACAATATATGCTAAAAGAGGAGCAAGATAAACACTTGCCTCGAAATGAACTTCTGATTATTGGACTAAAATTGGAATGGGGCTGATCCTCTTAACCCGATCAACACGCGGGTGTAATTTTTGGAGTGTAAGCTTGAGTTCTTGGCTTAGGGCTCCAATGGAGTCTTATTATTCCTTGGATCTCTCTCTCCCTTTTCTCTCTTCCTCACGTAAGTTGAAACAGACAACCCACTAACCCTCAATGTTTTTAATTAAACTCAATTTTGGTCCATTTAATTACCCAAAAATCCCAAAAGACCAAAATACCACTCTGGGGTGTCGTTTCGGGCTAAAATTTCCTGGACTCCAATGTAAATACCCGAGTAGTGTTTTCTGATTATTTCGACCCTTTCGAATACTCTAGTGCACTCAAAGTAGTCATCCAAGTTATATAAAAATAATTTACCTTTTAAACCCCCAAATACATACTAGTGACGCGACTCATATGCGTCCCAATTATTTATAACATAATTGCCATGTATCTCATCACCGGTCATAATAATATTTCAATAACTACTAACTCTCATCACACTAGTAATTATTGTCATAAAATTGAATTAATTAAAATTAAAAAAAAATTCCCTTTAATTTAATTAATCCCCATTTTCCATAATTTCATAAAAATAAATATCCGTAAAAATACGAGGTATTACAATTAAAGGTTTGGGTAATACTTAAAGCGCATAATACCAAAAGAAAGGAATAAAGTATTCAAGCCTGAGATTAAGTTGAAGCAAAACTGGTAGCACGGTTGGATTCCTCTCGAAAAATTAACAAAGAAGTGTTCTTTAACAAACTTGATTAAACCCCAATTAAGTTGTCCAAAACATGTGACAAAAACTTGATTATGTAGGAGGTTGATGATTATGGAGGAGAGGAAATTTTTTTAGAAGAGTTATTTGGAGAAAAACATGTGAAAAAGTGATTATGAGACGTCCCCCACGAATTATTAGTCTTATATGCCAATTAATAAATCCTAAACTAACTCAAACTGTAAAAAATTAACTTACCGACTCAAAATCTGGGCATAGTCGATTGATCGACTCCCAGCGTCGATCGATGGACCCTACAGGTTGGGCGACAGTTCCCCCACAAAATGCATATAAGTCAAAAATAATAAAAACCTTATAAAAACTCTTTTTTAAATTCGATTTTAATTTTTCTTAAAGTTATATTCTTCTAATACTAAGCCAACATATTTAACTAATAAAAAATTCTTAAATCCAAAAATTTATTTATCTCTAATATTCCAATTAATTAATTAATTAGTTAAAAACACAAGGTGTTACAGTTTAGCTAGTATTCTTATATCAGCTTATTCCCATGTTAGGATATATATATATATATATATATATATATTCTACACTCATAAATATATATGTACGAACCCGCTGAATAATTCCTTGAATGTCGTTCGTCCCAAACATTCCCAAATTTAAACCCCGGACTCGAGACTTATATGACACCCATTTACTATTTTAGATGTCCTCGCACTCTATTTAGGATCCCCTAATATCTATCTCCAAAAGGAATTCATCTCCAATCCTTTTTAGGCTAAGAAAAACTTTTTAGATTTTCTGACTAAAACGGACCGAATCAGTTTCCAAGAAAAATGAACCCATTCGGTCATCAGAACTAACCGATTACCAAGAAAAATAGATCGGTCCGATCGGTCGAGATTTATGCTTTTGCCAAAATTCACTCTTATACTCATCCAACCAAAATTCTATGGATTCTAACATCACCAAACCACATTAATAACATCTACACACTATGATTTAGCCAACATACAGAGTTATTATTGGGATTCATCGATTGATCTAAGAATAAAACCTTAATTCCATTAAACCCACCATTTTCATTTCTTCCAATTTTCTCACCAAAGATTTTACCTTTAACATGGATTTTAGCTTAGATTCCATTTAAGATTATTATCTCACCAATTTTTATGAAATCATCTTCCACAACCCATTTTTCTGCAAGAATCCCAAACCCAAAATATTATATTCTTCATCAATAAATATAATATGAAAAATAAACACACTTAAATCATCAAAGCACGTTCAATACTTGACTGTTTGTATAAATCCTACGATCTCCTGCTGGAATCCACCGAAGGTTGGCCGGAAATCTTCTCTTTTCTCCCTTTCTTCCTTCTTTCTCTTCTTTCTTATTTCTTTCTCTTTTCTCTCTTTCTCGCGTGGGTTATAAGAGAGAACAAGGGTTTATCCCTTATAAGATGAACAAATGTGAGTCCTTACTAATCCAAAAAGTCCTCGGAACCTAAACACTACCCCGAGTACTCTATTCTGACTATCTCGGCCCTTCTGAGACCATTTGTGCACTCAAACTTTCCCTCCGAGTCACTCAATAAAAAATTCATGTCTTAAGCCCAACACATTACCACACGTGTTCTTCATATAAAATAATATCACATGTTGCTTTTATTCACCTGCGACATGAAATATAATTAGTCCATCATTTATTTTAAATTCTCAATTTATTAAATTTCACCCACTCATGTAATTAAAATATCGATAAAAGTACGGGGCATTACACAATGTGACCCAAATGAATCGACCGCGTAGTCATGGGACGCCCAATTTGAGAGCACTAACAAAATTTGCAGATTGTTAGACTTAGGCTTAAAAACTTATTGTCAAAGGGTGAGAATGTAAACTATCAACTAGATGGCCCCATGAGAAGCACGAACACCTCACATGGGACCAATATAACCCGAAGCAACAGACCCTGTAGTCATGGGATCCTTGGTTTGAGAGAAAGACCAAAACTTGTAGACTGTTAGACTTGGATAAAAAAGGATATCAAAGGGTGAGAACTAAAAATTACTACTAGGATGAACCATGAGAGGCACAAACACCTTTACAGGACCAATGTGACCCGTAGAAACTCAACGCGTGGTTGTTGTACCTCCAGTTTGAGAGCACAACCCAAATTTGCAAACATTTAGACTTAGGCTTAAAAACATTTATTGAGAGGGTGAGAATGTAAAACAACCACTAAATGACCCCGTCAGAGGCACAAATAACTCGCACGGGACCAATGTAACCCACAAGAACCGACCGCGTAGTAACGGGACCCCCTATTTAAGAGCACAACCAAAAATTGCAAGATGTTAGACTTAGGCTTAGAAACATGTCGTCAGAGGATGAGAACGTAAAGAAAAACCTAAAAGGCCCTCGGAGAAGCACAAACACTTCTCACGAGAGTAATGTGACCCGCAACAACTGTCCGCGTAGTCATGGGACCCCAAGTTTGGGAGCACGACCAAAATTTCCAAACATTTTGACATAGGCTTAAAAACATGTCTTGAGAGGGTGAGATTGTAAAACAACCAGTAAAAGACCCCGTCAGAGGTACAAACAACTCTCACGGGACCAATGTAATGCGCAGGAACCAAAAGTGTAGTCACAGGACCCCCGATTTGAGAGCATGACCAAAATATGCAAACTGAGAGACTTAGGCTTCAAAACATATCGTTAAAGGGTGAGAACGTAAAACGGACACTAGTCGGCCCCGTGAGTTGTACGAACATCTCCCACGGAACTTGTCTCCTGGAACTTGTGTAAGCTTCAGGAATAAATCGCGTAATCATAGGACCCCAAGTTTGAGATCACGACCAAAATTTGTAAATTGTTAGACGTAGGCTTAAAAACCTACTGTCAAAGGGTGAGAATGTAAAACATCCCATAGATGACTCCATGAGAGGTACAAAAACCTTGTGCGGGGCCAATATATCCAACAAAAATTGATCGCGTAGTCATGGGACCCTCGATTTGAGGGCACGACCATATTTTCCAAACTGTTAGACATAAGCTAAAAAATATGCTATAAGAGGGTAAGGATGTAAAACCACCACTAAACGGCCCCGTGAGAGGTAGAACACCTCTCACTGGACCAATGTCACCTTCAGGAATCGTGCGCAGAGTCACGAGACCCCCGATTTGAGAACACGATCAAAATTTTCAAACTAATAGACTCAGGCTTAAAAATATGTCATCAGAGGGTGAAAATGTAAAATAACCATTAGACATCTCCATGAGAGGCATGCATGCCTTGCACGAGACTAATGTAACCCGCCGAAACCCACCACATAGTCACGCCCCCTTCCCCCGTTTGAGAGCATGACCAAAATTTACAAACTGTTAGAATTAAGCTTAAAAACATATCGTTAAATGGTCAAAATGTAAAATAACCACTAGATGGCCCCGTAAGAGACTCGAACACCTCATACAGGACTAATATAACCCATATAAATAAATCGTGTAGTCACAGGGAACCCGATTTTAGAGCACGACCAAAATTTACAAATTGTTAGTCATAGGCTTAAAACATCCCGTCAAAGACTAAAAACATAAAACAATAACTAGACGGCACTGTAAGAAGCACAAACACTTCACATGGTACCAATGCAACTTGCAGGAACATACCGCGTTGTCACAGGACCCCCAATTAGAGAAGACGACAAAAATTTACAAAACATCAGACTTAGGCTTAAAACATGCCGTCAGAAGGTGAGAACTTCAAACAACCACTAAATGGCCCCGTGACAGGCAAAAAAACCTCGTGAGGGACCAATGTAATCCTAAAAAACTGATCGCATAGTCATGGGACCCCCGATTTGAGAGCATAACCTAAATTTGCAAATTGTTAGACTTAGGCCTAATAACATGCCGTTGGAGGGTGAGAACATAAAACAACCACTAGACGGACCTGTGAGATGCACGGACACCTTGGATGGGACTAATGTTACCTGTAAGAGCCAACCGCATATTGATGGGACCCCCTGTTTGAGAGTACGACCAAAATTTTCAAACTGTTAGACCTATGCTTAAAAAAATGTTATCAAAGGGTGAGAATGTAAAACAATCACTAAATGTCCCCATGATGGGCATGAACAACTCTTATAGGAGTAATGTAATGCAAAGGAATCGACTATATAGTCACGGGACCGCCAGTTTGAGAGCACAACCAAAATATACAAGCTGTTAGAGTAAGTCTTAAAAACATTCCGTCGGAGGGTGGTAATGTAAAACTTCCACTATAGGACCGATAAGAAACACTAACACCTCACATGGGACTAATGTAACCCACAAGAACTGACTGCGTAGTCATGGGACCCCCAGTTTGAGAGAACGAACAAAATTTGTAAACTTTTAGAATTTATCTTAAAAGCGTGCCATCGGAGGGTGAGAACATAATACAAATACTAGATGACCCTGTGAGTGGAATGAACACCTCACACAGGACTAATGTAACCCGCAAGAACTCATCGCTTAGTCACCAGATCCTTCGTTTGAGGGCACGACCAAAATTTTCCAACTATTAAACTTAGGCTTCAAAACATGTAGCCCAAGGGTGAGAACGTGAAACAAAAACTATACGGCCCCCTAGGGCACGAGCATCTCGTAAGGGACTAATGTTACCCGTAGGAACCGACCGCTTAGTCACCGGATGCACGGTGTGAGATCACAAGGAAAATTTGCTAGCCATTAAAGATAGGCTTAAAAACACGCCATCAAAGGGTGAGAATGGTAAATAACTAGTAGACAACCCCGTGAGAGGCACGAGAACCTCGAACGGGACTAATGTAACAGACAAGAATTTGCAAACCATTAGACTCAGGTTTAAAACATGTCGTCAAAGGGTGAGAACGTAAATTAGCCACTAGACGGCCCCGGGAGAGGCATGAACACCTCACACAAAAACCAATGTAACCCGTAGGAACCAACCGCATGGTCATGGGACCAAAAGTTTGAGAGCACGACCAAAATTTTGAAGCAATTAGACTTAGGCTTAAAAACATGCCGTCAAAGGGTGAGAATGTAAAACGACCATTAGACGGCCCCATGAGTGGTACGAACACCTCGCAAAGTACCAATGTAAGCCGTAGGAACCAATCGAATAGTCACAGGACCATCGGTTTGAGATCACAAGAAAAGTTTGCAACCTCCGAAACTTAGGTTTAAAAACCTTCCGTCAAAAGGTGAGAATGTATAACATCCCATAGACGGCTCCGTGAGAGGCACGGACACCTTGCACTAGACCAATGTATCCCGCAGGAATCGACCACGTAGTCACGGGACCCTAGATTTGTGGGCATGACCAAAATTTTAAAACTATTAGACATAGGCTTAAAAACATATTGTCATTGGGTTAGAATGTGAAACGACCACTAAACAACCCCATAAGAGGAAGGAACACAAAGCACAAGACCACTGTAATCCCCAGGAACATAGCGCATAGTCACGGGACCTCCGGTTTGAGAGCATCACCGAAACTTTCAAACTATTATACTTAGTCTTAAAAACATTTTGTAAGAGGGTGAGAATGTAAAATAGCAACTAGATGGCCCCGTGAGAGGCACGAACACCTCACAAGGGACTAATGTAACCCCCAGGAACTGACCACGTTGTCATGCACCCTTTCCTCATTTGAGAGCATGGCCAAAGTATTCTAATTGTTATACTTAAGGTTAAAAACATATTGTTAAATGGTAGACACGTAAAACAACCACTAGATGGCCCCGTGAAAGGCTCAAACACCTCGTACATGACTAATATAACCCGCAAGAAGCGATCGCGTATTCACTAGAATCCCGATTTTATAGCACGACCAAAATTTGCAAACTATTAGAACTAGGCTTAAAAACATGTCGTTAAGAGGTGATAATGTAAACCAACCACTCGACGATCATGTGAGAGACACGAGCACCTCATACGAGAATAATGTAACCCGCAAGAATGGACCGCATAGTGACGAGTTGCCCGATTTGAGAGCACGACCAAAATTTACAAAACCATTAGATTTACGTTTAAAAAATGTCGTCAGAGCGTGAAAACATAAATCAACCACTAGACGACCCCGTGAGAGGCACAAACAATGTGCATGGGACCAATGTAACTCGGAGAACCGACCGTGCAGTCACAAGACCCTCGGTTTAAAAGCATGAACAAAGTTTGTAAAATGTTAGGTTTAAAAAATGCCTTTAGAGGTTAAGAACGTCAAACAACCACTAAGTAGACCTGTGACAATCACGAACACCTTGCACGGGACCAACGTAACTAGCAGAAACCGACCGCGTAGTCGCAGGACCGCCAATTTTTGAGAATGACAAAAATTTGCAAACTATTAGACTTAGGCTTAAGAAAACGAGATCAAAGGGTGAGAACGGATAACAACCACAATATGGACTCATGAGAGACATGAACACCTTGCACTGGACTAATGTAACCCGCAAGAACCAACCGCATTGTCATGGGACCCCCGGATGGAGAGCACAACCAAAATTTGCAAACAATTAGGCTTAGGTTTTTAAAACATTTCGTCGGAGGGTGAGAACATTAAAATAACCACTACGCGGCCCTGTGAGATGCACAAACACCTTGCACGGGACTAATGTAACGTGCAAAAACCATCTGAATAATGAGAGGACACCGATTTGAGAGCATGAACAAAATTCACAAACTGTTAGACCTATGATGAAAACATGTAATCAAAGTACGAGAATGTAAAAAAACCACTAGACAGCCCCATGATATGCATGGAGACTTGTAACATGACTAATATAACCAGCAGGAGCAAATCGTGTAGTCACATGATCGTCGATTTGAGAGCACGACCAAAATATGAAAACTGTTAGACATAGGTTGTCAGAGGGTGGGAATGTAAAACAACTCCAATAGGTCCCCATGAAAGACATGTACACCTCACATTGGACTAATGTTACCCGCAACAACCAATCGTGTAGTCACGGGAGCCCCACTTTGAGAGCATGATAAAAATTTGTAAATTTTTAGACTTAAGCTTAAAAGCATGCCCTCAGATGGTGAGAACGTAATACAGCCATTAGAGGGCCCCATGAGTGCTGCAAACACCTTGAACATGACTAATGTATCCAGCAAGAACAAACCGCATAGTCACAAGACCCCCAGTTTGAAAGCATGACCAAAATTTACAAATTATAACACTTTGGCTTCTAAACATTCCGTCAAAGGGTGATAACGTAAAAAAAAACTAGAGGGCCCCTTGAGACGAATGAACATCTCACATGAGACTAATGTAACCCACAGGAACTGACCGCGTAGTCACAGGACGCATGGTTTGAGAGCATGACCAAAATTTGCAATCCATTAGACTTAGGCATAAAACATGACGTCAAATGGTGAGAACGTAAAACAACGACAAGAAGGCCACATGAATGGCATGAGTACCTCGCACGAGATTAATGTAATGGGAAGAACGCACTGCGTAGTCACATGATGCTTGATTTGAGAGCATGACCAAAATTTCCAAAACTATTAGCATTAGGCATAAAAAAATCCATTAAATGTTGAGAACATAACACAATGACTACACGGCCCCCTGAGAGGCACGACTACCTTGCATGCGACATACGTAACTCGAAGGAATCGACCGCATAATCACGGGACTCCCGATTTGAGATCACGACCAAACTTTGCAAACTATTAGACTTAGGCTTAAAATAAGTCTTTAGAGGCTTTAACGTAAAATAACCAATAAACGTCCTTGTGAAAGGAATGATCACTTCTTACGGGACCAATGTAACCCATAGGAATTGACCTCCTAGTCGCAGGACCCGCGGTTTGAAAACACGACAAAAATTTGCACACTATTAGACTTATGCTTAAAAAGATGTCGTCATTGGATGAGAGCAAAAATCAGCCACAAGAAGAACCCATGAGAGGCATGAAAACCTTTCACGAGACTAATGTTACCCACAAGAATCGACCGGATAGTCACGGGACCCTCAGTGTGAGAGAATGACCAAAATTTGCAAACTGTTACACTCAGGCTTCAAAACGTGCTATCAAAGGGTGAGAACATAAAATAGAAAGTAGAGATACCCTTAAGAGGCACGAGCATCTATCATCGGACTAATGTAACCCGCAGGAATGAACCACGTAGTCATGGGACACATGATTTGAGAGCACGAGAAATTTTTTCAGACCATTAGACTTAGGCTTAAGAACATGCCGACAATGGGTGAGAACGTGAAATGAACACTAGATGTCTCAGTGAGAGGCACGAACACCTCGCACAAGACTAATGTAACCGGTAAGAATGCATCGCATTATCACAGAATGCCCAGTTTGAGAGCACGATGAAAATTTGAAAAACTGTTAAAGTTAGGCGTAAAAAATGTTGTCAAAGGGTGAGAACGTAACACAATCACTAGATGGCCCTGTAAAAGCCATGAACACCTCGGGCGGGCCAATATAACATTCAAGATCCAACCGCATATTCACGGGACACCCAGTTTTAGAGCATGGCCAAAATTTGTAAACCATTAGACTTAAGCTTAAAAAAATGCCATCAACGGTGAGAACATAAAATAACCACTCAACGGCCCCGTGAGAGGCAGGAACACCTCGCATGGAACCAATATAACCCTCAGGAATCAAGAAAATAGTCACGGGATCCCCGATTTTAGAGCACGGCTAAAATTTAAAAATTGTTAGACTTAGGATTAAAAACATGCCGTCAGAGGGTGAGAACCTAAAACAACCAATAGACGGACCCGTGAGATGCCCGAACACCTCGCACGGAACTACTGCAACTCACAGAAATCGACCACATAGTGACGGGACCCCCGATTTGAGAGCAGGACCAAAATCTGATAAATGTTAGACATATGCTTAAAAATGTGTTATCAAAGGATGAGAATGTGAAACAATCACTAGACGGCCCCATGATTGGCATGAACACCTCGTACCGGACTAATGTAACCCGCAGGAACCAACCATGTAGTCACAAGACCTCCGGTTTGAGTGCATGACCCAAATATGAAAAATGTTAGACTTACGCTTAAAAACATGTCGTCTGAGAGGGTTAATGTCAAATAACAACTAGACGGCCTCGCAAGAGGCATGGACACATAACACGGGACCACTGTAACCCGCAAGAACCAACCGCATAATCACAAGACCCCCAATTTAAGAGCGCCACCAAAATTTGCAAAATGTTATACTGAGACTTGAAAACATGCCGTCGATAGGTGAGAACATATAACAACCACTAAAAAACCCCGTAAAAGGCACTAACACATTGCTTGGTACCAATGTAACCTGCATGAATATAATGTGTAGTCATGGGCCTGTCGGTTTGAGAGCATGACCGAAATTTGCAAATTGTTAGACTTAGGCTTAAAAACATGTTGTCAGAGGATGAGAACATAAAATAGCCATTTAACAGCCCCATGAGGGGAACGATCACCTCTCATGGGAATAATGTAAACCATAGGAACTGATTGCATAGTTGAAAAAATACCACTTAAGTTATTTAATTGAAGGTTAAACTATCTAAATGGCTCCGAACAGTTTGTTGAAGAAACTCTTTTCTTAAAACAAATTTTAAACTCAAGATGCGTAAGACAATATAAATGAGTTATTTCAGGTATAGGTTTACCGGGTTTGAAAAGAAAAACATAAGGAACTTAAATCAACACAACCTCAAGAAAGGGATGAGAGGAAGAGAAAGTATACACGTACGATTTTAGAATGGGAAAATCCCACCAAATTGGGGAAACATCCACCAAGGTCTGTACACCTCAAAAGTAAAAAGTCCACTAAAATAGAGTAAGAGTTTATGAACTATATAACAATCAAGACACACAATCAGACCCAATTCTAAGTTCAGAAATATACCAACTCCTCTGAATTTTCTGATATCTCCCAAGGCTCTAATGTTGTTATTGTTCTCTCAGCTTTGTAACTCCACTCCTTTTAGCTTTACGTCGACTCAAAAGTCAAAGATCTGAATACCAATATTTTTAGTGTAGTAGTACGAAGGTGTAAGTGGAGATGTGCCCTAAATCACATGCATGCAACTCACACACACTTAATTACAGACAAAATGCAAAACACGTGACAAATATGCAGAGGAATTTCCAAAATCAATTTAAATAAAATTGTGAGACTTTGGATCTTTAAAATATCCGCAGATCGAGAGGGAATCATGTTATAAACACGAGCCAAGATTCAAAAAAAAAATTATTTGAAAATATGTACACTTATTTTAAAAAATATGAAATATATGAAAGTGTAAATACCCAATCAAGATCTCAACTAGATGTAAGTCTGAATATTCAAAGAAACTGAAATCAGAATTTTTTTTATTGTTTTATGGTTCGAAAATAACATATCAGTTTGAAAACAACAAACAAAATAAGATTTCTCAAAAGAAGAAATCAAAACTAAACAATATCTATGTGATATGTATCACGAAGATCAAATCTCAAAGTTCTATGAAAGAAAATAAGATTGAATCAACGTGATTAAGTTGGGAAAGAGATAAAGTATAGAAGAGGATAGATCTACTCGAATCTCAAACTAACTCACTCTCAAAAAAGGTTTTCTAGAAAAGTTTTAGCGGAGTTTAGTTTAGGATTTCTTATATATATCTTCTCTCTCTCTCTCTCTCTCTCTCTCTCTCTCGTCTCTTATTATTTTCTCTCAGAATTGATGCTGGCAAAAGATTTTAATCATATAACATATGGCATGTATATATAGTAAGGGATGGAAGGCTCTGGAACCACAAAGACAATCAACGGTCAAGATTGATTTTAAAAGATCGAAGTAAATCTAAGGGTTAAGAATGCACCGCTTATAAGCTAACCCTCATTGGTTAATCCAGACATTACAAATATCTGTGGCCATCCTCGATCCCCACCGCGGAGGGAGGAAGGATCCTTCGGGTCCCGCGCATCCCCTCTCGGGAGGGAGCTTCGGCTGGCATCAATTTTGTGAGGTGTGAAAAATGTAGAGAGATTCAGAGTCTCCAGTCTATTTTACTCAAAACAGACAAAGGAAAAAGAGGAAGCCACCCCGAAGGATGGCTTCCAAAGACATACTGGTGCATGCGAAACCAAAATGATTCGGAAAGGGTTCGGAGGCTTAGTTACGAAATGGGAAGGTGTTAGGCACCCATTCCGCCCTTTCGGTCTCTCATGGATATTTGCTATTTTCCTTTATGTTTCCCCCCGTGAGATGTGTGCAAGTGTATATATATATAATGGAGGTAGGAATCTTTGACTTGTATCATGGAAAAGATAAAGCGAGTGATCTGTAGGAAGATATAAAAGTAATATTAGAAAAATAAGATTTACGCGGCTACCCCTACGTTAATCGTTATAAGGTAAGGATAACGCACATGGAGTAATACATTACTAAGACTAATAATGTAAGAAAAATGTATTTAGAGAAAATAAAAAGTGAGAGTAAAAGTGATAGAAAGGACTCGAGTCTCGGGTTTTACCCCGAGACGCCTACGTAGCCTATAAAGGCATCAAAGTCCACATAGTTCGCATGTAAAGTGAGGGGTGGGGTTTAACCCATAAACCCAAAATGGAGAAATCTCTTATTTGTAGGTGTGCGTGTGTGTGTGTGTGTGTAGAAAAAGTGTTTTAGTTGTGAGAAAAGTGTGAGAATCCCTATTTGGAATTTATGAGCAAACCCTCTTTTTCTTATTTTTTGGGTTTTTATTTATATGAAAATAAGAGATGTGAAATAATACTAGATAGAAGAAAAGTGTATTTATGGTACGTGAGATGAGGTTATAAAAGTGCTAAGTAAGAAAACAAGTTATAGGGAATTCAAGAGAATTTAAGAGAGAGTTTGAGAAAGTTGGAGCTTCTTGAAGATCTTGATCTTGATCTTGAACATTGGAGAGAATCCCTTGAGCTTGGATGATGATGGAGAGTGGTTAATTCCTCAAGTTTGATGAAAGGGATGATGAAAAGTGGAAGTGAAAAAGGGATTTGGAAGTTGAAATGACGCTACCTTCGAGAGAGGTTTCTGGGATTCGTTCAGAGAGATTTCTATTAAATTTGGGATCCCCATGCAAATGAGGCCAAGGCCTCCTTTTATAGGCCCAGTGGAGTGCCGATCGGCCCTACCATGGCACTTCCTATCGGCAGGTGCCGATAGACAGGGTCTGGGACCTGCCATTTGGCAGTGCGCCTCAGGCTTTTTTGGAAAATTGGCCGCCCAGGGCAAACCATTAGTTAGAATCGCGCACAGGTCATACCGTTGGAAAGGTAATTTAGTGACCTTCGAAAGTCCTTTGTAGCGCTACCGAGTTAGGGAGTTGAATATGGGTCAAATGTGGATCGAAAACGTTTGTTGGTCTATTGGACGGGGAATCGTGCGGACGCAAATGGATCGTTCGTCTGCATGGTAAGTCCGAATCGCGCATGGGGCATACCATTGGAAAGGTTAGGAGATTTAATTTGACATTCCAAAGAGTTTGACCCGGTTTAGATAGTTGACTTTGGTCAATCGGGCCCGAGAAGCGCTCGGTGGTTTCCCAAAGTCAAACGGACCGTTCGTCCGCATGGAAAGTCGAAATTGCGCACGAGACGGACCGTCGGAAAGGGTATTCAGTGCCCTTAAAATATTCATTTAGCCTTGATCGACCTAAAGGGTTGACTTGGTGCAACAGAGCCCGGGAGCACCCGGTGGCCTCTGGGTCAGGTTTCGGACGCAAATGGATCGTTCGTCTGCATGGTAAGTCGGAATCGCGCACGGGCCCGACCGTTGGAAAGGGTATTCAGTGACCTTCGAAGATTCATTGAGTATCGGTTGAGATGAGGAGTTTGACTTTTGGGTTAAACTGAGCCGGGTGGTGCCCAATGGCTTCCAGGTCAGTACTCGGGATGTGACTTTGGTTTGCGATGATGAGTGGAGGTACTAGGGACCTAAGGAGAGTTAGGGGGTAACAGAGTGAGGTGTCTATAGAGCCCCTCGACGGGTGAGTTTGGAATAAATGATAGCTGTCGATTAGACACCGTATGATGCCTTTGAGGGAGTATGACCGATTTAGAGGGTCGAGGTATATTCGGAGGACCTAAGAAGTATGCTGGGGATAATAAATTTCGTGGATCAAAGACGAATCTACATGCCTAAGGAAGCGAGGGTGACCAATTCAGCGGATCGAGGTCGGTTTTAAGGACCTAAGGAAATAAGGATGACCAATTCTGACCCAAGAGTGGTGATGACCGAGGACCGAGGTCAATTCTGGCCTAACAAAGGTGACGATCCAAGACCGGGGTCAATTCTGACCAAAGAGTGGATAAAGATTGTATTTTGATTCTACTGGAGAAAGAGCTTTGTGATTTCGATTTGAGCTGGGGAGCTGATAGCTGGGGGATGCTTTATAGGAGACCTCGCAGGGGGAACAACCTATTTTAGGTGCTGTGAGAGAATTCCGTTGGGGAATTGATCATGTGATCCTTTTGGGATTTTCCGGAGCCTTCCCGGGAGGAGTTTTCACTTAGCTTTTGAGGATTTCACTGGGGAAGAGGGGTTCCATTTGGGGGATAAGAATTGGATTTGAGGTTTCTATGGGTAACGATGAATGAGCTGGGGAAAATTTGGATTGCCCATTGGGAGAGATTGCTCGGGGCGAGTGGTTCTTCTGATTTCTTCTGGGAAAAATACCATGTGATAATGTATCGCACCGGGTAGCCGATGGTCGGGGAGGCCTTTTGTAAATTCTGATGAGGAGGTGATTAGGTGGTCCGGGCGCCTTGCCTAAGAGGTCATTTCTTGGATTTTAAGGGCTCCGTTGGGGAAAACGGTGTGTCTTCTGAAGGAGTGCAAAATTTTCTTGATGAAAAACGTTCTAAATCCCTCCTGGGATTTTTAGGAATTTTCCGAGGATTTTTCGAGGCTTCCTGGTATTTTTTTGGGAATTTTTGTACAAAATTTTAAGGGGGTGTCGGTCGGCATAGACTGATAGGTGTCATTCGGCAGTGGCATGGAATTTTGGGCTACCTCGGGAAGGTGAGGAGATGGTGCCGATCGGTATGGCAGGGATAAGTGCCGATCGGCATGGTGTTTGGCCTCTTATATAAAGGGGAGCGAATCCCCTTCATTTTTCACAGCTTCTTGCCTTCTCTCTTTCTGCAATTTCTCTCTGCGAATTGTTCTAATGTTCCGATCTTCAAGAAATGGCCGCCTTTGTGAGTACCGTTTTCCATCGGGAGTGGTTGGCCGTTGATGACTGGGCGAATGTGGATTGGAGGGATAGGGTGCCTCTTGCTTTAGGAAATGAGAATGCCTTTGATGTATTCGAGCCAGTTGCAGATGAGCGGACCTTGCTACGAGAGCCGTCACGTCATCGCTCTTCGAGTGTGATTCCCGGTGGTTAGGTAAGTAACCTGACCTTTGGCATTCTTTCCTTTTTGGGTGATTTTTAACTTTTTCTTTGACCTTTGATTGAATTTTTCCTTTGTCCAGTCGGATATTTCCTTAAAGAACATGCGTACCCGCGGGACGACGGGGCTTAGGGATGTTTTGGAGCATCTTCCACCCATGGTCTTCTGGATGGTATCTTCAGCGGGTTTTGGGAGGTTGGCGGCTGCGCTGGATGAGACGCCTCGTTCGACAGCAATTTTGTGTTCCTTGAGGGAGATGTGGTGGAACACTATCCACACTTTTCATTTTGGCTTCAGGGAGATGACGGTGACTCCCACAGATGTGCAATAACTGCTGGGGATGGATTGTGACGGGGAGCAGATATAGGTGGATCGTTCTTTGCGGGTGAGGCCGGAGGCGGTGTATGCGGCACTCGGTGATGTGAGGAGGATAGTCTCTGCGGATTCTATCAGGCTGTCCTTGCTCAAGGATGTTTTGCTGAGCAGGGTGGTTGATGTGGAGGACGGGCTACAAGTGAGGCAGATGGCCCGGTTGTTCATCTTGTTGGTACTGGGAGGTTTCATGGTGGCGTCGAGTGGCGACGTCGTCCATTTGTGGTTTCTTCCGTACTTGAGGATGTTTTCAAACATCCCTTTCTATTATTGGGAGAGTCTGACCTTGGCGACCCTTTACTCTTCTTTAGATGCATTCAGCTGGTGCTGTCGGCAGACTTTTACTGGAGCCACGTATCTCCTGAAGGTATCCTTTACTTTGTGCATTTTCCTTTCATGCATTCGCATTTTCTTTTCATGCATTCACATTTTCTTTATGCGTCTCTTTTTGCTTGTGAATTCAAACATGGTTTTATGAGGTGATTGGGTGCAACACCCCGCTGATTGCTTTGAAGGATGACACTGTTGGGGACTTCTGTCGACTGTACCGATGGCATAAGGCCAACCGGCAGTCGAAGGGATCTCTTTCCCTAGAGGCGGTGCGTCAGGTCTTGAATGACCTGACTAGTGGTCGGGTAAGGTGTTTTCCTTTTCAGTCTTGGTTTTTTCACCTTCTGATCTTGTATCGACTCATGCTTGTCTTGTGGATTTTAAGGTGACCTTTTATCCTTGGGGGACCTCCATTCAGGATACGGGGGTGACTAGGGTGAACGCGCAGATGAGGCATTTATTGGTGCATGAGTTCGGCCATTCCTGGTACCTCGGGGAGAGGGTGATCCGCCAGATTGCTGAGGAGGAGGTGGTGGTGCCTCCTGCACATCCTCCTACGTCTATGAGGCGGGAGTGACAGTTGTTGGAGGATGATAGGATCACATCGATGATCGGAGAGTCCTATGCATTTTATACTGATACGGCCGCGCTGTATGATTATATGGACTTTGTGACGAGCCGGTTGATGGCACCCCGCATACATGACTCTTTGCCTTTCCCTCTTGCTGGTTCGACTCGGGCTGTGGGGTCCTCCCACAGTGGTGGTGGTCCTTCGACACCTGCGGCGGCGGCGACCTCGGAGGTCCCTTTTGTTCGACTGCACACTCCTTCGTACAACATCCAACGGGCTGATGAGGGATAGTGTCGATGCCGCACCTTCCTCTTACGATGGATCCGGAGGAGCTAGGATTGATCGAGGACGTCGTTCATACTGTGGTAAACCTTTCAGTCCTTTTCCTTTCTTTTTTGATTTCTTTTGCTTGATACTGATTCTGCCTTTTCCATGCAGCAAATCTGGGTGTCGACCACTTAACTCAGGGACATCAGAGACTGGATATCATCGGCGACTGCCACATTCGGGATGCTGTCCCTGTTCCTTCTTATTTGGTGCCGTCAGCCTCGTCTGGCGAAGACTCTGGCTCGGGTAGTGGGGGTGCGTCGTCTCGCCGTAGGGGGAAGAGAGCGCATTGTAGAGGTGAAAGCTCTTGAGAGAGAGAGAGAGAGATAGAGTGTGGGTTCAGGCTGAGCCCCGTTGTTTTTGGCTTTTTCTTTATTTCCTGCAAAATGATGTAACACAGAAAACATATATATTCAATGTAATGTAGTTTTTTGGCTATCTTTTTTTTAATGATGAATGAATGCATGAACATGCGCCTTTTAATTTTCTACTGAGACCGTAAAATAGGAGTACTCTTGGAATTTTTCAAAGGGAAGTTATTTTATTTAAAACGGGGAATCCCATAAGGAGGGAACAGGATTCTCGAAATTCTTTTGAGAATATCAATTTATTTTTATGGAGTTTTTCTGATTTGACAAAAAAAGAAATGAGGAAATTTCCAAATATGGGGGGTTACCAATCGACAAGCACCATGGCCTGCCTATCGGCAGTTCAGTCTAGTCCCATTAATTGAAAGCTTTGAATGGTACCCTCTTCAGCCTTTAGTACCTTGTGGGGTAGGATTACTTTCGATTTCTGCAGGGATTATGTCCCTTGTGAGGATTTTTAAATATAAAAAGGGAGAAGGGTGGAGTGTTTTCCTCACACCTTTTGCATTCTTACATACCCACCCATCATCTTTTAGTCGTGCGAGATGGCTCTCATTGGTAGCATTGAGTTTGTCAATTACCTTGAAACCTTGGAAGCTACGTGCTCTTATAATGTCGACTATGATGCTTTCAACATGCGTCGAGTCTCCTTGTGGTGTAATTGACCTTTTGAGTGGAATATGCTGGTGGCGGCAGTAAATTTTGGTATCCCGAAGACCATGTATTCCGCTTTGGGTTGGAAGAAGTTTGTCCTACCGACGAGGAATTTTCTGCCATACTGGGCATGAATCCCAGTATTGCCACGGCTTTACCCGAATTTTCCCGTTCTCCTAGGGATTTGTTTGCCGGGATTCTCCATATTTCTCCTTCGGCGTCCAGGTCATTGGTTGCAGAAGGAATGATCTCCCTCCCGACGGTGTTGCAGTCTGTGCGTTCGCGGGAAGTAAGTGATGCTGGCTATGCTGGAGCCGTTGTTCTGGGCCTGGTTTCAAAATTGCTGTTGGTGACTGGGGAGGTGCGAGTGGACTCACAACTTACAACCATTACCTCATGGATGTCATGTCGTCGCAATCCTGCGGCGGTGATATTGGCGGAGACTTTGAATGGCCTAGATGCCCGGAGAGAAGGTCGTTCTGACTTTTTAAGGTGTAGACCTGTGATGCTGTTCTTGTGGTTATCTGAAAGATTTCGCTTGTCGACTCCTCCAGAAAATCCTTTATCAGCTGTACCCAACTTCTTTTCGCGCTACTTCATCCGTATGGGCCTGTATGTTGAGAACTAGGAGAATTGGCTTGTGGAGCATGGGGCTCGTGGAATATATTGGTCAGTTCCTTGGTGGGGACAGTTGTAGCCTGTTCTGGAGCTAGGAGAGTATTCATATGTGCGGCTGGTTGGTCTCAGACAAACCTCTTTTTATTTCCCTTGGCATCTTTTGCGCCAATTCGGCGGGGCGCAGGTTGTGCCCCCTCGGACCTCAAATTTCTTTTCGACAGAAGATTTGACTGAGCGCCTGCGTCTATTGCTTGGATCTCTGTGGGAAAATTGGCGTCCGTCGACTCGTCCCTCTCAGTCTGTCGGGAAGGTTTGCCATGTCCCTAAAGATTATAAGAAGTGGTTATGGAGGAAAGTAGTCAGCAAGATGTTGGCAGTAGAGATTGGTCAGAGGTGGTTTGTTTTATCTGACTCCATGGAAGGGGGTGTTGTGGTCTTCTCAAAGATGGTTAAGGATCATAGGTCCATGGAGTGTTTGCGGCACTCCATTCAGGCAGCAGAAACTTGGGGTCCTCAAGATGTAGATGATGAGGGTGCAGGCTCTTCGGGTAGCTGTGGGTAGGACTCCTGGGGAATTTATTTATGTAACAGATGTGGGGGATTTTATCTAGTTTTTGGGGTAGTAGGGGGGAAAGGAGTTACCCGTTCCATTTTCTTATGTAATCCGTACTGTAGTTTCTTATTAATGAAATAAACAAGTTTTTGATCATCCAGCTGTGCTTTTCAATGAATTTTGTATTTTGAATTATCTATACCAATCGCTAAGGCATACATAATCCTTTTGTTCAAGTAGATGTTTAGAATGAACTGCCAATTTCGGGGATAAGAAAGGAATATATTTTCATGAAAAATAAGGGCCCGTGCTCATATGGGGAGTATGAGATGCCTACGTACCTCTGGGGTTTTGGAAAAAGTTCTTATCTGTTTGAAAATAGTTTTTACAGAGGATCAGGCCCACGTAGTTCTGGGTAGAGGGAAATGGAGAGAGTTTTTTTTAGAATAGAAGGGGGATGAGAAGAGTCGTAATGCGCCGATATTTCAGACTAGGGGTAAAATTTCTTGAGACGGTCCAGATTGACTGGACGATCCATCTCTTCCCCATCCAGGTCGGTGAGCATGTCGGCACCGCTAGATAAGATCTTCTTCATAATGTAAGGGCCACTCCAATTGGGTTTGAACTTTCCTCTAGGGTCTCAGATGGGTTCGATTATCTCCTTGAGGGATAAATCCCCCTCCCGAACACCGCGGTCCTTGACTTTCTTGTTGAATGATCGCGATATTCGGCGATGATACCCTTGTATGTGGTAAAGAACTTTTAATCTCCGTTCATCTAGGAGGGTCAGCTCATCAAGACGGCCTTGGCTCCAGTCTTCTTCACTAACCTTGCTTTCGAGCATGACACGTAGCGAGGGTATTTCCAGCTTCACATGTAGGACTGCTTCGATGTCGTAGACCAGGGAGTAAGGGGTAACCCCAGTAGAGGTTCGTATTGAGGTTCGATAGCCCCAGAGGGCGTACGGGATCCGATCAGCCCAATCTTACAACTTTCAGTCATCTTACTGATGATGGTTTTGAGGTTTTTATTGGCGGCTTCAACTGCACTATTGGTCTGAGGTCGGTAGGGAGAAGATTTGTGTCTCTAAATCCTATACTCATTGACAACTTTTGTGACTTCTGCCTCGAAGTGCAAACCATTAACCGACACTAGCTCGTGTGGGACCCCATATCGTCAAATGATATTTTCTTTGATGAATTTGGCCACCTTCTTGGCATTTAATACTGCGTATGACTCAGCTTCGACGCATTTGGTGAAGTAATCGATGGCAACTAGGATGAACTCATGCCCGTTTAACACTTTTGGTGTAACCTTCCCTATGATGTCGATACCCCAGGTAGAGAACGGCCAAGGAGAAGTCATGTTATATAATTCCCGCGGAGGTAGATGTTGGAGATTGGAGAACTGTTGGCATTTAGGGCACCTCCGAACATAGGCGGTGCAATCCTGGGCCATGGTGGTCCAATAATAGCCTTGTCAGATGATCTTCTTGTCAAGAATGTGACCATTCATGTGGGGCCCGCATTCCCCGCAGTGGATTTTCTGCATTATCTTTTCAATGTCAGACCCTGCGATACAGTGCAAATGAGTTCCATCGGAATTCCTCTTGAGTAGTGCTTTATGACAGATGATGTACTGAGCGGCCAGCCTTCGGAGGGTATCTCGGTCATTCTTGTTAGAATCCTCTGGATACATACCGTACCGGAGGAGGCACCAAATATCATAGTACCAGTAGTTGACTAACTCAGGATCTTCTGAGGTGGCAAGCTCAATGTGGTAGCAATGGGTAGGTTTGTCTTGCTTTTGAACCCGGAAGGGGGTCATTATTATTCCCTCGGGCATATTGACCATAGAAGCCAAAGTAGCGAGAGCATTGGCCAGGTTATTCTTTGCTCAGGTTAGGTAATGGAAGTTGATATCTCGGAATTGGGAGGCCAACTCTTCTAATTGGGCATGAAAGGGTTGGAGCTTTTCGTCCTTGACCTTCCACTTTCTGAGCACTTGACCGATGATAATGGCAGAATCCCCGTATACATCAAGGTATTGAATACCTTTCTCGAGAGCGACCTTGAGGCCCACTGTGCATGCCTAATATTTTGTCATGTTGTTGGTGCAAGGGAAATCCAATTTAATGGCTATAGGAGTGTGGGAGTCATTTGGGGCGATCAGAAGTATCCCAATGCCATATCCCCTTTTGTTGGCAGCGCCGTCAAACATTTTCCATCGGAGGCAGTCTTGAGCCGTGCAGAGGACATTTTCATCTGGGAATTCGGAGATCCAGACATCTGTTTCTTCTACGGGTGAATCCGCGATGTAGTCAGAGATGGCTCTTTCCTTAACGACTTTCTGTGTGACGTACACGATATCGAACTCGGTTAGGAGCATCAACCATCGGGCCATTTGACTGGATAAGGCGGGTTTTTCGAGCAGGTATTTGATGGGATCCATTCGGGATATAAGTTTGATGGGGAAGGCGAGCATGTAGTGCCGCAACGTTTGGGTGACCCAGACAAGCACGCCGCATGCTTTTTCTAAAGCAGTGTAGTTGACCTCGTACCCGACCAATTTGCGATTGGCATAATAGACGACTATTTCTTTGTGGGAGTCTTCAAGGTACTGGGCTGGCAAATGCCCGACTGTAGTGTCGGTTGTGGTTAGGTATAAGAGCAAAGGGAGACCAGGCTGTGGTGGCATGAGTACTGGAGGTTGGGTTAGGTACTATTTTATTCTATCAAAAGCTTCTTGGCATGCCTCGTTCCAAAACTTGTTTGAATCCTTTCGGAGGAGCTTAAACATTGGTTCGCAGATGGAGGTTAGCTGGCTGATGAACCGGCTGATATATTATAATTTCCTAAGAAAACCTTGAACTTCTTTATCTATTTGGGGAGGTGGAATCTCAAGTATGGCCTTCATCTTGGAGGGATCTGCTTCTATCCCCTTCTCACTGACCATGAATCCTAAGAGTTTTCCCTTTGTAACGCCGAAGACGCACTTCTGTGGATTAAGTCGCATCTGATACTGTCGCAGTCGTTCGAAGAACTTTTAGAGAGCGGGAACATGACCTTCTCTAGTTTTGGACTTGATAATCATATCATCCATGTAAACCTTGACCTTTTTGTGAATCAAATCATGCAGGATGGTTGTGGCGGCCCTTTGGTAGGTAGCCCCAGCATTCTTGAGACCGCATGGCATAATGGTGTAGCAAAAGGTTCCCTATGGGGTGATGAATGCGGTTTTCTCTTGATGGTCGGGGTGCATCTTAATTTTTTGTATTCGGCAAATCCGTCGACAAATGACTTGAGATCATGACTCGATGTGTTGTCCACGATCATGTCGATGTTGGGTAGAGGATAATCATCCTTCGGAGAGGCTTTGTTTAAATCTCGATAATCCACACACATTCGAACCTTTCCTCCTCATTTTGGTACAGGTACAATGTTAGCTAGACACGTGGGATATTCGATTACTCGAATGAAACCCACATTCAACTGTTGGATCACCTCTTCTTTGACCTTAAGTGACCATTCGGTGTGGAGTTTTCTTAATTTTTGTTTAACTGGCTTGGCATGTCGGAGAGTGGGGATCTCATGCTGAGCTATTTTGGGGTCAATACCGGGCATGTCATCGTAGGACCATGCGAAGACATCCACGAACTCCTTTAGCAATTCTTTGAGTTGTGCGCACTCATGCTCGTCAAGGGTGGCCCCTATCCTAATCTCGCACAGTTGGCTACTAGAACCGAGATTAATAACAACAGTCTCTTCTTCATTAACATGAACGCGATTATGTTGTTTATTATTAACCTTATTTAGATCAGTTAAGAATTGTTCATTTGCCAAATCATCGTCATCAAAATCTTGATTAGAATCTAAACAATTAATGTAAGGCACAACAAGATACTCAAAATCTTCATTTATTTCATTGATAGGAAAAACAGCATTGAGAACCTCGTCAAAAGAGGTCTCGATTACATTTGAGCAAGGATGGACAATAATAGAAGAAATAGGGTAAACATTGGGGTTGGGGGAGATTTCAAGAGGTAGAACTGGCGCAACATGCCAGTTGAGGAGAGGTGTATCAGCAACTTTGATCAGACGAGAGGGGTCCAGTGATGTAGTACCTGAATGAACCATGTAGAGTGCCAACCCCAATGTTTGCAGGTTGAAGGAATCTTCGGAGTCAGTTTCTTCAGTCTCTTCAGTATCTTTGATAAGCGGTTGTATGCGGTGTTGGAAACTTTCGTCCCATGGGTAGCTATCTTGGAAAAAGATCTCCATTCCAGGCTTCATTTTCTTATCTGTGTGGTCATACCATGGTTTTGGAAAATTGCAAAAGGGGAAATCCTCGCCCTCTTTGATGAATCGTCCATTTAAGGAATCACCTGAGATAGCTGTAACGTAGTCTAACTCTCTTTTTGATCGAGTCTGGCGAATCATTCTCAACTCTGGTTCTGATGGTTGATATCCCAAGCCGCAAGGAGGGAAAGCTTTCTTTAGTTCGATGGGCTCAAGTATCCCCTGCTGCCTTTGTCCTAGCCCCAGTCCGGGCATGAAGTTCATGTTTTTGAACATCTGAATCACATTGACATTGCCATGAGGGTCATATTCTAGACAAACCCTTTCTTTGAAATCGTCCCCTACCGGGAGTAGGGATGGCTCAACTCGGAAACCTGATAGGAGCATATCATTTGACCCATGCTGTATCTCAAGAATTGGACTATTGGTGCTTGCGCCCTCGGCGTTACCGTCGTCACCCAAGATGGTGATGACTCGCCCATCGGCGAAGAACTTCAATTTCTGATGAAATGAGGAAGAGACACCCTTATATTGTGGAGTCAGGGTCGTCCGAGCAATAGGTTAAAACAGGCTGGGATATCGATGACATGGAATTCGACGATAGGGTTTATAGGACCATCCCCTATTACAAGTATTATGGATCCCATCACCTCACGACGGGTATTATAGTAGGCGCGCACAGCAGCGGAGGTTGGAGCGAGGTCACTTTCTTTCAGACCTAAACATTTTAAGGTTCTCACTGGGCAGACATTCAAAGCGGATCCGTTATCAATGGGAGAAAGTGGTACCACCTTCCCCATAATTTCGAAGGAGATGTTGAGTGCATGATGGTGATTTGGCCCAATTTTGGGGTTTTCCTCTTCAGAAAAGGACATCATTCGGGTAGAGGTCAAGGATCCGACTAGGTTCACCGCTTCTTCTGGTGTGGTAGAAGGAGGAACTATAGGTCCAATGAGTAATTTGATTAAAGCATTTATGTGCAGCTGGGAAGACATGAAAAGCCCCCATAGAGTGATGTTAGCTTGAGTTTTCTTCAGTTGATCGAGGATCTTGCTCTACTCTAGGGTCATTTCCGGCATAGGAAGGTCTTCAACTCCCTTCCCCTTATCATTTACTGGTAGTGAGTTGGGAACTTGGTAATGTCTCCCAACCCTGGTCATGTGATTTACTGAAGAAGGGAAAAACTTAAATCTAGTTTCCTCATCAATCTCAGGTTGTTCTGCCACCTTATCTATTTCTCCGAGGAGTTCTTCAAATGATATCATCCCACATAAGTCAGCTACTGGGACAACTCTTTCTGAAACTTGTTCTTCACTCAAATATTCGAATTCTTCCCCCCATCTGGTGGCAACAATTATATTTTACCCTGTGAAGTCAATGCATTCTATGACTTCAACGGCCTCCTCATATAGGTCTTCCCATTCTGTGGGGATGTGTAAGGGTGAAGGGACCAGGTGCCCTTGCAGCTTCACAGTGTCAAGTAACTCGGTGATACTGCAAATGTTATTGGTTTGCCTGAATGCTTCCGTCATGATCCAAACAACATCATCTAAGCAGGCTTCGTCGGTTGGTACCATCCACCTATCTGATTCTCGAGCCATTTATGTGCTTCCAAAAACAACGTACTGAACCTCTGGCAGTCGATAATCATCTGGTAGGGCAATTTCAGCCCGAACTCTAGGAGTTGGTTCAACACATCTGGTAATTCCATACTTCCACTTTTAGAATAGGTCTGGACAGTGATGCACGCTCTGGTAAGGAATGACAGTGCCTGATTAGTGGGGCTAGTAGGGTGTAGGAGGAAATATGGGCAAAGTTAAAGGGGTTTGGGAGGGTATAAGGGTGTGATCTGGGTTGACGGATCGAAATTCGGGTTGTCTTCCAAGAAGATGGCATTGGTGTGATTTGGGAGTGGGTTACGAGTAGTGTTTGGTTTAGGATTGGCTGGTGGGGCGATGCTACCCCGGTCAATGATATCTTGGATTATGTTTCAAATGTGGAAGCATTGGTCGGTGGTATGGCCAGCTATTTGGTGAAAGGCGCAATGAGCATCGGTCTTGAAATTTATGGGAAGTGGATTGGGTAATGGACATGGATCGAGGGGCTTTATAAGGTTTCATCTTAACAGGGCTTGGTAAACTTTGGAGAGTGGAGCATCAAGCTAAGTGTATTCCTTTCGGACGGGAGCAGGGCGGATTTCTGGTGCCCATGATGTGGTTGGTTAAGAGATGTTGTTGATGGTTGAGACCGTAGCATTAGCAGGCTTGTCATATTTTCTGGGGGCGAACTGTCCGGACACCTTCTTCGGTTCAACTTCTATTTTGGCAAGACTTTCCTCGATTTCTACCCCTGATTCCCTGAGAGCTCAAAAGTGGGGGTAGTACTGTCCTCCCATAGTTGTTCGGACATGGGGAAAGAAATTCTTATTTACTATGTTGACTTGTTCTTCCTCAGATGGCCGATTGGTCATGGTAGCTGCTTTTTCCCTTCATCGGGCTATGAAGTTACTGACTGATTCTCCAAAATTTTGTTTGAGCAGCTCTAAATCACGACGGGTGACCTCGAGCTCTTCGTTTTATTTGTACTGCAACATGAATTCAAGGGCTACATCCTCCCAGCTACGGATTCTAGATTCCTCAAGAGATGAAAACCATCGGAGGGCACTATCCTTCAAAGTTTTCTGAAACAATTGGGCCATCACTTCTTCCGAATCCCCTAATAGAGTCATGGAATGATGATAACTGCAAAGATGAACAATCGGGGGACCACTACCCCCGAACTTCTCGGTATTTTGCATCTTGAACTTCTCGGGTAACCTTGCTTTAGGATAAGGAGACATATGGGTGTAGTCCATGTAATTCCCAGAGATTCGGACCTGGTCGAACTTCTTGGTGAGCATTCTAAGATCTTCATTGACTTTGTTCAACTCCTCCTCCTTTGGATCAGTGACCACAGGCAGGTTACCCACAAGCTGGGCAATGTTTGGCATTGGAAGCTGGGCAGGCGGCGGCCCATTAGCAGGAGGGGCACGCGAAGCATTATGATATTCTTCTGGGACCCAGATGGGCTCGGGTGGACCCATAGCACGAGGGAACAGGGCCTCAGGCTCTTTAGGAATTGGAACTTGGTTTCGTTGCATTTCTCAGACCTCAGTTTGGAGGTTTTCAATCTTGGCTACGAGCTTAGCTAGGACTGTCGGCAGATCCAGTTGTATCACTGGTGCTTGATCTTCATTCTCCATGTAAGTTGGATGGATTTCAGATTCGAAAGAAGTAGTAGTGGAACGGATGAAACTCCAGGGTGATTTGACTGAAGACCTAAGCCAATGGGGAGCCAGGCCAAGGGCGTGCGATCAACCTGAGAAGGCGCAAGATGAGATTTATTTTTTGAGAAAAGGGGAAGAGATTATTTTTGGATTTTTGATAAAAAGGGAGAAATGTTTTTGGATTTTTGATAAAAAGGGAGAAATATTTTTAGAGACGGAACTCAGCATGATTATTATGATTATTATGTTCTCACTTGTATTTAATTCTCCTAAATGCAATGCCGGACGGGACTCGAGCCTGGAAAAGTGGGGTTTTAATACATGAAAGGCTATGTTTGGACTTGTAACAAGGCTCGCGGATAGAGTCCCATTTTAAAAATGCACAAAAATTAGGCAGAAGATCGACCCAGAATTTTGACACAGTTTCGAGTTGAAGCCAGCAATCTAAAGTGCGTGTCCTAGGTTTGACACCTATATGCGAGTATGCAGTTTGGTTGGATGAATCGACATGGGTTCCCCCCTTTGGCGTGGCTTCCACGATATACGTCTTGATCTTGTGGGCAATCGGTATATGTGGACAAGCCATTTGATATACCTGAGTATACGTGAATTGCCTCACCGTATACCTCGTGGGGATGGTACATGTGAGAGAGAATTTGATATACTCGGCGTACGTGAACGAGTTCCCTGCGATATACCTCCCATCATGACTTCGGTCAAGCGGTACGATGCGGGGGAACCGTTCGATATACGTCGAAGGTACTTGGCCAATGGAAGGTGAGAGTCATATCGCTTAGGCTAACTGCGACCTGCCGGACCAGCGCCCATCACGAAGTGACCCTCCAGTTACTCGGTAAAATTTGGTCAATATGAATGCTCTTTGGTGGTGTCGTGTGAATCATGCATGATTCTCTTATTAGTATCTTATGATGAGAATGCCTTTATTTGATTATTCCAAATCGGGAACAAAGTAAAAGTACCTCAAAAGGTACACCAAGTATGGATGGGTGATGCGTGCAACATGGGGATATACATGTGATCCTAGGTGCACATGGTGTGAAGTGTACATGGAGAATTTTCTACAAGTGTGTGAACATAAGCATAAGCACGGGGTACATATGAAAAAGGGGAACATGCAGATATGGGGGAAAAGATAAACAAATATAGCATCCATGTAAATAGAGTCAAGCCTTCAAAATAAATAAAGTCCCTAGCAGATTCGCCACTGTGGCCATCCCCGATCCCCGCCGCGGAGGGAGGAAGGATCCTTCGGGTCCCACGCGTCCCCTCTCGGGAGAGCGCTTCAGCCGACGTCGATGTTGTGAGGTGTGAAAAATGTAGAGAGATTCAGAGTCGCCAGTCTATTTTACTCAAAACAGACAAAAGAAAAAGAGGAAGCCACCCCGAAGGATGGCTTCCAAAGACATACTGGTGCGTGCGAAATCAAAATGATTCGGAAAGGGTTCGAAGGGTTAGTTATGAAATGGGAAGGTGTTAGGCACCCATTCTGCCCTTTCGGTCTCTCATGGATATTTGCAATTTTCCTTTATGTTTCCCCCCATGAGATGTGTGCAAGTGTATATATATAGAATTGAGGTAGGAATCTTCGACTTGTATCATGGAAAAGATAAAGCGAGTCATCCGTAGGAAGATATAAAAGTAATATTAGAAAAATAAGATTTACGCGACTACCCCTACGTTGATCGTTATAAGGGAATGATAACGCACATGGATTAATACGTTACTAAGACTAATAATGTAAGAAAAATGGATTTAGAGAAAATAGAAAATGAGAGAAAAAGTGAGAGAAAGGACTCGAGTCTCGGGTTTTACCTCGAGACGCCTACGTAGCCTATAAAGGCATCAAAGTCCACGTAGTTCGCATGTAAAGTGAGGGGTGGGGTTTAACCCATAAATTCAAAATGGAGAAATCTCTTATTTGTAAGTGTGTGTGTGTGTGTAGAAAAAGTGTTTTAGTTGTGAGAAAAGTGTGGAAAAAGTGTGAGAATCCCTATTTAGAATTTATGAGCAAACCCTCTTTTTCTTGTTTTTTGGGTTTTAATTTATATGAAAATAAGAGATGTGCAATAATACTAGATAAAAAAAGTGTATTTATGGTATGTGAGATGAGATTATAAATGTGTTAAGTAAGAAAACAAGTTATTGGGAATTCAAGAGAATTTAAGAGAGAGTTTGAGAAAGTTGGACCTTCTTGAAGATCTTGAGCTTGATCTTGAACGTTGGAGAGAAGCCCTTGAGCTTGGATGATGATGGAGAGTGGTTAATTCCTCAAGTTTGATGAAAGGGATGATGAAAAGTGGAAGTGAAAAAGGGATTTGGAAGTTGAAATCACGCTGCCTTTGAGAGAGGTTTCTGGGATTCGGTCATAGAGATTTCTATTAGATCTGGGCTCCCCTTGCAAATGAGGCCAAGTCCTTTTTTTATAGGCCCAGGGGACTGCCGATCGGCCCTGCCATGGCACTTCCCATCGGCAGGTGCCGATAGGAAGGGTCTGGGACCTGCCATTTGGCAGTGCGCCTCAGGCTTTTTTGGAAAATTGGCGGCCGAGGGCAAATCGTTGGTCAGAATCACGTACGAGGCATATCGTTGGAAAGGTAATTCATAGAACTTCGAAAGTCATTGGACCTCTCCCGAGTTCGGGAGGTGACTTTGGGTCAAATGTGGCTCGGAAGCATTTGTCGGTCCATTGGACGGGGAATCGTGCGGACGCAAATAGATCGTTCGTCGGCATGGTAAGTCTGAATCGCACACGGGGCATACCGTTGGAAAGGTTAGGAGATGTACTTTGACATTCCAAAGAGTTTGACCCAGTTTGGGGAGTTGAATTTGGTCAACCGGTCCCGAGAAGCGCTCGGTGGCTTCCCGAAGTCAAGCAAATCATTCGTCCGCATGGAAAGTTGGAATTGCGAATGGGATGGACCGTTGGAAAGGGGTTTCAGTGACCTTAGAAGATTCATTAGCCTCGGTCGAGCTGAAGGGTTGACTTGGGTCAACAGAGCCTGAGAGCGCCCGGTGGCCTCTAGGTCAGGTTTCGGACGCAAACGGATCGTTCGTCTGCATGGTAAGTCGGAATCGCGCATGGGGCGGACCGTTGGAAAGGGTATTTAGTGCCCTTCAAAGATTCATTGAGTTGTGATCGAGACGAGGAGTTTGACTTTTGGGTCAAATTGAGCCGGGGGGTGCCCGATGGCTTCCAGGTCAGTACTCGGGACATGACCTGGGTTTGCGATGATGAGTGGAGTTACTGGGGACCTAAGGAGAGTTAGGGGGTAATAGAGTGAGGTGTCTACAATATCATCTCAGATAACATGGAGAATGCCTATTAATAAGATCCAAGGGTTCACAGCTATGCACAGGTATGTGAGAGCATAAAAACACAAATCTAACCATTGTGGAATCAACACGTGTAAGGCTCAGATAGATGGAAAAATGCATGCTTTTTATGTTACAAAAATACAACTTGTCACCACAATATTTTCAAGCACTTTTGGTTTCTACCCAACCATATATTTAACAACTTATGGAATTTACACAACAACCCACAAAGTTTTAAAAAATAAACTTAAATTCCATAAAAAAATTATTTAAAAATCTTTAGAAATTAATTAAGACGTCCCAAAAACCATGGAAAATTATTTTAGAGGTATTTAACTCACACACAACCATATAATTAATAAGGCAAACTCATATGCAACACATGAATGCATTCGAGGTGAATTGTTGGTTTACTATCTTTTGGACTATTAGCAGAAATCAAAATGAGGAGTTTAAAGTCTTGTTGCTTAGAAAGGGGTATGACTCAATTTTTTCACTATTTCCAAACTAGATGAGCACCTATATAATATAGACTCAAGTGAGTCAAAGACATCGGTGCTTCAATGTCCCCCTTTGGAAATGTGAGTCAAAATCTCCTTTGAGTCATATAGGACTCGTAAGGATACAAAGAATAAGAAAAACTTAGTCCTATACAAAAATTTTATCTACCCAATATATTAGAAAGAGAAAATTACATAACTCAACTAGATATAAAACAATACCCTAATAAATTTCTGTAGCAAATGAAGGTACTGATTCCTGAAAATAAGATAACTAAGATCAAGATTTTTAGTTACGAATACACCAAAATGTCAAAGAGGACTCAAATTTCTCCCCTATTTTGTCTCAAATGGACAAAGGGCGAAATAAACAAGTATGAAACAATAAATCATTGTTCTTACATAACCATACACATAGATTTGCGTAAAGATTTAAATCGAAGGAAGTCAAATGGTTTGGTAAACAGGTCAGCTAATTTCAATTCAGTAGGTAGGTAGGTAATTTCTAACTCCTTAAATTAAACTAACTCGCGTATGAAATGATATTTGATTTTAATATGTTTAGTACGAGAGTGGTGAACCGAATTTGTAGAAATATTAATCGGGCTTTGATTATCACAATAAATATGTAACTTATCTTCAGTTATACCGTAATCTTTTAGCATTTGTATCAGCCAAAGTAATTGAGCACAACAACGTCTTGCTACAATATATTCGAATTCGGCAGTAGATAAGGAAGTGTAGTTTTGTTTCTTACTACTCCATCCTTCCAAATTGTTACCAATGTAGTAACATGCTCCAGAAGTACTCTTACTATCATCGATACAATTGGCCCAATCAACATCGATGTAACCTACTATAGTACTAGAAGTGTCTTTAGTGTACCAAAGTCTTAAGTTCAGAGTGACTTTAATGTAATTGATAATTCTTTTAATGAAAAATATATATGTCTCTCTTTAGGATCATTTTGATAACGGACACACACGCAGATAGAGTACATGATATCTGGATGAGAGCCAATAAGGTAAATTAAGCTTCCTATTATACTACGATACAAGGTTGAATCAATGGATTTCACATTATAATCTTTAGAAAGTTTAACAGGAGTAATCATAGGAGTCGTAGCTTCTTTAGATGTTTCTAAGGCAAACTTTTTGACATCTCTAAAGTGTATTTCGATTGATATAGAAATAATCCATCTGAATTTTGTTTAACTTGGAGACCTAAGAAGAATTCTAACTCCTCCATAAGTGACATTTGAAATTATTCGTGCTTAATGTCCGAGAAGGTCTTATCTTTTAAAGGGGAGGTGGATACAAAAATGATATCATCAACATAAACTTGAGCAATAGTAATATTATTGTCAAAAGGTTTAACAAATAAGGTTTGGTCATTCCCTCCTCTCCAAAATCCGTTGTCTAAAAGAAAGGTGGATTGATGCTCATACCAAGATCTAGGAGCTTTATTTAAACCATAAAGATCTTTTTTAAGATGATAGATACAATTAGGGTGATGAAGGTCAATAAACCTTTTGGGTTGTTCTACATAGGTCTCCTCAGTTAAAATTCCATTAAGTAAGGCTGACTTAACATCCATTTGATATAGTGTGACATGAAAATGATAAGATGTTACGAAAAGTAAAAAAACAAATTTGAGGTGAGTGACAGGAGCAAAAGTTACCTCGAAATATATTCCTTGAATCTGAGAGTACCTTGTGAAACTAATCTAGCTTTATTCCGAATAATAACCTCAGATTCATTAGTCTTATTTGTAAAATTCCAACGTGTGCCCATAAAATTTTTATTTTCAGGCCTGGGTCCAAGATACCACACATCATGAATGAAAAATTAATAAGTTCCTCCTCCATAACACTTATCCACAAAGTGTCATTCAAGGCTTCATTTATAATTTTTGGCACAATAAGAGACACAAAACAAGCAAAATGAGCAATGTTACGAAGTTTAGATATTGTATGAACAGTCTCAGTAGGATTACCAACTACAATATGTAAAGGATTATCTTTGGAAACTCAGTTAGGTACTTTAGGGGTCTCAGTTGATAAGGATTCAACTATTTCTGGAGGCATAATTTAAAATGTTTTCAAACTCATCCACAATAATTGGTTATTTGGTCTTACTTTCTAAATTATTTTCACGTACAACCACATTAATGGATTCCATCCTGGTTATTGGTACGAATATTATAGACACGGTATGCTCTACTATTTTGAGAATATCCTAAAAAAATGGCTTTATCTCCTCTATTTCGAATTTAGACAAATGTTCTCTGTCCTTATAGACATAACAGGTTCTACCAAAGGTTCTAAAGTATTTTAGGTTAGGTTTCTTACGATACCAAAGCTCATAGGATATTTTTTTGGTATTTTTCCTTAACTAGACTCGATTGATTATATGATAGGCAATACAAATGGATTCTAACCAAAAACAAAATTTGTAGGTTTTTCGCATGAATCATCACACGGGCCATTTCTTGAAGAGTGCTATTTTTACTATCAGCAATCCCATTTTGTTGAGATGTTTTAGAAGCACTAAATTTATGTTTGTAACCATTATAGTCACAATATTCTATGATTCCTGAATCTATGAATTCTCCTCCTCTATCACTACGAATTCTATCTACTTGGGAGTCCTTTTCATTTTCTATATGAACTAAGATTTTCAAAAACTTACGAAAATTTTCTAATTTATGTTTTAAAAAGGAAACCCAGGTAAATCCAATGAAGTCATCAACCATAATAAGGATGTAACTGTTGCTACAAAGACTAACAGTACGAGAAGGACCCATTAGGCCCATGTGGATGAGTTCTAGAGGTTTAGTGGATATAACTTCTTTAACTTTCTTATGGGGAGCCTTAACAATTTTCCCTTCTTGACATGGACCACAAACAATGTTTGAAATTGGTTTAATCTTAGGAAGACCTCTAACTATCACTTGGGAGAATAATTTTCCAAGACTATCATAATTAATGTGACCCAAACTATTATGCCATATGCCATTGTCATCCATTCTGGTAATGTTACAAAACTCTGTACTTAAATGGACTATGTACAATTTATCTGGAGTATAGAGTCCTCTAATAATGCAATCACCTTTTTAATTTAAAATCTCGCAATTGTTCTTTGAAAAAGTGGCAGTAGGGTTTGAGTCACAAAACTGTAATATAATTAGTAAATTAGCTATAAGTCCTTTTACCAAGAGAACATCTTCAAGAATGGGTAATCCTTCTTCACGGAGTGTTGCTTTACCAATGATATGGGTTGATTCACCGTCTCAAAATAAGACTTTTCCTCTGACGAAGTTAGTTTTGTTTAAATGTTTGGAATCATCTCCGATCATATGTTTGAAACAACTTGAGTGTAAATACAATCCGGTTGTTGAAGGTTCAGCTCTAAAAGCACTGATCACAATGTTTCTTTTTAACTGGGGTAATAGATTATCTTTTCTAACCCAAATTGCTCTAGTTTTCAATTTGTTGTTATTAGCTCGTATTTGATAAAACTTGCGAGCTTCTATATTTTCTTTAAAAGATTTTTGCGCATTTTTATTATTTTTATAAATAGTTTGAGAAATTGGTCTAGAAAAGAATCTGGGATTCCTTCTTGTTGAAGGTCTTTTAGTATTAGTCCTTTTCCTTATGTTACTATAGTTAGAATTCTTGTTTGGTTGTCTTGGAAGGACTTAGTTTTTTCCATTTCTCCTAGAATAGTTTAAGTTATGGCAAACAGGAGAGCTGTAGACTGGATTATATAGATGTTTGGAATAGAAACCATCAAGGGAATGTCCATAGACATCACAATAGGAACAGCAAAGATGGCACATAGAACTCAAAACCTTAGGAAAATTATTATTCGAAGGTTTGTCTATGTTTTGAGCTCTAGTCTTGTTCCTAGGTGTCATGGGATGAAATGTCGAATAAGGGAGCAAACGTATTTAGTCTTTTGTTTAACATTATGCTTAGAGATGCTTGATTCACCAATGTCTAACTTCTGTTGTTTTCTATCAAACTCATTTTTTAAACATTGAAAATTTGGGCAAGTTTAAATAGGTCTTTTTCCACCAGACACAAACGTTATAGTTTCAACATTTTTAGTTTGGGTCTTAGAGTTGGGACAAAATCCTATTCCAATTCTATCATCATAATTGGTTTTACTTTCAGCAACACAATCTTCAAAACATTTAGAATTATATTCAAATTTTATAAACTTTTTGAAGACTGTGGATCTCTTTTCTTTTGTTTGTTCCAATTCCAACAACGTTACTGTATATTTATTTTCCAGAACTTCATTAGAGTTAGAGAACTCTTTTAGTTTTTGTTCAAAATGTTTGGTTTCATTCTCATGAGTTAGACATTGAGTAATGTACTCCTCAGCATTCTTTTTGATCATCTGACTTAGGTTTCCATCTAGTGGGTAAGATCCTTGACAATATTTTTAAGTCGATTGCCTTTCTTGAGAGTTTTCGTGTACAATGTGCAAATGTCAGGAGGGTCATCGTTGTCGGAGTCACTAAGTGTGTAGTGTGTAGTGTCCCCTAGCAGTTCATTTTTAGGACTCACACACCCATTACCAACAACAATAGATCATTCCCGTTGACTCACACACAGAGCGTTTGAAGCATTATCAACACTCTCAAGAAATAAGTCAAATAAACCAGTAGGCATGGCATCAGTTAACATATCATGATCAGATTCCTTGTCATCATTGTAGATTATCTTAGCAAAGAATTACATATAAGGGTCAAATGTGTTAGATGACTTAGGTTCATCATTTTCATAATCACTTGAGTCATCCCAAGTCTTGTTAGATGATTCCTCTTATGTGTGTGAATTTTGTCTAAGTTAACTGTATAGTCAGTAGGCATGTGTCCTAACTTCCCACATCTATAGAACTCAACATTTTTAATGTCTTTCTCTGGTCTCTTGTGATTGTCAGTCTGGTGTTTGTCATGTTTTCTCTCGTGAGGCATGTTGTTAGATTGATTTGGATATATAGCTTTGCCTCATATTTTTACTATTTTAGTTTTGATGTTGACAATTTTCTTAGACTGTTTAGACTTTAAGGAAATCTAATTATCGAATGTATCTAAATTACGGTCCTCACCAGAGTCTAAGTCAATGTTAAGTATGTTAAATTCAAGTGTGGTCAACTTAGATGAAAAAATAATATTAGAGGCAGACTGTTTCTTTTGGGACTGGGTTAATTGATTCCTAAATTCTAATTCTATTTCCACATTTCTCAATTTTCTACTAGGGAGTTTAGGTGTCAGATTTTGATCATCCATCTCTTCAATTGCATACCTCTCATTATCAATTTTTTGTGGAAGTGATCAAAGTATTTTAGAGACAATTTCCTTTCTATCATAAACAATCCCATTAGCATGGAATTTGGTCACAATGTATATCAGTCTAATATAGAAGTCATCAAATGAATCAATCTCAGTCATGATCAAGGAGTTGTACTCCTGAATTAAAATTTGTGTTTTAACAGCTTTAACTCTTCTACCATCCTCATGTGTAGTCACTAGTGTGTCCTATGCTTCGTTGGAGATAGAACAAAATGATATCCTCTTAAATTCGTATTCATTAATAGACATTAATATGGCATTTTTGACTTTGTTGTTGTTAAGGTAAGTCTGTTTGTCTTCTTTAGTGAATTCACTTAGTAACTTTCTAATCCTTACAGTACTTCCTTCTACGACTGGTTTAGTAGGAAAAGTGTAACCATTTTCAATAACTTCCCAGACATCATCTACCAATGTCCCTTGGATGAAGGCAACCATCCTTACCTTCCAGTAAGGAAAGTTGGTTCCATTTAAGAGAGGGGGCCTAGACAGGTTACCTAGTCTCTAAAATTTCTCGTCTATAATTTGTTTTGAGAAAAAAATTTAAGAAACTCAAGATCTAAAGATTTTTTTCAAAACCAATGCTCTGATACCAATTGAAAAAATACAACTTAAGTCGTTTAATTCAAGATTAAACTATCTAAATGGCTCCGAACAGTTTTGTTGAAGAAACTCTTTTCTTAAAACAAATTTCAAACACAAGATGTGTAAAACCATATGAACGAGTTATTTCAGGTATAGGTTTACCAGTTTTGAAAAACAAAACTTAAGGAACTTAAATCAACACAAACTCAAGCAATGGATGGGAGGAAGAGGAAGTATACACATACGATTTTATCGTGGTAAAACCCCACCCAGTTGGGGAAACATCCACGGAGGTCTCTACACCTTAAAAGTAAAAATGCACTAAAATAGAGTAATCGTTTACAAACTATATAACAATCAAGACATACAATCAGACCTAATTCTAAGTTCAGACATATACCACCTCCTCTGGATTTTCAAAGTTCTCCCAAGGCTTTGATGTTGTTGATGTTCTCTCAGTTTTGTAACTCCACTCGTTTTAGATTTACGTCGACTCAAAAGCCCAAGATCTCAATACCAACACTTTTTTGTGTAGTAGTGTGAATATGTAAATGGTGATGTGCTTTAAATAACATGCATGCAACTAACACACACTTATTTACAGACATAATGAAAAATAGATCACAAGTATGCAAAGGAATTTCAAAAATCAGTTCAATCAAAATTATCAGACTTTGGATGTTTAAATTGTCCGCAGATCAAGAGGTATTCTTGCTATAAACACGAGCCAAGATCCTAAACACTTTCTTATTTGAAAATATGTACACTTATTTCCCAAAATGTGAGATATATGAAGTGTAAATCACTAATCAAGATCTCAATTAGATTTAAGTCTTAATATTCAAAGAAACTGAAATCAGAAAAGGTTTTGTTGGTTTAGGGTTTGAAAATAACATATCAGTTTGAAAACAATCAACAAAATAAGATATCTCGAAAGAAGAAATCAAAACTAAACAATATCTAAGTGATATGTATCACTGAGATCAAGTCTCAAAGTTCTATGAAGGAAAATGAGATTGAATCAACGTGATTAAGTTGGGAAAGAGATAAAGGACAAAAGAGGATAAATCTAATTGAATCTCAAACTACCTCACTCTCAGAAAAGGTTTTCTAGAAAGATTTTGGCGGAGTTTAGTTTATGATTTCTTATTTTTCTCTTCTCTCTCTCTCTCTCTCTCTCTCTCTCTCTCTATCTATCTATCTATCTATCTATCTACCACTCAGAAGTGAGACTAGTAAAAGATTGAAATCCTATAACATATGGCATGTATATATAGTAAGGGATGGAAGGCTCCAGAACCACGAAGCAAATAAATGCTCAAGATTGATTTTAAAAGATCGAAGCAAATTTAAGGGTTAAGAATGCACCGCTTATAACCTAACCCTCGTTGGTTGATCCAGACATTACAAGTATCATCTGAGATAACATGGAGGGCGTTGATTAATAATATCCTAGGGTTCACATGTATGCAGAGGTATGTGAGACCATAAAAACACAAATCTCGTCAATGTGGAATCAACATGTGTAAAGCTGAGATGGCTGGAAAAACGCATGTTTTTTATGTTATAAAAATACAACTTATCACCACAATATTTTCAAGAGCTTTTTATTCTACCCAACCATAGATTTAACAACTTATGGAATTTACACAATAGCCCATAAAGTTTTAAAAAACAAACTAAAATTCCAAAAAAGTTATTTAAAAATCTTTAGAAATTAATTAACACATCCCAAAAATTATGGGAAATTATTTTAAAGTGATTTAACTCACACACAACCATATAATGAATAAGGAAAACTCAAATGAAACACATGAATGCATCCCACGTGAAGTGTTGGTGTACTACCTTTTGGACTATTAGAGGAAATCAAAATGAAGAGTCTAAAGGCTTGTTGGTTAGAAAGGGTATGACTCAATTTTGTCACTATTTCCAAACTACATGAGCACCCATCTAATATAGACACAAGTGAGTCAAAGATATAGCGTGATTCAGTAGTCATGGGACCCCTCATTTGAGAGCACAACCATAATTTGCAAACTATTAGACTTATGCTTAAAAACATGTCCTGAGAGGGTGAGAATGTGAATCAACCACTAGATGGCATCGTGGTATGCACAAACACCTCGTAAATGACTAATATAACCCGCAAAAATCGACCATGTTGTCACTGGACCCCCGATTTGTGATCGTGTCTAAAATTTGCAAACTGTTGGACTTAGGTTTAAAAAAAGCCATCAAAGGCTGAGAACATAAAATAACCACTAGACGGACCAGTGAGAGGCATGAACACCTCGCAAGGGACCAACGTAACCCTTAAGAACTGACTATGTAGTCACGGGACCCCCGATTTGAGAGCATGACAAAAAATTTCAAACTATTATACTTAGGCTTAAAAACATCCCGTCAGATGGTGAAAAAGTAAAACAACAAATAAACAACCCCGTAAGAGGCACAAACACCTCGCACGGTACCAATGTAACCAATAGGAATCGACCACATTGTTACGGGATCCCCGATCTGAGACCACAACCAATATTTGGAAACTGTTAGACTGAGGCTTAAAAACATGTCTTCAGAGGGTGAGAACATATAGCAGCCACTTAATAGCCCCGTGAGAGGAATAAACACCTCTCACAAGACCAATCTAAGTCGAAAGAACCGACCCCGTAGTCATGGGACGCCTAGTTTGAGAGCATGACCAAAATTTTCAAACTGTTACAGTGAGGCATAAAAACATGCCATGAGATGGCGAGAATGTAATACAACCACTAAAAGACCCTGTGAGAGGCAAGAATTACTCGCTTGGGACTAATGAAACCCGTTATAACCGACCTCATAGTCACTAGACCCCCGATTGAAGACCACGACCGAAATTTGAAATCTGTTAGACTTAGGCTTAAAACTATATCTTCAGAGGGTGAGAATATAAAATATCCACTAGACGTCCTCATGAGAGGCACGAACACCTCGCATAGGACCATGGTAACCTACAAGATCTGACAGCGTAGTCACAGTACCCTCGGTTTGAGAGCATGCTTAAAATTTGTAAACTATTAGACTTAGGTTTAAAACATGCCATCAGAGGGTGAATACTTAAAATAGCAAATAAATGGCCACATGAGAGGCACATACACCTTGCACCGAACTAATGTAACCTGTAGGAATCGACTGCGTAGTCAGGGACCCCCGGTGTGAGAACATGATCAAAATTTGAAAACTTTTAGACTTATGCTACATGTCTTCAGAGGGTGAGAACGTAATAAAACTATTTAACACCCCCATGAGAGGGACGGACACCTCTCACGTGACTAATGTAAATTGCAAGAACCGAACCCGTAGTCACGGAACCCCTATTTTGAGAGCATGACCGAAATTTACAAACTATTACACTTAGGCTTAAAAACTTGAAGTCAGAGGGTGGACAAATAAAATATCTAATAAATAGGCCCGTGAGAGGCACAAAACCTCACACGGGACCAATATAACCCGTAGGAATCGATCTCATAGTCACGGAATCCCCAATTTGAGAGCACGACCAATATTTGAAAATTGTTAGACTTAGGCCTAAACACATGTCTTCAGAGGGTGAGAACATAAAACAATAATTTAATAGCCTCGTGAGAGGGTGAGGACCAATGTACACTGCAAGAACCGACACCGTAGTCACGGGACCTCTAGTTTGAGAGCACAACCAAAATTTGCAAACTGTTACACTTTGGCTTAAAAACATGCCATGAGAGGTTGAGGATGTAAAACAACCACTAAATGGACCTGCGAGAGACATGAACAAGTCGTATGGGACGAATATATCCCGCAGGATCAGACCATATACTCACGCAACCCCTGATTTGAGAGAACGACCAAAATTTGTAAACTGTAAGACTTAGGCTTAAAAACATGACGTGAGAGGGTGAGAATGTAAAACAATCACTAAACGTCCCGGTGAGAGGAACAAACAACTTTTATGGGACCAATGAAACCCGTTATAACCTACCGCGTGGTCACTGGACTCCAGATTTGAGACCGCGACCAAAATTTGAAAACTTTTCGACTTAGGCTTAAAAACATGTCTTCACAGGGTGATAACATAAAATAGCCACATGACGGCGTCGTGAGAGGAATGGACACCTCGCACAGGACACATGTAACCCACAAAACTGATCGCGTAGTCAAGGGACCCTAAGTTTGAGAGGATGATCAAAATTTGTAAACATTAGACTTAGGTTTTAAAAAAATGCCGTCAGAGGGTGAAAACATAAAATAGCCAATAAATGGCCCCATGAGAGGGATGAACACCTCGCACCGAACAATGTAACCCACAGGAACTGACCGTGTAGTTAGGGGACCCCTGGTGTGAGAACATGATCAAAATTTAAAAACTTTTAGACTTATGCTACATGTCTTCAGAGGGTGAGAACGTAATAAAACATTTAACACCCCCGTGAGAGTGACAAATACCTCTCATGGGACTAATGTAAATCGCAAGAACCAAACCCGTAGTCACGGAGCCCTTATTTTGAGAGCACGATAAAAAATTACAAAATATTAGACTTAGGCTTAAATACTTGAAGTCATAGGGTGAAAAAATAAAACACCTAGTAAATGACCTAGTGAGAGGCACGGACACCTCGCACGGGACCAATGTAACCCGTAGGAATCAACCGCATAGTCATGGGATCCCCGATTTGAGAGCATGACCAATATTTAGAAACTGTTAGGCTTAGGCTTAAACACTTGTCTTCGAAGGGTGTGAACATAAAACATCCATTTAACAGCCCCGTTAGAGGAACGAACACCACTCACAGGACCAATGTACATCGTAAGAATCGACACCGTAATCACGGGACCCCTAGTTTGAGAGCAGGACCAAAATTTGCAAACTGTTACACCTAGGTTTAAAAACATGCCATGAGAGGGTGAGGATGTAAAACACCCACTAAATGGCCCCGTGAGAGACACGAACAAGTCTCACGGGATGAATATAACCCACAGGAACCGACCATATAGTCACGCGACCCCTAGTTTGAGAGCACAACCAACATTTGCAAACTATAAGACTCAACCTTAAAAAATGCCGTGAGAGGATGAGAATGTAAAACAACCACTAAACGGCCCCGTGAGAGGCACGAACAACTCTCGTGGGACCAATGAAACCCGTTATAACCGACCGCGTACTCACTCGACTCCCGATTTGAGACCAAGACCAAAATTTGAAAATTGTTAGACTTAGGCTTAAAAACATGTCCTTAGAGGGTGAGAACATAAAATGGACACTAAAAGGGCTCGTGAGAGGCATAGAAACCTTGTACGAGACCCATGCAACCCACAAGAACTGATCGCGTAATCATGGGACCCTCGATTTGAGAGCACGATCAAAATTCATAAACTACTAGACTTAGGTTTAAAAAAATGCCGTCAGAGGGTTAAAATGTAAAATAACAAATAAATGGCTCCATGAGAGGCATGAACACCTCACACAGGACCAATGTAACCTAGAGTAACCGACAACATATACAGGGGACTCTGGTGTGAGAGCATGACCAAAATTTTCAAACTACTCTACATAGGCTTAAAAACATGTCTTTCGAGGGTGAGAACATAAAACAACCATTTAACATCCCCGTGGGAGGGACGAACACCTCGCACGGGACCAATGTAAATCATAAGAACCAACCTTGTAGTCACGGGACCCCAATTTTGAGAGCACGACCAAAATTTATAAACTATTAGACTTAGGCTTAAAATCTTGAAGTCAGATGGTGAAAAAATAAATAAGAAAAATAAATGGCCCCGTAAGAGGCATGAACACCTCTCACGGGACCATTGTGACCCGTAGGAATCGATCGCGTAGTCACGGGATCCACGATTTGAGAGCATGACCAATATTTGGAATAGTTAGACATTCCCTTAAGCACATGTCTTCGAAGGGTGAGAACATAAAACAACCATTTAATAGCCCCGCGAGAGGATTGCACACCTCTCACTGGACCAATGTAAACCGCAAGAATGGACACCGTAGTCACGGGACCCCTAGTTTGAGAGTATGACCAAAATTTGTAAACTATTACACTTAAGCTTAATAACATGTCGTGAGAGGGTGAGGATTTAAAAAAACCACTAAATTTACCCGTGAGAGACATGAACGAGTCGCATGGGATGAATATAACCCTTAAGAACCGACCATATATTCACAATACCCCTGGTTTGAGAGCACGACCAAATTTGCAAACTGTAAGACGTATTCTTAAAAACATGCTGTGAGAGGGTGAGAATATAAAACAACCACTAAACATCCCCGTAAGAGGCATCAACAACTCGCATGGGACCAATGTAACCCGTTATAACCGACTGAGTAGTCAGTACACACCCGATTTCAGACCACAACAAAAATTTGAAAACTGTTAGACTTAGGCTTAACAACATGTCTTTAAAGGGTGAGAACATAAAATATCCACTAGACGACCTCGTGAGAGTCACACACACCTCTCACGGGACCAATGTAACCCACAAGAACTGACCGCGTGGTCATGGGACCCTCAGTTTGGGAGCACTATCAACATTCATGAACTATTAGACTTAGACTTAAAAAAATGCCGTCAGAGGGTGAAAAAGTAAAATAGCCAATTATTGGCCCCATGAGAGGAATGAACACCTCACACCGGACCAATGTAACCTGTCAGAACTGATCGCGTCGTCAGGGGACCCCTGGTGTGAGAGCATGACCAAAATTGGAAAACTTTTAGGCTTAGGCTTAAAAACTTGTCTTTAGAGGGTGAGAATGTAAAACAACCATTTAACAGCCCCGTGATAGGAACTAACACCTCTCATGGTACAAATGTGAACTGTAAGAACCGACCCCATAGTCATGCGACTCTTATTTTGAGAGCATGACCAAAATTTGTAAACTTTTATACTTAGGCTTAAAACCATGCCGTGAGAGGGTGGATATGTAAAACAACCACTAAATGACCCTGTGAGAGGTACGAACACCTCGAACGGGACCAATGTAACTCGTAGAAACCGACTGCGTTGTCACGAGATCCCCAATTTTTTAGCACGAACAAAATTGACAAACTGTTAGACTTAGATTTAAAAATGTTCTATCAAAGGGTGATAAAATATAACAACCCCAAGAAGGCCCTATGAGAGTCACGAACACCTCCCACGGGACCAATGTAACCAGCAAAAACCAAACGCGTAGTCATGGGACCCTTGGTTTGTAGAGCACGACAAAAATTTATAAATTGTTAGACATGGGCTTAAAAACATGATGTGATAGGGTGATAATGTAAAACAACCCCGCGAGAGGCACGAACAACTCGCACGGGACCAATGTAACCCGCTGGAACCGATCACGTAGTCATCGAACCATTAGTTTGAGACCATGACAAAAATTGGAAAATTGTTAGACTTAGGCATAAACACATGTCATCAAAGGGTGAGAACATAAAATTGCCACTAGACGGCCACGAAAAAGGCATAAAAACCTCACAAGGACTAATATAACTCGTAGGAACTGACCACGTAGTCATGAGACCCCCTGTTTGAGAGCATGACTAAAATTTGGAAAATGTTAGACTTTGGCTTCAAATCATGTCGTCAAAGGATGAGAACATAAAACATCCATTTAACAGGCTCGTAAGAGGAATGAGCGCCTATGATGGGACCAATGCAAACCACAAGAACTGACCCCGTAGTCCTGAGACCCCTAGTTTGAAAGCATGACAAAAATTTGTAAATTGTTAGACTTAGTCTTAAAAATATGACATCAGAGGGTGAGGATATAAAACAACCACTTAACGCCCCCATGAATGACACGAACAACTCGCACATGACCAATGTAACTCGTAGGACCTACCGCCTAGTCATAGGACCCCCGGTTTGAGAGCACAAAAAAAATTGCAAACTGTTATACTTAGGCTTAAAAACATGCCGTCAAAGGGTGATAACTTAAAACGACCACTAGATGGCCCTGTGAAAGGCACGAACTCCTCGCATGGGACCAATATAACCCGCAGGAACCGACCGCATAGTCACGAGAACCCCGTTTTGAGAGTAAGACCAATAATTAGATAAATATTATACTTAGGATTAAAAACATGATATCAAAGAGTAAAAACCTAAATCAGCCCCTAGAGGGACCCGTGAGAGTGACGAACACCTTACACGGGACCAATGTAACCCGTAGGAACTGACTGTGTAGTCATGGGACCCCCGATTTGAGAGCTTGACCAAAATTTGCAAACTTTTGTACTTATGATTAAAACATGTTCTCAACGGGTGGGAACATAGAAAAACCATTCAACGCACAATGAGAGGAAATAACACATCTCACGAGACCAATGTAAACTGTAGGAATTGATCGTGTAGTCACGAGATCACTGGTTTGAGTGCATGACCAAAATTTGCAAACTATTAGAGTTAGCCTTAAAAACATTACGTGAGAGGGTGAGATGTAAAGAAAATACTAAACGGCCTTGTGAGAGGCACGGACAACTCACACAACACCAATGTAAGACGCTGGAACCGACCGCGTAGCCACATGACCCCCAGTTTGAGATCACGACTAATGGTTGAAAACTGTTGGACCTAGGCTTAAATACATGTTGTCAGAGGATAAAAATATAAAATTTCCATTAGACGGCCCTGTGAGAGGCAAGAACACCTCGTAAGGGATTAATATAACCCGTAGGAACCGACCACCTAGTCACAAGACCCCCGAATTGAGAGCACGACTAAAATTTGTAAATTGTTAGACTTAAGCTCAAAAATATGTTGTCAGAGGGTGAGAACATGAAACAACCATTTAACATAACCATGAGAGGAATGAAAACCTCTCACGGGACCAATGTATACCGCTGGAGGTGACCACGTAGTCACAGGATCCCTGATTTGATAGCATGAGCAAAATTTGTAAACTGTTAGACCCGGGCTTAAAAAATGCCGTGAGAGGGTGAGAGTGTAAAACAACCACTAAAAGGCCCTGTGAGAGGCACAAACAACTCACACGACACAAATGAAACCCTCTGCAACAGACCTCATAGTCACAGGACCCCCGATTTTAGAGCAGACAAAATTTGAATACTGATAGACTTAGGCTTAGAAGCATGTGACCAGAGGTTGATAACATAAAGTAGATATTATGTTACGAGACCTCATAGTCACACGGCCGCGTGAGAGGCAGGAACACCTCACAAGTGACTAATATCACCCACAAGAACCATCCACGTAGTCACGAGACGTCCGATTAGAGAGCTAAACTAAAATTTGCAAACGGTAAGACTTATGCTTGAAAAATGACATTAGAGGGTGAAAATGTAGAACAACCACTAGACGGCCCCATGAGAGGCACGAACACCTCACACGGGACCAATGTAACCTGCAAGAACTAACTGTGTATCCACGTCACCCCCGATTTAAGAGCATAACTAAAATTTACAAACTATTAGACTTAGGGTTAAAAATAAGCCATCAGATGGTGAAAACGTAAAACAACCAATAAACGGCCCCGCGATAGGCACAAACACCTCGTACGGGACCAATGTAACCTGTAGGAACTGATCGCTTAGTCAGGCAAGACCAAAAATTGAAAAATTTTAGTCTAAGGCTTAAAAACATGTCCTCGGAGGGTGAGAACATAAAACAACCATTTAATAAAACCGTGAGAGGGATGAACACCTTTCACGGACCAATGTAAACAGCAAGAACCGACCTCATAATCATGGGAGCCCTAGTTTGAGAGCACGACCAAAATTTGCAAACTACTAGATTTAGGCTTAAAAATAGGCTGTGAAATGGAGATATGTAAAACAACCACTAAACAACCCAGTGAGAGGCATGAACAACTCGCATGGGACCAATGTAACCCACATGACTAACCGCGTAGTCACGGGACCCCTCGTTTGAGAGCACGACCAAATTTGCAAACTGTTAGACTTAGGCTTAAAAACAAGTTGTCAAGAGGGCGAGAATGTAAAACAACCCCTAGAAGGTATCGTGAGAGTCACAAAAACCTTACATGGGACGAATGTAACCCGTAGGAACCGATCGAGTAGTCACAGGACCCCTGATTTTGAGAGCATGACCAAAATTTGCAAAATATTAGACTTAGGACTAAAAACATGTCTCCATAGGGTGAGAACATAAAAAAACCATTTAATAGGCTTGTGAGACGAACGGACACCTCTCACGGAACCAATGTAAACAGCAAGAACAAACCCCATAGTAATGGGACCCCTACTTAGACTTAAAAATAAGCCGCTAAAGGGTGAAAACCTAAACCAGCCACCAAACGTCCCCATAGGAGGCACGAACAGCTCGCACGGGACTAATGTAACTTGTAGGAACTGACCGCGTAGTCCAGGTTCTCCCGGTTTGAGAATAATACGATAATTTGCAAAAATCAACACTTAGACTTAAAAACAAGCAGTTAAAGGGTGGAAACCCAAACCGACCCCCAAATGACCCCGTAAGAGGCACGAACACCTCGCACGGGACCAATGTAACTTGTAGGAAGTGACCGCGTAGTCCAGGGTCTCCCGATTTGAGAATAATACGATAATTTGAAAAAATCAACACTTAGACTTAAAAACAAGCAGTTAAAGGGTGGAAACTCAAACCAACTCTCAAATGACCCCTAAGAGGAACGAACACCTCGCACGGGACCAATGTAACTTGTAGGAACTGATCGCGTAGTCACGGGTCTCCCAGTTTGGGAATATAGCGATAATTTGCAAAAATAACACTTAGACTTAAAAACAGGCCGTTAAAGGGTGAAAACCTAAACCAGCCACCAAACGTCCCCATAGGAGGCACGAACACCTCACACGGGACCAATGTAACTAGTAGGAACTGATCGCATAGTCCCGGGTCTCCCGATTTAAGAATATGATGATAATGTGCAAAAATCAACACTTAGACTAAAAAATAATCTCTTAAGGGGTGAAAACCCAAACCAGCCCCCAAACGACCCCATAAGAGTCACAAACACCTCGCATGGGACCAATGTAACTTATACGAACTGATTGCATAGTCGCGGGTCTCCCAGTTTCAGAATATGATGATAATTTACAAAAATCAACACTTAAAACTTAAAAATAGACCATTAAAGCGTGAAAACCTAAACCAGCCTCCAAACGTCCCCGTAAGAGACACAAACACCTCGCACCGGACCGCGTAGTCACGGGTCTCCCGGTTGAGAATATGATGATAATTTTCAACAAACAACACTTAAAACTTAAAAACAGGCCGTTAAAGGGTGAAAACCTAAACTAGCCCCCAAATGGACCCGTAAGAGGCACGAACACCTCGCATGAGACCAATGTAACTTCTAGGAACTGGCCGCGTAGTCTCGGGTCTCCTAATTTGAGAATATGACGATAATTTGCACAAATCAACCTTTACACTTAAAAACAAGCCGTTAAAGGGTGAAAACCCAAACCAGTCCCCAAATGAGCCTATAAGAGGCACGAACACCTCGCACGGGACCAATGTAACTTGTAGGAACTAACCGCGTAGTCGCGGGTCACCCGATTTGAGAATATGACAATAATTTCAAAATATGTTGATTTGGCTTGAAAACAAGCCGTTGAAGGGTGAAAACCCAAACCAGCCCCCAAACGGCCCCGTAAGAGGCACGAACACCTCGCATGGGACCAATGTAACTTGTACGAACTGACCGTGTAGTCGCGGGTCTCCTGGTTTGAGAATATGACGATAATTTCAAAATATGTTGATTTGGCTTGAAAATAAGCCGTTGAAGGGTGAAAACCCAAACCAGCCCCCAAACGACCCCGTAAGAGGCACACACACCTCGTCTGAGACTAATGTAACCTGTACGAACTGACCGCGTAGTCACGGGTCTCTCGATTTGACAATATAACATAATTTGTAAAAATTAACAGTTAAAACTTAAATACAGACCGTTAAAGGGTGAAAACCTAAACCAGCTCCCAAACGTCCCCTTAAGAGACACAAACACCTCGCACGGGACCAATGTAACTTGTAGGAGCTGACCGCATAGTCACAGGTCTCCTGGTTTGAGAATATGACGATAATTTGCAAAAATCAACACTTAAACTTAAAAACAGGCCGTTAAAAGGTGAAAACATAAACCAGCTCCCAAACGAACCCGTAAGAGGCACAGACACCTTGCACGGGACCAATGTAACTTTTAGGATTTGACCGCGTAGTCACGGGTCTCCCGGTTTGAGAATATGACCATAATTTCAAAATATGTCGATTTGTCTTGAAAATAAGCCGTTGAAGGGTGAAAACCCAAACCAGCCACCAAATGGACCAGTAAGAGGCACGAACACCTTGCACTGGTACAATGTAACTTATAGGAACTGGACGCGTTGTCACGGGTCTCCCGATTTGAGAGTATGATGATAATTTGAAAAAATAACACTTAGACTTAAAAATTGGTCGTTAAAGGGTGAAAACCTAAACCAGCCACCAAACGTCCCTGTAGGAGGCACGAACACCTCACATGGGACCAATGTAAGTTGTAGGAACTGATTGCGTAGTCACGGGTCTCCCAATTTGAGAATATGATGATAATTTACACTCCTATATGTATTTTTTAGTTTGAGTAAGCTTTTTTATAAATTACTTGGTTACTAATATCGTCTCTTTTTTGTATCCTATTTTTTTTGCAGGATAACATTTTATCGTTAGCATTTATTTATGGGGATCACACGGAGAACTTAGTGGTTTACAACAAGGGGTTTATTCATGATTCTATTTTTTTGTGTTATAGCCATGTGGGCTTTTGTAGTTTTGTTGTAAACTTTTATAGCCGTGCGGGCTTTTGTAAGTTTATTTTTTATATTTTGTGGCCATGAGAGCTTTATGTTATCCAGGTTTTATATTAGCAGGTTTTAGAATGTCCAGAAAATAGAGGAAACTCTGCCCAATTTTTTTGTTCTGTGAAATACTAAAGACTTGTAATGTTTTGAAGTTTGTATGAATATTAGTTCATCAACAATGTTCAAGATTTGCAATTTGTGAATTTTCTTGTTTTCAAATAATTTTTTTTTTCTTTTTATCAAAAATTTGACACAGTTCAAAATCGTGCCAAAAGTGAATCAAATTTTGGCATGGTTTTGAATTGTGCCAAAATCTTTTCAAACTATGCTAAATCTGGCATAGTTCAAAAGTGTGCCAAAAGTGTGCCAGAATTATCAAATTTTGGCACAGTTTAAATGTGTGTCAGAAGTGTTCCTGTTTGGTCAAATCTGGCACACTTTTGAGCCATGCCAGAAAAAATGGCCATTTTGAAACACCTGATTCTGGCACAGTTCAAAACCGTGCCAAATTTGATCTGGCACAGTTTTAAACCGTGCCAGATTCCTGTTTTTGGTGTAATGTTAGAGAGCAGGCCCAAAATTACCAAATTGCAAGACTTAGGATTAAAAACATGATGTTAGAGGGTGAGAGTGTAAAACATCCCCTAGAAGGCCCTGTGAGAGTCACGAACATGTAACATGGGACCCATATAACCCGTTGGAATTGATCGTGTAGTCATGAGATCCTCGATTTGAGAGAAGGACCAAAATTTTCAAATTGTTAGACTTAGGCTTAAAAACATATCGTGAGAGGGTGAGATCATAAAAAATAACTAGACGGACCCATGATAGGCACCAACTCCTCTTATGAGACCAATGTAACCCGCAAGAACTGACAGCGTAATCACGCCCCCCACCCCGGTTTGAGAGCATGACCAAAATTTGCAAAAAATGAGACTTAGGCTTAAAAATATATTGCCAGAGGGTGAAAACAAAAAATAACCAATAAATAACCCCATGAGAGACACAAACTCGCTCGAGACCAATTTAAACATTAGGAACTAACTTCGTAATCACGGGACCCCCAGTTTGAGAGAACAACCAAAATTTGAAAAATGTTATACTTAGGATTAAAAACATGTCTTCAGAGGGTGAGATCATAAAACAACCATTTAACAAGCTCGTGAGAGGAACGAACACCTCTCACGGGACCAATGTAAACTACAAGAATCGACCCCGTACTCACGGGACCCCTACTTTGAGAGCACGACCAAAATTTACAAACTGATAGACTTAGGCTTAAAAACATGTCGTAAGAGGGTGAGGATTTAAAACAATAAATAAACGTTCCCTTTATAGACATGAACAACTCGCACAGAACTAATGTAGCCCGCAGGACTGATCGCGTAGTCATTGGACCCCCGATTTGAGAGCATGACCAAAATTTTCAAACTGTTAGACTTAGGTTTAATGACATGCCATTAAAGGGTGAGAACATAAAATGACCATTATACGGCCCCGTGAGGGGAACGGATAGCTCACACGGGACCAATGTAACCCTCAGAAACCAACTGCATAGACACAAGACCCCCGATTTGAGAGAAGGACCAAGATTACCAAACTGTAAGACTTCATCTTAAAAACATGCCAACAAATGGTGAGAATGTAAAATATCCCCTAGAGGACACTGTGAGAGTCACAAACACCTAACATGGGATCAATGTAACCCGCAGGAACTGACCGTGTAGTCATGGGACCCCAGATTTGAGTGCACGATCAAAATATGAAAACTATTAGAATTAGTCTTAAAAATATGTTGTTAGAGGGTGATCACATGAAACAGCTATTTAACAACACCATGAGAGGAACAAACACCTCTCATGGGAATAATGTCAACCGCAGGAAGTGATCGCGGAATCACAGGATCCCTGATTTGAGAGCCCGACCAAAATTTACAAATTGTTAGACTTAGCCTTAAAACCATGCCGTAAGAGGAGTGATAATGTAAATCAACCACTAAATGGCTCGCGAGAGGCATACACAACTCCCACGACACCAATATAACCAGAGGAACTGACCACATAGTCACAGGATCCCGATTTCAGAGCACGATCAAAATTTGAAAATTATTAGACTTAGGCTTAGAGACATGTCGTCAGAGGTTGAGAACGTAGAACAATGACTATATGACCCCATGAGAGGTACAAAGACCTTGCACGGGACCAATTTAACCCACAAAAACTAACTTCTTAGTCAAGGGACACCTAGTTTGAGAGAACGACCAAAATTTACAAACAATTAGACTTACGCTTAAAAACATGCCATCAAGGAGTGCAAACGTAAAACAATCAATAAATGTCCTCGTCAGAGGCATGAACACCTCGCATGAAACCAATGTAACTCACAGGAACCGATCGCATAGTCAGGGAACCTTCGGTGTGAAAGAACAACCAAGATTTGAAAACTGTTAGACTTAGGCAAAAAAACATTTCTTCAAAGGGTGATAACTTAAAACAACAATTTAATCGCCCCGTGAGAGGGACGAACATCTCTCACCGGACAAATGTAAACCGTAAGAACTGACCTCGTAGTCACGGGACGCCTTGTTTGAGAGCACAACCAAAATTTGAAAAATGTCAGACTTAGGCTTAAAAACATGCTATGAGAGGGTGAGAATGTAAAACAACCACTAAATTGCCTCATGAGAGGCACAGACAACACGTATGGGACCAATGTAACCTACAGGACCGACCGCGTAGTCACGGGACCCGTGATTTGAGAGAAAGCCCAAAATTTGGAAATTGTTAGACTTAGGCATACAAACATGCTGTCAAAGGGTAAGAACGTAAAACAACCCCATGAGAGGCATGAAGACCTCGCACAAGACCAATATAACCCGTAAACGAGACCTAAGATTTGAGAGCATGACCAAAATTAGTAAATTGTTATAGTTAGGTTTAAAAAATTCCATCAATGGGTGAGAACGAAAAATTAGAATGCCCCATGAGAGTCAGGAACACCTCAAATAGGATTAGTGAAACCCCGCAGAACGAACCACGTAGTCACGGGACCTCCGGTTTGAGAAAATGACCAAAATATTCAAGTTGTAAAACTAAATATTGCGCACATGTTGTTAGAGGGTGAGAACATAAAACATCCACTAGATGGACCTGTGATAGGAACGAACACCTCGAAATGGACTAATATAGCCCTTCAGATCTGACCACAAAATCACTGGACCCTTGGTTTAAGAGCATGTCTAAAATTTTCTAACTATTGGACATAGGGTTAAAGTCATGTCTTTCATATGGTGAAAACTTAAAATAACCCCAAGACGGCTCCGTGAGAGGAACGGACACCTCATATGGGACCAATGAACCCTCAAGAACTTATCGCGTGGTCACAGGATCCCCGATTTGAGTGGATGACCAAAATTTATAAATTTTTAGACTTATACTTAAAAAATCCATTACAGGGTGAAAATAGAAAACAACAAATAAATGGACCTATTAGAGGGACAAACACCTCACACGGGATAAATGTAACCCGCAAGAACTAAACGTGTAGTCACGGGACCCCCAGTTTGAGAGCATGATGAAAATTTGTAAATTGGTTGCCTTAGGCATAAATACATGCCTTCGGAAGGTCATAATGTAAACCAACCTCTAGACGGTCCCGTGGGAGGCGAAATTACCTCGCAAGGGACTGATGTTAGTCTTTATGTTAAAAACATGTTGTCTTGGGGTGAGAACGTAAAACTACAACTAGGAGTCCCCTTGAGATTCCCGAACACCTCGTACGGGACCAACGTAACTCGTAGGAACTTACAGCATAGTCACCGGACCCCCGATTTGAAAGCACGATCAAAATTTACAAACTGTTAGACTTCGAATTAAACACAAGTTGTTAGAGGTTGAGCATGTTAAATAGACATTAAACGGTCCCATGATAGGCACTAACATCTCGCACGGGACCAATGTAACCCATAGGAACTGTTCGTGTAGTCACAAGCCCCCCGGTTTGAGAGCACGACAAAATTTTTATTTTTTTTGGGACTTTTATGAGAGAAATGTAACCTGTAGGAACCAACCACGTTGCCACCCAAGGGGCCAATGTAACCCAATGGGTACTTTTATCAACTGACCGACTAGAATCTTGGTTCGAGGACAAAATGATTTTTTTATTAATAAAAGTCACGATTTTGGGCCGTGACTATATTATTTTGGAAATAAAAGGTGGTCACGGTCCAAATCTGTGACCATATTTTATGTAAAAATAAAATGGTCACGACCCAAAGCTGTGACCAACTTTTATTTCAAAAATAACATAGTCACGACTCACAACTATGACATTTTATTTTTAAGATAAATGTTGTCATGATATTGGGTTGTGACCATGTTTCATGGACACAAAATAGTGGGCCACGGACATGGGCCATGACCACCGATGTTGGTCATGTCAGATTTCGCCATGGACCAAATCTAGGGCCCACCACCAATGGTCAGGGATTTGGGTCGTGACCATCCACAGTATTTGGTATAGTGAATAGACATAAAATCCTCCATCCTCTTCATCTCTTTTATGTCCTTAAGAGAAAAAACAATTTAATTTTTTTTACCTCACCCTTATACCCATATTCTCTCTCCTCATACTCCATTAAAAAACCTCAAAACTCCATTAAAACATCACACAAGGGGAGGTGGGGGTGGGGCAACTTGGTGTGGCTTGAATGCTTGATTTTGGGATCCTAGAAGTGGAGTTTATGAGCAATATAAGAGTACTTGAAATTTGTTTCTCAAAAGTTATAGCCTCTTCATAAATCAAGTGTGGTTTTTTCTCTTACTAAATTCATTTTTTTAAAATCTTAAAACACCCATCTCAATGAAATATGATTTCTTGTTCAAAATTGCTAGTTCTTGAATTTTCTATTATGCAACCCCATGTTTTATTTTGTGTTAAAATGAACTATCTATGTTGATTAAATTTCATAATATCATGCTTGTATAAATGAATGATTAGAACGTTAAAATTATTTGAAAAAGATATTATAATCATATACTACTTGAATATGAATCTATCGGATGCATATACATTGATTTCTTATGTGGAAATTCTCATTTCATGTGAATATACTTGAATATTCTTTTTATACATGATAGATGATATGTTTTAAATGAACTAGATAGATCCCTCTATGTTTTAAAGAACGATAAATTTCAGCCCCTACTTTGATATTGTTAAAAAGTAAAGATCATGCTTAAAGTAGCATAGAAAACCAACTTAAACCTTGTATTTGAACTCTAAATTAAAATGGTAATTTTAGTGACTAAGTTTATGATTAAATGTGTAAAATAATCTATAAAAATAGTTAGTAAATATAATGTCATGATTCCCACTTAAACACCTGTTAAAATGATTTAAAAAATGGTGTAAGAATAATTTACAAACCCATTTGAACTTGGTATAATAAAGTGTACATTAAAATGACAATTTTAATGAATTAATAAATGTTAGAGTGGGTAACATATTATAGAAAAACATAAAGGTATTATAAAGATATTTTTTCTCTTGAAAACCCATTCAAAGGATCATGTGAAAAACGACATAATGGCAGTTTTGGTAATTATGTGAAAAACTAGTGGAAGATAATGTTTCTTTAAAAATTTTAGTAAAACAAATTTTAAGGTACTAAAAAATGTTAATGCATTATTGAACAAATAAGGTAAATGATGATTGGATATAAGTGTTCAAAGTACAATGTTATTATTGTTTGGACTCCTCGGCTATTTTAAAAGTGTTGAAAATAATGAAGTATATAAGTAACACCGAAAGATTAATGCGAGTATTTAGATTAATGAAAATAATTGTAAGAATGTGAATATACGAAAAGATAATAATATTCGGATATTATCGAAAAGAATAATTAAGGAGGGCATGACGTCCCTAAAGGTGAAAGACCCCAAAGAACCTAGTCAGTGTACCATATGTGTGCTTGATACCGATGGTGAAAGGGTGTGAAATTGTGAAAGTTACAAATCCCAATGTAATAAAAGTAATATTAATGAAAGATTGGTAAAATGAATGGATTAATTGATTTGAATAAATGAAACTCATTAATGTTATGATGACAACATAGTTGGATTAATAACTTAAGATTCTGGCACGAGACATGAAAATGCATAAGTGTGAGTTTGGCACATAGCCCGGGTGCATTGCATGTAGTGCAATAACATTTAATGAAATGAATTTTTTACATTTATTGTATATGTATAGTATTTTATTTACCAAATTATTTCTTACTATTTCCCACCCAACAGGGCTTTCTCTCACCTCTTTACTTTTCCCCAACCTAGGTACTTCAGTTGGTGACACTGGAAATGATCACGGTAAGGATGTTGAGGTTGAAACTCGACGTTAGATATTGTGTTGATCGCTCCATACTATTTTTAAGATTATATTGTAGTACTTAAATGAATATGCTGGAACTCTATTATGGGATTTGGACTATTTTGTTATCTTACTCAATGAACTTCATTTCGATATATTGATTGTGGTATTAAATATTTTTTCATGAACAAATTCATAAGTAGGTTTTATTATGCATGTTAAACGTTTATTCTTCTTAAATTGAAATTTGACAAATGAATATTATGTCCTTAAATCAATTAAATAAATTTTTTTCTTAAATAATAAAGTAAAATTTTTCCCATATTCCTTAACAACTCAATCCGGATATGGGTTATTCCATCGGTAAACTAAATTTGGGTCAGGGCGTTACATACATCTTCACAAGGGCAAAATAATATAATGAATAGCTATGCTCACAACAAATGGGCAATATTGTATAAAAAAGAAAGGATATATGTACACATATTGATTAATGTCCCATAATATTATGTAGGTTCTCCATCAACACCTATACCTCATGATCTTCTAGGTTATATAAAAGAAATATTCTTGATTTAAGCATGTACCGACCTTAATTTCCATATCATCAACACACCAAGGTTCAACGCTTGGCTCACAATATGACGAGGGTTAGTCTAATAGGAGAATCCTCCCTATGACCTCAACCATGATATGATGAATCAAAGCCATGGACACAGTGATCTGGGTTCTCATAAGGCCACATCATTACCTATAAAGACTTAAATGTAGTAAAATGTCTCAACAATGAATTTTCATAGATTGACTAATAAATGCCAAATAAAATGGTCACTAGAGTATCCTTAAATGTTAAAGGAATAGTTCAATTCATATTTTACTTTGTACTTTAAAGTAATGAAGGATGATAAAAAAAATATCTTACCCATTAACAATAAAGGTATAATAATCTGAGATTCTCAAATAATCATAATCGAATTGAATATGATTATTGATGGAGATAAGTAATCATGAAGAATACCATAAATTTCCCTAGAATAAAAACTAAACTTTATTACAATAAAATAGATATAAAACTCCATCAATGCTCCCCTAACCCATACTTTCACCTCAAACAAAATCTTCGTTTAACTCCTAGAATCGAATCATGCTAGTAGCGTAACTCCCACTCACTAAATAATTCTTCTTCTTCTTCTACCTCTCTATCTCTCTCTCTATCTCTCACACACACACTCTTTATGTCTCTATACATAGCTCTCTCACTCACACACTAGTCATCATAACTCATAAACCAAAAAGATGTAACATTTTGTCCTTAAGTCCTAAAATTGTTATTTATAAATAAGGAGGAATCACCATAGTTTTCAATGATTGATATAACTTTCTATATATGACCAATAAAAATTCGTATGAGAATAACATTATCTCTTTTAGGGATGTATCAACCTTTTCGTGATAAGTTTCTCACCCACTCTCTCAAGGACCAACATAAATTAGGTCCCTAAATCAAAATATGGTAGGTCAAACTTATATATTAATGTGGATTCAATTATATTACATACAAAACTGATAAGAATTAATCTTCAAGGGATCCCATTTGGTACATTTCTAGAGTTTATCGAGTTTGACCTCGACTTATGAGGTAAAATTCTGTAGTCGATCCTTTGTAGTCTACGGATACACATCTTTACAATTTTAAAATCCTTTCATAGCATCCTCAAACTAAGACAATCTCTCCCTAGCAAGCCTATTAATTTTATGCCACTAATTTTTATTTCATATCATACCCTATGCTTAGCATTGTCCCCGATTAATCTCCCCCTCAGAGGGTCATACATTTCATATGACCCATAGATAAGCACAACCTTTCAATTATGAGTTGTTATACTTAGCGAAAGATGGATCAAGGTACTACACGACATGTCTAACTCTATGGATAAAGGTAATACACCATGCGTGTAACTCTATTTATTTACAAGGTTATCAATTTATCTTTTTTCTTATATTTTTATATAGATACCAATTGTAATACCCGGTGATTTTAATGACTTTTAAAATGGGTTATATTTTAAATTAATGGATTAATTGGATTTTATTATTAATTAATTCATTTGGGTTTTATCTGAATGGAGGATATTAAAATGTATGATTCTGAATATTACTTAAAGATATTTAGGTAATATATGAATGTGATGATTATTGATAATTGCTATGAGATATAAATTCGGTAATTTGAATTTTTTTTAGTCAGACGCGGTATGGGACGTGTCGGGACTAATTTGTTAAATTAAAAAGGAAATTTATTTTCTATCGACCTTATAGTCATTTTCACTGCGTCGTTGCGTCCGGAAGGGTTGAAATAGTCAGAAAAGTCTATTTGGATGTTGTTTTTGGGTCTCGAGTCACTTGGAAATGAATAGACAACCCAAAAGGGCATTTTAGTCATTTGTATAGGGGTATGAATATTGATTTTGGATTTACTCCTATTATAAGTATTTGGAGATTAAGTGTACATGGGTTATTAATTTCTTCTACACAAAATAGAGAAGTCATCTTCCTAGAGAAAGTGAAAGGTTGTCTAGGAAGAGAATAATTTACTTGGGAAGGAGAAGAACTAAGAACCAAGGGTCACCACTACCAACCACCACCAGAGGTTGACCGGAGAAGGGAGAACCACCTGTGATATACAACACCAAAGGATCAGATTTTCATTAAAGGCAAGTGTTTGATATTTGCAATTTAAGTTTGTATATTGTCCATGTTAGAATAGTTATAAAAAGTTGTGATTTTTCATGTTTGGAAGATAAAGATGGAGTTGTAATGGATTTCGGGAAATATGAACATATATACGAATCAAACTCATGTTATAGGTAGATAGTAATCCACGAAATAATCATAAATCTGTTGAAGAAATTTTGAAAACCAATGACGTGTTCTTGAAGATATTATGTTGATAATTTTTCGGAAAAAGAGAATAAAAAGTCATTTGGGTTGTTAGTATGAACGTTTGAATAATAAAAAATGGCTAAACCCATTGTTGCAGAAATGCAGAAAAACTGGGTTGGTACCTGGGCGATCGATCGATCGACCCCTTACCTTCGATCGATCGACCTCCCCAGAATTCCTGAAGTTATTCCTTTTTAATGTTGATTCTTATCCCAAACCTTTTTTAGATCTTTGGTGATTATTAATTGGATATTATGGGACTTAGAGAAGATCAGTAAGCCATAGTTAAGATTTGAATTAATTTGATTGGGATTTAATTGATTAGAATAATGATAATCAAATTTAAAGAAATTTCAATTGCTAGATTCAATTGTTAGATTCTAATTGGTATGCATGAGGATTAAAGATATGATCAGTAGGGGTGATTGAATATAAAACATGGGTATCCTTAAGTTTACAAGAGGGTTTAATCCTAAGTGAAATAAGAAGTGTTTATAAGAGATGTGAAACTATTGGTTTTAACCCAAATTAAAAGGAGAGTTTAATTCGTAGTAATTCGGGAGATAAGTTGATATGGACGAGTAGGATATTAGTGATTTATTACTGAATAAAATGTGAGGAAAACCTATTTGAACCTTGAGTAATGAGTGAGGCTCGGTGATAATTGAATTAAAGAAGTAAAGTAATCATATTTTAATACGTAGGATTTGAGAGATATAATGCTACGTATGGGAACTATCTTAGGGTAATGTGAGTACCTTGTTGATAATATATTAGAGGTATGATAATGCCTATTTGATTGATTAATAAATTATGTGTATGACATACCTATCTTACTTGCTATCGATGGGGAGGTTTGCGCGTGAGGGCAGTCATATCCTGATGAATGCATGGGATCTTTGATTTGTCGCTCAAGAACATAGGTCTATGAAAGACTTATCGGGGAGTTGATAAGTCCGCTGACTGTGGGAACATAGGTATGTACGTGACCCATGGATACGAGAACTATGTTCGCCTCTAATTTGTATGTTGTTGTTTGTGGTTCGAGAAATCCTTATCGATCCTTTAATCCCCTATTCGGTGACCAGCGATGATGAGACATGATAACAGAGTAATGCATTGCACCGCAGCTATGACTCGGGGTGCCGTCTTATATATGTATATATATATATATAACGAATTAAATGAATGAATGGATATATTGTGGTTAAATCATATTTTGCGTGATAATTGTAGGTAATGGTGAATTGAGAAAAGAATTGAAGTAAGTTAATGAATATTTAATGAAGAGCTTAATTTAGATTAATGAGAAATGATTCATGTTAATGAGAAACGATTTATACAAATGAGAAATGTATAAGAATGATTATATAACGTATGGTATGGAACATACAGGGTTACAATATGGGAATGGAATCATATTATGGAATTGGTGAAGAGGAAACATTAACTAGGAGGTTAATAGGAAACATTAAGTGTCCACTCTAGTTGAGAGGTCAGAATATCAAGTGAGATTTGGATACTAACATGTACATAATAAATTATTTATTGCATTTGTTAAATACTTGTTGTTTTTAAAATCATTTTCACAATCGGGCTCTGACCCATTTCCTTGCATATTTTCTTTTCTATTGTACCTTCTATATCTGGTGTCCAGCAGGAAGGACACCAACCTTAATTGATTATGATGAGATATGGAGCTATGGAGTATTTCTTAGACGCTTATCTTCTTTTGATTCACAGTATTCTCTTAGCTAGGGCATGTCGCCCAAAGGAACTCAGTTATCTCTTTTCTATCGGAGTCAAATACTATTGTGTTTGTGTCATTTTAATACATTTTTTATTATTGGGATTACTATAATGGATTAATATTATTTGGGAATGTTTATTCCAATTGAATTTAAATTCTTTTGTGTTATCTATTCAGTTGTTAGTGTTATCGAATAAAATTTGTTGTGTTATTTGTAAACTAAGAATGGTGTTTGTTGAAATTGAGATTTGAAAAGTTTTTAACACCATCTTAATTGGGTATTGGGTGAGACGTAAATGTTTTTGACAGTGATGCCAAGAATGAGCCAACTGTATATTCTGTTTTAATTTGGTATGGGACTGGCCACCCGGTATTTAATTAGGCGGGGTGTTACAGGTGGTATCAGAGCTTAGGTATACGACAACCCTCGGGCATTGGGTATTGGGTCTATCATGCGAGTTAGACATGTTTTCTTTGGATATAGAAAATTGATTTGAGGACTTTAGTGTGTGATTTTTGGGAAATAGAATCGAGTAGCATTTTATTTCGAGCGTTAGGTTTCGTCTAATTTCGAGGACACATTCCTTTTCGGGAGGGAGTATGTAATACCCCGTTATTTTGAGGATTATTTACGAAAATTTTACAAGATTTCACTAATATTATTATTTTATTAATCGGGGTTAAAATAATTTATTTTGGTTTAAAATCGAATCAAATATTTAAATTTAAATTGTTTTTGAACATTTTGTAATGGTTTAAATATGTAAAGTTGATAATTTTGAATTAAAGGGCAACATAGTAATATGAGTTAGCTTAGGCTCCAGGCTAGGGTTTGAGAAAGGGGTTATATAAGGAATATTATGGGTGATTACAAGTAAAGGAAGACGAAATAGAGAGGCCAAAAATGAAATCCAAAGATGCAAAAACGAGGGAAATGGGAAGATCCAATTTGGAATGTTTAGATCTTATTTTTGAGTGCATTTGGATGAGATTTAAGAAAAACTCAAAACATACCTGACTCAATTTTTCGTGTAGAATCCAAATCTGAAGTCGGATTGGCGATTGGAATAATGTTTGGATCTGATTTTTTTTTTAGTTTTTAAAGTATGACTATTTGGGATTATGTCGTGTTGGGGCTAGCATATGATTTGTTTATTTTCGCGAGAGGAACGTGATGGTGCGATCAAATTTTGAGGCTAGTTTTTATGTGACGATTCATGCGATGATTTTAAGGTATGGGGTTTTACACAATATGCTCCTTTAAATTTCTCGAGAGTTTATTCCGTTGATCTCTTGTTAATTGAACTCATATTTGAATTGTTAAATTCATTGAAATCTGGAAACATAATTGTTGGAATTATTTTGATTCATGTGCTATTATTCATGTTGTTGTTGAGAACATTGTCATGAGATTTTAATATGGCACGGATGTTTGGTACTCGCAAAAATTCCTTATTCCCGGGGCTATATCTTGATAAAGCATATGCGGATGGGGTGAAGCCTATTGACCCATTGATGTGTTGTTGAGAAATTTATTGATAAATGCTATTGAGATTCGCATTCGATTTGAATATTCGTACTCATGTTGTTACGCTTCATTCATCGTTAATATATTTGTTAAGCATATTTCATGTCGTATTATGTACTTTCCCATATTTTCTTTTCGTGGCAGGTTAGCGTGGATTGGGATGCTATGGATTAATTGCAGATTTACTTTAGTTATATTTATTTGAGAGAATTTTGTTGTATTAATTTGAAAATTGAGATTAGTGATTTTGTATCTTTTATGATGACCGTAGTCGAGGTCACCCCTATTATGGAAAATTGAGGAGAGTCATCGGTAGAAGTTCTTGAAATTCGATAATTGTGTGTGTTACCTAATGAAGGCAATATATTCTAAGGCTTGGGCATATAGTGGAGTGTGACGAACTAGAATTGAAAAGTTGAGGTAAAATTTTTCTTGTCTCTTTGGAGCAAAGTTATATTAGTGCGATTCAACAACCACCACCCGCGAATGAGGGTATGTTTTCTATCTAAGGAGTTATGAGGCGTATATTGATTTTTGTAGCGATTGATATTGTATGGGCAATAGGGTTTCTAAACATAGCCTATAGCACTCTTATTTACGTAGACTCTCCGAGGGGTGTGGGACACCTATATTATACATGTTATCACGTGGGTTTGATTTTTATTATGGGATCACTTACTTTGGGCATGTCCGAGCATGATGTGACTATCGACGTGCATTGACTTGTGGTATACGAGAACGTATGTACTACTATAACCAGCATCTTGTTGTTAATAAGAGAGTAGATGAGTAGACGTTTAATTGCGATTGATAAAAAAAACATGTAGAGAGGTTATATACTATTGAATAAGGACCTGAGGAGTTTCGATGATCGACTAATTTAGGTAGTAGTGTATCGGGGGGTTCCTTATTTGGATTTCTCTTGCGAGACACCCCACGCATGAAACTAATAATCGTTGGGATTCGAAATAAGTTAGGTCTTTAGGATATGAGTTTATAATCTTTGCGATAAATATTATAATGAAAGTAGTATGATAGGGTGTATGGGTGCCCTAGACGGTTGGACTGTAGTATATTTTATAATTCTGAAACGGTAAGTAGTTGTGACTTCAGGAATTATTTGTTTCCTACTTAGAATTCGATTCAGTTGAAACTATATGGTGAGTCTGGGTGTATAACATCAATGGGGATTTTCGATAATGTATTGTATGGGCGGTACTACTTAGATTTCTTGCGATGTGAGATTTGACCTTACCGATATGATTGTCTTTGCGAATTTGGGGAAGAAATTCTGTTGTAAGGGGGGAAGTATGTAATACCCCGTGATTTTAATGACTTTTAAAATTGGTTATACTTTAAATTAATGGATTAATTGGATTTTATTATTAATTAATTCATTTGGTTTTTATCCGAATTGAGGATATTAAAAATTATGATTCTGAATGTTACTTAAAGATATTTAGGTAATATATTAATGTGATGATTATTGATAATTGCCGTGAGATATAAATTCGGTAATTTGAATATTATTTAGTCAGACGCGGTATGGGACGTGTCGGGACTAATTTGTTAAACTAAAAAGGAAATTTATTTTCTATCGACCTTATAGTCATTTTCACTGCATCGTTGCGTCCGGAAGGGTTGAAATAGTCAGATAAGTCTATTCGGATGTTGGTTTTGGGTCTCGAGTCATTTGGAAATGAATAGACAACCCAAAAGGGAATTTTGGTCATTTTTATAGGGGGATGAATAGTGATTTTGGATTTTGTCCTATTATAAGTATTTGGAGATTAAGTGTACATGGGTTATTCATTTCTTCTACACAAAATAGAGAAGTCATCTTCCTAGAAAAAGTGAAAGGTTGCTTGGGAAGAGAAGAGTGTACTTGGGAAGGAGAAGAACTAAGAACCAAGGGTCACCACCACCAACCACCACCGGAGGTTGACCGGTGAAGGGAGAACCACTTGTCATATACAACACCAAAGGATCAGATTTTCATTAGAGGAAAGTGATTGATATTTGCAATTTAAGTTGGTATATTGTCCATGTTAGAATAGTTATAAAAATAGATGATTTTTCATGTTTGGAAGATAAAGATGGAGTTGTAATGGATTTCTAGAAATATGAACATATATAGGAATCAAACTCAAGTTATAGGTAGATAGTAATCCATGAAATAATCAAAAATCTGTTGAAGAAATTCTGAAAACCATTGACGTGTTCTTTAAGATATTATGTTGATAATTTTCTAGAAAAAGAGGATAAAAACATGCTTTTAATTAGATCTCTTGATGATTCTAGGATGTTTAGATCACTAGAAATCATTTATATATGTTGATATATCATGTATTAAGGATTATAAGTCATTTGGGTTGTTAGTATGAACGTTTGAAGGATAAAAAATGGCTAAACCATTTGTTGCAGAAATGCAGAAAAACTGGGTTGTTACCTGGGCTATCGATCGATCGACCCCATGCCTTCGATCGATCGACCTCCCCAGAATTCCTAAAGTTGTTCCTTTTTAATGTTGATTCTTATCCCAAACCTTTTGTAAATCTTTGGTGATTATTAATGGGATATTATGGGACTTAGAGAAGACCAGTAAGCCCTAGTTAAGATTTGAATTAATTTAATTGGGATTTAATTGAACAGAATAATGATAATCAAATTTAATGAAATTTCGGTTGCTGTATTCAATTGTTAGATTCTAATTGGAATGCATGAGGATTAAAGATGATCAGTAGGGGTGATTGAATATAACACCTGGGTATCCTTAAGTTTACAAGAGGGTTTAATCCTAAGTGAAAGAAGATGTGTTTATAAGAGATGTGAAACTATCGGTTTTAACCCTAATTAAAATGAGAGTTTAATTAGTAGTAATTCGGGAGATAAGATGATATGGAACAGTAGGATATTAGTGATTTCTTACTGAATAAAATATGAGGAAAACCTATTTGAACCTTGAGTAATGAGTGAGGCTAGGGGATAATTGAATTAAAGAAATAAAGTCAACATATTTTAATACGTAGGATTTGAGAGATATAATGCTACGTATGGGAACTATCTTAGGGTAATGTGAGTACCTTGTTGATATTATATTATAGGTATGATAATGCCTATTTGATTGATTAATAAATTATGTGTATGACATACCTAGCTTACTTGCTATTGATGCGGAGGTTTGCGCGTGAGGGAAGTCATATCCTGATGAATCCATGGGATCTTTGATTTGTTGCTCAAGAACATAGGTCTATGTAAGACTTATCGAGGAGTTGATAGGTCCGCTGACTGTGGGAACGTAGGTATGTGCATGATCCATGGATATGACAACTATGTTCGCCTCCAATTTGTATGTTGTTGTTTGTGGTTCGAGAAATCCTTACCGAACCTTTAATCCCATATTCGGTGACCAGCGATGATGGGACATGGTAACAGAGTAATGCATTGCACCCCAGCTATGACTCGGGGTACCGTCTTATATATGTATAATGACTTAAATGAATGAATGGATATATAGTGGTTAAATCATATTTTGCGTGATAGTTATAGATAATGGTGAATTGAGAAAAGAATTGAAGTAAGTTAATGAATATTTATTGAAGATCTTAATTCAGATTAATGAGAAATGATTCATGTTAATGAGAAACGATTCATACAAATGAGAAATGTATCAGAAGGATTATATAACGTATGGTATGGGACATACGGGGTTACGATATGGGAATGGAATCATATTATGGAATTGGTGAAGAGGAAACATTAACTAGGAGGTTAATAGGAAACGTTAAGTGTTAACTCTAGTTGAGAGGTGAGAATAGCAAGTGAGAGTTGGATACTAACATCTACATAATAAATGCTTTATTGCACTTATTAAATACTTGCTGTTTTCAAAATCATTTTCACAATCGGGCTCTAACCCATTTCCTTGCATATTTTCTTTTCTATTGTACCTTCTATATCAGGTGTCCAGCAGGAAGGACACCAACCTTAATTGATTATGATGAGATATGGAGCTATGGAGTATTTCTTAGACGCTTATCTTCTTTTGATTCACAGTATTCTCTTAGTTAGGGCATGTCGCCCAAAGGAACTCAGTTATCTCTTTTCTATCGGAGTCGAATACTATTGTGTTCTTGTCATTTTAATACATTTGTTATTATTGGGATTACTGTAATGGATTAATATTATTTTGGAATGTTAATTCCAATTGAATTTAAATTCTTCTGTGTTATCTGTTCAGTTGTTAGTGTTATAGAATAAAATGTGTTGTGTTATTCATAAACTAAGAATGGTTTTTGTTGAAATTAAAATATGGAAAGTTTTTAACACCAGCTTAATTGGGTATTGGGTGAGTTGTAAATGTTTTTGACAGTGATGCTAAGAATGAGCCAACTGTATATTTTGGTTTTAATTTGGTATGGGACTGACCACCCGGTATTTAATTAGGCGGGGTGTTACACCAGTCTAATGTTCTAATGTATATATGTGTTTATATATATATATATATATATATATATATATATATATATATATATATATATATATATATATATAAAGTAGGAAACCTATGTATGCCATAAGATATCACCATAATGTCATCAATATGAATTTTTATTTGCACTTCCTGATTTACCCCTCAAATTTTTGGTTTCCCCTATTTTCTTTCTCATTAATTAGTTTCCTCTTTTACTTTAATTCAAACAGAAGGGTATTTTGGTAAACACAATTACTCCCCTTTTCATAGCTTGAAAGAACTTCACACGACAATCTACAAAAATATCACACGACACAAATCAAACAAGGCACAAGAGCTACCCTTTTAACACATCCCATTTCAGCAAAAGCCCTAACTGACATCGCGCTCCGCCGCCAATGCTTCTGCCCACACATAGTCTCTCTCACTATCACCCTTTACACATGTAGACACTCACACACTCGCACGCATAAACACATATATATTGTTGTTGTTTTAGGTTTCCATTCTTTTATGTACACGAGCTTAGGAGTGTAATTCATTTGATTATATTGTTGCTATTTTGGCTTTTCAGGTGGCGTGATTTCTGTAATGTGGGTTAAAGTATGGTGAGATTTCAAATATGGGATGAAATATGGTGAAATTTTAGATTTTTCACTTTTGGTTATACATGTCATAACATAAGTGAACTTTTTTTGGACATTAGGTGTTTAATTGTTATCTAAATGGGTTTTATATCTCTTTTTTTATGTTAATTTGAAAATTCAAGCTTAAGTTTTAAAGTTCATGGGATATGCACACTGAGAGGCACTAATTTTGAATACAATGTTCATTCCTTCTTTTGGGGTGTAATTGTTTAAAGATCCTCTTTTGACATTTGTATTATCATGACTGAGGGAAAAAAATATGCCTCTCAAGTGTTTGAAAAAATTCTTAATTTGATGTTTTACCATATTTCCTTGACATTTTTTTCAAGGAACTAGACTATTTTATCCTATCAAAGTGTAAGAGTTTTTAATTTAAGATAATTTAGATAGAATTTTGTCATTGCAAAGTGAGATTGCTTCCCTGCAGAAAAAAGAGACATCGGATGATGGGGGGGCATGTGGTAAAGGCTCATGCCCGAGTTGGTGAACTAGAAAAGCAGGTTATGAAACTAGAAAAGGAAAGACAAACGAATAATGGGGAAAAACCTACATTAGAAAGTCGAATAAATGAAGCAGAGAAGAAGGTTATGAGCGAAATAAAGTATTTTCTTTATTTTTTTCTATGTCTATACGTCAAATTTGAAAAAGTTGTTTTAAAAAATTATGCCTTTTTCTCTTGGGGCATGATAAATCGATGTTGTTTCCTTTTTTAGAAAACTATGGTATTTGTTGCAAAATACGCAATATACTGGCATCATGAACATTGTCCATAGCGCAATGGAGGCGGAGTGCAATTTTTACACGATTAGTATTTTATTCAATTATTTGTTTTTAGTTATTTTGATATATTAACGTATTTATGCCTAAAAACGATTATCCGAATATGTTGTATAACATTGATGTCTTAGCTGCAATTTATATCTATGTATTTGTTTTTATGTATTATTCGAAGCTAAAATTCGTAGCTGCAATCTGAAGCTGTTGTATATCTGTGTATTATCTCTATCTAACATATTCATTTCTTTTTTCCAGTATTTACTTAATTTCACTCTTTTGGAAAATGATTTTTAAAACACCCTTTATTTGTGAAGATATTTCTCATAAGTTTTTTGGGTCTACATCTGGATGCATTGCTCCTTAATTAATCTCTCTTTTTTTTAGGTTTGACTTCTATTATTTATGCTTACACACACTTCATAGGTTGCCTACTACAATACTTCTATAATTCTTGAGCCCCACTTTTTGAACTACCATTGACTCACTCACTACCAGAATGGCAAATGTAGGCACTGCTACTGTGCCTTTTGGACTACATGTATGGGTTTTATACATTCCATAATTAAATCTAAAACTCGGTTCAGTAATTGCTTCGGTTCAGTAATCCTTGAGGCAATAAGAAAGTACAATAATCCCCTGTTATGGCTTCAGTTATGTGTTTTTTATCCTTCAGTTTTTTTACTGAACTAGGTTAAGTAATCCTTAATGCAATAACTGATACATAATCCTTTGTAGTCATAACTGTAATAGAATGTAGGCATGTCTGCATTTGATCACTTAGTTTATGCAGATCATGCAATGTCTATACCTTGAACTCACCATTTGAAAAGATATTACTAGAGATGTTATCCTATTTTTGACTTTGAGCTTGATTAAATCAGCCAATTTCACAATAATTAGCACATATTTAACATATGCACACACACGCACGCACACATGCGCGTAGACGCTCGCACACGCGCATACAAACACGTGCCATATTGGAGTTCAAGATAGTACTCTTATGTCTCCCTTATGATGTGAAACTAAATGAGAGGTGGGAGGGACTTCACCATGTTTGGGGATTTAAGAAAAAGGTACAAAATCCTATTTTACAAGATTAAAAAAGTTCAACGACAAAATAAATGTATGTCATTCCCTAAATGTTCTATTTTTTCTTTCTTTTTAATTTGCAGATGTGGCATGGGAATGAATTGAAATTTTTGGAATGCTAGCCCAAAACATTGGACTATGGGGCTATATTTATACTACTCATAAAACCATGTATGAGTTTTTAAGTTCATAAATTTAGTTGTATCCTACACCTACATGCTAACTACTATGATTCTTGATTAAAATTTTTGACTCATGTAGCTAGGAAGCATTTTATAAAAACAAGTCGTCACTAATGAGTGGGTAGTCCTTTTATTCTATCAAATAAGGTTGTTATTTTATTAATTGATCCCCCCAAGTTATATGCTAAATATTATCTTTATTTGAATTTAAATATTATAATTTGGAGTATAAATCTTATGAATATATACAACAAAATATCTATGGTATATGTATATTGATGTGTTTCTTATACTGATGTGTTTTTCTGAATTAGTAAGAAATGCTCTTTTTTCACAGTTACTATAGTTGAAATGAAGAAGTTTCAGTGGATTATATTCTTTTAAAATGTTTATATTGATGTGGTTGTGATACAAATTATGTTCCGTGATGGATTATATTCTTTTTAATCATTTATATGGTGTCTATTGTGAAATAATAGTATAATTGTTGTTGTTTGTCTACCCTTATATAGGGAGGATTGTTTATAAACAAAGTAAATTCCGTCCAAAATTTTTAATATGTTAGGTTTTCTATTAATAATAGTATAGTTGATATTTTTACTCTTAAACATGTTAAATTGTTCTATAAATAAGGAAATTTTGCCCAATTTTTTAAAATTATCATATTTAGCATTAATAATAATATAGTTGGTATATTTGTTTTTAAAGAGGGTGAATCTCTCATAAAAAAAGGTAATTTTGCTCAGTTTTTGTAAACTAATAAGTTCGTACCATAGGTTATTTAAAAAATTATTCATCTGTTGCGAATTAAATAGGATGCAAGGTCCTATCAACCACGTACACTTTTAAAAATTAGTGTCAAGCCTTCAGGCACGGGCATACCCTAGTGTGTGTGTGTGTGTGTGTGTGTGTGTGTGTGTGTATAATGCTCATGTGAGGATTGTCTGGCATTTTAATAGTCCGCAGCAAATAGGGGGACAAGAACGAGATGCCCAGTAGGGGCAAATATTATAAGAAGTTTTGGTTCGGTTGGGATAAGGGTGTTACGTCCAAAAATCATTTTAACCAGCAGTCCTATTGGCAATTGAAAGTATGAGTTTTATCCAGGGGTGATTGGGGTCTATTTTGTGTGTCACGAGCGAGTCACAGTAGTTTGTTAGTACTAGATTAGCATGCGAAATAGGTTTCGTAAAGGTGTCGTTAACATTACTATGGCATGTATATATTTACCATTGAGTAGTGGGGCTTGATTTGGTTCCATCTGTAGGGGAGAAGGTGTGGACATTAAGAGGATTTTTTACATTATGTGGTAGTTTCTTCTCCTTAAAAGGTTTATGATAGGAAAGAAAATTTTATCTTGTGTAGTGACTGGATACCGAAGGTTTGAGCAGTAGTAGACTATATGGTAAGACTATTGTTCTCACTATGCTAGGCAATATATTTTTATCTTCTGAGGCATCACCAGAAAGAGGGTTGATTCTGCATATATATTGTATTATATCGTAGACTTGGGTTAGTTGTCTCGTGAAGTTTGATTCCATTGCGTGGGGACTTTTACTGCTGTGATTCGAGGTATATAGAGTTTACTGTTAAGTGGAAAGATTTAGATTATTGTTTCTTACGCGTTGAGAACATAGTAATAGTCAGAGTTCTGTATCATGTGACACCATAAGAGACATGGGCATAGAAAATTTAATTTATGTGTCGAGAGATAGGATTTGTGATGTCCTAGTCATGTGCTTTGGACCCAGAGATTTCGATGATCAATAATAATAGGGAATTGTGCATTGGGGAATGCTCTTTTTCGCTTTTTTGTGAGATGTTACATGCATCGACCTTAATAAACATTGGGAGTGGTGAGACGTTATTGGTTGCTAGTGCATCGGTTTATATGTTAATTATTAAACTTGTATAGGAAACAATTTAAGTTGAGAGCTATTAAATATATAGGACCAATGGAGTTGGTTATTGTTGTGTAGGAAGCACTGAGAAAATGTTTACACGACAAACACTGAGAAAATAATTTTGAATTTGTAGGGTGATTACGAATAATAGTATGATATAGCCACACCGAGAATGCGGGGGTTAAGCTTGAGATAAATCTCTTACCTATCTGATGTTTGTGATGTTTGTACAAATATGGAGAGGGTATATGGGTGTATGGGTGCCCTGGTAAGTTTGGCTTCCAATATCATCCAAAATAAGGCGAGGTGATTACAAGAATTTTGAAGATATGTTAGTGGGGAAGCTAGAAACATAGGTGGAACGATATGATGGACAAAACATCGTTGAGAAAAGAAAATAGTACAACTATGTGTATATCAAAGATAATTATCACAACCGAGGGGTGTCCTAAATAATGAATTGAGTAAAATAAATTCTTAAAGCCGATTGGGTGAGTCCGGGTATATTAGCAAGTGAAGCTACTTTAAATTATTTAATGGATGTGAGATTCAATTAAATTGCATTCGGGAATTTAGCCCCGGGTATTATGGGATAGTTCTACGGGATTTTGGCACGGGTTAATCAAATGTTATTTTTTTTACATATATACGGATAGTATCAAAGTATATACATATATGGACAGTGTCATAATGAATTTGGTACCAAATATTTATGTGAATAAATACCCCTCTAGTGCTATCATAGGAGGTTGGAGATGTGGGTGAATCCCTTGGCTAATGAAATAAGGGAGAGTATAGTCCTGGGGTCATAGCATCCAATATTTATTTATGTTTTCTTTTTTAGGTGAGACATTTTGGAAATGATTCGGTCTCACTCTCTAGCAACATTGACCGCCCTCATGACGCTTATGATTTTATTCCCTAATTAAGTATGAGTTATCCATCTTATGGTATTCGGGTTGTATTGAGTATACCTGAGGTGATGTCATTTTAGATAAATCATTCAAGGAGTTATTACTCAAAAATGGATAGTTATTATACGTCACATGTGTGTGAATGCTCTAGTATACTAGTATGTATATAATGGGTAGATAATTATATATGTGTTTAATACATAAAGTGTGATTGTATTTAAGATATAACTAGAGTGAGCGTTATATGATTAATTGGTACTTCATATATAACTAGTGTGAATGTTATATAAGTAATCAAAGTTAAAATGATTAAATAGGTTAATGAGTCGATATCTTAAAAATCAAGGTGAGAAATACTTGGGTTAGAGTAACCTTATAAAGAGATGTGTAACAAGGAAAGTTAGGTGGGATATCATAACTAGTTGGGTTAGAAGGTAAGCAATAGGTGTGCACATAACATTAGGGGGAGTTATTTCTCAAGAGAGAGCGATGCCATCTTAAATATGAAAAGTGTTCATGCTTATGCAATCATTGCCTTTTTATTTCTTACAAGATATTTAAAAATGTTTTATTTGGGCTCTAACCCGTGTAAAAATATATTTTTCAAAACCATTTTATGTGTATAGTCATAGGGACGCCTAGTTTGAGGATTCTGTTCAGTGATGCGTAGCTGGAGAACGTGTGGAAGCTTGTGGGATCTTCTTATAAACTCTTCGTTTATTCATTCTTAGTTTTAAAATTTTCATTCGAGATTTACTTGGTCATGTCGCCCCCTCAAATTCAGTATTTTTGTTTATTCATTAGACTTTGTGTTAAATTTATTACTTCAGATTTATTGTTGGATTCTATTTTTAAGAATCGATGGTTTATTCGGTATTCTTTATTTAGATATCTATTGTGAGTTGAATTAAATTTTTTTTGTGTGGATGGTTTGATTATTATTTTATTTTTTCATGTTGTTAATTTAACGAAATATAAAATTTGGCATCGATCTATTTAATTAATAGGTGGTTAGTAACTTTAAAAAAATGATTTTGATATTGATTCTAAGAATGAGCCATATGAGACTAACATTTTATTTTGATAGAAGGATGGACACCCGATATTTTAATAGGCGGGGTGTCAAAGATGGTATCAGAGCATCAAGTTCTAGTGTCTATAGGATCTGTGCAGCTTTTTACGTTTTAGCAAAGCATTTTTTGAAATAGAGCCTTATTATAGGATCGTTGTATTCCTTTAAATATATGACTTATGTTCTCCTGCTATTAAGTATGGTAGATGCGATTCATATATGGGCTCGATTGGACTTCGTACATCGAACAATTTTGGACAACCAGCGAGGGTCGTTAAAAGGACTCCAGGGGCATATGGTTGAAAAATCGTTACTAAAGCCGTTTAAAGAATTTAAACTATTTAAGTAACGCTGATCTGTTTTTTGAAGAAACTCTTTTCTTAAATCAAAAGGAATTAATCACAAGATGTGTTTAATAAAAGTTTGTGCGAGATCTGTTCATGATTTGATAAACAAATTTAAAAGATAGTTTAAAAAAATTAAACTCAGCACAACTAAGAATGAGATGAGGAGATGTAGAAATATTAAGCACTAGTTTTTTAACGTGGTAACATGCAAATATAACAGTTACAAACGGAGTAAAAGAAAATTTTCACTAAAACAAATATAACAGTTACAAACTATTTAACTAACATGCAAACAACTCAGACCTATATAAGTTTAGGAATATACCCTCTGGTATCCTTATAACTTCTCTGCAGTTCTGATTGTAGATGTAGTTCTCTCAGTTTGTTAACTTCTGATTTGTTCCAGTATTTTACGTCGACTCTTGTTCACAAGATCTTATTACCAACACTTTTTGTGTTGTAGGGTGAAAGTGTTTGTGAAGGTGCTTTCTAACACATGCATGTACACACACACACTTATTAAGTACAAACAGTCCTAACAAATTACAGTAACACTATATGCTGTGATTTTTTCTTTTTCTTTTTTCTTACAAAACTTTGAACCTTATTTGACCTTTAAATCAATTCCAAAATCCACGAATATCTTGCTCAGAAATCAGTCAAGATGTTAATCAATCTCAGTTTTGAAAAGATTTTCGAGATTGAAAACCTCCAAGTGTGATTCCAAACTAGGTCAAAGGTTTAGTTTTACAAGAATTAGAAACATAAAGCATTTATTGTTGATTTCAAAGTAAGCAAACGTTTTATAGAAAATAATCAACAATATATTTCTCAAGATGAGAAATAAAGAATGAAACTAAGTGTAATGTAACATGAATAACTCATATCTGAATTTTCTATGAAATCAGAAAGTAGATCTAAGTAATAGTTTAAGTTGAAAATAATGTCTAACGAACAAGAGGTTACAGCAACAATAACAAACTCAACTAAAACTCTCAAACACTCAAGAACACTTAGGGTAGTGTTTTGGATATGAAGGAGTTTTGAAGAAGTGCTTGGTTTTGGATTGAAGAGGTTTTGACGAACAAAGTTAGGGTTTCTAACTCTCTCTCTCTCTCTGGTTTCTCTCTTCTCTCTCTATTTCTCTCAGAAAAATGAAAATGGAAAATGTCTTCGAAGTCTGTGATTAGGGTTCCTTTTATAGTATGAAGAGAAAGTTCGAGAGACTGGATCAAAACCAAGGGTTAGGTTTAAGTCAAGTTAAATTGACTTTGATCGAAGGGTTCTAAGAACGCGGTTCTTAAACGATACCTGATTGGTTTAAAAGGTTGTACTGGGATTCACCAAGACAACATGCAGATCGTCGATAACCAATGATCCAAGGGCTAAAAACATACGCCTTAATAACTCACTAAAGAAACACAATCTCAATTAATCAGATGAAGACAGGTGGTGGCCAAATAAAGGATATGAAACGTGCGTCTTAAAGTAATTAAAACCACACCCTAAGGTTTACTCCGCTTTCAGATTCTACCCAAGGTAACAATGAACCAATATACCCAACAAAGTGTATTTACAGATTGACCACAAAAACTTATAAATCAAGTTTTAATTAGGAAAACCTTATTTAAAAAATGTTTATAAAATCCCAAAAAAATTATTAAAATTCAATCTTAGGGATTTAAACACACTCAACATATGTACACACATTATTATGCAGTATGATATCCATTAAATAAATTATGTTGTGTGTGAGTGTTGGCAATAGTTTCTTGATCACTGCAAGATAGAGAGATGAAGTAGCAAACCAATTTCTGAGGTTCTTTGGTTTTTAGGATGGACATAATTTTGTCACAATTTCCAAACTAGATGAGCACTTATACAATATAGACTCAAGTGAGTCAAAAGTATAAGGGCTTTAATCTCCCCCTTTGGAAATATGAGACAAAATCTCCTTTGAGTCAACTAGGACTCGTAGGGCAACAAAAAATAAGAAAAACTTATTCCTATTAAAATTCTATCTACCCAATTCCTAGAAATCAAAAAGTACATAACTCAACTAAGTACATTTGAATACCCTATTACAAGTGTTGAGAGTAACTGTACAGAAAATACCTGCAATGAATCACTAAGATCAAGATGTTTAGCATATGTAAGGAATCAATAGACTCAAATTTCTCCCTCATTTTGTCTCAAATGGACAAAGGGAAAAACTTGAAGAAAAAACGAAGTTATTATTCAGCACAAACCATACCAATAGATTTACGCAAGGAAATGAATCAATTATAATCTAGAGGTTTGGTAAACATAACTGCGAGTTGCAAATCAGTAGGAAGATAATTGATTTCTAATTCCTTAGTTTCAACCAATTCGCGTATGAAATGATGTATTATTTTTATGTGCTTTGTTCGCGAGTTTTGAACAGGGTTTTTAGAAATATTAATCGCACTTTGATTATCACAATAGAGATGCAATTGGTTTTCTTGTGTACCATAATCACTTAGAATTTGTTTAAGCCAAAGTAATTGAGCACAACAGCTGCCAGCGGCTATGTATTCAAATTCAGCTGTCGAGAGTGATGTGCAGTTTTGTTTCTTACTACTCCATCCTACCAAGTTATTACCTATATAATAACATGCTCCTGGTGTGCTTTTACTATCATCAGTACACCCAGCGCAGTCAGCATCAGTGTATCCAAAAATAGTGCTAGGTGTGTCATTAGTGTACCAAAGTCCTAGATTCAGAGAGCCTTTTACATATTTAATTATACGTTTAACAGAATTCAAATGGCTCTCTTTAGGATTATTTTGATAATAAGCACATACACACGCAACATACATGATATCAGGATGCGAGGCAGTAAGATATAGTAAGGTTCCTATCATACTACAATATAAAGTAGGATCTACGGATTTTCCATTTTCATCTTTTGACAATTTTATCGTAGTACTCATGGGCGTTTTAGCCTCTTTAGCACTCTCGAGGCCAAATTTTTTAATGATACCTAAAGAGTACTTAGATTGCGAAACAAATAATCCTTCTGGATTTTGTTTGACTTGGAGACCTAAGAAGAACTGCAACTCCCCCATAAGGGACATCTGAAATTCCTTACTCATAATTTCAGAGAAGGATTTTACTTCTGAGGGAGAAGTTGATCCAAATATAATATCGGCAACATAAACTTGAGCAATAGTGATGTGTTTGTCAAAATGTTTGACAAAAAGAGTTTGGTCATTTCCACCTCTTTTGAAACCTTTAGCTAAGAGAAAACTGGAGAGACGCTCATACCAAGCTCTAGGAGCTTGTTTAAGGCCATACAAAGCCTTTTTTAGACGAAATACATGATTTGGATATTTAGGGTCAATGAAATTTTTAGGTTGTTCTACATAGGTCTCCTCAGTCAATATTCCATTAAGGAATGCAGATTTGACATCAATTTGGTAAAGTGTAAAATGCATGTGACATGCTATAGCAAAGAGCAGACGCACAGATTCTAAATGAGTAACAGGAGCAAAAGTCTCATTAAAATCTATTCATTCTATTTGAGAGTATCCTTGAGCAACTAATCTAACTTTATTTCTAATTATTATCTCATTTTCATCAGTCTTACTTTTGAAAATCCAACGTGTGCCAACAACCTTTTCGTGATCAGGACGTGGAACAAGATACCAAAAATCATGAATGACAAATTGTAAAAGTTCTTCCTGCATAGCAGAAATCCAATGAGAGTCATTCAATGCCTCATTTACATTCTTTGGTTCCACAAGGGAAACAAAACATGCATAATGTGCATAATTTCTTAGTTGGGATCTTGTACGCACTGGCTCACTAGGGTTACCAACTACGTTATTTATGGGATGATCTTTAGAAACCCGGTTAGGTACTTCAGGTGTCTCAATTGGTAATGAATTATCTATTTCAGAAGATTCATTTTCTAAAATGTTTGTGGATTCTTCCTTAATAGTTGATTCACCAGTCTGGTTCTCTATAGTAGTGTCACTTACAATTACATTAATGGATTCCATCAAGGTTTTAGTGCGAAGATTATACACTCTATAGGCTCTACTGTTAGGCGAGTATCCTAGAAATATAGCTTTATCACCTCTACTTTCAAATTTGGATAGATGTTCTCTGTCTTTGCAGACATAGCAAGTACTACCAAAGGTTCTAAGGTACTTAAGACTGGGCTTCTTATTATACCAAAGTTCGTAAGGAGTTTGTATAGAATTTTTTCTAAGATAAACCCTATTTACAATGTGACATGCAGTACGAATATATTCTACCCAAAAATATTTAGGTAAATTCTTGGCATGTAACATGACACGTGCCATCTCTTGAAGAGTTCTATTCTTCCTCTCTGCAATACCATTTTGTTGAGGGATTTTAGGAGCACTAAATTCGTGCTTGTAACCATTATAGTCACAATACTCTATAATACCAGTGTCTTTGAATTCACCACCTCTATCACTACGAATTCTATTCACTTGAGTATCCTTCTCATTTTCAATCCGAAGTAATATTTTTAGAAAAGTTTGAAATGTTTCAGAATTTTGTTTTAAGAAGGCTACCCAAGTAAATCTAGTGAAGTCATCAACCATAACAAGGATATAACTGTGTCCACAGAGACTAACAGTTTGGGAGGGACCCATTAGGTCCATATGGATGAGTTCTAAGGGATTAGAGGTAAGAATATCTTTGACTTTCTTATGAGGAGCCTTAACAATTTTTCCTTCCTGACAGGAACCACATACAATATTATGAATAGGTTTAATTTTTGGAATTCCTCTTACTATGTCATGAGTAGACAATTTACTAAGATTATCGTAATTTATGTGACCCAATCTGTTATGCCATATCTCGTTGTCATCCATTCTGGCAACATTACAGATTTCAAAATTGTTCATGACATTATAGAAATTATCAGGAGTCCTGAATCCTGTAATTATGCATTCACCCTTTTCATTTAAAATTTTGCAATTGTTCTTTGAAAAGGTAACAGTACGGTCTGAGTCACAAAATTGCGAGATACTAAGTAAATTGGCCTTTAGACCTTTAACTAACAGGACATTTTCAAGAACTGGAAGTCCTTCTTCTTTGAGGGTTCCTTTGCCTATGATCTGTGATGATACTCCATCACCAAAAAAAACTTTTCCTCCATAAAAAATGGTTTTATTTTAGAGTTTTGTATCATCACCAGTCATGTGCTTAGAACACCCAGAATCTAAGTACCATCCAGAAGATGTAAGTTCAGCTTTTCAGGCAGAAATAACAATATTACATTTCATCTGGGGTAATAGATCATCTTTTCTAATCCAAATTGCTCTAGTTTTCAGTTTGCGCTCATTATCTCTCAATTGATAAAATTTGCGAGCATTAGATTTTTGGTGAAAGACATTTTGCCCATGATTTTGAATTTTCTTAAAAACATGAGAATTTGGCTTAGGGAAATTTCTAGGAATCCTTCTAGGAAATGTTCTTTTAGGTTTGGTCTTCCTCTTTATATAGTTAGAGTTTTTGTCTGGTTGTCTAGGGAGGACATAATTGTTACGACTCCTTCTAGAGTAGTTAAAGCTTTGGTACACAGGAGTGCTATAGGTAGGGTTAACTAATCGTCGAGAGTAACAACCATCAAAGGAATGACCGTATACATCACAGTAGGAACAATATAGATTGCTCGAGGGGGTATTTCTTTAGGAAAGTCTCTAAACATAGTTTTTTTTGTAGTTTGGACTTGATTCCTATTTGTGGGGAGAACATTTTTAAAGACAGATTCACTCTTCCTAACAGGAGGGCAGACATATTTAGCCTTAGGAGAACTTTCACACTTAGAGCAACTTGATTCCCCAATGTCAAACTTTTGGTGTTTTGTGTCAAACTCATTTTTTAAAGAATGAAAGTTTGGACAAGTTTCATTAGGTCTTTTACCTCCAGACACAAACCTGATAGGTTCAAAAGATTTTTTTTGTGTCTTCAAATTGGGGCAAAACCCTATTCCAGTTCGATCATAGAATTGGTTTTTGAATCAACAACAATACCATCAAAACAATTTGAGTTGTTTTCAAATTTAGTAATTTTTTTGAAAACTGTTGCCGTCTTTTCTTTGGTTTGTTCCAATTCTAACAATGTCCCTTTGTATTTTTTCTCCACAGTTTCATTTGATTCAATCAAATCTTTTAGTTTTTGATCAAACAGTTTGACTTCATTTTCATGAGCAAGACATTGGGTGGTATACTCTTCAGCATTAAGTTTGACCATTAGGCTTAGGTCTTCTAATTTCTTGGTAAGATCTTTAACAGTCTTTTCTAGTCTAGCACTTTTCTTAAGAGTTTTTGCATAAAGTGTGTGAATATCAGGGAGGTCTTCATTGTCCGAGTCACTAAGTGTGGTGTGTGGAGTGACCCCTAAGGATTCATTTTTTAAACTCACACACTCATTGACATCGTCATTATTGTTATCCCTTTGACTCACACACCCCGAGATAGAACATGCAACATTCTCAATAATTAAAGCATCTAAACCAGTATAAACATGATTCACAATAGCAGGAGTAGAGTTACTAGAAATATTTTCATACACAGGCATAGGCACATCATCATTATATATGATCTTGGCAAAGAAGGACATGCAAGGATCAAAAGCGTTAGATGACTCAGGTTCCTCATTTTCAGAGTCACTTGAATCATCCCATGTTTTGCAAAGATTGGCCCTAGTATTTTTATTGTTCTTGTTCAGGTTAACTCGACAGTCATATGCAATGTGTCCTAGTTTCCCACACCTAAAGCATTCAATCTTCTTAAGTTCTCTACTAGGTATGGTATGATTGTCTTGACCTTTCTCATGAGATTTCTGATTAGAGTGAGTTGGATAATTAGGCTTGCCTTGTTTGTTTGCCAGGTTATTCCTAAACTTGACAATTTTCTTAAATTGTTTTGACATTAAGGCAATCTAATTGTGCAATCTCTCTATGTCACATTCCTCATCAGAGTCATAAGTGGGGAATTTAAGCTCAGGCTTAGTTAACTTAGAAGAGAAGCTCATATTGGAACTAGTCTGTTTCCTCAATAGCATATCTTTTGTTATCAAATTTCTGTGGTAATGATCTTAGAATTTTAGATACAATTTCATGTCTGTCATAAGTCCCCCCATTAGCATGCAGTTTGGTCACAATATCAGTCAGGTTCATATAGAAGTCATCAAATGACTCAGTCTCAGACATAATTAAGGAGTTATACTGCTGGATAAGCATTTGAGTTTTAGCATCCTTAACTCTAGTGTCACCTTCATAGGAAGTGACTAAGGTGTCCCAAGCTTCCTTAGAAGTGGTACAAGATGAGATTATCTTCAACTCATGTTCATTTATGGACATAAATATGGCATTCTTTCCTTTGTTATTATTTCGAGAAACTTGTTTATCTTATTAGGTGAACTCGCTTAATAGTTTCTTAACCCTCTCATTACTTTCTTCAGTGGCTGGTTTTGTCGGAAAAGTGTAACCATTTTCAACAATGTTTCTTGTCCCAGAGTTCCTTGAATGAAAGAAATCATCCTTACTTTCCAGTAAGCAAAGTTGGTTCCATCAAAGATTGGAGTTCTGGTCAAGTTACTAAATCTTTCATTTTTCTCATCCATTTTTTATTTTCATAAAACAATTTCAGAAACACAGGATCTCTTTTGAAAGTAGTTTACCAAGCTCTGATACCAATTGAAAAATCGTTACTAAAGCCGTTTAAAGAATTTAAACTATTTAAGTAACTCCGATCTGTTTTTTGAAGAAACTCTTTTCTTAAATCAAAAAGGATTAATCACAAGATGTGTTTAATAAAAGTATGTACGAGATCTGTTCAAGATTTGATAAACAGATTTAAAAGATAGTTTAAAAAAATTAAACTCAGCACAACTAAGAATGAGATGAGGAGATGTAGAAATATTAAGCACAAGATTTTTAACGTGGTAAAACCTCAACCCACTTGAGGAAACATCCACGACTCACTCTACGGAGTAAAAGAAAATTTTCACTAAAACAAATATAACAGTTACAAACTATTTAACTAACATGCAAACAACTCAGACCTATATAAGTTTAGGAATATACCCTCTGGTGTCCTTATAACTTCTCTACAGTTCTGATTGTAGATGTAGTTCTCTCAGTTTGTTAACTTCTTATTTGTTCCAGCACTTTACGTCGACTCTTGTTCACAAGATCTTATTACCAACACTTTTTGTGTTGTAGGGTGAAAGTGTTTGTGAAGGTGCTTTCTAACACATGCATGTACACACACACACTTATTAAGTACAAACAATCCTAACAAATTACAGTAACACTATATGCTGTGATCTTTTCTTTTTCTTTCTTCTTACAAAACTTTGAACCTTATTTGACCTTTAAATCAATCCCAGAATCCACGGATATCTTGCTCACAAATCAGTCAAGATCTTAATCAATCTCAGTTTTGAAAAGATTTTCGAGATTGAAAACCTCCAAGTGTGATTCCAAACTAGGTCAAAGGTTTAGTTTTACAAGAACTAGAAACAGAAAGCATTTATTGTTGATTTCAAAGTAAGCAAACGTTTTATAAAAAATAATCAACAATATATTTCTCAAGATGAGAAATAAAGAATGAAACTAAGTGTAATGTAACATTAATAACTCAGATCTGGATTTTCTATGAAATCAGAAAGTAGATCTAAGTAATAGTTTAAGTTGAAAACAAGATCTAATGAATAAGAGGTTACACCAACAATAACAAACTCAACTCAAACTCTCAAACACTCAAGAACACTTAGGCTAGTGTTTGGGATATGAAGGAGTTTTGAAGAAGTGTTTGGTTTTGGATTGAAGAGGTTTTGACGAACAAAGTTAGGTTTTCTAACTCTCTCTCTCTCTGGTTTTTCTCTTCTCTTTCTTCTTTCTCTATTTCTCCCAGAAAAATGAAAATAGAAAATGTCTTCGAAGTCTGAGATTAGGATTCCTTTTATAGTGTGAATAGAAAGTTCTAGAGACTGGATCAAAACCAAGGGTTAGGATTAAGTCAAGTTAAATTGACTTTGATCGAAGGATTCTAAGAACGCGGTGCTTAAACGATACCTGATTGGTTTAAAAGGTTGTACTGGGATTCACCAAGACAACATGCAGATCGTCGATAACCGATGATCCAAGGGCTAAAAACATACGTGTTAATAACTCAGTAAAGAAACACAATCTCAACCAATCAGATGAAGACAGGTGTTGGCCAAATAAAGGATATGAAACGCGCGTCTTAAAGAAATTAAAACCACACCCTAAGTTTTACTCCACTTTCAGATTCTACCCAAGGTAACAATGAACCAATATACCCAACAAAGTGTATTTACAGATTGACCACAAAAACTTATAAATCAAGTTTAATTAACAAAACCTTATTTAAAAAATGTTTATAAAATCCCAAAAAAATTATTAAAATTCAAACTTAGGGATTTAAACACACTCAACATATGTACACACATTATTATGCAGTATGATATGCATTAAATAAATTCTACTGTGTGTGAGTGTTGGCAATAGTTTCTTGATCACTGCAAGATAGAGAGATGAAGTAGCAAACCAATTTGTGAGGTTCTTTGGTTTCTAGGATGGACATAATTTTTTCACAATTTCCAAACTAGATGAGAATTTATACAATATGGACTCAAGTGAGTCAAAAGTATAAGGGCTTCAATGGTCAACAAAAGACATGATATATTATTGGAATTGTGAGCACAATAGAAGTCACCATTATGATTTTTCAGGCAGATGAAGATGGGATAATCACTAGGGCACAGTATTTTCCCTAAGCACCATTATAGAAAGCGGTGGTCCAAATTCATACTCACCCAGCGTAGTCGGTAAAAGGGGGAGTCAGAGGATCTCTTTCAAAGATACATCCATAACTAATAGGGGAATATAAGGAGTGTGATGTGTCAATGGAAGGATATAATCCAAAGGAAATTGTGTAGGGTGGAGTGCAATGACACTAAGGATTAAATTTTACTCATAGGAGTGGTGTTGTAGTGATAGGATCCAGTCAGCACAACCATGGAGAGATACCATGAATAACAAGGAATTTGGGGTGTGGTTTGATCACAACTCCTCTCATAGGTGGAATGATATGATGGACATAACTTCTTCGATAAAACAAGATAATCCTACTATGTCTATATTAATGAGAATTATCATAACCGAGGGGAGTTGAAAAATGGTGGGGGAACACATGTTAAAAGATATCCCTTGTCACTCCACAATCTTGCGAAAGTAGAGCCTAGTCTCACTTAGTTAAATACCTAGAAATTAGATTTTGTTTACCACCATTCAAAAAAGTGCCCAAGAAATGCATAGTTTGGAGTAAATGTAAGGGCAACAAGTCTGGTATATCCGAAAAAAGTGAGTAAAATTTTCCACATGATGTGAAATGTTAGGCATGGGTATCGGTGATAATTAAGATACATTGAATTTAACTCCAAGTGCACCATTTATGGCTGGGAAAGTGTTGGTCCGAGGTTAACAACCAAGATGGTTATAGTGACGGGTTGGATACATATAGAGGTCACCTTCAGATTTGTGAGATGAATTGATCGAAATGGAAAAAATATTAGTCATTAGGTATGCGAAATGAACCATAACAAGGCTGCACCAAATATTGTATGGTTTAGGATGAATCCATTTTGTTCCACCTCTGATAGATAGTGTTGGGAGGTAATGGGGGGGAAGTTGTATTTTGATCTAGATGTGTCACTTGTACATCGATGGGTAGACGTGACATGAGTATGATGTTGGAAAAATCAAGAAATGCATATTATGGATTCGTGGCTAATTGGGAGTATTAATTACCAATGGTAAAGCAGCACGTGATACCTTGTAGCAGTTTATTATCTGCGCGATGCCTTATGAGGCTTCACACATAAATTTTGCCACCCACGTTGCATTTGGTTAAGAGTGGGGAATAACAAGCTTTTCGGACTCGAGATGATTTATGGTTCATCAACAAGGATTGAGTTAATTTACGTCAGTTTTGTGATGTTTAGGAATTTAGGAAGAGCTAAGTCACCGTAAGTCAAAGTTTAGAAGTCCGACATTACTGGTCAGGAATTGTTGCGAGTACCTCCCTTTAAAGGGGTCATGAGGTTCGATAAGAAAGTGAAGATAGTGCCAAAGTATGTAGGAACATCTTTTATCATTCATAGGGTGGGACCAGTTGCATATAGGCTGGGCCTATCCGAGCATCTACAACGGAATCACTATGTGTTACATGTGTCATCGCTGAAGAGATACCAGAGGAGCGAGAAGTCCTTTTGGCACGTACCATTACAAGAGAGACCAGCGACGATACTAAATTGTAGTTAGCATAAGCTATGATTTAAGCTGGTACCCTTGGTCTGAGTCCAGTGGGGGAACTATAATGTTGATGACTCAATGTGGGAATGATAGGAGAATATGCAAGAGTAGTATCCAGAGTTATTCCCCATAGGTATATCCTAATTTTCAAGGAAAATTTCTTTTGTAATGGGAGAAGTATGTAACACCCCATATTCATGAGCATTTATGTTTAATTAATTTGGGTACTTTAAATTATGTGTGTGCCATAATTTAATTGAATTAATTATTACGTGTAAATTAAAATATTAATCGGGAGAGATAATGGTTAATATATATTGAATATAATTACTAAGTAAATACTAAGTTATTAATTTTATGTCCTGGTAAGTGATAGTGATGTGCTGATATTTTATCTCAACCAAGAGCCGATATAGATTGCTTGGGGTACAGATAGGACATTATTTTAGAGTGAATCGGATTATAATTTTGAGATCAAGGTTGATTCCATATCAGTCGAGATAGCCAGAATAGGGTACCCCAGGGTAGTAATTAGGTCCAAAGGCCTTTTTAGACATAATCGGGCCCACACTTGGGTGCTCGCGTCATTTGGGGCTTGGCCCATTAGCTTAATTACGGGATTAATTTTTTTAAACCTAAGTTTTGGAGTTAGAGTAATCCATAACTCAATTAGAAAACCCTAGAAATTTAGAGAAGGGAGAAGGAAGAAAAAGAGAGAGCTTTAGAGACGAAATTCAAAGGGGATTCAGGTGTGCTTTGTGACATTCATCATATTCTACTTGGAATTAGACCATGTGAATCCTATAAGGTAAGCAATTAAACTTGATTTTGATTAAAATAGGAGAATTTCATGTTCATATTATAGTATGTGTTGATAAATTTGTTTTGGGAGGGTGACATATGTGAAATTTGGATTTTTGGGGGATTTAAGCATTAAAGGCGAAATTGATGTTTAATTAATGTGAGAATGCCATCATATGATGTTAGAATATGACTTGGAATAAAAACCTAGTAGCAATTGTTGTTGAATTCAGATTATTTAATTGAATTGAATATGTGATTTAAGAAATTTTGAGAAAAAACCAATTCGTGAACCCTGGAAGTTTTGATGACTATCAGTGATGATTGATGATATATATTTATGTTAGAACTTATTTATAGATGTAATAAACACGGTATATCAATTGGGTTGAATTTTGGGATTAATAGATGGAGGTTTGAGGGTTAAAAATGGAAAAAACTAATTTCAGAGAACAGGGCATGTTCAGGTATCGATAGATCGATCTAAGGATGTTGATCGATTGATTCGTCAGAAACTCGTTCGAACGAGTTAAGTTTGTCGGTAAAATGAGATTTTCTTGCTATAATGAGGTTGATATCTCATTCAAATTAACCTAGGTGTTCGACATGGAGATAGATCTTTTCGTTACGAACATATGGCCACCGGTTTCGTATTTTTCTGATTTATTTTAATTAGTTATGAATTTACTTCGAAAGGGTGTCCGAGATCGAAATCATTAGTGAAAAATAAAATCCAGGTATGGATGCCCTGGAATATTTTACCTAGGAATTAGAGGTGGATGTATATGAGATTAAAAAGTTGGGAAAATAGAGGAAACTAAATAATTAATTGAGTGAAATAAATTGATAAATGTTTAATTACGGGCCGATTGGGTGAGTGCGGTTATATTAGAAGGTGAAGATACTTTTAATTATTTATTGGATGTGAGATTGAATTAAATAAGAGTCGTGGATATACACTCATGTATTATGGCCTAGTGCTTCGAGAGTTAAGCACAGGTTAGTCGAATTTTATTTTATTTATATATAAATGGAAAGTGTGCTAGTGACACTCATTTGACTGTAATGTTATTACAGGTGGAGATGCAGGAGGAGGAGATCTTACTGCAGAAAGAAAGGCTTACCTCTGTGAGGCTCAAGCTTGCTCATATATTCAACGAATAAATCTAGCCGAGGAGGATCGCCCGAGAAAGGTAAAAAAATAGAAGTTGGTCATTGGTTTTTCAAAGAACGACCTAGCAGGTGTCCTATATCCTCATGATGACCCATTGGTGATCAAAATGAGAATGAAAGAAGTGATGATTTCAAGAGTTTTAGTAGATAATGGTAGCTCGGCAGACATCATGTTCTACTCGTGCTTCAACAGTTTGAACCTAAAGTTATCTCAAATGGAGCCTTATCACAGACCTCTCCTCGGTTTTGCTGGCGAGAAAGTTTTTCCACTAGGGACGATCAAGTTGGATATATTCATTGGAACATGGCCTGCTTGTCGAACAGAAAGAATACGCTTCTTTGTTATGGATAAGAATGTTCAGTCAGCTTATAACATCATTATGGGAAGGGTTGGATTGAAGAAGTTCGAAGCGGTTCCCTCTATGGTACATCAGTGCCTAAAGTTTCTAATAAATTTCGGAGTAGGAGTTGTGAAAGGTGATCAAAAAGTAGCTCGGGAATGTTATTATTCATCTGCTGAGCAAGAGGAGCTGGAGGAATCAAGGAAAAAGACTACTACCTATCAAGTGGATTAAGGTACAGAAATTGAAACACTGGATCCTAGAGATGAATCTCAACTTGTAAAAGGTCAGGTAGTGGAAGCTACAGAAAATGTCATTCTGGACGACGAGCACCCTGAACGAACAACTCAAATAGGTTCGTCGTTGGATGCCTAAATAAAACATGAGTTGATAGCTTTCCTAAGAAATATAAAGAAAACTTTTGCGTGGAGTCATGAAGATATGCCTGGAATAGACCCAAATTTCTTATGTCACGAGCTCAACGTGAATAAGGAGATCAAGCCAATAAAGTAGAGAAGAAGAGTATTCAGTCCCGAGAAGAATCAAGCTATACAAGAGGAGGTCGAGAAGCTCCAGAAGGCTTGTTTCATCGAAGATGTTAAATATCCAGACTGGTTGGCCAATGTGGTGATGGTAAAGAAGAAAAACAACAAATGGAGGATGTGTGTTGATTTCACCGACCTCAATAAAGCATGCCTAAAGGATCATTTTCTGTTGCCCCGAATTGACCAACTGGTAGATGCTACCTCGGGACATGAGCTGCTCAGTTTCATGGACGCTTATTCTGGTTACAATCAGATCAAAATGAAACCTGAAGACAGGGAGAGTACTTCTTTTATTACCCCTAGGGGAACTTATTATTATAATGTTATGCCTTTTGGTTTGAAAAATGCAGGTGTGACATATCAGCGACTGATGAACAAGGTCTTTGCCGAACAAATCAGTTACAATATGGAAGTCTATGTCGATGATATGCTGACAAAGAGTAAGAAAGTTGCCGATCATCTAACTGACTTAGGCCAGACCTTTGATCAACAGGACAAATACCAAATGAAGCTGAACCCGGCGAAGTGAATATTTGGAGTACGAGAAGGCATGTTTCTCGGATACATTGTCAATCAACGAGGCATTGAAGCTAATCCAGAAAATATCAAAGCTCTATTAGGGATGCGATCCCCAACAACGAAGAAAGAAGTGCAAAGCCATACAGGACGAGTAGCATCACTCAACAGATTTGTATCGCGAGCAACTAATAGATGTCTCCTGTTCTTCAAAACACTCCAAAAAACTTTCGAGTGGAATGATGAATGTGAGAAGACCTTTCAAGACTTGAAGAAGTATCTGGGAGCACCTCTTCTGTTATCCAGGCCAGTGATGGGAGAAAAATTGTACATGTATCTGGCAGTATCAGAGAATGCAGTTAGTTCGGCATTGATCATAATGGAGAACGGAGTGCAAAAGCCAATTTATTACACAAGTAAGGCCTTCCGAGGAGCAGAGATCAGGTATCCAAATCTGAAAAAATTGGCACTGGCGCTAATTGAGGCAAGTAGGAGAATGAGGCCATATTTCCAGGCCCATACTATAGTAGCATATACTGACATGCCGCTAAGACAAGCCCTTCATAAACCAGAAAAATCAGGGAGATTGATGTACTGGGCAATAGAGCTCCGTGAATATGATATAATTTATGAACCCAGATCATCGGTTAAAGGGCAAGCAATAGCAGATTTTATAGCAGAATTCACCTATCCTGATACCTCCGAAGAGCAAAAGCAGCTCGCCGATCAACCTGTGGATGTTACAGGATCAACTAACACTTGCTCAGACCAACTTAGGTTGGTAAAAGGGCAAGTGGATGTCACAGGATCATCAAATTCGAGCTCAGACCAACTTAGGTTGGTAAAAAGGCAAGAAAAGATGGTCGACAAAGAGCGAGAAATATCAGGAGATAATGAAAGAAAGCAACAAATATTCCACCGAGGAGCTCTGTCAAATCTGAAATTAGAAGACGAGTTGCCTATATGGAAGTTATATGTAGATGGTTCATCTTGCACTACAGGCTGTGGAGCAGGGATCGTTTTGAACAGCCCAAACGAAGTCGACATAGAATACGCCCTATGATTCCAATTCAAAGCCTCCAATAATGAGGCTGAGTATGAGGCCATGATTGCAGGTCTTAATTGGGCAAAAACTATGAAGGCACAACAGGTTATTGTCTTCAGTGATTCTCAATTAATTGTGTATCAGATGATGGGAATATATGTAGCCAAAGGAGAGTTAATGATTAAGTATGATGCAAAGGTGATGGAGTTGGTATCAGAATTTATTGCTATTCAGTTAGTCAGAATACCTAGAGAATGCAAGAGCAGACGCCCTGGCCCGATTAGCATCAGCTACTCGTATTGAGCTGCGAAGAACAATACCAATTGAACTGTTAGCTAGTCGAAGCATAGATGAAGACCTGATGATGAGTTTTATTACCCTTGATTTAGGAACATCTTGGATGGATCCCATCAGGGCGTATATCGAGGAGGGAGAATTACCAATGGATAAGCTCGCGGCCAAGAAATTGAAGTTTAAAGATGCTCGGTATGTATTAACTAATGGTGTTCTATACAAATGAGGAATTATGGCAGGTTTGCAAAGATGTGTACATCCCTCCGAGGTGAAAGAATTTATTGAAGAAATCCATGAAGGGTCTTGTGGAGCCCATGTAGCAGGTCTGACTCTTTTGCAAAGGGTAATGACGCAGGGATACTACTAGCCAACGATGAGGGCTGACTGTATCACCTATGCTAACAAATGCGATAAGTGCCAACATTTTTCCTCTATTCGAAGAACTCCACAAGCATTGTTGACACCTATTACTTCCCCTTGGCCATTTTCTATGTGGGGAATAGATTTAGTTAGGCCACTGCCAACGACTAGAGGAAGGTTAAAATATCTCGTCGTCACAGTGGATTATTTTACCAAGTGGGTAGAAGCTGAGCCTCTTATCAACATGACTTACGAGAAGGTATATCAATTTTTCTGGAAAAATATCATTTGTAGATATGGTCTTCCTCATGCATTCATCACCGATCATGGAACGCAATTTGATAATGAGGAATTTGCTGCCTATTGCCATCAATCCAACATTTTGAAGCTACACTCAGCACAAGGTCATCCCCAAAGCAATGGACAGACTGAAGTGATGAACAAGACACTGCTAAATGGTTTGAAGAAAAGACTAAGTGAGGAAAAAGCAAATTAGATCAATGAGTTACAGTCAGTACTATGGGCTTATCGTACTACTCCCTGAGCAGCAACTGGAGAATCCCCATATATGCTGGCGTTTGGAAGTGAAGCTGTAATACCTGCCGAGTTGGGTCTCCCAACACACAAAGTACTAAATTTTAACTCCCCAGTCAGCGACTTAATGAGAAGATTGGATTTGGACATGCTCGAGGAAGTTAGAGAAGAAGCAGCCATTAGGAATGCTACTTACCAATAAAGAACAACTCTGTTCTACAATAAGAGGGTGAAGAAGTGTGACCTAAAAGAAGGAGATTATGTGTTAAAGAAAGTCATTCAGAAGCACAACAAATTGGAGGCAAACTGGCATGGACCATACCGAGTTACAGAAGTTGTTCGACCAGGAACATATCGAATAGCAACTTTAGAAGGGGAAGAGTTTAAGAATGCGTGGAATGCAGAATATTTGCATTATCAGTGATGTAAAATCTTATGTAAAGCAGTTCCATCAGTATGAATAAAATGATGATATTTTTCCAGCCTCTCTCCTTTTATTGAAAATTTTTCGGGGAATACTAGTGCTACGCACTACACGACTCAGCAACATCAAAATATCCCTAAAAATGCCAACTCGGATTGGTTAAGGAACGACATTCCTAAAAATGCCTACTCCAGTTGGTTAGGAAACCATACTCCTAAAAATGTCAACTTAGTTTGGTTAGGAGGCAAAAATATCCCTAAAAATGCCAACTCGGTTTGGTTAGGAAACGAATCCTAAAAATGCCAACTCCGGTTGGTTAGAAAATCAAACTCTTAAAAATTCCAACTCGGTTTGGTTAGGAGGCAAAAATATCCCTAAAAATGCCAACTCCGGTTTGTTAGGAAATCATACTCCTAAAAATGCCAACTCGGTTTGGTTAGGAGGCAAAAATATGTCTAAAAATGCCAACTAAGGTTGGTTAGGAAGAAAAAATATTTTTCAAAAAATTCCAAAGTTGGTCGGGAAAGAAAAATTCACCAATTTATATTGGTCGAGAATCAAAAGATGTTGACCATTGTTGGTCGGAAACATTTTACGAATATAGTGGAGACCAAATTAAATTTTTATTACTTGTGATTTTTAATTGGTCGAGAATCAAAACATCATTATTTTTGGGCAGCCAAATGATTACCACAAATTTAAGTTAGTCGACAACAAGTTTGAATCAACTATAGTTGGTCGACAAGATACATAATATTGTCATCTTTTTAACAGATATACATACACAAATGAAAAGTGTTTTATAACTACAAGACAGTGACAATCAACATTTGCAAACATAATATATGTCTTTCATTATGTTAAAAAAGGAAGTACATTGATAATAAAATGTATACTAACTATTACATCAAGATTCCTACTCTATTGGTTTCTTCCCCTGTACTTTTGAAATAGGTTCCTCGCCAGCAAGAGGATCATCCAAAGCATAAGGAGAGTTGATGAAGTTGATGTCTTGAAGCATTCTGATATTCATTACATATGGTCTATCTAGAAGGTGCTCGGGGAGAGATGGATCTGTATTAGAATAGAGATTATAATCACCAAGATACCTAGAAATCAAGTACCGAGGAATGGCCCGAGCAGGGATCCAGCTCATGTCAAACTTGAAAGGTGGAACTGGTAGATTGAGTAGTCCAGGATTATGGTAATCCTATAAATAGTGACCTTGCTCCAACTGCAATACACCCAGAGCGTTCAACCACCCCTGCTTGTAGCCTTCATTATTGGCATTTTCAAGACGAGCATCCAAATGGAAAAGGTCTTCATTGTAGTGTGCCATCCAGAATTCTCGGGGATGCTTGTGGAGTTGATATGTCAATCTTTCCAGCTGCTCGTGGAGACTTTTTGCAAAGAGTTCCTTATTTTCCAAAGCAGACTTCTGTGTAGAAAGCTGCTCCTCAATATTCATGATCTTCTTGGACATCTCAGCCAAGGCCTGGTTCTTCGCCATTAGTTGGAAGACTTGATTTTCTAGAGCAGATTGAGTTATCTGTTCCTCAACAGTAATGCAAGAAGCGCTTGCTCATCCCCGAGGAGCTCTTGCTCGACCCCGAGCAGAGGTAGAAGGCCCAGTCCTCTTAAGGGTTTCTAGCTCATCCCTCAAGTTAGCGTTTTCGACTTCTAGAAAAGAGAATCCCTCGTCATTCACGGGGACCAAAGCATTTTATGAAGATGCAACAGACTTCAATTTAGCCACTTCCCTTTGCAGGTTATTATTTTCTTGCTCCAATAGTTCGGCTATCTGCCTATGCTCTTCGACCTCAGTTTTTAGAGTTCTCTCTCTCACTTCATAAGTCGCGAACATTTTGTCATAGCCTTTGTCAGCATTGAGTTATTGGTATTTATTTTCACACCCCTCATGCAAAAGAGCTGAGGACTCCTTGTATTGCTGTTGAAGTTCATCAAGAGTACCTTGTAAATCTTCAATCATTTCATAATAAGCCATATTATTGGCTACGGCACGATGAAGAAGACACTTCAGATATTGATAAGCCTCAATTGCCTGCTCTGAAGCATTTTGGCCAAGGGTGTCGGTAACTTATTTTGCACTCAAATCAGTATGACTAGCCTTAAAGTATTCCTTGCATTGCCTCATCAGTTTTGTATCATTAGCAGACAATAATTCCATTCTGGCCACAAACTAGTAAAAGAGGAGAAGGCAAGAATTAATAAAACAAAGTATGAAAGAAAGAATCAACAACATGTATGATAAAAAATACAAGTTTTATTACATCATGGAAAAAGGAGTTCAAAGTTCAAAGTTACAGGTGCCAAAATAAAATAAAACAAAGATAAAGTACCGAACAACTTTACACCTTTTCTTGTCTCCCAAAACTTTCTCGGGAGCCTGGGACGAGGAGCTAGGTTGCTCGGCAAGAATAGAAAGTTTCTCGGCAAGAGCAGGAGGTTTCTCTGATGAGGCAGGCAGAAGTGGAAGCTGCTCGTTGGTTGGTAGGATAACTTGTGGGGCAGGGATTTGATCACCCAGAACCATGGAGGACTCCTCAGAGGAAGCTTCGTCCTCTTCTTCATCCTCGGGGATTGGAGGGGGACCAGGAATATGTCACTGGAATAAGTCAAAACCCTCATCAACTTTCAACTCTTGTAGAGAAGCAACCCAACCATCTCTGAAGTATTTAAGACTGCCATATTCAACTTGAGCCATCATTGCAGTGTAATACCCCGTATTTCTGAATATTTTATTTAATTAAATTGGAGAATTAAATGAGAAAATACAGCTTAATTTAAATTACGTAAGAGGAGTAATTTAATGGGATTTATTAAAAATTGTAATTTTGGAATATCAATCGGGAGATAGTTACCGATTTATATTGCCTCATTACATTTACTTAGTGCGAGTGGTAAATAGTTACTTAACGCGTGTAGACCGTGTTGGGGTGAGAACGAGTAATATTTGTTAAGTGACTCAAATGATAATTTAGAGGTCACCGATGAGTCCGAAAGGGTCAAATTAGTCAAAATAGTATATACCCGGGGGTACTAGTTGAGTCCCGGGGTAATTTTGGGCTAAACCGAGACCGTTCGGGGGCGTTTTGGTCTTTTAACATGAGAGGGTATGGAGACCTACGAAATTGAGAGCTTTATATCAGCCGTATGATAGAGGGATTAGGGTTAGAACATCCATGACAACACCAATACCATTAGAGAGAAGAGAGGCACAACTTTCTAAGGCAAAAGAAGGAATTGGGAAAGATTCAAAGGAGATTGTAACTATTAACTTGTTGGGGAAGAAGGATTGAAAGATGAAGATCATCAATCATCAACAACAACCACGAATTCAGACCCTACTGATCATAAGGCAAGTTTTTTATTGCAAAAATCATAAAGTTATAATACCCACGTGTAGGGTTTTTGAATAGTCCTGTTTAAATCAATATCTTGATAGGAGAATGATGATATTATTACATGTTGGGATAGGAATCGCATGTAGAATGGTTTAACTTATGTAGAGGATTAATATTCAGATTAGACTTGATAATTTTTCGTAATAAAATCTGGATTTTGAATGAAAATATGGGAAGAACACCATAACTAGGGTTTCAAGAAATTCTGGGTTTAATTCACTATTTCTTTAAAGGAATTGGAGTTTTGAGGTATTTGACATGTTAGAAATTGTCCTAGTATATGTGAAAATATGTTAGGATCATTGGGTCAAAGTTTGGTGGACTTAATGGAGTTTGAAGGTTTGTTAATGGAGGAAAAATCTTAACGAAGAAGACAAACTGCGTCTGTCCCTGTTCGATCGATCGATCGATTTCGAACTATCGATCGAACCCAGCCGTCGATCGATCGACGCAAGCTGTTTCCCGAAATTTTTGTGTTTAATTCTTCGTTGATTTTTGGGAATGAATGAGTATCCTAGGATTTACATTATACTTATATGGGAGTGAGAATAAGACCAGTAGGTATACAATTGAGTTCCGATAAGGCCATTGGGTGTAGGGCTTGGATTATGGACCGACGAGAATAATCCGATTTAGTAGAGTATCGTGGACTTCAGAAATTGAGTTACGAGGCGAAGTAAATTCGATTTAAGTAATAGACCAGTAGGGTAAGAAATAACTACTGAAATTATATGTTAGGGGTAACTAGGACCCTTAGAGTTGTGTGAATACTCAAATAAATGCGATTAATGTGATAAATTGTAAAGCAAATATTGTACGGTAGATATATGAGATTAAAATATTACGTACGTATATAATTAATAGGTCGGGCGTGTACCTACTGAATTATGTGATCTTTTAGGTCGAGAGATTTATACCTAAAATTAATTATATTAGGGTCGATGAGACATTCCGAACTACATAAAGTTATTATATGTTTGGGGTCGATGAGAAATGCCGAACCAAACCATGAACTGGTGTCGTGATGAAAGAGCCCCGAACCAGAATATGTGTATATATATATTTTTAAAATACTTAGGGTCGATGGATAATTCTGAACCAACTCTCACTTGGGGTCGATGAATCACTCCGAACCAAGAGATCTTTATTTGTGTATATAAATAATTGGGGTCGATGTATCATTCCAAACCAATTCTTACTTGGGGTCGATGAATCATTCCGAACCAAGAGTCCTTTACGTGTATAAAAAGGGAAAAATAGTAATGACTGATATTTAGTATATATTGTGTGTGAAATATATATACTTGATGATATTCTACTTCCGTGTGTTAGTAGATTAATATATATTATGTATTTAAAGATACATACTGAATTGGTAAGTTAAGTAGTGGAACTTAATTACGAAATGCACCTTTAGATAGTGAAAATCTATTTAGTATTTCAAGTAGCGAAACATAATTACATAAGTGGGAAGTCAACAATTGTGAGAATTGTAGTAATTTTAGTAGTGAAACTAAATGAGAAGTCTTGAAAAATAACATAGATGAAATGTTATTTGAGAATTAATTAACATACGCGAGATGTTAGTGAAACGGTTGTACTGTATGGGCGGTACTGGAACTTGGGTACAGATAAGTTCAGTTGACTACTTTGGTTTTAGTTAGCTTGGGAGGTATGGCTAGATAAACTAAGTGTAGAACGTTAGGTGTGAACAAAAGATGAGGGGTGAGTTAACTCAAGAGAGTGTACGAGAACCTAACATGTGTAATCAATAATCGCATTTTATATTGTGATAAACGATTGTTAAATATTTTCAAAATGTTTTGAGTACTAACTCTTGCTATAAAATATTTTCAAAACCTTTTAGGTGTCCAGCCACAGGGACGCCATGTATGATGATTCCATTCCAGGGACTCGGAGCTGTAGCACAGTGGATGCTTACAGGATTTTGACTAGACGATATCTCTCATTCAGATCTAGTACAGGATCTCACACTATTCTATGTATGGACTTGTTGTCCGGTATTAGTCTCAGATGTTAGTTTCAGACTAGTGGTTATTCTATTGTTGTTTGGGATTTTTAGCCGATGGTTTATTCGGTAATACTTTTGTTCTGTTGTACTTTTACTTTGTTGTTTGGATTATAGTACATGATTAATTGTACTTCGTTCCGCATGGTTGATTTATCTGTTTTAAGAAAGATAAAAGTTGGCACCGGTCTAATTTTACTTAGGGGATTAGTAATTAAAAAGTTTTCGACAGTGATGCTAAGAATGAACAATTTGAGAAACCTGTTTTAATTTAATAAAGGCCTGATCACCCGATGTTTAATTAGGCGGGGTGTCACAGATGGTATCAGAGCATCAGGTTCTAGTGTCCATAGGATCTGTACAGCTTACTACATTTTCAGCGTATCGTTTGATTGATATAGAGCCCTATCTTAGGATGATTGTACTCCTTTACGTACGTAGTTTACGTTCTCCTGCTATTTAGTAGACGGGGCTTCATAAAGCATATGCGAATGGGGTGAGGCCTGGTTACCCTATTAAAGTATTGTTGAGAAATTATATTGATAAATGCTTTGAGATTTGCATTTTGATTTGAATATTCGTACTCATGTTGTTACGCTTTATTCAATGCTAATTCATATTTGTTGAGCATCTTTCATGTCGTATTGTGTACTTGCCCATATTTTCTTTTAGTGGCAGGTTAGCGCGGATTTTGGGGAGCTATGCAGATTGATTTTAGCAAGGATTGTTTAGGAAAGATTTGTATTATTTTGATGTATAGATCCTTGAAGCTTTGTATTTTATTTTTGAGTTAGTTCTTGTAATTGAAGAGATTTGAGATTAGTGGATTCCTATTGTTGTATTGTGGGACTTAGATTCTCTATACCTTGTCACTTGTAGATTTGGATTTATTTTATCGCATTAGCGCTCCGTTCGCTCTCCTCGGGTGGGCGGGGTGTTACAAATGGCATCAGAGCTTAGGTATACGGCAACCCTCGGGGCTTGGGTTTTGGTTTCATTGCGTGGTTAGCAATTTTTGGAGATAGAAAATTTTAGGTGATATTCGTGATAGGCATCTAGATTATATGTGAGGAATTTATTTTTGGTGACGTGCTTTATTTTTGGAGATAGTGTAGTGGCCTGATTTTTGAGAGTTAGGTATTCGGCGAATTTCGAGGGCGAAATTCCATTGTTAGTGGGGAAGTGTAACAACCCACGTAATTATGGGCTATTTTAATTAATTTTTGGAAAATGGAGGAAAATAAAGTTTTTGATAAAATTATTTTTATTGCTCAAATATGTTGGTTATTATTTTTAAAGGCGAGAATTTCAAACGGTTTCGAAATCGGAGTTAAAACGAATTTTAAAATGATTTTTAAATATTTTAAACTCTTGGAGTTGTTTTGACTTCCAACTCTTCATTTATTTGCCTTATTTAAAGGAGTCTTTTGGATTCCAACTCTTCATTTCTTTGCATTATAAAAGGAAGTCGTGGGCAACCCTTTTAACATACTTTTGGCACAAATTTTGGCAGCAAATATATTTTATATTCCTCTTCGTTTTTTATACACATTGGCCCTTGAGATTTGTGAGTTCCAACCTTAGATTAGAGGTGTTCTTGGGGCTATTTTGTTGAAGGTTCTTGGAGAAGCTTTTGTAGATCTTTTATGTTGATATTGAGGATGTGATCATTGGTTTCTCATCATGGTTTGAGGTATGGGGTTTTACACAATATGCTCCTTAAATCTCGCGAGTGTCATTCTCTTTGAATTCTTGTTTAATTGAACTCATATTTGAATTGATAAATTCATTGAAATCTGGAAAATAATTGTTGAAATTATTTTGATTCATGTGGTATCATTATATTGTTGATGATCACGTTGTCATGAGATTTTAATATGGCACGGATGTTGGGCACCCGCCAAAATTCCTGTTCCCGGGCTATGGCTTGATAAAGCATATACGGATGTGGTGAGGCCTGGTGACCCGGTTAAAGTTTTTTTGAGAAATTATATTGATAAATGCTTTGAGATTTGAATTTTGATTTGAATATTCGTACTCGTGTTGTTACATTTTATTCATCGCTAACATATATTTATTGAGCATCATTCTTGTCGTATTGTGTACTTCCCCATATTTTCTTTTAGTGGCAGGTTAGCGCGAATTTCGGGGCGCTATGGAGATTGATTTTAGCAAGGATTGTTTGGGAAAGATTTGTATTATTTTGATGTATAGAGCTTTGGAGATTTGTATTTTATTTTCGAGTTAGTTGTTGTATGTAATTCGAGAGATTTGGTATTTAATTTGAAGAGACTGAGATTAGTGGATTTATATCATTGTGGGTTTATTTAGATGCTCTATACCTTGTCACTTGTGGTTTTGAATTTATTTTATCGCATTAGCGCTCCGATCGCTCTCCCCGGGCGGGCGGGGTGTTACAACACCTCTAATCTAAGGTTGGAACTCACAAATCTCAAGGGCCAATGTATAATTAAAAAGGATAGGAATATAAAATATATTTGCTGCCAAAATTTGTGCCAAAAGTAGGTTAAAAATGGTTGCCCACGACTCCTTTTATAATGCAAAGAAATGAAAAGTTGGAATCCAAAAGACTCCTTTAAATAAGGCAAATAAATGAAGAGTTGGAATTCAAAACAACTCCAAGAGTTAAAAAAACATTTTAAATCATTTTAAAATCCGTTTTAACTCCGTTTTCGAAACCGTTTAAAATTCTCACCTTTAAAAATAATAACCAACATATTTGAGCAATAAAAATAATTTTATCAAAAACTTTATTTTCCTCCATTTTCCAAAAATTAATTAAAATAGCCGAAAATTACGCGGGTTATTACACTTCCCCACTAACAATGGAATTTCGCCCTCGAAATTCGCCGAATGCCTAACTCTAAAACATTAGTCTAACAATCTCCAAAAATAAATTCTTCACATCTAATCTAGATGCCTATCACGAATATCACCTAAAATTTTCTATCTCCAAAAATATGCTAACCACGTAATGAACCCCAAAACCCAAGCCCCGAGGGTTTTCGTATACCTAAGCTCTGATACCATTTGTAACACCCCGCCCGCCCGGGGAGAGCTAACGGAGCGCTAATGCGATAAAATAAATCCAAATCCACAAGTGATAAGGTATAGAGCATCTAAATCCCACAACAACAATAGAGAAACTACAAATCTCAATCTCTTCAAATTAAATACCAAACCTCTCGAATTACATACAACAACTAACTCAAAAATAAAATACAAATCTCCAAACCTCTATACATCAAAATAATACAAATCTTTCTGAAACAATCATCGCTAAAATCAATCTCCATAATGCCCCAAAATCCGCGCTAACCTGCCACTAAAAGAAAATATGGGGAATTACACAATACGACAGGAATTATGCTCAACAAATACGGATTAGCAACGAATAAAACGTAACAACACGAGTACGAATATTCAAATCAAAATGGAAAGCTCAAAGCATTTATCAATATAATTTCTGAACAACACTTTAACCGGGTCACCAGGCCTCACCACATCCGTATATGCTTTATCAAGCCATAGCCCGTGAAACAGAAATTTTGGCGGGTGCCCAACATCCGTGCCATATTAAAATATCATGACAACGTGCTCAACAACAATATAATGATACCACATGAATCAAAATAATTTCAACAATTATTTCCAGATTTCAATGAATTTATCAATTCAAACATGAGTTCAATTAAACAAGAATTCAAAGAGAATGACACTCGCGAGATTTAAGGAGCATATTGTGTAAAACCCCATACCTCAAACCATGATGAGAAACCAATGATCACATCCTCAAGATCAACTCAAAAGATCTACAAAATCTCCTCCAAGAACCTCCAACAATATAGCCCCAAGAACACCTCTAATCTAAGGTTGGAACTCACAAATCTCAAGGGCCAATGTGTATATAAAAAGAAGAGGAATATAAAATATATTTGCTGCCAAAATTTGTGCCAAAAGTATGTTAAAAGGCTTGCCCACGACTTCCTTTTATAATGCAAAGAAATGAAGAGGTGGAATCCAAAAGACTCCTTTAAATAAGGCGAAGAAATGAAGAGTTGGAAGTCAAAACAACTCCAAGAGTTAAAAACATTTAAAAATCATTTTAAAATCCGTTTTCGAAACCGTTTGAAATTCTCGCCTTTAAAAATAATAACCAACATATTTGAGCAATAAAAGTAATTTTATCAAAAACTTTATTTTCCTTTATTTTCCAAAAATTAATTAAAATAGCCCAAAATTACGCGGGTTGTTACACTTCCCCACTAACAATGGAATTTTGCCCTCGAAATTCGCCGAATGCCTAACTCTCAAAATCAGGCTACTACACTAACTCCGAAAATAAATCACGTCTCCCAAAAATAAATTTCTCACCTCTAATCTCGAAACCTAACACGAATATCACCTAAAATTTTCTATCTCCAAAAATTTCTAACCACGCAATGAACCCAAAACCCAAGCCCCGAGGGTTGCCGTATACCTAAGCTCGGGGTTTGAGTTTTGGGTTCATTGCGTGGTTAGCAATTTTTGAAGATAGAAAATTTTAGGTGATATTCGTGATAGGCATCTAGATTAGATGTGAGGAATTTATTTTTGGGAGATGTGATTTATTTTTGGATTTAGTGTAGTGGCCTGATTTTTTTAGAGTTAGGCATTCGGCGAATTTCGAGGGCGAAATTCCATTGTTAGTGGAAAAGTGTAACAACCCGCGTAATTTTGGGTTATTTTAATTAATTTTTGGAAAATGGAGGAAAATAAAGTTTTAGATAAAATAATTTTTATTGCTCAAATATGTTGGTAATTATTTTGAAAGGCGAGAATTTCAAACGGTTTCGAAAACGGAGTTAAAATGGATTTTAAAATGATTTTTAAATGTTTTTAACTCTTGGAGTTGTTTTGACTTCCAACTCTTCATTTCTTTGCCTTATTTAAAGGAGTCTTTTGGCTTCCAACTCTTCATTTTTTTGCCTTATTTAAAGGAGTCTTTTGGATTCCAACTCTTCATTTCTTTGCATTATAAAAGGAAGTCGAGGGCAACCTTTTTAACCTACTTTTCGCACAACTTTTTGGCAGCAAATATATTTTATATTCCTCTTCTTTTTATATACACATTGGCCCTTGAGATTTGTGAGTTCCAACCTTAGATTAGAGGTGTTCTTGGGGCTATTTTGTTGGAGGTTCTTGGAGGAGCTTTTGTAGATATTTTGAGTTGATCTTGAGGCTGTGATCGTTGATTTCTCATCATGGTTTGAGGTATGGGGTTTTACACAATATGCTCCTTAAATCTCGCGAGTGTCATTCTCTTTGAATTCTTGTTAATTGAACTCTTATTTGAATTGATAAATTCATTGAGATCTGGAAAATAATTGTTGAAATTATTTTGATTCATGTGGTATGATTCATGTTGTTGAGCACATTGTCATGAGATTTTAATATGGCACGGATGTTGGGCACCCGTCAAAACTCCTGTTTCCCGGGCTATGGCTTGATAAAGCATATACGGATGTGGTGAGGCCTGGTGACCCGGTTAAAGTGTTGTTGAGAAATTATATTGATAAATTCTTTAAGATTTGCATTTTGATTTGAATATTCGTACTCGTGTTGTTAAGTTTTATTCATTGCTAATATATATTTGTTGAGCATCTTTCTTGTCATATTGTGTACTTCCCCATATTTTCTTTTAGTGGCAGGTTAGCGCAGATTTTGGGGCGCTATGGAGATTGATTTTAGCGAGGATTGTTTGGGAAGGATTTGTATTTATTTTGATGTATAGAGCTTTGGAGATTTGTATTTATTTTTCGAGTTAGATGTTGTATTTATTCGAGAGACTTGTTGTAATTGAAGAGATTGAGATTAATGGATTTATATTATCGTGGGTTTATTTAGATGCTCTATACCTTGTCACTTGTGAATTTAGATTTATTTTATCGCATTAGCGCTCCGTTAATGACTGATATTTAATATATATTGTGTGTAAAATATATATTTAATGATATTCTACTTCTGTGTACTAGTAGATTGATATATACTTAAATTAACTATGTTAGCGTCGATGAGACATTCCAAACTAACATAGGGTTATTATATGTTTGGCGTCGATGTAAAATGCTGAACCAAACCTTTGAACTGGTGGCGTGATGAAAGAGTCCGAGCCAGAATTTGTGTATATAAATAATTGGGGTCGATGTATCATTCCGAACCAATTCTTACTTGTGGTCGATGAATCATTCCGAACCAAGAGTTCTTTAAATTGTAATGACTGATATTTAGTATATATTATGTGTGAAATATATACACTTAATGATATTATACCGTTGTGAATAAGTAGATGAATATGATGTGTTTAATGTTACGTATCAAATTGGTAAGTTAAGTAGTGAAACTTAATTACGGAATGTATCTTTAGATAGAGAATATCTAATTAGTAACTTAAGTAGTGAATCTTAATTACATAAGTGGAAAGATAACAATTGTGAGAATCCTAGAAATTTAGTAGTGAAACTAAATAGCTGTAACAACCCTCTTTTTTGGGAGCCCATTTTATAAATATTTACTATGTTGAGTAGTTGCATATATAAAATGCTGCATGTGGGTAAGTATTAATTTGATGAAATAAGTTAATATTTACAATTAAGTTGCATAATTACCATGTGGGTAAGTGATTATTACCATGTAGTGTTCTAGTTTGTCATGTTAATTAAAATGTCAATTCGAATTAAAATGGAACTGGAACCTAAAATAGCTTATAAGATCTCCAAATGATAATTTGGAGGGTGTAGTTAGTTCCGGGAGGTGCGAGACAGTAAAAATGTGTGTCATATTGTATTGTGGGATTTTGGCACTTTTGACTGGTTTTGGCATATTGCGTATTAGAAATTAACTATTGCGGTATTATTACTTAAAGGTTGGAGACTTTTAATCTTATGCCACGTTTTAGTCATTCCTCAAGCCTTTCATTTCCTCTTAGCCCTAAGTGTTGTAGCCCTAAGAGTGAGAGTGGAAGATTGGAGAGAAAAAGAGAGAGATCTTGAAGATTTGTGGTTTGATCTTGCATTCTTCTTCAACCAAGTCTGAAATTGAAGCCCCAAGGCAAGTTTTCTACTTGCAATTATATGGTTTAAGATGAATAATTAGTATGGGTAGATATGTATAGTTTTGATGTAAAATAATTGTGGTTTTTGGTTGGATTTATGGGTATCAACATCTTTGGTAGAGTTAGATTGTTGATTGAAGTAGAAAAATGTTGTTGGGAGCATTTATGATCTTTTAGTATCATTAAATGTGGTTGGGTGATTTTGGTTGGTTATTGATTTTGGGTTTAGAAGGAAATAGGAGAAATGGGTCTAGGTCTGCAATGGCCAGTCGACCGCGTATCTCAGACCGATAGACCGGGCCTCGGAAGAAGGCACACTGCTTTCTTTCAAAGTCATGAAATTAAGGGCGCGGTCGACCGCGTCCCTTCTATCGGTCGATCGGCTCATCCGAAATGAGTTTTTTGCTTTTCAGTGTAGGCTAAAATTTGTGACGCGGTCGACCGCGGTCTTGAGATCGGTCGACCGGTCCCTTGTTTTCTTACCCAATTTCCTATTTTTATTTTTTATCCTTTTCTTCCCCTAGGAACTTAGGACTCTTCTTGAATGCAGTAAACCTTGGGTTTTAGAGCCCTAGCTGAGTTGGATGTCACCCTAGTGTTGAATGGGTTTCACTTGGGGTTAAGTTCGGGGGAGGGGTTGTCCTAAGTGATGTTAAGGCATCACTTTTATTTGTGCATCCTAAAAATATGGATGGAATTGTAGGTCCATACTTGGAGACTTTAGGGGCTTAGAATGAGGCATAAGACCTTAAGCTTGGGAAACCTCCTTGGAGATTTATTCGAGGCATAACCTAGGATGGAAAGTAATGAAATATTCTATGATTATAGTTTCAAACAAATGAAACATATAAATGCAAATGAAAATGGAAAGTATGGTTTTTATAGTAAATGCTAATTTACTTAAACACACATCTCTAAACGCTATCATAAGGGAAGCTCGCGCATGAGGTGATGTTCCTTGACTAGTGAATGCAGGGAGACTATAGTCCTCGGCCATATGCGGGTTTATTATATGTTTTTTTTCTGCGCTAGTGAAATAATTCCGGGTGTGGTTATGACTCACTCGCAGGCATACGGCCACTTCTCGACGTGCGTTAGGTACCCAGGCTGCCTTGTTCGATGGGCCCCTAGAAGATGATAGTCATTTAGGGGCGCGCCCAGTGGGGAAACTCGAAGGGGCGGTCTTAGAATCGTTATATGTATAAGAATATAACTTTTCTGAACTCAAGTGGGACTTGAGTGTTGTTTTAATTTCCACTAAATTGTATATTAATGATTATATTCCTGCTAAGGAATAAGACTTGGAAAGAAATAAGAAAATGATGTTATTGTGTTCCTGTTAAGGAATTGGAACTGGATTTAAGTGGAAATTGGTGAATAGAAGCTTTTAATTTAATCAATGCATCACCTCGTTTTCTTGCATAGTTTATTTTAGGTATGCCATTTTAATTGTCTTATATAACTTCATTCTTAGGTTGTTAGATTTCTGATTCCCATTTCCCTGATTAACTGTTCATATCTAGCGTGATTTTTTGTTCATCTAGGAATTATATATAAACCGGGTCCTGACCCGTTCTTTTTCCCTCTATGTTGTGCTTGTTATTGTATCCGCCCAGGTGCTCCTCCGCAAGGACGCCCGTGTTGATATTCCTACTCGTTTGTTTTAAGGAGCTGTATGAAATTGCGGATATTATAGGATGTTTTGCTAGATGCCATCATTCTTTTGATATCTAGTTATGATCGGGTCTGTCACTCGGGCGAGTGGCCCAATCTTGTAATGGTTTAATGAATGTAAAACATAACATGTAACTGTTGTGATTACTTTTGTGTAAGCTGTGAACCGACAGCATATTCGGTTGTTCTCTTTGTATATAGTGGTTTTAGACGTATGTTAATTATGTTTCTTTGAATTCCACTATTGTTCTAGAATGGGTTGTTTAAATTGTTTTCTTAACTTAATTTTTTTTTTTGAACATAAATTGTTTTGACAATCTGTTTTCTGAATTATTGGGTGGTTTTCTTGATTACTCTTACTATATTTGTGGTGCTGAGAATGATTTCCGTCCATGATTACTGTATATGTCGGAGTATCGGGCTGGCCACCCCTTATTTTGGATTGCGGGTTGTCACAGATGGTATCAGAGCACTGGGTTCTAGAGTACTAGGATCTATGTGGACTTGTCACGATCTACCGTAGCGTTCTTTGATATAGAGCTTTATGATAAGACTGCTTTGTTGCTTATAATTGCGATCTTCTGCGAAATAGACTATTGTGAATTGTATTGTAATACTATTGTCCCTTCATCTCAGATGCCTCCTAAGATAGGTCGCCCCGCGAGACGCAATAGAGTTGTATAAGAGGATGTTGGTCCTCCACCGCCCCAAGGAACTTTTAATGCTGCGGACGTAGCCAATATCGTGGCTCATGCAGTTAATGCCGCCATGACCGCAGTAGCTCAACAGATGCCACAAGCTCAACAGCGGGCACAGGATGCTCAAGCACCTACGGGACCTTCTCCGTGGGAAAGAGTAAGGGAGTCCTTTTTAAAGGGCCATCACCCAGAGTTTGATGGAGGCTTTGATGTTTTTCGAGCAAATCAATGGAAGAAAGATATGCAACGCCATTTACGAATGGTGGACTGTAGTGAGGAAAAGAAGCAAGTCCTTGCTACTTTCAAGTTGGTTGGGGCAGCGTTACATTAATGGGAGTCGATGACTACACCAGAACAGAGGGATACTATGTCCATTAATGATTTTTGGGTCTTATATGACCGAAAATATTTTCCTCCCACGATTCAGAGGGAGATGAGAAGGAAACTTCAAGATCTAGTTCAAGGAGAGCGATCGGTTGCCGAATACGAGGAGGAGTTTACCCGGCTAGCTAGTTTTGTGCCGGAGGAGGTGACTCCGGAGGAAAGAAATGTCTCAAAATTCATGGGAGGTCTAAACTGGAGAATCCGGCAGCATTTGCTAGGTAATCCGGCTTTACAAACTTTTGGTGAAGTGATGAATGAGGCATTTCTTCATTGTCAGGAGCATCGGTTGTTTATACAGAATAGCAAGATAGCTTCAGGAATGGGGCAAGTAGGGAATCCCGGGGTGAGTGGGAATGGAGGAGGAGCCTTTCCTTCGTCCCAACCTGCGGGTAATAAGCAACGAGAAAGGGATCCCAAGCTTGGGGATGGGTCGAAAAGACAACGCTCTAGCGGGTTTAATGTTAGTGGCAATGCTAACAGGCAAGGTCAGGGTGCCGTACCACAGCAAGCGGTTCGGGGTGGCCAGGGAGGTAGGGGCCATCCGGGCCAAGGTTTCGAGCAGTTCAGAAATAACAGAGGTCGAGGTCAAGAGAATATGGTGGGGAAATGTTTACAATGTGGGGAAGATGGTCATTTTAAGAGAGATTGTCCTCAAGTGATTGGGGGACAACCTCCACGAGTTCCTCAGCAGCCTTATGTGCAGTTCCCTCCACAAGCACCGAATTCAGTTGTCCCTCTGCAGCAGGGTCAACTACAGTATGGGAGAGTCTACCACGTTCAGGATGCTATGCTTCCTCCTATTCAGCCAGCGCCGCCAGCTATAGAGGGTAAGTTCCTTATTCAGGGAGACATGGGTCACGTTCTGTTTGATACGGGTGCGACACATTATTTTATTTCCAGAAGTTTCGCTTAGTCCACAGAGTTGATAAAATCTGCAGAAAGTACCTTTACTAGTGTGGAGTCCTCTATGGGTGACGGTTCCCTTATTTTCTTTGTTTGTAAACGCATAGGGATCACTCTTGGTAATTTGTGTTTTGAGGCCGACTTACTCGTCCTAGACATGGTCGGGTATGATGTTATTCTGGGCATGGATTGGCTTGTTAAATATCATGCTATAGTTAATTGTTACGGGAAGAGTATAGTCTTCACCGTTCCGGGACAAGATATGTTCCTGGTAGTTATGCCTCGTTTAGAGGGAGATTCTGGTACTTATTTATATTGTATTGCGGAAGAGAATTCTCGGGATGTAGTTGTTCCCTTAGATTCTATTCCTGTTGTTCAAGATTTTGAGGACGTTTTCCGGGAGATACCAGGTTTGACTCCTAGTAGAGAGATTGAGTTTGTAATTGACTTAGCGCCGGGAACTCGACCGATTGCGCGAACTCCTTATCGTATGGCTCCTGTGGAAATGAGGGAGCTAAGAGATCAAATTCAGCAGTTGTTGGAACAGGGGTTTATCAGGCGCATCACATCGCCGTGGGGTGCTCCTGTGTTATTTGTGAAGAAAAGAGATGGTTCTCTCCGGTTGTGTGTTGACTATAGAGAGTTGAATAAGGTCACCATACGGAATAAATACCCTTTGCCTCGCATAGATGACTTGTTTGATCAGCTCAGGGGAGCGACCTACTTCTCTAAGATAGATTTGAGAACGGGGTATCACCAGTTGAGGATACGGGAGCAAGATGTATCCAAAACTTCTTTTCTGACGAGGTACGGGTCTTATGAGTTTTTGGTTATGCCTTTTGGGCAAACCAATGCCCCTGCGGTATTCATGGATCTTATGAATAGGGTGTTTCCGGACTTCCTGGACCAATTTGTTATCGTGTTTATTGATGACATCCTTATGTATTCTCAAACGGAAGATGACCATGCCACGCATTTGGGGTTGGTCCTGCAAAGGTTAAGGAATCACCAATTGTACGCTAAGCTTGAGAAGTGTGGTTTTTGGTTGCGGGAAGTGCAATTCTTGGGTCATATCGTTACTTCGCAAGGTATATCGGTGGACCCAAGTAAAGTTATTGCGGTGAGGGAGTGGGGTCAGCCCACGACGCCTACCGAGATACGCAGTTTTCTGGGTTTGGCGGGTTATTACTGTCGATTTATCAAGGGATTTTCTAAAATTGCTAGTCCTTTGATAAATTTCACCCGGAAAGGGGTTAGATTTGCGTGGGATGACGCCTGTCAAGCTGCGTTCGATGAGCTTAAAGATAGATTGACTTCGACTCCAGTCCTCGCTTTACCCAAGCCAGGGTTGGAATATTTAGTCTTCACCGATGCATCTCTACAAGGTTTGGGAGGTGTGCTTCAGCAGGAGCGACAAGCTATTGCATATGCTTCTAGAAAACTCAAGCCTCGTGAAAGACATTACCCGGTGCATGACTTGGAATTAGCCGCAGTTGTCTTTGCCTTACAGATTTGGAGGCACTATCTTCTTGGGGAAAATTTTAGTCTTTTCACGGACCATAAGTCGTTGAAATATTTATTTTCTCAGAAAGATTTGAATATGCGGCAGCGAAGATGGTTGGAGTTCGTGAAAGATTATCAATTTGATATTCATTATCATCCGGGCAAGGCGAACGTGGTGGCGGATGCCCTGAGTAGAAAACCCGAGCGAGTATTAGCTGATGTGTGGAAAGCTAAATGGAAGGAACTCAGTCATGAGGATGTGGTTGCTAGGGCGTTTATGTCCGTGATGACCGTTACTCCGAAGATTGTGGCTAGGGTTGTGGAAGCCCAAGGCAAAGATAAAGAATGTCAAGACCACATTCGCCAGTTATTGATTGGGAGAGCGGAGTCCTACTCGGTAAGTTCTGAGGGTGGATTACGCTTCCATGGGAGGCTTATTGTTCCGGAGGATGGGGATTTGCGACGGGCTGTGATGGTGGAATCTCATGGTTTAAAATTTTCGGTACACCCGGGAAATGATAAAATGTATCAGGATATGCGCCATCAATATTAGTTACCGGGTATGAAACGAGATATTTCAGAGTTTGTGTCTCGATGCACAACTTGTCAGTTAGTTAAGGTTGACAATCAGCTACCGGCAGGTTTGTTGCAACCATTGGAAATTCCTGTTTGGAAATGGGAGAGCATTTCAATGGATTTTATCACCGGCTCGCCAACATTACAAAAGGGTCACGATTCTATATGGGTTATCGTGGATCGCTTGACAAAGTCGGCGCACTTCCTTCCCGTCCGTACCGATTATAATACTGCTCGTTACGCTCGGTTGTTCATTGAAGAGATTGTTAGATTGCATGGGGTGCCATTGAATATTGTTTCCGACAGAGACAAGATCTTTGTTTCCCACTTTTGGCGAAGTTTCCAAGAGGCCATGGGGACCGAATTAAAATTAAGTACTTCATATCATCCTCAAACAGATGGCCAGACCGAAAGGGTGAACCAAATGGTGGAGGATATGCTTCGTATGTGCATGCTTGATTTTAAGGGTAGTTGGGAACAATATCTCCCTTTGGTTGAATTTTCTTATAATAACTCATACCAGTTCACTATTGGGATGGAGCCCTATTAAGCCTTGTATGGTAGGCCTTGTAGATCCCCCACGTGTTGGTTAGAAGTGGGAGATAACAGGTTTCTCGGACCTGAAATGATTCGGGATACTTCTTCAAAGATCGAGCTTATTCGAGATCGTATTCGGATAGCCCAAGATAGACAAAAGAGCTATGCCGATGCGAGGAGAAGGAATGTGGAGTTGGAAGTGGGAGACCAAGTGTTGGTACGGGTGTCGCCTATGAAAGGCGTTAAGCGTTTCGGAAAGAAGGGGAAGCTTGCACCACATTTCGTTGGGCCTTTTCCTGTACTTGCTAAAGTAGACCCCGTGGCGTATCAAATTTCCCTACCGGAACCGTTGCAACAGATTCATGATGTTTTCCATATCTCCTCTTTGAAGAAGTATAAGAGGTGTGATGGTGCCCTTTGGCACATTCCTTTCGAGGATATAGAGTTTCAACCCGATCTTTCATATGAAGAGCAACCCGTGGCCATTTTGGAGCATGGGGAACGTAGATTGAGATCTCATGTGGTTCCCTTGGTTACAGTACAATGGAGTCATCACAGTGTCGATGAATCCACTTGGGAGCATGAGGATGATATGCGGGAAAAGTATCCGCATCTTTTCATCCAAGGTACGCTTGAATTTTTGGGGCAAAATTCCCTCATAAGGGGGGGAGTATGTAACAACCTTCGCTTTTGGGAGCCCATTTTATAATTATTTACTATGTTGAGTAGTTGCATATATAAAATGCTGCATGTGTGTAAGTATTAATTTGATGAAATAAGTTAATATTTACAATTAAGTTGCATAATTACCATGTGGGTAAGTCATTATTACCATGTAGTGTTCTAGTTTGTCATGTTAATTAAAATGGAAATTCGAATTAAAATGGAACCGGAACCTAAAATAGCTTATAAGATCTCCAAATGATAATTTGGAGGGTGTAGTTAGTTCCGGGAGGTGTGAGACTGTCAAAATGTGTGCCATATTGTATTTTGGGATTTTGGGCACTTTTGACTGGTTTTGGCATATTGCGTATTAGAAATTAACTATTGCGGTATTATTACTTAAAGGTTGGAGACTTTTAATCTTATGCCACGTTTTAGTCTTTCCCCGAGCCTTTCATTTCCTCTTATTTGCCCTAACTGTTCTACCCCTAAGAGTGAGAGTGGAAGATTGGAGAGAAAAAGAGAGAGATCTTGAAGATTTGTGGTTTGATCTTGCATTCTTCTTCAACCAAGTCTGAAATTGAAGCCCCCAGGCAAGTTTTCTACTTGCTATTATATGGTTTAAGATGAATAATTAGTATGGGTAGATATGTATAGATTTGATGTAAAATAATTGTGGTTTTTGGTTGGATTTATGGGTATCAACATCTTTGGTAGAGTTAGATTGTTGATTGAAGTAGAAAAATGTTGTTGGGAGCATTTATGATCTTTTAGTATCATTAAATGTGGTTGGGTGATTTTGGTTGGTTATTGATTTTGGGTTTAGAAGGAAATAGGAGAAACGGGTCTAGGTCTGCAATGGCCGGTCGACCGCGTATCTCAGACCGGTCGACCGGGCCTTCGGAAGAGGGCACACTGCTTTCTTTCAAAGTCATGAAATTAAGGGCGCGGTCGACCGCGACCCTTCTATCGGTCGACCGGCTCTTCCGAAATGAGTTTTCTGCTTTTCAGTGTAGGCTAAAATTTGTGACGCGGTCGACCGCGATCTTGAGATCGGTCGACCGGTCCCCTGTTTTCTTACCCAATTTCCTATTTTTGTGTTTTATCCTTTTCTTCCCCTAGGAACTTATGAATCTTCTTGAATGAAGTAAACCTTGGCTTTTAGAGTCCTAGTTCAGTTGGATGTCACCCTAGTGTTGAATGGGTTTCACTTGGGGTGAAGTTCGGGGGAGGGGTTGTCCTAAGTGATGTTAAGGCATCACTTTTCTTTGTGCATCCTAAAAATATGAATGGAGTTGTAGGTCCATACTTGGAGACTTTAGGGGCTTGGAATGAGGCATAAGACCTTAAGCTTGGGAAACCTCCTTGGAGATTTATTCGAGGCATAACCTAGGATGGAAAGTAATGAAATATTCTATGATTATAGTTTCAAACAAATGAAACATATAAATGCAAATGAAAATGGAAAGTATGGTTTTTATAGTAAATGCTAATTTACTTAAACACACCTCTCTAAATGCTATCATAAGGGAAGCTCGCGCATGAGGTGATGTTCCTTGACTAGTGAATGCAGGGAGACTATAGTCCTCGGCCATATGCGGGTTTATTATATGTTTTTTTCTGCGCTAGTGAAGTAATTCCGGGTGTGGTTATGACTCACTCGCAGGCATACGGCCACTTCCTGACGTGCGTTAGGTACCCAGGCTGCCTTGTTTGATGGGCCACTGGAAGATGATAGTCATTTAGGGGCGCGCCCAGTGGGGAAACTCGGAGGGGCGATCTTAGAATCGTTATATGTATAAGAATATAACTTTTCTAAACTCAAGTGGGACTTGAGGGTTGTTTTAATTTCCACTAAATTGTATATTAATGATTATATTCCTGCTAAGGAATAATACTTGGAAAGAAATAAGCAAATGATGTTATTGTATTCCTGTTAAGGAATTGGAACTGGATTTAAGTTGAAATTGGTGAATAGAAGCTTTTAATTTAATCAATGCATCACCTCGTTTTCTTGCATAGATTATTTTAGGCATGCCATTTTAGTTGTCTTATATAACTTCATGCTTAGGTTGTTAGATTTCTGATTCCCATTTCCCTGATTAACTGTTCATATCTAGCATGCTTTTTTGTTCATCTGGGAATTATATATAAATCGGGTCCTGACCCGTTCTTTTTCCCTCTAAGTTGTGCTTGTTATTGTATCCACCCAGATGCTCCTCCGCAAGGACGGCCGTGTTGATATTACTACTCGTTTGTTTTAAGGAGCTGTATGAAATTGCGGATATTACAGGATGTTTTGCTAGACGCCATCATTCTTTTGATATCTAGTTATGATCGGGTCTGTCACTCGGGCGAGTGGCCCAATCTTGTAATTGTTTAATGAATGTAAAACATAACATCTAACTGTTGTGATTACTTTTGTGTAAGTTGTGAACCGACAGCATATTCGCTTCTTCTCTTTGTATATAGTGGTTTTAGACGTATGTTAATTATGTTTCTTTGAATTCCACTATTGTTCTAGAATGGGTTGTTTAAATTGTTTTCTTAACTTAATTTTTTTTTGAACGTAAATTGTTTTGACAATCTGTTTTCTGAATTATTGGGTGGTTTTCTCGGTTACTCTTACTATATTTGTGGTGCTGAGAATGATTTCCGTCCATGATTACCGTATATGTCGGAGTATCGGGCAGGCCACCCCTTATTTCGGATTGTGGGTTGTCACAATATCTTTGAAGCATAACATAGGTGAAATGTTATTTGAGTATTAATTAACCTTTGCGAGATGTTATTGAAATGAATGCACGGTATGGGCGATGCGAGAACTTAAGCTTAGATAAGTTCAGATGATTACTTAGACCTAATTAACTTGGGGAACATGGCTAGGTAGGCTAAGTGTAGAAAGTTAGGTGTGCACAATAGATGAGAAGTGAGTGAACTCAAGAGAGTGTACGAAAACTTAACATGTGTAATCAATAACCGCATTTTATATTGTGATAAACGCTTGCTAAATATTTTCAAAATGTTTTGAGTACTAACTCTTGCTATAAAATATTTTCAAAACCTTTTAGGTGTCCAGCCACAGGGACGCCATGGATGATGATTCTATTCCAGGGACTCGCAGCTGTAGCACAGTGGATGCTTACAGGATTTTGACTAGACGATATCTCTCTTTCAGATCTAGTACAGGATGTCACATTATTCCATGTATGGACTTGTAGTCCGGTATCAGTCTCAGATGTTAGTTTCAGATTAGTAGTTGTTCTATTGTTGTTTATCATTTTTAGCCGATGGTTTATTCGGTAATACTTTTGCGCTGTCGTACTTATACTTTGTTGGTTTGGGTTTTAGCATGGTATTTGCTTTACTATTTTCCGCATGGTTGATTTATCTGTTTTAAGAAAGATAAAATTTGGCACCGGCCGAATTTTAATTAGGGGATTAGTAATTAAAAAGTTTTCGGCAGTGATGCTAAGAATGAACCATTTGAGACACCTGTTTTAATTTAATAAAGGCCTGATCACCCGATGTTTAATGTATAGAGCATCTAAATAAACCCACAATAATATCAATCCACTAGTCTCAATCTCTTCAATTACAACAAGTCTCTCGAATAAATACAACATCTAACTCGAAAATAAAATTCAAATCTCCAAAGCTCTATACATCAAAATAATCCAAATCTTTCCCAAACAATCCTCACTAAAATCAATCTCCATAGCGCCCCAAAATCCGCACTAACCTGCCACTAAAAGAAAATATGGGGAAGTACACAATACGACAGGAAAGATGCTCAACAAATATATTTTAGCGATGAATAAAGCGTAACAACACGAGTACGAATATTCAAATCAAATGCAAATCTCAATAGTATTTTATCAATAAATTTCTCAACAAAACTTTAACTGGGTCACCAGGCCTCACCACATCCGTATATGCTTTATCAAGCCATAGCTCGGGAAACAGGAATTTTGGCGGGTGCCCAACATCCGTGCCATATTAAAATCTCATGACAACGTGCTTATCAATAATATAATGATACCACATGAATCAAAATAATTTCAACAATTATTTTCCAGATTTCAATGAATTTAACAATTCAAATATGCGTTCAATTAACAAGAATTCAAAGCGAATGACACTCGCGAGATTTAAGGAGCATATTATGTAAAACTCCATACCTCAAACCATGATGAGAAACCAACGATCACATCCTCAAGATCAACACAAAATATCTACAAAAGCTCCTCCAAGAACCTCCAACAAAATAGCCCCAAGAACACCTCTAATCTACGGTTGGAACTCACAAATCTCAAGGGCGAATGTGTATATAAAAATAAGAGGAATATAAAATATATTTGCTGCCAAAATTTGTGCCAAAAGTATGTTAAAAGGGTTGCCCACGACTTCCTTTTATAATGCAAAGAAATGAAGAGTTGGAATCCAAAAGACTCCTTTAAATAAGGCAAATAAATGAAGAGTTGGAAGTCAAAACAACTCCAAGAGTTAAAAATATTAAAAAATCATTTTAAATTCCGTTTTAACTCCGATTTCGAAACCGTTTGAAATTCTCGCCTTTAAAAATAATATTCAACATATGTGAGCAATAAAAATAATTTATCAAAAACTTTATTTTCCTCCATTTTCCAAAAATTAATTAAAACAGCCCAAAATTATGCAGGTTATTACACTTCCCCACTAACAATGGAATTTCGCACTCGAAATTCGCCGAATGCCTAACTCTCAAAATCAGGCCAGTACACTAACTCCAAAAATAAATCACGTCTCCCAAAAATAAATTCATCACCTCTAATCTCGAAACTTATCACGAGTATCACCTAAAATTTTCTATTTCCAAAAATTGCTAACCACGCAATGAACCCAAAAACTCAAGCCCCGAGGGTTGTCGGGGTGTTAAAAATGTGAGGAATTAATTTTTGGAGACGTGATATATTTTTGGAGATTGTTAGCCTGATTTTTGAGAGTTAGGCATTCGGCGAATTTCGAGGGCAAAATTCCATTGTTAGTGGGGAAGCGTAATAACCCGCGTATTTTTTGGGCTATTTTAATTAATTTCTGGAAAATGGAGGAAAATAAAGTTTTTGATAAAATTATTTTTATTGCTCAAATATGTTGGTTATTATTTTTAAAGGCGAGAATTTCAAACGGTTTCGAAAATGGAGTTAAAACGGATTTTAAAATGATTTTTAAATGTTTTTAACTCTTGGAGTTGTTTTGACTTCCAACTCTTCATTTATTTGCCTTATTTAAAGGAGTCTTTTGGATTACAACTCTTCATTTCTTTGCATTATAAAAGGAAGTCTTGGGCAACCCTTTTAACATACTTTTGGCACAAATTTTAGTAACAAATATATTTTATATTCCTCTTCTTTTTATATACACATTGGCCCTCGAGATTGGTGAGTTCCAACCTTAGATTAAAGGTGTTCTTGGGGCTATTTTGTTGGAGGTTCTTAGACGAGATTTTGTAGATCTTTTGAGTTTATCTTGAGGATGTTATCGTTGGTTTCTCATCATGGTTTGAGGTATGGGATTTTACACAATATGCTCCTTCAATCTCGCGAGTGTCATTCTCTTTGAATTCTTGTTAATTGAACTCATATTTGAATTGATAAATTCATTGAAATCTGGAAAATAATTGTTGAAATTATTTTGATTCATGTGGTATCATTATATTGTTGATGAGCACGTTGTCATGAGATTTTAATATGGCACGGATGTTGGGCACTCGCCAAAATTCCTGTTTCCCGGGCTATGCCTTGATAAAGCATATACGGATGTGGTGAGGCCTGGTGACCCAGTTAAAGTGTTGTTGATAAATTTATTGATAAATTCTTTGAGATTTGCATTTGATTTGATTATTCGTACTCGTGTTGTTACGCTTTATTCATCGCTAATATATATTTGTTGAGCATCTTTCATGTCATATTGTGTACTTCCCCATATTTTCTTTTAGTTGGCAGGTTAGCGTGGATTTGAGCGCTATGGACCAATTGGGATGGTTTTAGCGAGGATTGTTTGGTAAAGATTTATATTATTTTGATGTATAGAGCTTTGGAGATTTGTATTTTTATTCGAGTTAGATAGTTGTTGTATGTAATTCGAGAGACTTGTTGTAATTGAAGAGATTGAGATTAGTGGATTTATATAATTGTGGGTTTATTTAGATGCTCTATACCTTGTCACTTGTGGATTTGGATTTATTTTATTGCATTAGCGCTCCGTTCGCTCTCCCCGGGCGGTCGGGGTGTTACAAATGGTATCAGAGCTTAGGTATACGGCAACCCTCGAGGCTTAGGTTTTGGGTTCATTGCGTGGTTAGCAATTTTTGGAGATAGAAAATTTTAGGTGATATTCGTGATAGGCATCTAGATTAGATGTGAGGAATTTATTTTTGGAGACGAAATTATTTTTGGAGATTCTTAGCCTGATTTTTTAGAGTTAGGCATTCGGCGAATTTCGAGGACGAAATTCCATTGTTAGTGGGGAAGTGTAACAACCCGAGTAATTTTTGGGCTATTTTAATTAATTTAGGAAAATGGAGGAAAATAAAGATTTTGATAAAATAATTTTTATTGCTTAAATATGTTGGTTATTATTTTTAAAGGCGAGAATTTCAAACGGTTTCGAAAATGGAGTTAAAGCGGATTTTAAAATGATTTTTAAATGTTTTTAACTCTTGGAGTTGTTTTGACTTCCAACTCTTCATTTCTTTGCCTTATTTAAAGGAGTCTTTTGGATTCCAACTCTTCATTTCTTTGCATTATAAAAGGGAGTCATGGGCAACACTTTTAACCTACTTTTGGCACAAATTTTGGCAGCAAATATATTTTATATTCCTCTTCTTTTTATATACACATTGGCCCTTGAGATTTGTGAGTTCCAACCTTAGATTAGAGGTGTTCTTGGGGATATTTTGTTGGAGGTTCTTGAAGGAGATTTTGTATATATTTTGTGTTGATCTTGAGGATGTGATCATTGGTTTCTCATCATGGTTTGAGGTATGGGGTTTTACACAATATGCTCCTTAAATCTCGCGACTGTCATTCTCTTTGAATTCTTGTTAATTGAACTCATATTTGAATTGATAAATTCATTGAAATCTGGAAAATAATTGTTGAAATTATTTTGATTCTTGTGGTATTATTCATGTTGTTATTGAGCACGTTGTCATGAGATTTTAATATGGCACCGAGGTCGGGGACCCGCCAAAATTCCCGTTTCCCGGGCTATGGCTTGATAAAGCATATACGGATGTGGTGAGGCCTGGTGACCCGGTTAAAGTGTTGTGGAGAAATTATAATGATGAAATGCTTTTGATATTTGCATTTGATTTGAATATTCGTATTCGTATTGTTACGTTTTATTCATCGCTAATATTTTTGTTGAGCATCTTTCCTATCATATTGTGTACTTACCCATATTTTCTTTTAGTGGCAGGTTAGCGCGGATTCTGGGGCGCTATGGATATTGATTTTAGCGAGGATTGTTTGGGAAAGATTTGTATTATTTTGATGTATAGAGCTTTGGAGATTTGTATTTTTATTTGAGTTAGATAGTTATAATTTTAATTCGAGAGACTTGTTGTATTTGAAGAATTGAGATTAGTGGATTTATATTATTGGGGGTTTATTTAGATGCTCTATACCTTGTCACTTGTGGATTTGGATTTATTTTATCGCATTAGCGCTCCGTTTACTCTCCCTGGGCGGGCGAACGGAGCGCTAATGTGATAAAATAAATCCAAATCCACAAGTAACAAGGTATAGAGCATCTAAATAAACCCACAATAATATAAATCCACTAATCTCAATTCTTCAAATACAACAAGCCTCTCGAATAAATACAACATCTAACTCAAAAAATAAATACAAATCTTCAATGCTCTATACATCAAAATAATACAATTCTTTCCTAAACAATCCTCGATAAAATCAATCTCCATAGCGCCCCAAAATTCTCGCTAACCTGCCACTAAAAGAAAATATGGGGAAGTACACAATACGACAGGAAATATGCTCAACAAATATATGTTAGCGATGAATAAAACGTAACAACATGAGTACGAATATCCAAATCAAAATGCAAATCTCAAAGTATTTATCAATATAATTTCTCAACAACACATCAATGGGTCACCAGGCCTCACCACATCCGTATATGCTTTATCAAGCCATAGCTCGGGAAACAGGAATTTTGGCGGGTGCCCAACATCCGTGCCATATTAAAATCTCATGACAACGTGATAATCAACAATATAATGATACCACATGAATCAAAATAATTTCAACAATTATTTTTCTAGATTTTCGAGAATTTATCAATTCAAACATGAGTTCAATTAACAAGAATTCAAAGAGAATGACACTCGCGAGATTTAAGGAGCATATTGTGTAAAACCCCATACCTCAAACCATGATGAGAAACCAATGATCACATCCTCAAGATCAACACAAAAGATCTACAAAAGATCCTCCAAGAACCTCCAACAAAATAGCTCCAAGAACACCTCTAATCTAAGGTTGGAACTCATAAATCTCAAGGGCCAAAGTATAATTAAAAATGAGAGGAATATAAAATATATTTGCTGCCAAAATTTGTGCTAAAAGTAGGTTAAAAGGGTTGCCCACGACTTCCTTTTATAACGAAAAGAAATGAAAAGTTCGAATCCAAAAGACTCCTTTAAATAAGGTAAAGAAATGAAGAGGTGGAAGTCAAAACAACTCCAAGAGTTAAAAACATTTTAAAATCATTTTAAAATCCGTTTTAACTCTATTTTCGACACCGTTTGAAATTCTCGCCTTTAAAAATAATAACCAACATATTTGAGCAATAAAAATAATTTTATCAAAAACTTTATTTTCCTCCATTTTCCAAAAATTAATTAAAATAGCCCAAAATTACGCAAGTTGTTACACTTCCCCACTAACAATGGAATTTCGCCCTCGAAATTCACCGAATGCCTTACTCTAAAAAATCAGTCTAAAAATCTCCAAAAATAATTTCGTCTCCGAAAATAATTCCTCACCTCTAATCTCGAAACCTAACACGAATATCACCTAAAATTTCCTATCTCCAAAAATTGCTAACCACGCAATGAACCCAAAATCCAAGCCCTGAGTGTTGCCGTATACCTAGGCTCTGATACCATTTGTAACACCCTGGGGCTTGGGTTTTGGGTTCATTGCGTGGATAGTAATTTTTGGAGATAAATTTTTTTAGGTGATATTCGTGATGAGTTTCGGAATTAGATGTGAGGAATTTATTTTTGGGAGACGTGATTTATTTTTGGAGATAGTATAGTGGCCTGATTTTGAGAGTTAGGCATTCGGCGAATTTCGAGGGAGAAATTCCATTGTTAGTGGGGAAGTGTAACAACCCGCGTAATTTTTGGGCTATTTTAATTAATTTTTGGAAAATGGAGGAAAATAAAGTTTTTGATAAAATTATTTTTATTGCTCAAATATGTTGGTTATTATTTTTAAAGGTGGGAATTTCAAACGGTTTCGAAAATGGAGTTAAAACGGATTTTTAAATGATTTTTAATATTTTTAACTCTTGGAATTCTAAGTCGATGAACATTAAGTAATTTTCAAGAGTTGTTTTGACTTCCAACTCTTCATTTCTTTGCCTTATTTAAAGGAGTCTTTTGGATTCCAACTCTTCATTTCTTTGCATTATAAAAGGAAGTCGTGGGCAACCCTTTTAACATACTTTTGGCACCAATTTTTGGTAGCAAATATATTTTATATTCCTCTTCTTTTTATATACACATTGGCCCTTGAGATTTGTGGGTTCCAACCTTAGATTAGAGGTGTTCTCGGGGCTATTTTGTTAGAGGTTCTTGGAGGAGCTTTTGTAGATCTTTTGTGTTGATCTTGAGGATGTGATCGTTGCATTCTCATCATGGTTTGAGGTATGGAATTTTACACAATATGCTCCTTACATCTCGCGAGTGTCATTCTCTTTGAATTCTTGTTAATTGAAGTCATATTTGAATTGATAAAATCATTGAAATCTGGAAAATAATTGATGAAATTATTTTGATTCATGTGGTATCATTATATTGTATTGAGTACTATATTTTAGCGATGAATAAAGCGTAACAACACGAGTACGAATATTCAAATCAAATGCAAATATCAATAGTATTTTATCAATAAATTTCTCAACAACACTTTAACCAGGTCACCAGGCCTCACCACATCCGTACATGCTTTATCAAGCCATATCCTGGGAAACAGGAATTTTGGCGGGTGCCCAACATCCGTGCCATATTAAAATCTCATGACAACGTGCTCATCAACAATATACTGCTACCACATGAATCAAAATAATTTCAACAATTATTTTTGAGATTTCAATGAATTTAACAATTCAAATATGAGTTCAATTAACAAGAATTCAAAGAGAATGACACTCACGAGATTTAAGGAGCATATTGTGTAAAACCCCATACCTCAAACCATGATGAGAAACCAATGATCACATCCTCAAGATCAATACAAAAGATCTACAAAAGCTCCTCCAAGAACCTCCAACAAAATAGCCCCAAGAAAACCTCTAATCTAAGGTGGGAACTCACAAATCTCAAGGGCCAATGTGTATATAAAAATAAGAGGAATATAAAATATATTTGCTGAGCATCTTTCCTGTCGTATTGTGTACTTCCCCATATTTTCTTTTAGTGGCAGGTTAGCGCGGATTTTGGGGTGGAGATTGATTTTAGCGAGGATTGTTTGGGAAAGATTTGTATTATTTTGATGTATAGAGCTTTGGAGATTTGTATTTTATTTTCGAGTTAGTTGTTGTATGTAATTCGAGCGATTTGGTATTTAATTTGAAGAATTGAGATTAGTGGATTTATATCATTGTGGGTTTATTTAGATGCTCTATACCTTGTCACTTGTGGATTTGAATTTATTTTATCGCATTAGCGCTCCGTTCGCTCTCCCCGGGCGGGCGGGGTGTTACAAATGGTAACACCCCGCCCGCCCGGGGAGAGCGAACGGAGCGCTAATGCGATAAAATAAATCTAAATCCACAATGCACAAGGTATAGAGCATCTAAATCCCACAACAACAATAGATTAAACCACTAATCTCAAATCTCTTCAAATAAAAATACAACCAAAATTCTCTTGAAATAAATACAACATTTAACTCAAAATAAATCTCCAATGCTCTATACATCAAAATAAATACAAGTCTTCCCAAAACAATCCTCGCTAATACCAATCTCCATAGCGCCCCAAAATCCGCTCTAACCTGCCACTAAAAGAAAATATGGGGAAGTACACAATACGACAGGAAAGATGCTGAACAAATATATTTTAGCGATGAATAAAACGTAACAACACGAGTACAAATATTCAAATCAAAATGCAAATCTCAAAGCATTTATCAATATAATTTCTCAACAACACTTTAACGGGGTCACCAGGCCTCACCACATCCGTATATGCTTTATCAAGCCATAGCCCGGGAAACAGGAATTTTGGCGGATGCCCAACATCCGTGTCATATTAAAATCTCATGACAACGTGCTCATCAACAATATAATGATACCACATGAATCCAAATAATTTCAACAATTATTTTCCAGATTTCAATTAATTTATCAATTCAAATATGAGTTCAATTAACAAGAATTCAAAGAGAATGACACTCGCGAGATTTAAGGAGCATATTGTGTAAAACCCCATACCTCAAACCATGCTGAGAAACCAATGATCACATCCTCAAGATCAACACAAAAGATATACAAAAGATCCTCCAATAACCTCCAACAAAATAGCCCCAAGAACACCTCTAATTTAAGGTTGGAACTCACAAATCTCAAGGGCCAATGTGTATATAAAAGGAAGAGGAATATAAAATATATTTGCTGCCAAAATTTATGCCAAAAGTACGTTAAAAGGCTTGCCCACGACTTCCTTTTATAATGCAAAGAAATAAAAAGTTGGAATCCAAAAGACTCCTCTAAATAAGGCAAAGAAATGAAAAGTTGGAAGTCAAAACAACTCCAAGAGTTAAAAACATTTTAAAATCATTTTAAAATCCGTTTTAACTCCGATTTCGAAACCGTTCAAAATTGTCGCCTTTAAAAATAATAACCAACATATTTGAGCAATAAAAATAATTTTAACAAAAACTTTATTTATCCTCTTTATTTTGAAAATACCCCAAAAATTATGCGGGTTATTACACTTCCCCACTAACAATGGAATTTCGCCCTCGAAATTCGCCAAATACCTAACTCTAAAAAATCAGGCCAACAATCTCCAAAATAATCTCGTCTCCAAAAATAAATTCCTCACATCTAATCTCTAAACTTATCAAGAATATCACATAAAATTTTCTATCTCCAAAAATTACTAACCACGCAATGAACCCAAAACTCAAGCCCCGGTATCAGAGCTTAGTTATACAGCAACCCTCGGGGCTTGGATTTTGGGTTCATTGCGTGGTTAGAGGTGAGGAATTTATTTTTGGAGACGAAATTATTTTTGGAGTTAGTGTAGTGGCCTGATTTTTTTAGAGTTAGGCATTCGGCGAATTTCGAGGGTGAAATTCCATTGTTAGAGGGGAAGTGTAACAACCGGCGTAATTTTTGGGCTATTTTAATTAATTTATGGAAAATGGAGAAAAATAAAGCTTTTGATAAAATTATTTTTATTTCTCAAATATGTTGGTTATTATTTTTAAAGGCGAGAATTTCAAACGGTTTCGAAATCGGAGTTAAAACGGATTTTAAAATAATTTTTAAATGTTTTTAACTCTTGGAGTTGTTTTGATTTCCAACTCTTCATTTCTTTGCCTTATTTTAAGGAGTCTTTTGGATTCCAACTCTTCATTTCTTTGCATTATAAAAGGAAGTCTTGGGCAAACCTTTTAACATACCTTTGGCACAAATTTTGGCATCAAATATATTTTATATTCCTCTTCTTTTTATATGCATATTAGCCCTTGAGATTTGTGAGTTACAACCATAGATTAGAGGTGTTCTTGGGGATATTTTGTTGGAGGTTCTTGGAGGAGCTTTTTATAGATCTTTTGAGTTGATCTTGAGGATTTGATCGTTGGTTTATCATCATGGTTTGAGGTATGGGGTTTTACACAATATGCTCCTTAAATCTCGCGAGTTTCATTCTCTTTGAATTCTTGTTAATTGAACTCATATTTGAATTGATAAATTCATTAAAATCTGGAAAATAAGTGTTGAAATTATTTTGATTCATGTGGTATCATTATATTGTTGATGAGCACGTTATCATGAGATTTTAATATGGCACGGATGTTGGGCACCCGCCAAAATTCCTGTTTCCTGGGCTATGGCTTGATAAAGCATATACGGATGTGGTGAGGCCTGGTGACCCGGTTAAAGTGTCGTTGAGAAATTTATTGATAAAATGGTATTGAGATTTTCATTTTGATTTGAATATTCGTACTCGTGTTGGTACGTTTTATTCATCGCTAATATATATTTGTTGAGCATCTTTCCTGTCGTATTGTGTACTTCCCCATATTTTCTTTTAGTGGAAGGTTAGTACGGATTTTGGGACGCTTTGGACCAATTGGGATTATTTTAGCGTGGATTATTTTGGGAAGAATATTTTTTGGAAGATTTGTATTATTTTGATGTATAGAGCTTTAGAGATTTGTATTTTTATTTGGGTTAGATACTTATAATTTTAATTCGAGAGACTTGTTGTATTTGAAGAATTGAGATTAGTGGATTTATATTATTGGGGGTTTATTTAGATGCTCTATACCTTGTCACTTGTGGATTTGGATTTATTTTATCGCATTAGCGCTCCGTTCGCTCTCCCCGGGCGGACGGGCCCGCCCGGGGAGAGCGAACGGAGCGCTAATGCGATAAAATAAATTAATTCCACAAATAACAAGGTATAGAGCATCTAAATTCCACAGCAACAAAAGAGAAACTACAAATCTCAATCTCTTCAAATTAAATACCAAATCTCTCTAATAAATATTACAACTATCTAACTCGAATAAAAATAGAAATCTCCAAAGCTCTATACATCAAAATAATACAAATCTTTCCCAAACAATCCTCACTAAAATCAATCTCCATAGCGCCCCAAAATCCGCGCTAACCTGCCACTAAAAGAAAATATGGGGGAGTACACAATACGACAGGAAAGATGCTCCACAAATATATGTTACCGATGAATAAAACGTAACAACACGAGTACGTATATTCAAATCAAAATGCAAATCTCAAAGCATTTATCAATATAATTTCTCAACAACACATTAACCGAGTCACCAGGCCTCACCCCATCCACATATGCTTTATCAAGACATAGCCCTTGGAAGCAGGAATTTTGGCGGGTACCCAACCTCCATGCCATATTAAAATCTCATGACAACTTGCTCATCAACAATATAATGATACCACATGAATCAAAATAATTTCAACAATTATTTCTCCAAATTTCAAAGAATTTAACAATTCAAATATGAGTTCAATAATCGCAAGAATTCAAAGAGAATGACAGTCGCGAGATTTAAGGAGCATATTGTGTAAAACCCCATACCCCAAACCATGATGAGAAACCAACGATCACATCCTCAAGATAAACTCAAAAGATCTACAAAATCTCCTCTAAGAACCTCCAACAAAATAGCCCCAATAACACCTTTAATCTAAGGTTGGAACTCACAAATCTCAAGGGCCAATGTGTATATAAAAAGAAGAGGAATATAAAATATATTTGTTGTCAAAATTTGTGCCAAAAGTAGGTTAAAAACGGTTGCCCACGACTCCTTTTATAATGCAAATAAATGAAAAGTTGGAAGCCAAAAGACTCCTTTAAATAAGGAAAGGAAATGAAGAGTTGGAAGTGAAAACAACTCCAAGAGTTAAAAATATTTAAAAATAATTTTAAAATCCGTTTTAACTCCGATTTCGAAACCGTTTGAAATTCTCGCCTTTAAAAATAATAACCAACATATTTTAGCAATAAAAATAATTTTATCAAAAATTTTATTTTCCTCCATTTTCCAAAAATTAATTAAATAGCCCAAAATTACGCGGGTTGTTACACTTCCCCACTAACAATGGAATTTCGCCCTCGAAATTCTCCGAATGCCTAACTCTAAAAAAATCAGGCCACTACACTAACTCCAAAAATAATTTCATCTCCAAAAATAAATTCCTCACCTCTAATCTCGAAACCTAACACGAATATCACCTAACATTTGCTATCTCCAAAAATTGTTATCCACGCAATGAACCCAAAACTCAAGCCCCGAGGGTTGTCGTATACCTAAGCTCTGATTCCAAAAATAAATTCCTCGGGTCTTGGATTTGGGTTCATTGCGTGGTTAGCAATTTTTGAAGATAGAAAATTTTAGGTGATATTCGTGATAGGTTTCGAGATTAGATATGAGGAATTTATTTTTGGGAGACGTAATTTATTTTTGGAGTTAGTGTAGTAACCTGATTTTTGAGAGTTAGGCATTCGGCCAATTTCGAGGGCGAAATTCCATTGTTAGTGGGGAAGTGTAATAATTCGCGTAATTTTGGGCTATTTTAATTAATTTCTGGAAAATGGAGGAAAATAAAGTTTTTGATAAAATTATTTTTATTACTCAAATATGCCGGTTATTATTTTTAAAGGCGAGAATTTCAAACGGTTTCGAAAACGGAGTTAATACGGATTTTAAAATGATTTTTAAATGTTTTTAACTCTTGGAGTTGTTTTGACTTCCAACTATTCATTTCTTTTCCTTATTTAAAGGAGTCTTTTGGATTCCAACTCTTCATTTCTTTACATTATAAAAGGAAGTCGTGGGCAACCCTTTTAACCTACTTTTGGCAGAAATTTTGGCAGCAAATATATTTTATATTCCTCTTCTTTTTATATACACATTGGCCATTGAGATTTGTGAGTTCCAACCTTAGATTAGAGGTGTTCATGGGGCCATTTTCTTGGTGGTTCTTGGAGGAGCTTTTGTAGATCTTTTGAGTTGATCTTGAGGATGTGATTGTTGGTTTCTCATCTTGGTTTGAGGTATGGGGTTTTACACAATATGCTCCTTAAATCTCGCGAGTGTCATTCTCTTTGAATTCTTATTAGTTGAACTCATATTTGAATTGATAAATTCATTGAAATCTGAAAAATAATTGTTGAAATTATTTTGATTCATGTGGTATCATTATATTGTTGATGAGCACGTTGTCATGAGATTTTAATATGGCACGGATGTTGGGCACCCTCCAAAATTCCTGTTTCCCGGGCTATGGCTTGATAAAAGCATATACGGATGTGGTGAGGCCTGGTGACCCAGTTAAAGTGTTGTTGAGAAATTATAGTGATGAAATGCTATTGAGATTTGCATTTTGATTTGAATATTCGTACTCGTGTTGTTACGTTTTATTCATCGCTAATATATATTTGTTGAGCATCTTTCTTATCGTATTGTGTACTTTCCCATATTTTCTTTTAGTGGCAGGTTAGCGCGGATTTTGGGGCACTATGGAGATTGATTTTTGCGAGGATTATTTGGAAAAGACTTGTATTATTTTGATGTATAGAGCTTTGGAGATTTGTATTTTATTTTCGAGTTAGTTGTTGTATTTTAATTCGAGAGACTTGTTGTAATTGAAGAGATTGAGATTAGTGGATTTATATTATTGTGGCACTTAGATGCTCTATACCTTGTCACTTGTGGATTTGGATTTATTTTATCCCATTAGCGCTCCATTCGCTCTCCCCGGGTACGTCGAATATGGTGGTAGGACCAGCATTGGCGTTAGAAGGACTACAGGAGGGAGGATCTCGGCATAAAGCATGGAGTGTTCGAAGATGGTAATCATAGGATAGATGACCGTTGTCGAGGTCACTCCTAGCGTGTAATGGAAGTAAATGTTGCAAGGGTTGTTGAGGCATAGCAGGCATTTTCCAAGTGTCGCGACGACAAGAGGGATGCTAGTCTAGACCGCCCAATGCAGTGATAGTGGGAGTAGGTCTGAAGAAAATTTGATGAGAACAAGCCGTAAATGTGATAAAACGGCGACTGTGCATGTTAACCAATGGAAGTAGTATGTCCAGAGGTTTTGGCATTTAGGATGGAGTAGACATACTCAGAAGTGAAAATTTGAGTAAATTTTGAGGCAACATGGCAGGGATACCAATCACCGCATCCGGACCGAGGGTCCGCATACAAATAGAGAGATCTTACGCATAGTTTAACCGCAATGTTCTCTAATGATAATTCAAAAGAGAAGTGGATGGAAATACCTGAACCCCTCACGTAAAAGCCTGGTAAAGGCCGATCGTGAGAGAGAAAGTTATCCATTAAAGCGAACTTGTACTGATGAGATAGGTATAAGGGAAAAAAAAGCCCTTGAGAGAATGGACTCTCGAGTTATAATTCGCATTTTTTAGTAAAACTCTTCTTGAACGACTTATGTATATGAAGACAGTATGATACTTCTTACAAGGTTGAGGTACATGCTCTTAGGTGGGCGGAGCTAAGAGAGTTTAAATATTTAGTCAAGGAGTAAGACTGAATGTAATGGGGCTGGTGCAAGCCATAAGTGGAAACCCACTAGAGGATTTAATGATTAGATTCAAAGTCGGGACTATTGAGACCCATAGTGCATTCCTCTTGGTCAGCAGAACTAAGGGAACCGGGATGATAGTGCTCAGAATCGAGGCTACCAAGTCCGAGAGGAGGGATACCCCAAATCGGTCAGTGTGGCCTGGAGTAAGGAGATTTTTGTAAAGATGTCTAGTGTGGTTTGTAGGGCCACGCGTTTCATTTTAGCTTGAAGTTATTTGAGGAAATAATAACTCTGATAAGTTTTGCATTCCAGAGAGGACAAGCGTGTTATGTCAAGAAACCATCTGAATCACCAGAGCAATGGATCAGGAAGTATATGGGTTTTAGCCTCGAGTGAATGGGGTATGTGACGATACCTCACCTGAAGGAGGGTCGAGTTGAAATAATAATCAATAGGTGAGGGACTTTAGGGATTATGAACGTCTCATAGTAATTGATTCCAGTGTGTAGGTGAGTCAATGTATGTCGTATGACTGCTGAGCGGAGAGATCGAGCTCGCTGTTGTAATTAGTGCTAAGGAGTTAGTGATAGTATAAGCGCAGTGCCACTTGACTCCTTTAGAAATATTGGGGTATGGTTGCAGATATTGTCGAGGAATGAAATTTGAGTATCTTGACTATGTGTTGTTCCGACAATGCTCAGTAAGAATACATGGGGAGAAGTCCCTTGTTTAAGTTCGGTTGGGAATACGACTGAATTTTTTTGCACGACAGGAGAAGAGACATTGTTAGATGCTAGGGCATCAGTGGAGCCGGTAGTGTTGTCGAGAAACACTGAAAGTCTTACCTCACCACGAAGGAATAAGTGGGACTTTGTGGGAAAGGATTTGATTTTTGGTCTATAGAGTATTGAAAATACCCACAAGATTGTAGTCACGTCGTGTAGACTAGGCTGGAGTTGAAGAAAGCATGTTACGGATGAGACATTTGCAATGTTTTTGCAAATGTGCACGGAGAAAAGGGTGTATGGGCGCCCTAGTCAATTGGATTCTTTAGACATCCGAGATAGAGGGATGCGGAAATTTTTTATACGACGGTAGGAAAATTAAGAAACAAGTCGTATCGATGAAATGGGTTGAACGTCATGGGAGATAGACGATGATCCAAGATTATATGTGCTGAGAGATCCAGCACACCCTATGGGATGAAAGTTGGTGGGAAACCGTTCAAAGGTTATCTCTTGATATGGGAGACCTAACTGTGGTGAAGAAGTAGCGCAAGGTGCTACTTGACTGAGGGTTGTGAGTGACTTAAGTGTTACTAAAATGTTGATTCTTATAAAGTAACCAACCCCAAAAAGTGCGCCAATTGTGAAGAGTGCACGGATTGTAAAGTATAATAAACCCGAAGAGAAAGGGGAATAGAGTACCACTTGAGTAAAGATGACGTAAGTGGGAAGCGATGTTGAGGAGAGACATAGTGAGATTGTCTCCAGATACACCTCTAGTTATAGAGCGAGATAGACTCGAAATGAGCAACCGGAATGTGGTAGTGAACCTACATTTCCAATGATGGAATGAGGAGACAGACTTATAAATTATTGATGAGTTGTGAACATCATAAATAAACCAACATTTCGTTGGGGTAGCGAAATGGGGTGACCGGGATGGATTAATATGTAGTTAAAAAGGGAGAGTGCATGGTGCCGCTCTACATGATTGTGAATCATGATGAAATCCTAAAATTCCACCCTGTGAGAGATGGTCAGGAAGGAATAGAGATAAAGTTTTATCTTGAGTATGTTGTGTTACCTACGACTCAATGTTAGTGAGAAAGAATGATGATACGCCCTTATGATAGTGGAATTTTGGAGAAGCCCACTAATCAATTCCTAGGTTGAATGTATGCCTATAAGAGCATATTTATAGGTAGAGTGAGTGCCTATATGGACTGTAAATGAGGATTGGGTTCGTGGGTACCGATTACGAACAATACATGTACTTTGGGTGTGGTTCGAGGAGACATTTTGAACTTTTAGTCCTTAACGCGTGATATGAGGACATTCTATTGGAGTATGACATTTAGGGTATATGAAATGTGTAATATATGGCTCACAAATTGTCTACTCATGTGCGATGAGATATATATACATATATTGGTGCTCGAGATGTGATTCCGAGACAAGTAATTAATCACTATTGGTGATCGAGATGGAATTCCGAGCCAATAACCCCAAAAGTGTTATAGAAGGGGGGTGATTATAAAATAAGTGTTGATAGTATATGTTATGTGTACGATATATATACCTATTGATTTTTCCTACTTATGTGCGATAGTAAGTGTGCTTAATCTGTGTATTGGGGTCGATGATGTTACGGACCAATACATGAGGGATCGATTTGGGGGTCGATGATTTTTCCGAACCAAATCGATGATAAATATTGGTATCGACGGAAGGTCTGAACCGACATGTGCATTACATTTACCTTGGGGTCGATGGATTTCCGGACCAATGTAAATGATAGGATTATTGGGGCCGATGATTTTTGCCGGACCAATTTTCCTTAAAGTATATATTGTGTGTGAAATATATACCTTATAATATTCTACTTATGAGTGATAGTAGACACTTAGATGTTATATAGAGATATGCATTGAATGGGTAAATTAAGTAGAGAGAAACTTAATTTCAAGAATTAATGTTGGATTGGGAAAATCTATGGAGAAATTAAGTAGTGAGACTTAATTATGACATATGAGGCATGGGTAACATGCGATAAGAATTTATAATGAAGCAAGGCATGTACTTGGGGCGACCGTTAGGATGTTATGATTTGACATTGGGTATTAGAGAATGCAATTATGTCTAGGGTCCTTAGCCTTAATACCAGCCTTATCCTAATTTCGAGGATGAAATTCCTTTGCAAGGGGGGAAGTATGTAATACCCCGTATTTCTGAATATTTTATTTAATTAAATTGGAGAAATAAATGAGAAAATACAGCTTAATTTAAATTACGTAGGAGGAGTAATTTAATAGGATTTATTAAATTTTGGAATATCAATCGGGAGATAGTTACCGATTTATATTGCCTCATTACATTTACTTAGTGCGAGTGGTAAATAGTTACTTAACGCGTGTAGACCGTGTTGGGGTGAGAACGAGTAATATTTGTTAAGTGACTCAAATGATAATTTAGAGGTCACCGATGAGTCCGGAAGGGTCAAATTAGTCAAAATAGTATACCCCGGGATACTAGTTGAGTCCCGAGGTAATTTTGGACTAAACCGAGACCGTTCGGGGGCGTTTTGGTCTTTTAACATGAGAGGGTATGGAGACCTACGAAATTGAGAGCTTTATATCAGCCGTATGATAGAGGGATTAGGGTTAGAACATCCATGACAACACCAATACCACTAGAGAGAAGAGAGGCACAACTTTCTAAGGCAAAAGAAGGAATTGGGAAAGATTCAAAGGAGATTGTCACTATTAACTTGTTGGGGAAGAAGGATTGAAAGATGAAGATCATCAATCATCAATAACAACCACGAATTCAGACCCTACTGATCATAAGGCAAGTTTTTTATTGCAAAAATCATAAAGTTATAATACCCATGTGTAGGGTTTTTTAATAGTCTTGTTTAAATCAATATCTTGATAGGAGAATGATGATATTATTACATGTTGGGATAGGAATCGCATGTAGATTGATTTAACTTATGTAGAGGATTAATATTCAGATTAGACTTGATGATTTTTCGGAATAAAATCTGGATTTTGAATGAAAATATGGGAAGAACACCGTAACTAGGGTTTCAAGAAATTCTGGGTTTAATTCACTATTTCTTTAAAGGAATTGGAGTTTTGAGGTATTTGACACGTTAGAAATTGTCCTATTATATGTGAAAATATGTTAGGATCATTGGGTCAAAGTTTCGTGGACTTAATGGAGTTTGAAGCTTTGTTAATGGAGGAAAAATCTTAACGAAGAAGACAAACTGCGTCTGTCCCTGTTCGATCGATCGATCGATCTCGAACTATCGATCGATCGACTATGTCGATCAATCGAACCCAGCCGTCGATCGATCGACGCAAGCTGTTTCCCGAAATTTTTGCGTTTAATTCTTCGTTGATTTTGGGGAATGAATGAGTATCCTAAGATTTACATTATACTTATATGGGAGTGAGAATAAGACCAGTAGGTATACTATTGAGTTCCGATAAGGCCATTGGGTGTAGGTCTTGGATTACGGACCGACGAGAATAATCCGATTTAGTAGAGTATCGTGGACTTCGGAAATTGAGTTACGAGGCGAAGTAAATTCGATTTAAGTAATAGACCAGTAAGGTAAGAAATAACTACTGAGATTATATGTAAGGGGTAACTAGGACCCTTATATTTGTGTGAATACTCAAATAAATGCGATTAATGTGATAAATCGTAAAGCGAATATTGTACGGTAGATATATGAGATTAAAATATTAGGTACGTATATAATTAATAGGTCGGGGGTGTACCTACTGAATTATGTGATCTTTTAGGTCGAGAGATTTATACCTAAAATTAATTATGTTAGGGTCGATGAGACATTCCGAACTATATAAAGTCATTATATGTTTGGGGTCGATGAGAAATGCCGAACCAAACCTTGAACTGGTGTCGCGATGAAAGAGCCCCGAACCAGAATATGTGTATATATATATTTTTAAAATAGTTGGGGTCGATGGATAATTCCGAACCAAATCTCACTTGGGGTCGATGAATCACTCCGAACCAAGAGATCTTTATTTGTGTATATAAATAATTGAGGTTGATGTATCATTCCAAACCAATTCTTACTTGGGGTCGATGAATCATTCCGAACCAAGAGTCCTTTACGTGTATAAAAAGGGAAAAATAGTAATGACTGATATTTAGTATATATTGTGTGTGAAATATATATACTTGATGATATTCTACTTCCGTGTGTTAGTAGATTGATATATATTATGTATTTAAAGATACATACTGAATTGGTAAGTTAAGTAGTGGAACTTAATTACGAAATGCACCTTTAGATAGAGAAAATCTATTTAGTAATTCAAGTAGCGAAACTTAATTACATAAGTGGGAAGTCAACAATTGTGAGAATTAGTAATTTTAGTAGTGAAACTAAATGACAAGTCTTGAAAAATAACATAGATGAAATGTTACTTGAGAATTAATTAACATACGCGAGATGTTAGTGAAACGGTTGTACTGTATGGGCGGTACTGGAACTTGGGTACAGATAAGTTCAGTTGACTACTTTGGTTTTAGTTAGCTTGGGAGGTATGGCTAGATAAACTAAGTGTAGAACGTTAGGTGTGCACAAAAGATGAGGGGTGAGTTAACTCAAGAGAGTGTACGAGAACCTAACATGTGTAATCAATAACCGCATTTTATATTGTGATAAACGCTTGTTAAATATTTTCAAAATGTTTTGAGTACTAACTCTTGCTATAAAATATTTTCAAAACCTTTTAGGTGTCCAGCCACAAGGACGCCATGTATGATGATTCCATTCTAGAGACTCAGAGCTATAGCACAGTGGATGCTTACAGGATTTTGACTAGACGATATCTCTCATTCAGATCTAGTACAGGATCTCACACTATTCTATGTATGGACTTGTTGTCCGGTATTAGTCTCAGATGTTAGTTTCAGACTAGTGGTTATTCTATTGTTGTTTGGGATTTTTAGCCGATGGTTTATTCGGTAATACTTTTGTTCTGTTGTACTTTTACTTTGTTGTTTGGATTATAGTACATGATTAATTGTACTTCTTTCCGCATGGTTGATTTATCTGTTTTAAGAAAGATAAAATTTGGCACCGGTCTAATTTTACTTAGGGGATTAGTAATTAAAAAGTTTTCGACAGTGATGCTAAGAATAAACCATTTGAGAAACCTGTTTTAATTTAATAAAGGCCTGATCACCAAATGTTTAATTAGGCGGGGTGTCACATGCAGCCACTCCTTTATTCCATCCCTTGTCCCAGCCAAGGCTGAAGGACTTCTTCACTGCCAACTTTCTTTTTGCTTTCTCTGAGGATAGCTTCTCGGATAGAGTTTCTTCGATAGCTTTCAGCTTATTCTCAGCCTCCTCTTTTTGGCGACTTACTCCGCGGAGCTGGTTTAATTCCTCCTCAGTAACTTTGAGCTTTCCCTCAAGCTCTTCAGCATTTTTGAGCTTCTCGTTGGGCTCCTTATTCTTCTCTTCTTAATCCTTTACTTTATTCTCCAACCCTTTGGAGACTTCAACCATCTGAACCTTCTCTTCCTCGAACGAGGAGAGTTTCTTCTCCCAGGCAACTTTGTCCTCATCATATTTCTGACGGGAGTCCTTCAGATATTGGGTCAAACCCACTAAAGCTTCCTCCACACCAGACGAGGAGCTATAAGCCTTGATAGATTCGTCTTTCTTCACAATTGTATTAAAACAACTCACCAACTGGAAAAAGGAAACAACTACAAGTCAGTACAGAGACAGATACAACAAGGGAAAGATAAAAAGATTCAAAACAAGAAAAACTTACTGAAGAAATATGGCGAGTAGCCAAAGAGGTGAGCATATCCCGAGAAAGGTTTTCTTCAAGTACTTGGATCTCGGGGATGATCCAAGTCTTCACCGAGCTCATGGCAGAGCTCGGGGGAACAAAGGTAGGAACACCAGTACCACTAACTAGGGGCTGGGAAATGGTTTCAGCCAAATTGACCGAGGATCTTTTCTTCAGCCTCCTCGGGGGCACGGGAACAGTTTCGACCAAGGAAGAGCTCTTGGTCGGTGAAATAGTGATCACCTCTGTTGGAACATTACTCTTACTGGAAGCCACTGGGGGCTTCTCAGCAGCCTTATTAGTTGCAGCAGAAGAAGGAGCATCAATTTTCTTTGTCCCCTTTGGGACATCATATTTACTTCTTTCTGCTTCCCCAGAGCCGGAGGCAGATTCCTCAAAGATAGAAGGAACCCTTATTTTACCCATCTTTTAACTCAGAGGAATGTGTGATTCAGGAGAAGAATCATCAGGAACTGGCACCGGTTCAATATTGCTGATCACCGGACGAGCAATAAAAGAAGATGTGTAGCTCTTATACTGCAGCAAGTATGAGGCAGACCTAATATGCTCGTCGGCAACAGTCTGATGCAAGCTCCAGATAAGTTTTAACTGCTTTATGTTAACCTCTGCCTCTTTTGGAGCTTTTCTCTTATTGTCAACTGCAAACAAATAAAAATTAAAATATCAGTCACACATTTTATCAAACACACTGAAAGTATAATTTCAAACATAAAATAAAATCAAAATAACCTATCCCATTGCCATAGGGAGGGCATCTGGGACCCTGATACACTTCATCTCCAGATAAAGGAGCATGTTGCCAATTTTTAATAACAACCCCATGCTCGAAATAGTCCCTATTGGCATCTGGGAGTTTGACCACTAAAGCCCTATTTAAAAATCTTGTTTTTAAATAAAAAGTACTATCCCCAACTGCCCATCTATAACATAACATAATCTCTGGAATTCCTATGCGAGTTCCATGAATTTGATTTAGTCTATGCACCCCATTAACTATTGTCCATGTGTTGGGGGCTATTTTTGCAGGAACAACATCAAAGTATTGACAAAATTCTAAACATAAAGGATTTGGTGGAATAGAAAATCCACACTCAGCAATAAAGAGAGTGGGGAACCAATGTCCGTCAGCCAAGCGGAAATAATCTGAAGGCTTAGAAAGTTCCTCCAGAATTACCCAAGAAGGGATAGAAAAATGAGAACAGAACTTCTCAAGAGATTCAACAAGATAAACCATGATGAATAAAAGAAATGAAGAAGAAGGAAGAAGATCTAATAGAAAAAAGGGGGATCTATTGACAACGAACGATGGAAAAGATGAACGCACAAGAGAGAGAGAGAGACAATAGAAAACTCGAAGACAGAAATTTGAAAAAGTAGAAGACGATGGGATTGTCTGCGACTCTTAAATACTTTGCCTCAGGAAACGGTAAAGGAAATGATTACAAAAAGAAACGATTATGCTATCGGCGGCTAAAAGGATAAAAAGTGCGCGAAGATCGAAGAAGTTATAAAAATTCAAAAAGTTTGATTCTTCGAATTTGGAAGGAAAAATAAATACGAAGGGAATGCTCCTAAAAATCAGGAGGATCATTTAAAACTGTCATATTCCGAGAAACAATGTTCCATACTCCTTAAATTTCGAACTATGAAACATTCACTACACCAAAATGGGCAAATTGTCACCTTTCAGCCGACCAGCCTTGTCAAGGTCATTGACCGTGACAAAAAAACACGCATTTTATGTCACGGCCATTGACCTTGACACGACCGTGACAACGAATTGTCACGGTCATTGACCGTGACAAGCCCGTGACAATTCAATTTGTCACGGACTTGTCACGGTCAATGACTTTGACACGACCGTGACAACTTTTCCAGCAAAAATCCTTTCCCCCTTCTTTTTTCCCTCCCACCGTTCCCTCCCTCTCTCTCTCTCTCTCTCTCGACGCTGCTCTCTCTCTCTATCTATTTTCAGGTCCAATTTCTCTCTCTCTCTCTTCCATTAATATATATATTTGTGTGTATATTTATGTGTGTATGTGTATATATATATGTGCGTATGTGTGTGCGTGTGTGGGGGATGGGGCGGGGTGGGGCGGGGTGGGGCAGGGTGGTGGATGGGTGGTGGAGGGGGGCAGGGGGTGGGGTGGGGTGGGGTGCGGTGTGTGTGTGTGTGCGTGTGTGTGGTGGTGTGTTTTGGGGGAGAGGGTGGTGGAGGGGGGAGGGGGTGGTGGAGGGGGGCAGGGGGTGGGGTGGGGTGGGGTGGGGTGTGTGTGTGTGTGTGGTGGGGGAGGGGGTGGTGGAGGGGGCAGGAGGTGGGGTGTGGTGCGGTGTGTGTGTGTGTGTGTGGTGGTGTGTTTTGGGGGAGGGGGTGGTGGAGGGGGGGAGGAGGGGGGGAGGGGTGGTGGAGGGGGGCAGGGGGTGGGGTGGGTTCGGGTGTGTGTGTGTGTGTGGTGGTGTGTGGTGGGGGAGGGGTGGTGGAGGGGGGCAGGGGGTGGGGTGGGGTGGGGTGTGTGTGTGTGTGTGGTGGTGTGTGGTGGGGGAGGGGGTGGTGGAGTCCACTTTTGGTGTGTGTGTGTGTGTGTGGTGTGGTGTCAACAATTTTTTTACAATAATCAAATATTGTAGAGTCCACTTTTGTTATTGTTTGTCAATTTATAAAATATTGCACATCCACAGACTATTATAGAATAGTGAGTGTAAATATGAGTCTAACCCATGAAAATTTATTAATTTTTCATTCAAAATAGTTGTGATTGTCCAACTAAACGAAATGAGTTTAAAGAAGAGATTAAATATTCCTAAGCTAAAACAAATAAAAATGCAAATACGAAAGACATAATCAAGTGTGCGAGTAAAAAACTGACGTTCGATTCATTATCCACATTTTACTAATAGTGTACAATAATTTAAATTTGTCGTTCCTGATTTAATAACTCAAATAAAATGACCCTCATTTTTAATTCGAAAAATAATACGATTAAGTTCACAATAACATTTAACGTCTCTAAATTTAGGCACCTAAAATTTCTAATACCTTAGAAAGTTCATTTTGAAATTTCAAAGTACACTCTTTAAGTATGGACTATCAATTAATTCAATAAAAGTATAACCCATCGAAAAGTACTCACGCTCAAAATAAGAAAAATAAGTTTTCAAACACAGTCGAAGGTTTAAAACACCCTCATGCCATTTTAAATTAATGTCGAATTTCTAAAGCTCTTAGGAAATATTGAAAAATAAAAACGAATTTAAACTACACACAATATTAATCAAAAACAATAAACTTCACATGGTCCTACTAAATAAATTAATCTAGTATAATTAAAGGAAAAATAAAAAAAATGCAAGAATGAATAATAACTTTTATTAAACAAACTTACAATTAAATATGTATTGATGTAAAAAAACTAGACTTGATCTCATTTTATAATCACATATAAAATATATAATTGTAATATTAAATACAAGAGAAAGTGATTTTTTTAAGTGCTTCGGCTATGTAAGAAAGCCTACATCCACTGTTGTTGTATTGATTTCAGAGGTTACAAAATGCTAGGTACTCTTACAAATAAGAATATCCCAAAATCCGTTCTACCTTGCCCTTGATGAAAAGGATAAAACATAGTTATAGTGATCCGGAGGTCAAGGGTTGGAATTCCAAAAGATGTAATGCTTTTATACATTTATAATCACGATTCATTCCACCAAATAATCATGATTGCACTCAAATTTAATTATTTATAAATCACTCGAAAGAATGTGTTCTTATTATTAAAGTTGATTACGGTATATTATGATTCCCCACGTTATGTTTTCGATACCCTCTTGGTTAAATAAATTTTCTACTAACCGATTTTAATGAATATCTGATCAATTTCTTGATTCTAAAACTTAATTCTATAGGATTATAAAATAGTTCATCGGTCGGGTAAACAAAACATATAAGTCTATCAAGGGGTATCACAATCCAAATTATTTCTTGGACGTGAATTCCTCCAAATTATGATCTCATACCTATTCACACAATGATTGACCAACTTGCGAGGATCTATTGTTCTAACATATAATTGAACTTCACCCATCGCAATCGAAGAAATAATTGTGAAAGAAATTTAATATCCATATCCCTAGGGATTAAGAATCTATGAACTTTTTGCAAACGATATGAGATTTCCCATGTTTAATCAAGAACGTCCTTAGACTTGTAGGGGGTGGGGTGGGGTGGCGTGTGTGTGTGTGTGGTGGTGTGTGGTGGGGGAGGGGGTGGTGGAGGGGGTGGGGGTGGGGTGGGTAGGGGTGGGGGTGGGGTGGGTGTGTGTGTGTGTGTGCGCGCGCGCGTAGGTGCGTAGGTGTGCGTGTGTGTGTGGCGGTGCGTGGGGGTGGGGGTGGGGCACCCATTTAATAACTCTTTAAATATTTGGAAAAAACATAATATTACAAAATTGAAACGAAATGGTATTGACGGAACTTACACATACGTTATAATATAGATGGAACATTTTTTTATCTGTACTATTAATTCAATTAATTCAATTAGGTAAAACGAAATGTGTACTATTAACATTTTTTTTTATCTGTACTAATAACATTTTTTTACAGCAAAAATGTCTCCTTCAGATGTTAAGGCGAAGATGATGATGATGTTTACGATGATGTCGTCTGGGTTCGGTGGTAGCGGAGGCGACGAGGGCTCCTCCGCCGCTAGGCTCCCCAAATATGGAAAATTTGGGATTACCGTCGAAAACAAGTCGGAGCTTTTAGCGAGATCCCTCGAGCTTCTAAAGACGGTCATCGGCCCGGGGTTTATGAGTTGGAAGGAGGTGCCGTATGAGCTCAAGTTAGCTGTTTGGGCGGCACTACAGGTAATATTTATATGAATATTTCAATTTATATTTATATTTATATTTATTCGCAACTAACATTGTATTTGTTGGACAGGAACAATTCAACTTGGATCCAAAGATACGCGATTCCGTCTTGGAGCAGTTGAGGGAGCAACACAAGACGTGAAAGAAAAATATGCGGTCACGGTACTTTGGAAAAACACGAGAGTCCATTTTACAATGGCGCGGATCCGTCCCGCCCAAGGAGCCGATCTCATTGGCACAATGGCAAAAGTTCATTGACAATGAGATCGAGGATCGACAATTGGCATCTCGCCAATCGGGGAGGGAAAATCGGGCTAAAAAGACGGACGTGCACTACTCCGGCCGGACCTCTTACGCTGAGGTGGAGCATAGGATGCAGGAAAGATTTAGTTTATCTATAACTACATAAATATATTATTGGATATTAATTTTACTAATTTTACTAATTTTACTTTACTCTATTTTATTTCAGGGGGTAGGGAGTGGGCCAGGGGGTAAGCCAGATAGGCTCGATACTTATGTGGCTCTTCGAACGAAGAAGGGGAAGGACAAGGAGGTGTCTTCGAGCGTCGCGGCCACGATTTTAAGTAATCCGACAGTTTAATTATTGTTAATTACGTTATAATTTTTTTGTTTACTTATTTTACTAATCATGTGCTTTTTGTCGTTTCAGGCAAAGCTTAAGGAAGTGCATGAGTCGCAGTCTGATGCCGACAAGGCATCTTTGTCCACAGACGCACTCAGCCAAGTGCTTGGCTCTGATCGCAAAGGGAGGACAAGGGGAGTGAGCTCGCGGGTGGACAAATCGAGGATCATCGGATTGGAGACGAGCGACACCGGGTTGGCTCGAACGGTGGATTCACACGACGCGAAGCTGTCCCGTTTGGAGGCGACGGTCCAAGATATGTACGCATTCATGAAGCGTACGTTGGGTGGAGACCGTAAAGGGAAAGGGAAAGGGAAGGAGAAGGCGGTGGAGGAGGAGGTGCGGGAGGACGAGGCGCATGATGACGAGGATGTGGACCTCGCTGCTTGATCACCGACACGTTCGTACTTCGACGATCCACTTCCCTATTTGACGCCCTCCAACAGACCATTGTCGACAATTGGTCGGCCGAGCGTGTTCATATTGGATGTATTTGATGGCCAGCGGATAGGGCGGGGGTTGAGGGACCCGAATTTCGTCGAGGGTGGAATAGTCCATGGACATGTGCTTCAAGAGATGGAGTCCAGGGTGCTCGTCACGCATGTCATAACCGGGAAGGAGAACTCCCTATTGTGGTTGCGCGAACAATGCGGCACGACGTATATTAGTGGGTGCGTCAATTAGTATGTCGTGTGGCCTACTCACCTCCTCAGTTTTATCCAAGACATGTAGTAACATTATTTTTAAGTTTGTCCATTTTAATTAAATTTGGATTATATCGTCATGTATATTGTTTTTACTTTGAATATTTGAATTATATCGTCATGAATATATATTTGCATTATCTTTAGTTTGTGTTGGATATATGATGTTTGGAACAGGTACAACGTTGCTATAACAGGTACAAATATACTGCTGGGCAGTGGCGGTGGCCATACTGCCCAGCAGATTTTTTTAAATTCTGTCCAGAATTGTTACGATCATTGACTGTGACAAGTCCGCGACAAAAGTTGTCATGGACGTGTCACGGTCAATGACCGTGTCAATTCTGGGCAAGAGGGGTCACGGTTATGTCACGGTTTAGAACCGTGACAAACGTGTCACGGTCATTGACCTTGACACGACCGTGACACAAAACGCGAGTTTTTTGTCAAGGTCAATGACCGTGACACGACCGTGACAAAAAAAGTTGTCTCGCCTCGAAATGTCACGGTCATTGACCTTGACAAGGTGAATTTGTCAAGGTCAGTGACCTTGACAAATGGGCAGATTTGGTGTAGTGATTGGGGGCTTCTGTTGATACCAAAATTGACATGCTGACATGGATGAATCACAAGAAGACATGTGTCAGGTTACAAGGCACCTACAGACATTTCTACAATCACTTTAGCAACGAGGAACTCTGACTCCCCGATCAACTCAAACACTCCGAGTAACAGGAATACTCCGAGGAACTTCATTGCTCCGAGGAACTCCACTGTTCCGAGGAACTCCTGAATATCGAGCAACTAAGGCGGTCTGAGCTGCATCTCGACCACAGCATTAATTGCAAAATAACCAACAGTTAGGCTATTCATTAAATGCTTATGATACAGATGTATACGCTTAAGGGGCATTAATTATTTACCCTTTCACATGAACAGCCTAAGGGCTATAAATACATTGTATCATCCTCATTTGTGGGGACCGAAATTTCTTGATCAAACCTATAATCGAGAATTCCCAAACACTCATCAATAATAGAAACAGTGGATGTAGGCCATTCTTACAAGGCTGAACCACTTTAAAAATTCTGTCTCATTTAAATTTATCTGTGATTAAATAATTAGGTACAATCTAATTTTTTACATCAACAATCTCTTATGAACATTTTTAAAAATCAACATAGATCTATCTCTCTCTTGTGTAGTTTGATTATTTCTTTTAATTATTCCATTTTATTGAGGATTCTTGGGTGCCGAAAACTCATGGTGTATTCTAACTTCACTACACCACTACAGAGTAGCTATTTCTTCAACTTCCCTTATGTCATCACTATGGATTTTAACAATAGTTGATGCATTTTCATTTTTAGTTTGTTTGTAGTTGGGAACAAAGAAGTAGTTAGCTTTGGACTTTCTATGCAAAAACTATAGAAGTTAATATGTATAATTCATCTACAACCACAAGTACATAACTGCTACCACATATGCTCCTCGTATGCATTGGATCCAAAAGGTCTACGTGTACAAGTTTATCTCATGCGAGGTAACATTAACATTCAATTTCCAATTTGGATAGCTAATTGTTCCTACATGGAACCCCCAATTTTTAAAATTTTCTTTTTAATTATATATTAATTTCCTAAAAGTACGGAATAGGATGGTTCAACACAACATACACAACCAAAAAAAAATTAATTTATTTCAAATTAAAACTAAACTAAACTAAAAGTGACATCAAAATAATCAACTAACAAATATTCACTTTAAACAAATTAACTCAATTCAAATCCTGTAATTTTCCTACACAAATTATTCATTTTTCGCAAATTAGGCCAAACCAATTTTTACCAAATTAAATTATTTTGACTTGAATTAAATTAATCTAAACTTTACCCAAACTAATTTCAGCACCAAATTAAACTAGAATGTAAATTAAACCATTTATTATCTTTTAATTCTAAGCATGTGTTCTAGGTGATTTTTAAGATAAAATAAATTCACAACCACTGCACCGTGATGTACAAGGAAAATCCAAATGGGAAAAACTTTGGACGACCCTAGCCTTAAGTCCACTAAGTACGGAATTTTTACAACTACAAGATAAATGACTTAATCAACTCGACTCGACTCCTTTAGGCCCCTGACGCTTCTTCTTGTACCAACCTCTGCTTAGTCGATAATCCCGAACTCAGAAGAACCTTGGACTCCTCCAATGAAGCTTTTGGAACCCGTCAACTACACATGGTGCCTTTCACTGTATGAGAATGCCACAGAAAACTTATCTCCTTTTTGGGTAGAGAATTAACTCAAACAACTATTTGATGGGTAGAGTAGAACTCGATGCCAAACTTCTCCAAGAGCAATATATGTTTGTAGAGATACTTGGACTAAACAAACTAAACTATGGGTGTATAAACATGTGTTTAAAGAAAATTTTCTATTGAAATTTAACACATGAAAACATGGACTTTTGGTTTGAAGAATTATCTCTCAAAAGCTCTCAAAGTCTGTTCAAAAGTCTTATGAAAAATCTATCCCGAAAATAGTTAAAAACTATCAAAAGAAAGTGGAGACAAACTAGTGGGAAAATGCCAAAAACTGCCAAAACTGTTTCCTGCCAGAAATCTTGTTCGAACGACATTTTCGTTCAAAGGACATTTCGTTCCAACAACCCTTATAACGAAAAGTCAGTGTTCAAAAGGGAAATTCGTTGGCAAAAACTCGTTCGAAGGACATTCTTGTTCGAACGATAATTTCGAACAAAAAGTCAGAATAAGCAATTTTCATTTTGAGCTCGTAAAAATTTATTGTAAATAAAATTACACCCACTAGAATATTATTCCAAGTCTCTTCAATATATATATATATATATATATATATATACACACACACAACTTATTGGAGACTTGAAATACGATGAATTTTTGAGGATGCAAAATGAGGCACTATGTAAACCCAACACTTTGATATCTTTACATTGAAATACTGGCCACTACATCTTTAACTTAAACTCCAAACGTCATAGGCTTGGAGGATACTCATGAATACTATCCTCTAACTCAAATATTTTTGTCCGGAATTGAGCTAACACTACATTAAGATTTAATTGGAAATTTGTGTCCTTACAAATCTCCCCCTTTGGCTATTCCGGGACATAACCAAAACAAAATCCTAAAGGGACGTTAAGCTCAACTAGACTGAAAAACATCCCACCCAAAATAAAAAATACAATCTTGACTCAAAACCCGAGGATGACTATCTTTGCCAGTGAAAGTTGTCGTTAGAATAATTCCTGCACACTTAAGAAAAATATTAAATGCATAGGGAATATCAAAATATGAAATAAATTAAAATAAATACTCCCCCTAATTTAATTCTCCCCACTTTATCGAATATGATCAAAATAAGAAGATACTGCTCTCCCCCTAAGATAGATCTCCTAAAATAAAGATTTAGAAACCACTTCTCCCCCTTTTTGTTCTGGAATGGACAAAGGATAAAGAATTAATTAATTATTCATTTCTCCCCCAATTTAACTAAGTACCAAATTTTCCCTTTAAAATGACATAAGGGTCCTAAAGATAGGAAAACATAATGGTGCATGAAGTGACACAAGAAGAACATGAATGCATATGGGTGACAAAAATATAAGAACTAATCCACAAGAAGGATAAATAGCTACCAACTTATGATGAAAAACAAATTATATCAATTTGTCAAATAAGATACTAAGTATGATGATATCAAACAAAATACACAACAAAATAGATACCAATTATGAATTAGAGGCATAGATGGACTAGCAAGCAAGGTAAAGGCTCAAGAGCTAAAAAATACCATATATATGTATAAAAAATGAATATCAATAATTCACACGCACATATACATAGGTATAAACACAACACATGACACAAAATACATTAACCTTTTCACACTCGTATGGCAAAAATGTGTCAAACTACACGTGGTAAACGAAAGTGTTGGGGTGTGAACCAGTAATAATTAAATTTGGACCCAATCACTTAAAACGTGTTCACAGAGCTCTCATTTGATTGCAAAACTTTATCACATTTAAATATAGCCTCATGTCACAATATAAATTGAACTCGATGAAATACATAATGCACATAAGCCTAGAATAGTGATGATTCTACAAATCAATAGAGTCATGACAATAAAAGCTTAACTAGGATACAAAGTCACTGTGCAAACCCGTTAATACATTCAACCAAACTCCTCATAATTTTTATTTTTATTTTCTTTTGAACATATTAAGTAAACTATTTTTGGCCTAAGAAAATATTCTTTTTAAGTCCACATTTTTAAGGCCTAAAATTCAATGGTGGCTTTTCACGCAAAGAAATATTGTCTTTCGCAGCCCGATTCCATTGATAAACAACTACACCGGATAAACATATTTTTTAAAAAAATTTTAAATTCAAAAAACAGTTATTACATGCACAAATCCTCCATAGTGATAGAAAAATGAAGATGACTAAATTGATGGGAGAACATCTCACTTAGCTCAAATATACATCTGACGATAAAATTTTGAGTGAGGTCGTGGATGTGTGAATTAAGGCATATAAAAATAGAATCCATTAAGCAACACGAAATCCTACTACTGCATGCAAGCACGACAAAGAACATGTTAATGATTGACAATCTTAACCAAAAGTTCTAGCCACATGGAAGAGAAAATGAAAGGATTCAAACACAAGAATATGCCACAAATAGTGTGTCAAACTAAAACACACACAAAACAAAAAAAAAACTTTTTGAGTTTTTGAAACTTTTAACCAAACAAAAATATTTACTCAAAAACTAAACAAAAATCATTTGAAATTTTCATTGAGCCTAAAATACTCATAAGATAAAACACAAATGATATACAAAATATTATTGTATTTTTCATTTTAAGCAAACTAAAATGAAAGAACTATAATACAAAAGATAAACAAAAATCATAATTCTAGCATGAGATATGTGATAAACCAATGATTAGAAAATGATAAACATGCATACAACTAGCAAGGACATATGATATAAATCACAAAAAGCTAGAGTACGCAAAACAAAATAAACACATTCAACCTTTAGATTTTTAAAGGGAGGAAGTATGTGAAAGTAAATGAGAATCAAAAATCCTATTTTGTAAAGCTACCAAGTCGGATCTCCTAACCCAAACTAACGAAGAGTGACAATCTAGGGATTTTGGGATCTTAGCTACCTCGGTTATCTTACTTTTGGATTTCCTAGAAATTCTTTTAAGGTCAAAATAAAATTTCCTAAGCTTACCTTTTAGACCACAATGTGAGCACATAAAGACTCGGCCAAAAGACTTACCTAAGGATTGACCTCCAAAAGCTTTCCTAGGTGATTCTCTCAAAACATTGATTTTGTCTTTATTATATAATTCATGACTAGTATTGAAGCCTAAACCACAAGTGTCATTTTTAATTTGGACCGTTATTAAGATTTTATCTAATTTCTCCAAACGACTCTCAAAATTAAATTTGACTTTACTAGAGTAAATTATTTTTTCTTCTAATTCTAAAATCTTAGACTCTAACAAACCATTTCTCTGTTCAAACTTGAGAAGCTCCTTTTTCATTGATTCCATTAAACCTATAAGGTTATTTCTCTCACCTTCTACATATTCATGATTCTCACGAAGTGTTCTCTCACGTGTCCTAAGGTCATCAACCAACACACTCTTGTCAACGACCTTGGCATGCTCTCTTAAACTAGCTTCGAACTTCAAATTTGCTCTTTTTAATTTAATAGATTCTTCATATAATTCTCTAAATGCAAATTGAATTTCTCTTTCACAAACCTCTTCATCACTTTCACTAGCACTCTCTTATCCACTCTCACTACCATCATCTTTTCGAGCTTAAAAAATAAAGGCCTTTTAAGTGTCATGATTTTAGATGTCATCGTCGAACAATTTCTCACTATCACTAACATGACTTGCTATGAACGTGGTAAAATTACGTTCAATAGGGGAATCAACCCCCTCTTACTTATCGATATCAATAAGGGTGGCATTGTATGAAATAGGTTTCTTACCCTCTCTCCTTTATTTAGTGGGGCATTCAAAAGCCCTATGGACATAACCCTCATAACCATAACACCTATTTGACTCGTCCCTATTAGGATTTTCATTATAGAATTTAGGGATCTTTTTGGCTTTGTCATGCTTAGAATTTTCAAATTTCTTAAAATCATTTTTAAAATTATCTTTATTAAATTTACGAAATTTTAAAAATTTCCTAGAAAACATAGCCATGTCCTCTGAGTCACTATCACTCTCATCAGCCAGGACTTTTTTTTCCTCCTTTCAGGCTTTCAAGGCAATTCCCTTATTTATTTTCTTTTCATTTTTGGAGGGAAACATATCTAGCTCATAGGTTTGCAGATCACCTACTAATTCCTCAAGTTTATTAGAGTTCAAGGTGGGTAAAGAATTTAAAACGGTCACTTTAGGGATAAATCTCTCGGGTAGGGACCTTAAAATGTTCTTTACTACTCTGTAGTCGGTTATTTTATCACCCTAATTAAAAGATGAATTAACTATATCAAAAAGTCTGGCATAAAATTCATCAAGGTTTTAATTCTCAAGAATTTTGTTAGTTTCAAATTGAGTTGTGAGGTTTTGGAGTTTAGATGCTTTTACGACACTTGTTCCTTCATGAGTGAGTTGTAACTATCCCATGCTTCCTTAGCGATTTCACACATCATGATACGTCGGAGTTCATCCTGTGTGACCATGCTAAACAATGCATTTAAACCTCGAGAATTAAAAGGAGAAAGTTTTAATTCATTCTCACTCCATCTATCGACGGACTTAGGACACGCACATTTTGTATCAAACATGTGGGTGGGGACCACCCGTTAAAAATTGACAACCAAACCCTTTCATCGATAGACTTTAGTGCCAATTTCATACATGTTTTCCAATAAGCGTAGTTGGAACCATCGAAATTAGGAAATTTTGAAAATAGAAAAAATTCCATTTTTAACAAAAAATATTTAAAAGGACCTTAACGCAATAAATTAGCTCTCCAGCTTTGATACCACTTATACCTACGTGGGACCCCCAATTTTTAAAAATCGATTTTTAATTAAATATTGATTTTCTCAAAGTGCGAAATAGGATGGTTCAACACAACACACAGAAACAAGAAATTTTAATTTCTTTCAAATTAAAATTAAACTAAACTAAAAGTGACCGCAAAATAATGAACTAACAAATATTAACTTTAAACAATTAACTCAATTCAAGTCCTAAAATTTACCTAGACAAATTAATTCATTTTTTGCAAATTAGGCCAAACCAATTTTTACCAAATTAAATTATTTTGACTTGAATTAAATTAATCTAAATTTTACCCAAACTAATTTTAGCACCAAATTAAACTAGAATGTGAATTAAACCATATTTTATCTTTTAATCCTAATCATGCGTTCTAGGTGATTTGCAAGATAAAATAAATTCACAACCACTTCACCGCGATGTACGAGGAAAACCCAAATGGGAAAGACCTTGAACGAACCTAGCCTTAAGTCCACTAAGTACAGAATTTTTACACGTACAAGATAAATGAATTACTTGACTCGACTCAACTCCTTCAAGCCCCTGACGTGTCTTCTTGTAATAACCTCTGCTTGGTCGATAATCCCGGACTCCACCGGAACCTTGGAGTCCTCCAATGAAGCTTTTGGAACCCTTCAACCACACATGGTGCCTTTCACCGTATAATAACACCATAGCAAACTTATCTCCTTTTTGGGTATAGAATGAACACAAACAACTCTTTGATGGGTTCAGTGTAACCCGGTGCCAAACTTCTCCAAGCACAACATATGTATGTAGAGATACTTGGGCTAAACAAACTAAATTACGGGTGTATAAACAAGTGTTTGAAGAAAATTATCTATAGAAATTTAACACATGAAAACATGGACTTTTGGTTGGAAGAATTATCTCTCAGTAGCTATTAAAGTGTGTTCAAAAGTCTTATGAAAAATCTATCATGAAAATAGTTAAAAAAAATGTTAAAAGAAAGTGGGGACAAAGTTGTGGGAAAATGACAAAAACTGCCAAAACTGTCTCCCGCTAGAAATCTCGTTTGAACGATATTTTTGTTCGAACAACCCTTCTAATGAAAAGTTAGCGTTCAAAAGGGAAACTCGTTGGCAAAAACTCATTCGAATGACAATCTCATTCGAACGACATTCTCATTCGAATGACAGTTTTGAACGAAAAGTCAGAATACACATTTTTCCTTTTAAGCTCGTAATTTTTTACTGTAAATAAAACTACACCTACTATAAGATTATTCCAAGTCTCTAAATATATATATATATATATATATATATATATATATATATATATATATATATATATATATATATATATATATCATTCATACCTTATTGGAGACTTGAAATATGGTAAATTGTTAAGGACGCAAAATGAGGCACTATGTAAACCCAACACTTTGATATCTTTACTTTGAAATACTGGTCGCTACGTCTTCAACTTAAACTTCAAACTTCATAGGCTTGGAGGATACCCATGAATACTATCCTATGACTCAAATGTTTTTGTTCAAAATTGAGATAACACTACATTAAGACTCAATTGAAAATTTGTGTCCTTACAGTAATTAGTTTGTCTACTTGACAAATGCCACACAAAAAAGGAGAAATTGACTCCAAAGGAGGTAAATCGTGAACAAGTTCATCCCTATCAAGTCTAATAAGATCTTTAAAGTTCACATGAACTAGACTCTTATGCCAAAGATCTACCACGTCTTCCTTATCACTATTATAAATAACACTTAGAGCAATATTGATTATATACCAATTATTTGTTCTTCTAGTGACCTTCAAAATCCAATTACCTTTAGGATTAAGAACTTCACATTAAAATCACATTTTAATGCCACTCCACATTTAATTTATTATAAGAAAGTTGGCCTTCAATCCATCAACAAAAAAAAGATTATCTACTTTATGTGACCATTAATCTCGAGTCTATGATCACATTTTAGTCTGAACTGCTTTAGTCTTTATATTCTTCCCTATATATTTTGAACTAGTGCCAACATATTTAGATTTTGATTTTTTTTCAATATGTGACAAAATTATTTTGATTATCACAAAAAAGTAGTAAGAATAACACTTCAAAGAATAAACTTCATTCAAGTGAGGTTTTTCATTCACCTTGGATTTTTCATAAGCTTGTAGAAAAAAACTTTCACATGACATCACGATTACAAAAAGTGCAATAACGCACAAAACGATGATCGAATTTCTATGAAAGCCTTGAAATATTTTTCTTATCAAGATATGAAGAAGACTCCTTAGGCACATGAGTCTTTTTAGAATATTTTACAAACATGATTTGGTCCTTAGATTCAGATTGTACATGAGGTTTATAACACATAAAACAACATTGTCAAAAGAAGAAAGAGTACGAGATAAAAGCATCATTCTCAATTTGTTTGATTTTTATTCAATTATAACTTTCATATCCTTTGCAGAGATTAACTTATTTTCAAGATATGTTTTTTTCTCATTCAACAAGTCATTAGAATGTTTACATTTCTCTCAATCACACAATTAACCATTTAACCTTTATTGCAAATCTTTATTCACATTCTCCACCAAAAGGACACTCACACTAAGATATGATCGTTGAAATTCCGAATTGCTCAAAATGGTCCCTTCCATATTGAAATATGCATTTTATTTTTCACATTTCTCAAGCTTATTGGAGGTTTTTAATAAACATTTCTAAATTCTAGCATTTTAAAAAAAACTTTATCATAAGCATGTTGAAGGTCACAATTTTCTTCATTAATATAATTATCACTAGAATACCTGGAAGAAAATAAAGTATCAATATTAGTAGAGCATTTATCATCAATAGATGAAGATTCATACACCCCTTATCGGTTGATGAAACATCATTAGAAAAGCCAAAAACATGGGTTAGTTGAACAATGTCCTCAAACATATCCTTACATCTAAATATAACATCGTTCTCCATATTAACACAAACATATGATCTTCCTCTAGGTTTCTTAACCCTATCAAAAGAGGACCAATCTCCGATACCATTTCAGGGTGCGAATTGCTTACCGAAATGGAACCCACTAAAAATTACTTTACCACACCAAAAAGTCTATGTTCCAATATTCACCAAAGTTTTATCGACCAAATAAATTTTTAGTCTTCATTAAGTGTGTGGGTTATAAAATATGCGCAAGAGGTAAATAGAAATATAGCACCGAAGGTATGAGAAGGAAAACCCACTGACGGGAAAAACCTTTGGCCTATAAAATAATATTAGATAAAACTTGGTGAAGATGATTAAAGGCGACTAAACAGTAACACTCCTATTATGCTAACTCACAACTCACACTTTTTCCACCAATTCATAGAAAGTATGAGATCTTTATAAGTCGATAGAATCTCTCAACATCTTTTATTTCTTAACACACACTAATAATATTGCACAAGCTTCCATAATATAACTTTGAGTTGAGAAATGATTTGACCCAAAAAAGTTTTTAAAAAATCACATTACTCTTGTTTGGAGAAAGAACCCAAAGTGGGTGGCTAATGTTACTTTGCAAAATGTGCACTTGGTAAAATCTTTAGTATTTTTTAAAATATTAATCAACCTTAAGAAAATAGGGGATTAAATGAAAAAAAGAGAAGACCAAAACAAATGAACAAGATTTGGAAAATGTCTTCCCTCTTTTCCAAAGGTGTGTTCTTATATTATCAAAAAAGAAGAAGACAAAAAAAAATATCTTGGTAATATTTTCTTCTAAAATATTTTTGAGAGATATTTTGAAGTGAAGATATTTAATGGTTTAAATAAGAATACTCATCCAAATTGATGTACCCATTACAAAGGCTAAGTACAAATGACTATGTGGATATGATAATTATCTATAAGGGAATAAATGAACGTTGATGATGCATTTCAAAGAGGTAAGTAAAAAACCCAAAGTTTTTTGAAAAATCATAATAAGATGACCATGCGTGAGGGAACAAATGAGTATGTTAATACTCTCACATAATGTCTTCTCGATTATAATTTGACTAAGAGTGTCATCTTAGTTTGTAGAACTTTCTTCTTGTGATCTAAAATCATAATTAAAGCCTCCTTATAATTTGAATCTTTATGAATTTCAAATGGCTCAAAATGATAATTAGTTGTGGTAATGAAAGTACGCCCTTACTACAGAAACATTAAAGACACTATGCATATGGGACAAATCTTAAGACAAATAAGTTTTGTAGGCAATGAACAAAATTTCATTTGGAATTTTAATATTCCCTTTATTTTGTGAAATTCACATGCAGGGGATATACAAGTAATTGTATATTAGGTCAAACATACAAATTCACTTTTTACAAAATTTTAAATTTCTTTAGTTTAAAGTGAACATGCAATATTTATTATAGCCTAACTCTAATTAAAGAAGAAATTGAGGAAAAACGGGCATAATCATTAGTTCAACACTATATCAGTATTAATAGACACTAGAAGACTTACAAACTACTTAAAGAACCACAAATTATAATGCAAATAGCAAGCAATCTTGCCTTAGTATTAAAAATAAAAAAACATGTGTTGTCGTTCAAATGAACTACAACCTCGTTCAAACAATGTACCTTATCTCATTCAAACAAGTTCCAGTAAAACTTCGAATAACATTCAAGAGCGTACCCAAAATTCACCATTACCGATGTCATTTGAATAGAGGAACCTCATTCTAACGACCATATGCAACTCACTCGAGCAACATGCCAAACTCATTCTAACGACCCTATGCAAACTATTTTAAAGTGATCTCGTGATATTTAAAGTCTTTACCAAACCACCTCATAACTCTTCTCTGATAATGTGGGGATGAACAATCTTAAATCTTGGAAATGTCACCATTATTTATTTGTAATACCCCTCATTTCAGAGGATACACAGTTCAGTTTATTTGGCGGTATAGGATTTAATTAATTGGGGAGATTTAATTAAATTAATTGAATTAAGATTTAATTAATTCTAGTTATTTTTAAGAAAATTCATGCGTCGTAATTTGAGGTCGAGATTGGAGAATTTTATTGATGTAATTTGGATGACAATTCTGAGTGCACGGTTCATTCCGAATAGGTCGAGATAGTCTAAAAAGAGTACCTGGTGGTAGTAATTGGGTCTCAGAGCATTTTTAGGCATAATCGGGCTCACACAGAAGTGTTCGGGTCATTTAGGTTTGGCCCATAGGCTTCATTTCGGGTTTTGTAATATAAAACATATATTAGGGAGTTTTTGGCAGACACAACTCAATAAGAAAATAATAGTTTTGCAGAGGTGAATTAAGGGAGAAATTGGGATAGCTTTTGGGATCCCAACCAAGAAGAGGGGTGTATTCTTTGTCAAAAGTTCGTCTAGTACAAAGGAAATGAGACCCTACTAATTTAATCATGCAAGGAGTTAAACTTTCATTCATTTAAATTGCGGTATTGTTATTCATATGATGGTGGGTGTAAACCATATTCACTTTTGGGTGGGTTATTGCATAAAAGGGTTTTTATGAATTGGGTAGTTTATATATAATTACATATTCAATTGAGGTTGTAATATTATGCCATGCTATGGAAATCTGATTTATTTGAGTAACCAAATATTGATAGTTATTTAATTTGGGTTTTATACTGTTATTGTAGTAACTGTTGAGTAACATGAAAACTCATTTAGAAAATTTTAGATTTTGATGAGAATCTATTATGTTTAGAGGTTGTGATGATGATTAGAAACCTTTTATAGGTGGTAAATGTAGTAGTTTTATTTGGGTGAAGTTCTAGGTGGGAATCGTGAGCCTTCGGTAGAAAAAAATGGAAGAATCAACGTGGTGAAGAAGAGATGCCACAGCCTTATCGATCAAATGCCCTTGATCGATCAACGACGATAGGATTTTGATAGTGAACGCATGTTTGTTTTGAGGTTTGCCTTGATTCTCGTTGGATATCCCTTTGCTAATGAAGTTTAAAATCTTGTGAATTTGATAATGGTATATTGAGGATCCATGGGGAAGACGAAGTGGATGGGGAATTGGACGGTCGTTCAAACAACCTTAGGAGCCGTTCGAACAACACGGTGAAACCTTTGACAACTCATTTATTTTTGGCTTTGACCTTTTGTTCTACTGGTTGAATTGTATATGTAATGGATTAAATTAGGGGAATATTAAATGGAGGTGAATAACTCGGATGTTAAGAGATGCATATTAAGGAATATTAAAATTAATAAGTGGGTCAAACTTATTAGTGGGAATTTGTATATTTAAATTCAAAAAGGTTAAAATACAGGCCAAATGAGTGAGTCCGGGCATTTTGGTTGAGTGACACCACATTGTTAATTTTATTAAATTAAGAGTTGGGGTTTTGACTCAGATATTTTTTAGTCTAGTGCAATGCGAGTTAGGCACGGAGTAGATAGTTTAATCTATTATAGATATACACGAATATTAAATTTAACAAGAGGTGTTAAACTTAATAGTGGGATTTTGTGTAACAATTTTTAAAGGGCAAAGATACGGACCGAATGAGTGATTTTGGGTACTCTAGTTGGTTGACACTACTTAAATAATTTAACAATTAATGTGTGATTACTTAAATTACAAGTGTGTATATAGACTTGGGTATTTTGGGCTAGTGTTATAGGTGTTAGGCACGGGTTAACCAGACTTTATTAAATATATGTATACGTTTATGTGTGATAGTATATACATATTTGTGTTCTCTATAGATATCGGTCTGGATGATATTTATTGGAATACATACCCCTATAGTGCTATCATAGGAGGTTGCATGATGTGGATGAATCCCCTGACTTGAGGATCATGGAGAGTATAGTCCCCAGGTCATATCGCCTGTTTTTATTGCGTCATTTATTTTCCGAGGTGAGATGCTCTGGGTATGATTCAATTTCAATTTCAGGGGGAATATGACCGCCTCCCATACGTTTTCAATATTTTTGCCCAAGTTCGGTGTAAGCTAGTCTGACTTGGGTTGGCAAGGATAGAGTGAGCATTCCCAAGACATGATATCATTTTAGAGAAAGCATCATGTGAGATATTAATCGATAATGGATGGTCATTATAGGATACATGTGTGTGAATGTTGTAGTATACTAGTACGTATATAATATGAGTAGATAATTATATATGGGATGAATACATAAGTACGGATGTATTTCTTATATAACTAGTGTGAATGTTACATAATTTAAAAAGTGGTTTCTTATATAACTTGTGCGGAAGTTATATGATTAAAACGGAATTTCCTATATAACTAGTGTGGAAGTCATATGATTAATAATGGATTTCCTATATAACTAGTGTGAACTTGATATGATTTAATATAGTTGAACCGATTAATAAGTTAATGAGTAGATAACTTAATAATCCAAGTAAGAATACTCGGGTTAGAGTAGTGTGGTGGAAAAAAGGTTTGATACGTCTAGTTAGGTGAGGTAGCATAACAAGAAAGGTTAACAGGAAAGCGTTAGGTGTGGACATTAGATGAGGGATGAGTTATAGCTCAAGAGAGTGCGACACTAACTTAAATATGAAGAGTGTGAGTAAATATTTAATTATTGCAATTTAACTGCTTGCTAAATATTTTCAAAATGTTTTACTTAGGCTCTGACACATGTGAAAATCTTTTCCCAAACCTCTTAGGTGTATAGCCACAAGGACACCTAGTTTTAGTGATCTATATAGGGATCCGTATCAACAACTCATGTGGAAGTTGCAGGACTTTGCTATAACTTCGTTTATTTATTCCTAGTGTAGGAACTTCAGTTAAATACTCATTTGGGCATGCCTCCCCCAGATTTAGTATTCAGTTTATTTATTTAACCTTGTATATCTAGGTTATTGTTTCAGTTTACTGTTGTATTTTATTGTTGAACCGATAATTGTGTCCGTCACCTTTATTTATTTTATTCATTTGTGTTGTATTCAGTTACTAGGTTGTGTGTATGGTTTAATTACTATTTATTTTCGCATGTCGCTAATTAATGAAAGATAAAACTTCACACCGGTATATTTAATTGCTAGGTGGTTATTAACATTAAAAAGATTTTCGACAATGTTGTTAAGAATTAGCCACATGAGACAAACATTTTATTTTTATCACGGGTTGTCCACCTGATATTTTAGTAGGCAAGGTTTCACATTCTTCTCTTTGATGACTTGAGAATGGTCAAGGGGTAAAGTGAGGTGTAACGGGATAATCCAAATATGTAACACCCCATAATTTTATGCATTTAATAGTTAATTAATTCGGGAAAAATTTAAATTACTATTGTGTTATAATTTAATGGAATTTTTATATAAATATTAATCGGGTGAATAATTGGTTAATATTTATGGGAAATTAAATTTACTAGGTAAATAATAATATTTAATTACGTATTAAGAGTATTAATGACGTGGGATTTACTTATCTCAACCGGGAGTCGGTTCCAGACTAAGTTATGTGGGAGATAAGAAATTTTAGAAACTTATCCGGATACACATTCTGAGTGAACGGTTGAGTCAGAAAGGGCCACGATAGTCGGAATAGAGTACCCGGGGTAGTAAATGGGCCTCGCGACAATTTTAGGCAAAGTCGGGCCCACACGGGGGTATTTGGGTCACTTGGGCTTGGCCCATTATGCTAAAAATGGGATTAAGCCTAATTACATAATTAAAAGGAAAAGGGGAACGACTAATTTCATTGTGGAAAACCAATATTGGGGGAGAATAAACAAAGGAGCAGTTAAACGCACTGTGAACCAACTTGGGAGACAAAGGCAAGAAAAAAAGGGGATTTCATCATCAACCTTAAGAATCACAACTCCGGATCAGACCCTACGAAACTATAAGGCAAGTGGTTAACTTGCTTTATCATTTAATTGTATTACAATTCATATTAAGTGAAGTGGGAACCAAAATTCTGTGACAACCCGCCTACTAAAATAATAGGTGGCCAGCCCAATACTCTAATAATCACAAGAATCGTAGATGGTCCATTCTTAGCATCACTGTCGATTAAAATGATAGTATGAGATAACCATCAATCATTTTAGAAAATGGACTATCAAATTTAAAATTTTGAAACTAAAAGAAAAACTCTTAGACAATCCCATTTGTAAAAACGGTGGGTATCAAAAAAATCGATGAATGAAGTATGACAATACAATAAATAATCACCGAATAAGCTGTCGGTGCACAGACCAATACAAATAATACATCAAGTATTACAATTTAATATTTACAATATAATTAACGAGTGCAATACCTTGGGCAAAACACGCCCGAATAAATACACTGAACATAACTAAAGTGCAATAGAAAGAAACGTCTAATACAAATAACCTACAACATCCACAATATGTTGTAGCTCCATGACAACAGGAATGGAATATGTAAATTCCGGTGTCCATGCGGTAGAGCACCTGTACGGCAAGGAAATATATGCAGAAACAAAGAAATATAGATACGGGTCAGGACCCGATTTGATATAATTACCATGTGACTAAAATGCATGAAAGTTAAGTGCGTAATTCTCTCGCATATAACAGTAATATTTCTCACCTCTCGATCTAGCAGTAACCTAGCGCAATGTCGTGAGGTGATTTAGTTAACCCTAAGTACTAAGGGCTAACTTCTACCCAGTCTCAACACTATGCCCTATTCGTGCGTGGGGTGTCTCGCAAAGCGAAATCCAAACAAGGAACCCCCCCGATACACTACTACTTAGGCAAGGTTGATCGTCGAGGTCCATTAGACCCTAAGCACAAAATAATCATTAAATATGTATGTGTGTGCATATGTGTGGGAGGTCACATCAATAGCTACACAAAGAAAATATAAAATAAAACCCATCCATCATCTTATGGCACAATTCCTAATTTCTTTCTTTAGGAATATACATAAATGGTACAACATTTTATCAAATGTTTACCATGTCAAACTTATTTACCAATTTTATTTCCTTTCTTCCATTCAGGAAGAATACATAATTTAAAGCAGGTTTTATCATCATAAAAAGTGCTTTACCCATTTCTTTCATAAAATCCCACTTCCCTTCTTCCATCCAGAAAGTGTAATCAAAAGTCATTTTTATTAGCATAAAAATACTTTTGTATACCATATGCTTCCACATCCCTTCTTCCATCTGGGAGTGTTACCGAAGCCAAACCATATCCCATTTCCCTTCTTCCATCCAGGAAATGTAATTAAAGCCAATCCATTATCATGAATTGCTTTAATTAATATAAGACCGTCCCTCCGGGTTTCCCCACTGGACGCGCCCCTAAATGGCTATCATCTTCCAGGGCCTATCATACAAGACAACCTGGGAACCTACCAAACGTCGGGAAGCGGCCATATGCCTGCGGGATAGTCAAGACCACACCCGGAATCTCCTAACCAGCGCAGTATAAATAAACGCCCATATGGCCTAGGGACTATATCCAACCTGCTCAATAGCTAGGAAGGCTTCACCACAACGCGCGCAACTTCCCTTATGATAGCGATTTAGGGAGGTGTGTATCCATAAATTAACATTTATGAAAAACTTTACTTTTCCTTTTGAAAACATCATATTTTACATTTCCAAAAACCATCCATTTAGCCATTAAGCACCAAGTTTTAGAATGTGCATTTCATTCTTATTAAGTCATATTTTATTAATGACCTAAGACCCAAAGTGCCACTAACTTCAGACTAGCCTCCAAGCGTTCATATAATTTCATAAACCCTCAAGGTGAGTCTCCATAAGGGAGTGTCTCCCAAAAGCTTAACATTAATATTTTAACTTCCAATTTATCTTTAGGTTAACCTCCTATATCAATCGGACATTAACCTATACAAACTAGCCCTCGGGTAAACCCAAATCTCCACTCTTAGCCTAGGACATTAGTCTACCCAATACAACACTCTAGGACTCCCCATTACTTCCCAAAGGAAGGTTCCTAAACCTCAAACCTAAAAGAAAAGGGCTAAAGAAAACTAAGGAGAATTAAAGGTGAAAAACAGGGGACCGGTCGACCGGTCAAGGGACCGCGGTCGACCGCCCTTACAGGTTTGGTCTGCTAACAAAAGCAGTAAGCTAGCTTTGGCACGACCGGTCGACCGGTCATGGGACCGCGGTCGACCGCGCCTATCAGATCCACGAAAAACCCTTCTTCTGCAAAGCCAAAACCGATCCCTAAGACCCATAATCCTCTAATTTCATCATTCCCCTCCACCAACAACATTACCCCAACAATTATACACCAAAAGAAACCCATATAATAACCTTAAACCACACAATCTACAGGATTTAAGGATTTAACACCAAAATCAACCAAAAACCCATTTATGGTTTAAACCTCCAAATTTACTATACATGCAAATTATCACATTAAATCAATATCTAGAAAGTAAGAAACTTGCCTCGAGGTTCGTAGTCTCTGATCACCTCCGGTAGCGACGGAAATTCGGCCCAAATCTTCCATTTTCTCTCTTTCTCTCCATTTCTCCCAACTCTCTCTTCTCTCTCTCTCCTTTGGCTTCTCTCACAAAAATGAAGAAAAAGAAAGGGGGTGGGGGACTTATACCGGTCTCAAAACATAAATCCCCACATTAAAATGTTAATACACCACTAAAATGACTCGTAACCACTATTTGAGTCATAATCCCTGAAAAATGCCCGAATCTCAGAAATTACAACTGGGCACTTAATTCGACTATCTCGACTATTCTAAAAACAACCGCACCCCCTATTTTTGCATTCAGGAAAGTGTGAACTATATGAGTGTTCCAATTTCATTTTAATCCATTGACTTTACCCCATTTTATATATAGGTCATAACCGTCGTTTTACATATAACGACGAAATAATACACAATATAATGCTACTTACCTTCTCATACCGGTAAATAGACAAAACATAGTAAATATTATCCCTAAGTCTCACGGGAAAAATATTTACTCCAACATCCCCTATTTTATAAAATTAGCCCATCAGGCAAAATAGTATAAAATAGTAGCTCCAAAAACCTGGGTTGTTACATACTCCCCCCCCCCCCCCCCCTTAAAGGGGAATTTTGTCCTCGAAATTCAGGCGCAACCCATATTCATATAAAGGGTATACTATACCAAAAACGTGCTATCATACTAGCAAACCCCTCTATAGTGCAGCGTCCCCATAGGTCACAGACTAAGGTCATCACTATTCGATCTCAGTCCACATCATTATGCGATAACGTAGCGCCAAATCGTCCCTCATGACTATCGATTCCACCCTTCTTTTAAGGGAGGAGATACCTACACCACTTGGGCACAAATTTCCCTACTTGACGAAACACGCTACACCCTTACTAGGGAATACTACACTAACTTACAATCGATGACCCCAACTACAAACCCTCTTTGCATTGGCATAGTCCTTAAAAGAATTCGGATCAATGGGCCCAATCATTTAAGAAATATCCTTGGACCACCCCAATTCAAAGGAATATACTAATTGTTGGTTCCATTCCGACAAACAGACAACACACACTGCCAACTGTACTAGGCTACACACGGTATTATACTCGTAGGAAATGATCCAAACTATGGTATGGAAATTTGATCCATAAAACTACTGCTCCGATCTTTCCTTTAAATCAAACCCACCCATCCACTTATGGGTGGTAGGATATACCCCATATCCACACGGTTCCCATTTCTTCCTGGAAACTTTACCAGTACCAAGACACGAATAACTCTCTCAGTTCACCACTGTTGATAGGAACCGTATATAGATCTAAAACTCCACCACACAGGGCTGGGCGTACTCTCCTGTACTTAGTCCGCCCGTTTCCATTGAGTAAGCAACGATTGGTCCAATGATCCACAGTTTTCTCAACTAGAATCATGACCGTTGCATATCGGCAATTCGATAAAAATGTCCACGGATATACCCGTCCTCGTTCCACACTACTCTCTATGCACAAGTAGTTGAAAGGGTCAATCACGGACATAATTGCTCTTATAATAGCGCCACTCCTCGGTTAAGCTCACTCCACTTGGCATTCCATGCCACGAATAAACTCTCTGACGGTTTCTACTCGGCGCCTATACTACTCCCGTTCGCATTGCCTTAGCGAACGGGAATATTCTATCGATAGTCCTTCACGATCACAAACTTGTTGCTCGTGAAAAGACCCAAATTCCTGCCCAGGAGAGATGCCTCTAAGTCTTTAAGGCAAATACTACTGCTATGAACTTTAAATCAAGCGTGGGATGACACTTCGTAAAAGTATGAGATATATGAACAATAAGTCCATGCTCTCGCGTTAACACTTCTCGTTCCTGGACAAGACTCGTTCGTTAAATCCACTCCGATCATAACAAGACGAGTGCAGGAGAAAAAAATCAGCTTATACTTCAACTTCTCGAGATCCCATACTTCTCGATCTAGGGACCAAATCCGATTTAGAGTTAACCCACAAACCTATTGTGGTCAACTCTCAACCACCCTCCTAAAATAACGTCACATGCCCTAAGGGCCTAGCCTCCTAAGCATCCTAAAGCCGATCTATCTACCTATCCTAGTCTAGTCGTATAGATATAATACTAAATATATCCCTAGTGTCCAAGACCTTTCCTGACTTCCGAAATTAGCTCGGTGTCATGCGTGGGGCGTCTCGCCGAAGCGAAATCCAAACAAGGAACCCTCCCATTACACTACTACCTCGCATTCTCGGTCGTCGAAAAGTAACGGTCGAGGACACATGATCGGAATCGACGGAACCCTAACTCGAAACTCTAATAATACATATTTACGCCTACGTCCTACCATAACAATCGATTGAGGCATTTACTTTCAGTAAGATGCCACCAATACTTCATTCCAAAATACACATATACTTCTATATAAATGGCCTTCTCATTAAGGCACAACTATAAGTTTCCATCAGACTTCATAATCTTAGTCTTCCCCACATCGATACGAGAAAAACTATCATTGTGCTCACATATATCGCACATCAACATAGCCCTTAATCACTCATATACGTGATTCTTGGCGAAACTTTCCAACCCAGCACTACCAACAGAAAAAGAAAAGAAAGAACAAAAAGAAATGAAAATTCACATCTCTCCACTCCCAACGTCGTTAAGGTTCATGTGTGGAGCGTCTCGCAAAGAGAAATCCAAATAAGGAACCCCTCCACACAATCCCCTTAACTAGCCGGTCGTGGAGATAAGGCATATCATACACAAGCAAAGTAATTTAAAGGAAGCAAACAATCAAGAAAAAAAAAAGCAAGACAAACAAACAATAAACAAAATAAAAATAAAAACTACTTACATACCGTAAACCACCTCTATAAGGTCTCAACCTGTATCCAGGGGAGATATTATAGAACCACTAGCTCTTTCTTCTAGAACTAGAGATAGGATAGCCCCGCAATTTATTCGCTTGCTATCACACCAACCCAACCAAGAGTATCTCTACTCGTATTTTACATATAATACAAGTAGCACGCACTACACATATCACCACTCGCCCCATAACGAGTGAAAAGGAAAATATAGAGCCTCCCTATCAAGGAATCCATATAAGTATACTTACTGTAAAAGAAATACCGATACTATCCCAAGCTCTATATACACACCCGGTCCTAGGGTTAACACCCTACTACTCCATCTTACCTAAGGAATGCACCACTCGCATCTTAGTTGGAAAGTCCCACCAACATACTAGCCAATCTCCTTGGCCTCTTCCACTGGTTCCAAGACACATCATTCTAGTCTTATCCGAACCAAACTACTTCCATCAATAACTCAACTAGGAGTCCCATCCTTGCCGGTTATCCTCAATCGACAAGATCAGAACGTATAGTTCCCTTGACTTCTTCCGCAAAGGGAACATTCTACCAGTTTCCCAGACCTTAGTTCAATGAGTCTTCCCCGGGTGGATGTCCACCGATGGGGTCTCATGAACACTACTTCTCTAGAAGTGTAAGCAACACTTACATATGAGCCTATCGCTCCCACAGAAAGGCCCTCTTTATGGGCAAAACATTCTGCCCCACCATAAAGAGGCGACCACCATTCCCTCCACTTCAATCTTCTCCAATGGGTGAAAGGTTCTCCTCCAATCCTCACACCTGGGTACTTCTATACCCAATTCTAGGACAAACTCTCAGGCCTTACGTTCTCACCGAACGAGGTTACACTTTCTCTAACCAACCGAACTTCAACATGTGATCCTTGTCAAGGACCTCTCAACTCCGAATTGACATTGCTTGGAACCCCAAGCATAGTACCACTCTCTACCGACAGCGGTACTTGGGAAGAACTATTTTCACCGTCCTTTAGTAGTCACGGCGGCAATATAAAATAATGCTACAAAGGGAGAGACCTCCAAAGCGGCCCTTATTCCCGACCACAGCCTACAGCTTATAGTAATCCCATCCTATGACGCCTTCACAACGGCCTTCCTCAACGCCCTTCATCCAACGACTTACAAGTCCCATACGAACGAGCAGAAGATCTTCGGGGTTCTCATACCATAGCAAGAGAACGAAATCTCACAAGAGAATTCAACGACCTTATTCCTCAGGCTCTACATCAAACAGAGAGAAACGCAGAAGACGTAAAACATTCGTACAGATTCCTGAGGACTCTAGAACCTAATGCTCTGATACCATCTGTGACAACCCGCCAACAAAAATAATAGGTGGCCAGCCCAATACTCTAATAATCACAGGAATCATAGATGGTCCATTCTTAGCATCACTGTCGATTAAAATAATAGTATGAGATAACCACCAATCATTTTAGAAAACAGACTGTCAAATTTAAAAATTTGAAAGTAAAAGAAAAACTCTTAGACAATCCCATTTGTAAAAACGGTGGGTATCAAAAAAATCGATGAATGAAGTATGACAATACAATAAATAATCACCGAATAAGTTGTCGGTGCACAGACCAATACAAATAATACATCAATTATTACAATTTAATATTTACAATATAATTAACCAGTGCAATACCTTGGGCAAAACACACCCGAATAAATACACTGAACATAACTAAAGTGCAATAGAAAGAAACGTCTAATACAAATAACCTACAACATCCACAATATGTTGTAGCTCCATGACAACTGGAATGGAATATGTAAATTCGGGTGTCCATGCGGTAGAGCACCTGTACGACAAGGAAATATATGCAGAAACAAAGAAATATATATACGGGTCAGGACCCGGTTTGATATAATTACTATGTGACTAAAATGCATGACAGTTAAGTGCGTAATTCTCTTGCATATAACAGTAATATTTCTCACCTCTCAATCTAGCAGTAACCTAGCGCAATGTCGTGAGGTGATTTAGTTAACCCTAAGTACTAAGGTCTAACTTCTACCCAGTCTCAACATTATGCCCTATTCGTGCGTGGGGTGTCTCGCAAAGCGAAATCCAAACAAGGAACCCCCCCGATACACTACTACTTAGGCAAGGTTGATCGTCGAGGTCCATTAGACCCTAAGCACGAAATAATCATTAAATATGTATGTGTGTGCATATGTGTGGGTGGTCACATCAATAGCTACACAAAGAAAATATAAAATAAAACCCATCCATCATCTTATGGCACAATTCCTAATTTCTTTCTTTAGGAATATACATAAATGGTACAACATTTTATCAAATGTTTACCATGTCAAACTTATTTACCAATTTTATTTCCTTTCTTCTATTCAGGAAGAATACATAATTTAAAGCGGGTTTTACCATCATAAAAAGTGCTTTACCCATTTCTTTCATAAAATCCCACTTCCCTTCTTCCATCCAGGAAGTGTAATCAAAAGTCATTTTTATTAGCATAAAAATACTTTTGTATACCATATGCTTCCACATCCCTTCTTCCATCCGGGAGTGTTACCGAAGCCAAACCATATCCCATTTCCCTTCTTCCATCCAGGAAATGTAATTAAAGCCAATCCATTATCATGAATTGCTTTAATTAATCTAAGATCGTCCCTCCGGGTTTCCCCACTGGACGCGCCCCTAAATGGCTATCATCTTCTAGGGCCTATCATACAAGACAACCTGGGAACCTACCAAACGTCGGGAAGCGGCCATATGCCTGCGGGATAGTCAAGACCACACCCGAAATCTCCTAACCAGCGCAGTATAAATAAACGCCCATATGGCCTAGGGACTATATCCAACCTGCTCAATAGCCAGGAAGGCTTCACCACAACGCGCGCAACTTCCGTTATGATAGCGATTTAGGGAGGTGTGTATCCATAAATTAACATTTATGAAAAACTTTACTTTTTCTTTTGAAAACATCATATTTTACATTTCCAAAAACCATCCATTTAGCCATTAAGCACCAAGTTTTAGAATGTGCATTTCATTCTTATTAAGTCATATTTTATTAATGACCTAAGACCCAAAGTGCCACTAACTTCAGACTAGCCTCCAAGCGTTCATATAATTTCATAAACCCTTAAGGTGAGTCTCCATAAGGGAGTGTCTCCCAAAAGCTTAACATTAATATTTTAACTTCCAATTTATCTTTAGGTTAACCTCCTATATCAATCGGACATTAACCTATACAAACTAGCCCTCGGGTAAACCCAAATCTCCACTCTTAGCCTAGGACATTAGTCTACCCAATACAACCCTCTAGGACTCCCCATTACTTCCCAAAGGAAGGTTCCTAAACCTCAAACCTAAAAAAAAAGGGCTAAAGAAAACTAAGGAGAATTAAAGGTGAAAAACAGGGGACCGGTCGACCGGTCAAGGGACCGCAGTCGACCGCCCTTACAGGTTTGGTCTGCTAACAAAAGCAGTAAGCTAGCTTTGGCATGACCGGTCGACCGGTCATGGGACCGCGGTCGACTGCGCCTATCAGATCCACGAAAAACCCTTCTTCTGGAAAGCCAAAACCGAACCCTAAGACCCATAATCCTCTACTTTCTTCATTCCCCTCCACCAACAACATTACCCCAACAATTATACACCAAAAGAAACCCATATAATAACCTTAAACCACACAATCTACAAGATTTAAGGATTTAACACCAAAATCAACCAAAAACCCATTTATGGTTTAAACCTCAAAATTTACTATACATGCAAGTTTATCACATTAATTCAATATCTAGCAAGTAAGAAACTTGCCTCGAGGTTCGTAGTCCCTGATCACCTCCGGTAGCGACGGAAATTCGGCCCAAATCTTCCATTTTCTCTCTTTCTCTCCATTTCTCCCAACTCTCTCTTCTCTCTCTCTCCTTTGGCTTCTCTCACAAAAATGAAGAAAAAGAAAGGGGGTGGGGGACTTATACGGGTCTCAAAATATAAATCCCCACATTAAAATGTTAATACACCACTAAAATGACTCGTAACCACTATTTGAGTCATAATCCCTTAAAAATGCCCGAATCTCAGAAATTACAACTGGGCACTTAATTCGACTATCTCGACTATTCTAAAAACAACCGCACCCCCTATTTTTGCATTCGGGAAAGTGTGAACTATATGAGTGTTCCAATTTCATTTTAATCCATTAACTTTACCCCATTTTATATTTAGGTCATAACCGTCATTTTACATATAACGACGCAATAATACACAATATAATGCTACTTACCTTCTCATACCGGTAAATAGACAAAACATAGTAAATATTATCCCTAAGTCTCACGGGAAAAATATTTACTCCAACATCCCCTATTTTATGAAATTAGCCCATCAGGAAAAATAGTATAAAATAGTAGCTCCAAAAACCTGGGTTGTTACAAATTCGTTTTGGGTAAAGAGGGTACAAAAATGGGGTTTTTGTGAATAAATCTTCTGATTAGAAATTATTTTAGAGATTCGTAATATAATCTGAAATTTAGATGTGCTGGTCAGATGTGAAAAAGCCTAAAGAAATATGAATGAATTTGAGATGATAAATTGGTGTAGAGACGTAATTAACGAATAACCCGGGTTTTCCCCAAATTCCAAAAAATAGGAGAGAACGAAAATTAAACGGGGTTTGGGGACTTTATGGGAGTTCCTTATGATGTTCTTGGTGTATTATTTTGATGATAGGGGTTTGGTTAACCTTTAGAAGTAGTTGGACATTTAAAGTTTTCGTCCATGGAAGAAATAGGTCTTTAGAGAAGACAAAGACCTGTTCGATCGATTGATCGATGGCTGGGATCGATCGATCGATGGTCGAGGATTTTTGGCAGGTCGGCCAGTTTTAGTATATAAGGGATAGTTAATTAAAATTCCCCCACCCCCCACCTTATTTAGTGAGAAATAAATATAGGACATAAATTCTAATCAATTATGAGGGAAACTAATTGGGATTTTGATGGAATTTTATGGGTGACGCATTATAGTTAGTTTTGGAGAAATATATTCCAAAATATTAAATTTTGGATCAAGTGAGCGAGTCCGGGTATAATGGTTGAGTGATACCAAAGTAATTAAAATATTTAATGAGAAAATTAATTAATAATCTGAGTTGGATCATAAACTGAAGTTATGACGTATCGAATTGTGTTACAGGTTTAGTACATGGTAAAGCCGTGATTGTTTTAATTATGTGTGTGTGTATATCTATATATATATATATATATATATATATATATATACGGTGTGCGATAGTATGTATATATGGTGTGTGCATTAATATCAGTGGCCATATATTACTATAATATATACTCTTGTTCTAATCAGGGGAGGTTTCCCGTAGAGGGTGAATCCCCTAGGTTGAGGAGTAGGTCAAGTATATCCCCAGGTCATAGCGTCTATTATATGGGTGAGTGGCATCTCACTTTCAAGGATGGAATATGACCGCCTCCAATATTTATGTTATTAACCAAGTTGGTGAGAAATTCTAACTTGAGGTAACTAGGTTATGTGAATACACCTAGTGGGATAGCACCCTAAAGAATATACATCCGGTGAGTTATTACTCGGGAGGATGTTCATTATTAATTATTATTTCAACATATGTGTGAATGTTGTAATATGATTATACATATATAATGAGATAAATAATTATATACGGGTAAATTAATACAGACCGTGAATTGTATAATATGTATAACGGGTGTGAAAGTTATATGAATTTAAAATGGGGAATGATTAATTAAGTTGATGTTGATAATAACTTAGAAATCATAATTATTGCATACTCGGTTAGAGTACGGTGTTTGTAAGGGTTACATCGGTTATCAAGTTATGGGATAAAAAAGTAGGGAAATTTAATTAAGGCGTTCGTAGTGCACATTAGAGGAGGGGTGAGGATGTCCTCAAGGGAGTGCGAAACTAACTAAAATATGAAGAGCCTACATACATATTTATTACTGCAAGTTAATCATTTGCTAAATATTTTACAAATGTTTTGGGTTCTAACACTTGCTATAAATATTAAAAAAAAAACTTTTAGGTGGCCAACCTGAGGGATGCCAGACTTGACTCATTCCAGGGATCTATTACTACAACATATGTGGATGTTGCGGGAGTTTGGTAGATGTCTCATTCCTTTTCATTTCAAGTATAGAAAGTCCCTATCATTTACTCGAGCTTGTTTCTCACAACTTTATTTAGTTTATGTTATACTTGTTGAGATTTATCTTTATCTGTCTTACTTTTGTTGGTTTTGAACCGATGGCTTATTCGGTTAGTTTATTTAAATTATGAATGGTTGATTTCAGTTAATTGTGATTGTTTATATTATTTTGTTTCCATATGAGTATTCCATTAAATTAATGAAGGGATAAAAGTTGTCACCAGTCTAATTTTCTCACTTAGGTGGTTAGTAATTAAAAAGGAGACAGTGATGCTAAGAATGAACCAACTGAGAAACCAATTTTAATTTAATTTAGGACTGATCACCCGGGGTTAATTAGGTGGGGTGTCACAGATGGTATCAGACCATCAGGTTCTAGTGTCCTTAGGATCTATGCAGCTTACTACATTTCAACATAGCGTTCAATTGTTATGGAGCCCTATTATTAGGACTTTTGATTCTTTTTCGGCTTTTGAGATATCATTTCTCCGCTATTAAATTTTTGTATAATTGTGTACTTATACGATTCAATCTATTTTTAGATGCCACCAAAGAGACAGAGAGAGGGGAGGTCTGAGGCTAGGGATGGGTTAAGGGAGGCTCATCAAGAGCCATAGGTACCGCCACCCCCACAGGAGTTGATCTCCACTATTCAGGTGGCAGTGATAGTGGCCCAGGCAGTTGAGATAGTGATGCAAGCTATGGAAGCTCATTTCCCACAGCCCAGACACCCCCTCTAGTGGCACCAGCAGTTCAGGCTCCGGTGGGACCACCTTATTGGCAGTGAGTTAGGGAGACCTTTCAGAAGGGTCGCTTACCAGAGTTCCAGGGTAGCACCGATATAGTAGAGGCATGTGATTGAAAGAAAAATATTCAATGACACCTGTGCATGCTAGAGTGTACCGATGTGGAGAAACAGATGCTTGCTACCTTCCGTCTGTCAGGGGCATCCACACAGTGGTGGGAGTCAGTTAGGAAAAATACTTCCCACTGGCGGTAGAGGCATAAATGAGGAAGAAGTTTAGTGAGTTAGTTCATAATGACCGTTCAGTGACGGAGTTCACTTGTTTGGCGAACTTTGTGCCAAATGAGGTGAGCGACGAGGACCAAAAGAAGTCAAGGTTTATGGATAGCCTATCCTGAAGGATGAGGCAGCATTTGATTGGTAATTCGGCATTGGTGACGTATACACATGTTTTAATGTCGCTCTTGTATATTGCCTGGATCATCGATTCCATGTGAAGGGGAGCAAGAGAGTAGGGGAGCCGAGCCAGCAGGGCAAGGAAGTTGTTAGTGGTGACACAAGTGGTACTCAGCAGCAGACTAGCAGTCAGCAAGGGAATCAGGGTAAGAAATTTAGGCTTGGTGGGTTTCGACCGGGAGGACATGGATTTAGGCAGGGTTATTCGGGTCAAAATCAGCAGCAGTAGGTTCCTCAGGGCCTCTAAGGCCAAGGGAACAATGGGGGAGGCCAGCAAGGCCAGCCACGTCAGATACAATAGGGCCAACGATAGGGGGATGGTCAGTGACTATGTTTTGTTTGTGGATATACATGACACTTCAAGAGGGAGTTCTCGCAGAGGGAAAGAGGCCAATAGCAGGGTGCCTAATAGGGGCAGGCAGGACAGATGCCGCCACTAGCACCGACTCCACCACCCCACAACAGCAGGGGAAAATGCACTACGGGCATGTGTATAATGTCCAGGATGTTCCCAATCCTCCAGCACAGCAGGCGCTGCCAGCGGTTTAGGGTATATTTCACATCAATGGTCATGAGGGTAGGATACTTTTTTATACGGGTGAATCTCACTCGTTCATTAAATCTAAATTTTCTAAATGTGTCGGGTTACTAGAGATAGCAGGTAGTCTCCGTATGTGTTTAGAGTCACCAGTAGGCAGTAGGACATTGATTCACTCGATTTATCGGGGGTGGACATTTTGATTGGAAGGCTTAGTTTAGCGGCGGACCTCTTAGTGTTAGATATGGAGGGGTATGATGTCATCCTTAGTATGGATTGGTTAGCAGGCTATTGGGCGACTATTGATTTTTATGAGAGGACAATCGTGTTCTCCATTTCGGGATAGCAGATGTTCCTAATAGCGATGCCTCTACCTGAGGGAGCGTCATGAACACACTTCTTTTATATCAAGAAGGAGTCCTCACAGGAGGTGGTAGTTCCGTTGGATTCGATTCCGGTAGTGAGGGACTTTGAGGATGTGCTCCAGGAAATACCAGGGTTGTGACCCAGTAGGGAAATCGAGTTGGTAATTGATTTAGCACTGGGTATGAGGCTGATTGCTCGAGCAGCTTACCGTATGGCCCCTTCGGAGATGCGTGAGCTGAGAGAGAAGATTTAGCATCTCCCGGGTTAGGGTTTTATTCGGCGGAGTACATCATTGTGGGGTGCACTGGTATTATTTATAAAGAAGCAGGATGGTTCCCTTCAGTTGTGCGTGGACTACAGGGAGCTAAAAAAAGTGATGATACAGAATAAATATCCGTTGCCTAGAATTGATGATTTATTTGACTAATTGAGAGGGGCGTCTTACTTCTCCAAGATCGATTTGAGGTCAGGGTGTCATCAGTTGCGTATCCGAGAGGAGGATGTTCCTAAGATCGCTTTCCTGTCACGTTATGGATCTTACGAGTTCAGGGTGATGCCATTTGGGCTCACTAATGTGCCAGCAGTGTTCATGGATCTCATGAACAGGGTTTTTTTAGATTATCTGGACTAGTTTTTCATCGTGTTCATTGATGACATCATGATCTACTCGCGCACTGAGGGGGGCATGCAGATCATCTGCATATGGATCTACATATGCTACAATATCACCAACTTTATGCCAAGTTAAGGAAGTGTGGATTTTGCCTACGGGAGGTACAGTTTCTTAGTCATGTGGTGTCATACCGGGGTATTTTTGTGGATCCGAGTAAAGTGTCGGCGGTCAGGGAGTGGGGGAAGCCCATAACACCAACCGAGGTGCGTAGCATCCTGGGATTGGCAGGTTGTTACAGGTGGTTCATTAAGGGGTTATCAAAAATTACGAGCCCTTTGATAAATTTAACTCGGAAGGGGGTGCCTTTTATTTGGAGTGATCATTTTCAATTATCTTTCGATGAGCTAAGGGATAAATTGACATCTTCACTCGTACATGCTTTTCTAAGGGGATGACTAGAGTATTAGGTTTACATCGACGCACCCTTATAGGGACTTGTGGGTGTGATTTAGCAGGAGGAGAGGGCTATAGCTTATGCATCCAGAAATCTAAAGCCCCACGAGAGGAATTACCCCACTCACGACCTAAATCTAGCAGCGGCCATTTTTTCTTTGAGGATATGGAGACATCATCTGCTGGGAGAGTAGCTAACCTTATTGATGGATCATAATTCACTTCAGTATCTCTTCACATAGATGGATCTGAATATGAGACAGAGGTGGTAGCTAGAATTCATGAAAGACTACCTGTTCGATATTCAGTACCATCCTGGTAAGGCTAATGTGGTAGCAGACGCATTGAGGAAAAGACCAACTGTGGAAATATCAGAGGTATGGAAAGCGAAGTGGAGAGAGCTTCGATATGAGGATGATGTAGCCAGGGCCTTCATGTCAGCATTATCCATCACACAGGATATACTTGTGCAAGTTATGAGGGCTGAGGCTAAGGACCAGATCTGTCGGGATAGGGTACGCCAGTTATTTGCTAAGGGAGCAGAGGGTTACTTGATCAACACGGAAGGAAGGGGCCTACGCCTAAATGGGAGGTTAATTGTTCCAGAGGATGAGGAGTTGAGGCCAGCTGTTATGACATAGTCCCATGGTTCGATATTTATGGTACATCCAGGTGGGGATAAAATGCACCTTGATATAAGGAGGTAGTATTGGTGGGAAGGAATGAAATGGGACATAACAGAGCTTGTCTCGAAATGTACCACGTGTCAGCTCATGAAAGTGGATCATTAGAGACCTCCATGGATGCTACAGCCTTTATAGATTCTCGTGTGGAAGTGGGAGAGCATCTCAATGGACTTCATTATAAGGTTACCTACATCTCAGAGGGGTCACGATTCCATACGGGTCATTATTGATCGGTTGATAAAGGTGGCCCACATCATGTCGGTTCGCACAGACTTCGAGATGATGCGTTATGAGCAACTATTCATAGTGGAGATTGTTAAGATGCACGGAGTGCGGGTAAATATTATGTCTGGCAAAGGCAAAGTTTTTGTGACCCATTTTTGGCAGAGTGATTAGGCACATATTCTTCACATTTATCCCCTTAACTTCAGTATTTTTATGATCCCGTGCAGTGTAAATAGCTTGGATTTGTCTCTATTTATTCTACTATCCCCTTTTGGCAAGTATTTCGTGTTTTGTGTATTTCTCATGTGTTTTACATGTATTTCATGCAAGTTAGTGCGAAGGAGAACTCAAAACCGTGAAAGAAAATAAGAAATGGAGAGTTAAAGGGCATTTTCATAATTTTTCAGCCATAGTCCGGAGATGGGGCCAACTAGAAAGTTGAAGAGATCTAAATTATAAGAACACTGGAAAAAATGGCACATCAATCCGAGCTATGGTGAAGAAGTTACGATGTTTTGAAGTTGCGCGATAATGAAGAGAAATGGACCAGAAACCAAACCGATCCGGATGGAACCAAACCGATCCGGATCCGGACCGGTCCGGCTGTGCGAATTGCTGACAGTAATTATGAAGATTTTGAGGTGATTAGCTGGTGGAAACTTGTGCAACAAGCAATTCTAGATGTCAAATTCGTGCAACTTGGTGCTATAAAAGACCAAGTCCTACCTCATTCCAAAGGGAGTCGAATTCTAGAGAGAGAGGCAGATTTTAGGGAGTTGTTTTATCAAGTTTTAGGAGGCTAGTAGGTAGGGTTTCTTTGTAGTTAGTTTTTTAGAGGATTCTTGTAACCAAGAACCCTAGTTTTTTATGTTTGTCTACTATTCAAGATTCAAAGTTCTATTCAAGATTCATCATTCATCCATTGCAAGTAATTTTAATTTATTTTTTTTACTGCTTTCCTAGTTAGTTTAATTAATTGTTGATTTCTAGTTTTCCATTCCCAATTCAAGTCATGTTCTCAATTTTCTAGAGTTAGTTATGAATTCCTGCACTTTAATTTGTAAGTTTTATTTTGATTTCATCATGTTAAGCTAAGTTTTTAAGGGTTGGGATGCATGAACCCATCCCAATGTAAATTACTTATGTAGAAAATAGAATTTAAATTAAAAATTTGAAAGAGTCGTGCGAGACAATTTTACAACGATTGTAGATCTTTTAATCTCTCTTGCCCTAGGTACTTGGGATGTTTAAGAATATGATGTGCGTAAAATTATTTATCACCGCTTTATATTTACCTTTGATTTCATATGGTGCGGGCTTGATCCTCATATATGTAATGCTTAGGATCTATAAAGACTGGATTTATTCAAATTTATAATTTACAATTCTAGGTTTCTATACCGTAAATTACTAGGGTTAGGGGGATTGTATTCCAACCTACTTTCTCATTCATGTTAATTAATTTAACTTCTTTATTTACTTATTTTTTTCCCTTTTCAACCATCATCATCTTTTTCATTTTTTTCTTTAGAAGTAATAAATCAATTAAATTCTATCAACCATTCCCTGTGGATTCGATACCCAGACTCGCCACTATACTCCTTAAGAAGTGTAGTTACAAGTTTAGGTTTTTTTTTTGTATTGAGGTTGGAAGCCGATAACAACAACTAGCGTATTACACGGACGCTCGGTTTTACACCTCGATCAAAATGGCGCCGTTGCCGGGGAATTAGGTAGACTTTAGGTTGGGTTGGTTAATCCCGAATTTGACCTTAAAAAAACTCAAAAAAAAAAAACTCAAAAAAAATTAAATAAATTCTCATCTCATCTTTCATAAGTTGTTCATTCAAACTCCTCCGTTGTCTCCAGCCTAATTTCACGGTTTCCCCTTGCTGAAGCTAACTCTAACAATTCTCATACTACCGACGCTCCACACTATTGAGTTAAACACTGAGTGAGGGTTCTGAATCATTGGTAGCACTATGTCTGTGCACGGTAGTGTTGGTGTTGGTGTTGGTGTTGGAGAGGAAGAGATACCATATCTTCCCATGAAAGATCTTTTATTTTCGGAGCGAACTGTTACCCCTGGTTGCATTTTACTCCTGTATAATGCCAGTCAGTTCCACTTTCGTAATTGGATGATTCAAATTCTTCCTACATTTCATGGGATGGATTTTGAAAAACCATATCTCCATATTCGAGAATTCGAAGATACATGTGAGATGTTTGGTGATCAAGCCTTCCCACAAGATGTTATCCGATTAAAGCTTTTCCCTTTTTCCTTAAAGGATAAAGCTAAGACCTAGCTATGGTCTCTACCCCCGAATTCTGTTCTTTCCTGGAGAGATATGCAGACTAAGTTTCTCTTAAAGTTCTTTTCGCAACACAAAACCAATTATGTCAAGGCTCAAATCCAAGATTTTTTCCAAAATGACAATGAAGCCTTTGATAAGTGTTGGGAACGTTTTCAGGAGTTAGTTAGCGCTTGCCCACATCATGGGTTTGAGAAACATCATCTCATTTCGTTCTTTCATCAAGGGCTTACTTTGGCGTCTAAACAACTTGTACAGACAATGTGCAAAAGACCATTTTGGGAATTAGACTCGAGCGATGCTGAGGCTCATTTGAAATACGTAGCAGAGACTACGCAATCATGGGATGATTCTGATCCCAATAGTCAAAATAGCAATCGACAAGTGTCCAACTTGCCTGCTGCGTTCGGTATCTATCACTTGGACAAGGACACTTTATTAGATCAAAAATTTGACCAATTGGAAAAGAATTTCAGAGACATGCTTGAAGTGCGATTGAGAGAAGTAGCTGGACCCGTGAAAGTCGGGAAGGAGAAAGTGTGTGCCATTTGTGCTGCTGGTCATTCTACCAAAGGATGTCCTACCATCCCTGCATACAAGGCAATGTACACTGAGCAAGTAGAAGAGATAGGAGGGTTTTGAGGTAATTTTAATGTATCGCAAGGGAATGCTTACAATCAATCTTGGATGAATCATCCTGGGTTCAACTATGGACAACCACAAGGTGGGATAGCTCCTAATCCACATGTGGCTTTGCCACCACCCCCACCGCAATTTCATCAAATGCCTCCTCCAATGCCAAACCCTATGCAATCACCATCTCCTGGTCCATATGTTACCCCATCGAGGTGATCTCTTGAGGACAACTTAAATCACCTCATCCAATCTCAAAAGGAGAACAGTGCTAAGTATGATCGAATGTTCAATGAAATACATAATAGCATCTCAAGGTTGCAAACTGCATCGAATGTCCAAGAGAAGGGCAAATTTCCTGCTCAAAGCCAACGACCTCCCCAAGGACAAACCAGTATTGGCACTACATCCCACGACCATCAAGAGCAATGTAGAGCTATTACCACTCTACGTAGTGGGAAAGTAGTTGATTTGTCACCTCCCCCACGCAATGCTTCTAACAATAAAGAGGTTTCGTCTGGCACAAGAGCGGCCGAAGATTCCCCTTTAATTGAGATTGAGGAGGAGGAAAACACTAGTGGACCCAAGGCCATCACCCCCACCGCTGCCCCATACCCTCAACGGTTGGTCTCTCACTCCAAAACGACCTCCCGTGATGAAGTTCTGGAAGTCCTTAAGCAAGTAAAAATTAATTTACCTTTTCTCGAGACTAAACAGAGAATTCCCGCGTATGCTAAGTTTATTAAGGACTTACTCACGGTGAAACGCAAGCTAAAGGTTAACCAGAACGTCTCTTTGGCCCAAAATGTTAGCGCAGTCTTATCGAGTGACTTTCCATTAAAATATAAAGATCCGGGTGCACCCACTATTTCATGTATCATGGGGAAGAACCGAATCGAGAGAGTTCTAATAGATCTAGGGGCGAGTGTTAACATTATGCCCTATTCCATCTATAGGAAACTAGAACTGGGGCCCTTAAGCCCACAAATATGACTCTCCAGCTCGCGGATCGTTCTGTGAAGCTTCCTCGGGGAATTGTTGAGGATGTGATTGTGCAAATAGACACTTTTTACTTCCCGGTGGATTTTGTCATTTGGGACGAAGAACCCTCCGTTCTCCCAAGTAATCATGTTCCCGTTATCCTTGGCCGCCCATTTTTAGCTACTGCTAATGCTCTTTTCAATACCCGAAGTGGGCGTATGCAATTAACTTTCTGGAACATGACCCTCGAAACAAATATCTTTAATAATTCCTAGATATAGGGTGATGAAGGGGAACCGCGAGGGTTGAATCTTTTGGGGGAAGCACACGAGCAAGAAAGAACTTACAAGGAAGAGCCATTAGGGGAAGGTTGTGCTGCGCACAGTGAGAGGAGTGGTTGCAACATCGAGAGCAAGGTAGGGGAGGTATGTTTAGTTAATGCATTCGAGAGCATGAGTGAGCCCATGAACAAGAGTGAAATAGGAGATTTAGAGTGTGTCGGGAGAGGCTTGTCGAAATACTTAGAGGAAAACGAATGGAAGGACACTATCGATACATTTCTCCTCGATTACAACCCACCCACACCACCCTATAATTCGACGAGTGTGCACGAAAGGCAGGTTGAGGATACCAAGCAAGAGAGAGAGCTAGAGGAGTTGAGCCTAGCAGAGTTTGAGCGCGAGTTCGGACAGGTGGATGCACGCCTAAATGTTGAAGTCCAATCTTCCTGGGCCTCATTGCGTCATTTAGACGAAAGCGAGTGGGACAATAGAATTGATGCATTTCTTCTTACCAAACATCCACCCATACCATTTGAGTCTTCGTAGGTACTTGAAGATAAGAATCAAATCTCATCCGACTTAGAGACCAACCCACGTGCTATGCAACAAGAGGATCCTTTTTCGGTTTATCATAATGCATCTCCCGATATTTCCTTTATTTATGGGCACGGGCCCAATTTGTTCCGGCTATTCACTTATGATGGTAAGATGGGAGAGATGAGGAGAGCATCGTACCCAGTGAAAGGGGTCGGGTGATTTGTGCAGTGAGATGAGAGGTGCTCGCACCCCCGACGCGTATGGGGTAATTTTTGTTGTATTTTTGAGTCATGTATAAGTGTTATATAGTGTCTTGTTGCATTTTAATAATTTTCTTGTTTTATTTGTTGCACTTATTCCTTTTCTTCTTTAGATTTTAATCCTTTTGATTGAGGACAATGCAAAAGTCTAAGTTAGGGAGGGGGGTGATAAGTGCGTCTTTCTAAAACTTCACAAATATTTAAAATGCCAAAAAAAAAAATTGAAAAAAAGCCAAAAATATTTTTGTTGAAAATAAATAAAAATTAGAATTTAAAATTTTCAAAAAATATCACCTTTATTCTATTTAAAGTCTAAAATTGTTAACAATCAATTGCACTAAGCCAAAATTGACCGAAGATGGAAATTGAAAGAAAATTGACGACTTTACGAATAAGTGTGGAGATTAGTCCAAACCGGTGAGATTTAGAGCCTTTCCATTTTTTATGAGTTTTTAAATCAATCTGAGTTTATGATTAACTCAAAGTTCTTTTCAGCATTTTAATAAGTCGTTGATGATCTCAATCCTTTGTTTTGATCGTTTATGGGAAGTGTGTGTAATGTTGTCTCGAAATTCATGCTAAATATATCTCTAAACATAATTAATATCGAGATGCATATGGTAATGTGATTAGCATTTTGGACAATGAAGTAGGCCCTCATTTGTTACCCAAAAATATTAGCCATAAAAAGTTATGAAAACAAAATTATCACTTTGCAACCCAATTTGAGCCTAATAAATATTTCCCTTTCGTTTGATAACCCGAAAAATCCAAATAGCCCAGAATTATGAAAATTGAGAAAATTCATCAAGTAAGTCCAAATTGTGCAATAAATAGGGGCAAGAGAAAAATAGAAAAAAAATGCTCAACAAAAAAAAATAGCAAGAAAGAAAAAATAAAAATAGAAAAAAGAAAGAGAAAAAATGAGCAAATGCCCGAAAAAGCACTAATGGATGTCATAAGGACATTTTCCAATTCCAAACATTCCGTCAACTTCCATTATTACCCTCTACACCTTATAACCTGAAAAGTCCTAACTGAGTCCGAATGGCGAAATTAATTACTGCATGGAGAGATAAGATATGAAAAGATAATATGAGAGATTAAATGGTGTGAAATAGAGGTGATGTTCCCATTTCCTAATAACTGTATTCCGATGATGAGATCTTTTCACCATATATTTCCTTCTTTTCAATTTTGTATGCATTAAATTGTGTCCATTATATTTACTCTTTATATCATGCATACCGAGAGAAAACAACCACAATCTGAGTGATTCGTTTGTGAGTGCATCCGTAAGAGTTTGAATCAAAACGAATTTTTGGAAAGTAACGTAATGCTCAATCGGTGGAAATTTGAGGTTTAATTTCTGGCTTTGCACACACACACTATGGTTTGAGACACTTGAATATGAATTCATGGTGATTATTTTTCGAAAAGTTTAAATTGTACAATTTTTAAGTATTTTGATATTTATTTTAGTCAATAAAGAATTTTGTGGGTATATTCACTGCAAACCCTCACGAGACAAAACTCGTCCTACTAGGGTAACCTAGGGGTTTAAAGGCTTGTTGCATACGCTAAATGCAATCGCTTGCCGGCGAAAAAGGTATTCTATCCCAATAAAAGAATTTTCAAGAGTTGAACTTTAAACTAATTTCTTTTACATTGCTCGGGACGCGCAAAGTTCTAAGTTAGGGTGTGTGATTAGGCACATATTCTTCACATTTATCCCCTTAACTTCAGTATTTTTATGATCCCCTGCAGTGTAAATAGCTTGAATTTGTCTCGTGTTTATGCTACTAACCCCTTTTGGAAAGTATTTCGTGTTTTGTGTATTTCTCATGTGTTTTACATGTATTTCATGCAAGTTAGTGCGAATGAGAACTCAAAACAGTGAAAGAAACCAAGAAATGGAGAGTTGAAGGGCATTTTCGTAATTTTTCAGCCTTAGTCCGGAGGTGGGGCCAACTAGAAAGTTGAAGATCTCTAAATTACAAGAACACTGGAAAAACGACACCACAATCCGAGCTACGGTGAAGAAGTTATGATGTTTTGAAGTTGCGCGATAATGAAGAGAAATGAACCAGAAACCAAACCGATCCGGATGGAACCAAACCGATCCGAAACCGGACTGGTACGGCTGTGCGAATTGCTGACATTAATTATGCAGATTTTGAGGTGATTAGCTGGTGGAAACTTGTGCAACAAGCGATTCTAGATGTCAAATTCGTGCAACTTGGTGCTATAAAAGACCAAGCCCTACCTCATTCCAAAGGGAGTCGAATTCTAGAGAGAGAGGCAGATTTTAGGGAGTTGTTTTATCAAGTTTTAGGAGGCTAGTAGGTAGGGTTTCTTGCTAGTAGGTAGGGTTTCTTTGTAGTTAGAGGATTCTTGTAACCAAGAACCCTAGTTTTTTATGTTTGTCTACTATTCAAGATTCAAAGTTCTATTCAAGTTTCATCATTCATCCATTGCAAGTAATTTTAATTTATTTTTTTTACTGCTTTCCTAGTTAGTTTAATTAATTGTTGATTTCTAGTTTTCCATTCCCAATTCAAGTCATGTTCTCAATTTTCTAGAGTTAGTTATGAATTCCTACACTTTAATTTGTAAGTTTTATTTTGATTTCATCATGTTAAGCTAAGTTTTTAAGGGTTGGGATGCATGAACCCATCCCAATGTAAATTACTTATGTAGAAAATAGAATTTAAATTAAAAAATTGAAAGAGTCGTGCGAGACAATTTTACAACCATTGTAGATCTTTTAATCTCTCTTGCCCTAGGTACTTGGGATGTTTAAGAATATGATGTGCGTGAAATTATTTATCACCGCTTTATATTTACCATTGATTTCATATGGTGCGGGCTTGATCCTCATATATGTAATGCTTAGGATCTATAAAGACTGGATTTATTCAAATTTATAATTTACAATTCTAGGTTTCTATACGGTAAATTACTAGGGTTAGGGGGATTGTATTCCAACCTACTTTCTCATTCATCTTAATTAATTTAACTTCTTTATTTACTTATTTTTTCCCTTTTCAACCATCATCATCTTTTTCATTTTTTTCTTTATAAGTAATAAATCAATTAAATTCTATCAACCATTCCCTATGGATTCGATACCCAGACTCGCCACTATACTCCTTAAGAAGTGTAGTTACAAGTTTAGGTTTTTTTTGTATTGAGGTTGGAAGCCGATAACAACGACTAGCGTATTACATGGACGATTGGTTTTACACCTCAATCACATAGATTTTAGGAGGCCATGGGCACGGAGCTACATTTGAGTAAAGCCTATCACCCACAGATCGACGGGGAGACTGAGAGGGTAAATCAGATGCTAGAACACATGATCAGGTTGTGCATTTTAGACTTTGGGGGAGGATGGGAGAGATATCTTCCTTTGGTACAGTTCGAATATAACAACTCTTACCAATTCACGATTTGTATGGCACCGTTCGAGGCACTGTACGGAAGACCTTGTCGTACACCTGCCTGTTTGTTAGAGGTGGGAGAAAATAAGTTATTGGGGTGGAGATTGTCCATGAGACATCTTCCAAGTTAGAGCTAATTCGAGGATGAATTTGGATAGATGAGGATAGATAGAAGAGTTATGTTGATGCTTCGCGAAGACATGTGAAGTTAGAGGCTGGGGATCAGGTATTAATCCGGGTGCCCCCTACAAAAGAGGTGATGAGGTTTGGCAAGAAGGGTAAACTAGCACTGAGGTACATGGGGCCCTTCCCTATTATTGAGAGGGTGGGACCGGTAGCATATAGACTGGGATTGCCAGAGCACCTACGTGTTCCATGTTGCATCACTGAAGAAATATCGAAGAGAGAGAGGGCCTTCCAGCACATTGCACTCGAGGAAATCAATTTACAGTCCGACATCTCGTATGAGGAGATACCGATGGCTATTCTCGACCGTAGTGAGCGCAAGCTACGATCCAAGGTTGTTCCACTAGTTAGAGTGCAGTGGGGTCATCATAGCGTTGACGAGTCTACCTGGGAGTGGTAGGAGGATATGTAGGAACAATATCTTGAGCTATTCACCACAAGTACGACCTAATTTTATGCATTTAATAGTTCATTAATTTGGGAAAAATTTAAATTACTAGTGTGCCATAATTTAATGGAATTATGTGGATGTTAATGGAATTAGTGTGACATTACTAGGTGTCCAGCCACAGGGACGCCAGACTTGACTCATTTCGGGGATCCATTGCCGCAGCATATGTGGATGTTGTGGGTGTTTGATAGACACCTCATTCCTTTTTATTTCTAGTATAGAAAGTCCCTATCAGTTACTCGAGCATGTTGCTCACAACTTTATTTAGTTTATGTCAGACTTGTTGAGATTTATCTTTATCTGTCTTACTTTTTTTGGTTTTAAACAAATGGTTTTTCGGTGAGTTTATTTAAATTGTTAATGGTGGATTTCACTTAATTGTGATTATTTATATTATTTTATTTCCGCATGAGTATTTCATTAAATTAATGAAAAGATAAAACTTGGCACCAGTCTAATTTTCTCGCTTAGGTGGTTAGTAATTAAAAAGGCGACAGTGATGCTAAGAATGAACCAAATGAGAAACATATTCTAATTTAATTTAGGAATGATCACCCGAGGTTAATTAGGCGGGGTTTCATAAAATAAAAATAAAATGAACAATTATAATTTTTTCTCTTACATTTTGCGAACATTTATTACCCTTTTCCCAAATATCATAATATCCTTATAGTGAAACCTTAATAACTTCATTGTCCCTTACCTCAAACTAAAGATATCTTCTGCTAGCATCGACATAATATTTTAGTCTGATTTGACTTGTTTGCATCCTATCCCTAATAATATTTATCTTTTGTGTTGTACCTCTAATTATCCATAGACCTAAAAACACCCTTCTTCCCTAACATAATCCCACAAGGTAGGTTTGGTGCCTTCTTCCATATAAATATTCATATGTTTTCATTTAAATGTTTGTTTGGTAGATGTTATTACTTATAAATTCGGTCAAGTGTATGTGGTCTTCACACCCAGATAAGTTCCTTACAAAATCCAAATTTTTTTAATTGACATTTCATTTAAATTATCATACGAGCACTTTTCATAATTCAAAATTTATAAATTGATATTTAAATACTAATAATTGATCTTGAGATTTTCAATTACAATACATGAAATCCTCTCCTTAGTCTCAAATAAGCACATAAACTAATTTTACGTTACATTCATAGTTGGGATATAGGCTGCCTTGCATAGATTAGTGTGTGTAATGATGAATGCAAGTCCGCCACCTCATCTCATTAAATCAATCTCTTAAAACTTGGTCAAGATAAATTATAGGTTCCATGTTGGTTGTCTAATTAATATAAAATTAATTATCGACATGTTTTCGACAAATGTTGATCTTGTTTAAACACACATTACACCATTATATATATATGTATATATATATATATATATATATATATATATATATATATATATATATATATAAGGAGTAGAATGTTTTTACTATTCTTTAAGATGATAAGCTAAGTAGAGGTGAGTATGGTGTCAACAAGGCTAAAAATGAAGGGTTGAGATTATTTTGTTGTATTTTACTCTTTTAACATTTTAATTTTGGGTTTCCCCCTCTTTTGCTTCCCTACTAATTAATTTCTCTCTCTTACTTAAATTCAACTGAGAGCTAAATTAGGAAGTGTACCAACAGATTTCATCTCATATTTGGTTCCCCTTCTTTCGACCCCCATTTTTCTCTCCCTCTTTCTCTCGGCTCATATTTGGTTCCTAGTTCTCCATCTCCATCTCCATCTCCATCATCAGGTAAAGTTTTCATTTTTGAATCTTTGAATCATAGGATGTTGATTTAATCGTTTATCCCTACATCCCAATTGTGTTAGACCTAAGTTTTTTCGTTTACATCTCAATCGTTTTTGCCCTAATTTTTTTCATTTAGAGCTCTCTTATACTATACATCTTAAGCTATGATACGTGCTATGTTATGTTGCACTTTGATACGCACCATATTATTTGTTTGTAGCTCTATACAACTCACTAGATCGAACAAACACCACAAATCCTTACACACCCAAAGATTTGAAGACTTTAAACCCTCTTTTTTTTGGGGGGGTGGGGGGGTCAATCTCCCTTTTCATAAGAATTATTGGGGCAAAAATTGGTAAATTAATGTTTTTTGGTTTGGTGTTTTGGTTTGGTGTTTAACATAAGTTTATTAATGGAATGCTTTTCTATTTCGTGTTTCTTAAATTGATGTTTTGAGTTATAAATGTAAAAACTATATTGATTTGGATTATATTTGTGTAGTGAGTTTGCTAGGTTATTTTGGTCAGACTATTAGTATTTTTGTTGTAGTATTTTTTATTTACTAAACAGTGTGGATAGTCTTATAAACAAAGGAAGTTTTGTTCAAATTTTCCAAATTTTTTACACTTATTTATGTTGTAAAATATAATTTTTGACATAAAATATTCACGATTCAATACTTTGAAAATTTTCTTCCGTGCCTTCCACTAGTATATGTATATGTGTGTGTATATATATATATATATATATATATATATTATAAAAATAGGTGATTGTTACGCACAACATACAATCATTTTTATGCACGCAGTTGGTTCCTATAATCATATGGCAGTAAACTTAACAAGTACCTACGAAAAATGTCATGAACTCCAATGTTATTTATTTATAGAGCGGGGATAGTATAAGAAGGGGAAATTATAGAATAATTTACCTTTGAATGTGCACATTCTCCTTGGTTCAACCAAAATTTGAAAGTGAATATCCATTGCAAAAATAGGTACTAAACATGGTTTGCTGTTGGGTGGAGGATCCATATTCCATGGCAATTAAATTGCATTTTCATGGATTAAAGACTATATATGGGTGGTTGAAGATGGAATGAAAACACAAGTTTTTGTGTGTTAAATATATTCATTAAAAATTATTTTAGGAATTTTATGACAACATAAATAAAAAGAAAACATTTCAATTGCAGAGATATAATGGGTCTCAATAGTGGGATGTTGCTTTTGTTGTTCAGGCAACACCTAGAACAAATATCACTAATGAATATGGCCCAACGCTTAAAAAAGATCATGCTTTTTATTATAACTAGCATGCACCTCCTGCGATGCGCGAAAGCTTTGTAATTTATTTACAATTCGTTATGCATATTTTACTTAACATATTGTTAAAATTAATCTAAGAAGCCTATATATTCTCACATCATTTTTTCCTACTCCCGTGTTTACCAAAATTATATAGTTTTCACTATCTCCGTGAAAGTGCACAACTTCACATAAAAAAAAAAGAATGCGGAAAGAAGGTTGTGAAAATTGATCACATTGGAACGACATTGATATCAGTGAAGCATTTGCATGCACATCTAATATAGGGATCATTACATAAGAATTGATTGATTATTTTTAAATAAGGTTAGTAAATATTTCAAAAGATGTTAGTTTAGTCGTGGCCTAATTGTATTTTTGAACCCTATTAGTTGTACCATATGAGGTATCACTAATTCAGTATGAAAACATATGACATAAGACCGGCCTTTTTATCCACCTTGCAACACTCCACCATTTCTTGTTAACACATTTATTTGATTCAATTAATTAATCAATCTTGTCAAAACGATGTTACAGGCTACGTCCATGTCACCATACTGGGTAATGCAATTCACAATATTCGTTGATAGGTTTTTTCATAACAATTAAAGAATTCATTATAAACTTATTGAGTGGGTTTTTGTTTTTCAGTTCCATTGGACAAGTAAATAGTTAAAATCATAAAAAGAATGTTAGATACCCAAAACATTCATTTGGCCTTTAAATTCATTGTATCTAATTCTAAATAAAAATGATTTACTTGATAACATTAACATAAGGAGTAGATGAAAAAAATAGATTCATCACATCTGAATGAATAGAATCCATGTACAACATATATGAATTACATGTAAAGCACGTAAAGATGACTTCAATTAAATATAAAACTAACTTCAAGTAAAGAGACAAACTTAAATTAATTCTTGGTGCACACTCACATATTGGAAAAATATATTATTTTGTGTTCAGTCTCTAAGGAATTTAGGCATACCCCAATGATTTTATGGCCGGTCTTGAGTTAATAAAAGTCCAACCTAAGAGAAAAATGTCCCAGATCTGACGGTTTCAACACCTGCTCATAAATTATGGGACAAAAGTATCTGAACAATAATACAATAAAAAAAAATATCATACCCAACATTATAATTTTTAATAAGAACCCCATAAAAATATAAATTTTGAAAAACAATTGTATAGGGAATATAATATAACTACAAATTACATTTTGGCATGGTTTTGAATAGAGGGAGAGAATATGCATACATGTAAGAAGATCTTAAATTGAACTAAAATTATCTCTGCAAAAAAAAAACAAATTAGAAGAGACGAAAAAGACCTAACCTAACCTCATTTAAAAAATTTCATAGAAAGAAGATTTACCGATGGTGGAATGATTTTCGTTTTTTATTGGACAGAAACACATATTTGGTGGTGAGTGAAGATAGGAGCATGTGGGTTCGTGTGGATATTTTGAGGAAATTGAATGAACATTTAATTTAAATTAAGGAGAGTAATTGAATGATAGGAAGATGAGAAAATGAAGTGGGAAATTCAAAGTGGCAATATTAATTTATTAAGTGTGAGAAAATTATAATCTACAAGAGAAAAACGAAGGGACTGAGTAATAAACAGTGAAGGCAACCAAACAGTGATGAGCACTTTTACGTCAAGGAAAAAGAGGAGATAACTGAATTGAATGTTAACTCCTACATGGACACTTTATTCGTCAAGCATCCCTAACTCTAATCTTTTGTTTTATAGTTTTAAAATATATGTCATATGTAATCATTTTTGGAGTTTGTGACTACAAAGATGTTTTTCCATCATGCATTATAAAGAGAAATAATATTTGAAGTTCCCCCCCCCCCCCCCCCCCCCACCTCCTTAAGGATCAGTTTTGAATTACCCCCCTCCCCCCACCTAAAAAAAGAAAAAAATATTGTTTCTTTTTACTTTACCTTTGAGAAATTGCATGACTAGACTTATCCCAATAAAAGTTCAAAGTTAAGACTTACCCCCTCACTGCGCATAACATATGTTGAAAGTGCGTTAATACACATGCGATTATGGGAGAGGGTTAAGTCCCGTTTTTATACATTAACATATTACGAATAATTTTGCAATCATATTTTGGGTGGAATTAAAAAAAAGTAAAAAATATGAGTTTCATGAAATTCGGGGTTTTAACAAAACTTTACGATGATCTAATGTGATTCTTTTTTATGGGACTTGTCGATGTCAAAAAATGGATTTAATCCAAATTTATAATCACAGATAAGATATAGAATTATAATGAAATAATAAAAGGGAGACACATGATATTAAAGTGATTCGGTTGTGCTTGAAAGCCTACTTCCACTATTATGGTATTGATTTTGAAGATTACAGAAAGATATGTACTATTGAAAAAAAGAATAATCTGGAATCATTCTATCTTGCCTTTGATTAAAGGGATAAAATGTATTTATAGTCACCCAAAGATCAAGGGTTGGAATGTTAAGGGATGGAATGCATTTATACATTGAAGCATTTACACATGTACCTAATGAATGTGATGGTTGTTTGTGTGAACAACGTGTGGTAAGACCCTTGGTATGGTGATGCTTCCTTGGTATTGATGGTCTACATTCATTATTTTGGTCAGAATATCTGTCAAGCTATTATCTACTGACTAAGATTTCGTCCATGTAAGGAGACAATTGTTCACTTCTTATTGGTTCACCTAGGTGGATATTTTTGGTATCAATAGAAGCCCCCAATACTTCATTCATGATGCTTTTGCTGAAAGGATGGAGTATATTTTCTTCGGAGTGGTGAGCATTTTCCAATGTGTGGAACTTGTGCAAACTTTTTATATTTTGATTTTGCAATGGCGTATCTGTAAATAATTTAAAAATTAGTGAACTGCCAAAGGGTAAATGGGTATTTTACACCTTTTGTACTGTGAAGTCGTTGAAACGCCAATCGTTGATACATAGTAATCATTTCTTGCATGATTTCCTTGGTAAGATATAAAAAGGTGATATTTTTCCTTATTTTCTTTACCAAACTCTTTGAAGCTTTCGATGTCTACATGTTCCCCAAGTTCTCTATTTTTAATCTTTTTTTTGCATCCTTCCTTCGCTTCAGTCTTCATTTTTCTATAAGATTTCTTCTTTCATTTCACTTTCTCTCTTTCTTTATTATAGCCATGGTTTACATCATATATGGGGATTATTTAGAGGAATTTAGGTGGGAACAAAATATCCCTGACCAGGTTGATTTAGAAATGCCCCTGCGACTTGTAGAAGTGTTTTCACTACCTGAGGATAACTGGATTCCCTCTCTCTTCGTTGTGGAGTGTAGCTTCACAATTCCCCCTAACATGTTTTGTTTAAAGTATTGCTACTATTTTGACATTGTCCTATCTAGGATATCGCCCAATACTTGGAGGGTGGTAAATGGGATTCATATGCTGAATCAAATTTATAGGACTCGTAATTGCATCCCTGAACTGATGTTCTATTACAAATGGGTTACTAGTCAAAATACATATTATTTGAGGACTAGGTATATGAAAAGGACTTAGTTGTTAAATTACTGGACTCTAATAATGATTACTTTGATTATAGAGTCATTGTTAAAAACATGCAACATGCTCCTTCACAAACCGGGGAAGTGTATGATGGGCTTAGGTTTCCTTAAGTGGGTCTTCAATCTCAATAACTGTATTATTATGTTCATTGTTTAGCAACTATTTGATGATATGATAATCAATAATTTCTTATCTTGTTTCTATTTTGTGCAGAGTTGAGAGCAAGAAAAAGTTTCCTAAAGAATAAGACATGGACATTCATGAGTTAAAGTTCCTTTGGAGCATCGACCGATGAATTGGTGAGGAACGCCCCAGAGCTGCCTCTTATCTGCTACAGTACAGTAGCTCTATAACTTCTTTTGTTGCTCAAACCACAACTTCAACAGTTATTGATCCCATTCATCTTATGGAATATTCAAGTCCTACCTCCTCTACTGAAGAATCTGTTGGTGCAGAGAGGGATTTGGGAGCCTCTTTCTCTTTTGAGTTTTTGGATATTTTTGCCATTCCCTCCTCTCCACTACTTGCCATGGTAAAAAGAAAATCCCTGACTTGATCACTGGAGCCTTTTTTCCTCCTTCCATGAAAGTTTTCATGGAAACAAAGAAGATATAGAAAGTGTCCAAGGCTTATGAGAAATAAAACGTCCATCATGTCATCATTTTTGAGGAAATAAACACTATCGATCCTGCCCAAAGCATGTTGAAAATAATTATGTTGCCAACTAAGAGTTAGTCGAGAAAATCCAAGAGGATTTTATCGTTGTTAAGTCATCTTCCATCTCTATTCATCCTGGTGTTGCCATTAAACTTATTAAGACTGGAACCCGTGCGGGTGAAAGAGCAACTATTTCCCCTCTACTAAGATTGAAGTTGGTAGAGAATCCTTTCCAAAGTTTGGCAATGGTAATAACTTATTCTTTATTAGTTGCCTCTTAACACCTCTTTCTTTTTGACACTCCTTATAATTTGATATTATTTTGATGAAGTTTTTAGCAAATTTGAATAAGATTCTTGAGAAGGATGAGTAAGTCTGTTCTTCTGGTGGAGAAGTTGAAGGTGCCATTGAGGGTTTGAGGAAGCCTGTTGAGGCTGCAAAGAAATTGTGTGAGCCCAAGCAGAAGTCTTTGGATGAGGAGATACATAACGTTGGTTACTGCAGAGATTAGCTTGACAACAGATCAAGATAAATTTATCTATAACTGAGGCCAAATTATTGTCTACTGAGAAGAAGGTCAAATCGATCGAGGGGAAATTAGTTACAACTGATGATCTCGTAAAAGATGCTAAGGAGAAAACTATTGGTATGTCCTCTGAGTTGGTTGATGAGAGGGACAAAATTAAGAAGCTTAAGGAAGACTCCTTCAACAAAGGCTGGGACAAATCAATTCAAGTGTCCTCTTCTTAGATTGAGTTTGTAAGGAAGAAGTCATTTAAGGATAGCTTGTCGGTAGCACTTAAGGAGGTGGGTAGCCCAGTCGAGTCTGAGATGTTTTTTAGACATGATCTAGGTTCACCTACCAACTTGGAGGACGAGTTTGATGATAAGGAAGGATGTAGAGAATCTCCTCTTCATCATGCTAGCTCTATATTGAAGACCATTGATGAAGTTTCCCCTTCTTCTGACCACCCTTCTGGAAACAGTGTTCAGGACAAGGAGAGGGTTTAACTCCTTTGTTCCTTTTCTTTTATTAATGATATAATTTGATCTTTCCTGTTATTTTTATCATATTTTTTTCTCTTCTTACATGGTTAAATGAATTCCCATATTGATGTTATAGTTTCTCAGTAATTATACTTGCATACTTACACTTGTAATTTTCAATTTAATGTTAGGAAACTAGTGATAGTTTTTGTTGAATCCGACCTACTCAGGCTTAGTATAGATCTTTTGGAAGAAGGCCACGCTGATTTATCCTATGAAGATTTGATCGGCATACATGGTGCAAATGTGTCTGAGTAATCTAGAGAAGCATATATTCACATCTACAGTTTGTTGAGCAGGGTTATGAAAAATAATGATGCTTATTATGAGATGATTTAAGACTTGCAGGGAGACCATAATCAAACCAAAGCTTTATTACATTCTGACTAAGAACCCAAGTACAAGGCATTAAGTGAAGGCTGGGGTTGTAAGGAGAATCAGCAAAAATATGCTTCCATGTATAGGAGACAAGAATTCTTGCTGGGGTGTGAAGTTGATGAAGCCAGGTATTTTTCCAAGATCTTAAAGGAAGAGAATAACAAACCCCAAAATGAATGGGATACCTTGAAACAATCTTCTATCAGTGGTGCCGATGAAGGTGCCTTTTTTGGATGAGAATGCCATGATAATGGAGGAACTTGAAAATTTGAAGAATTCCAAACATAGTCAATCTTCTAAACAATAAAAAATGAGCCGACCAACTTTTGAATAAGCCAGGACCAAGAAAACCCTATCTAACCAGGCTGCCCAGCGAAAATCAAAGATTCAATATGTTACCGACCCATCTATAAAGCTAAAAGCTAAAGATAAAGCCAATGCTAACTAATCGGTACAATTGAAGGTGAAGGATAATATTTTAAAGAAACTCCAACATCAAGTTGAAAGGTTATCCTTTCAATTTCACAAAAAAACTCATAGAAGTGGGGATGGAAGGTTATAATGAAGGTCTTGGCCATGTTCATGATCATCTCGCTCAAACCCATTACGAAGGCTATAAGTGGGGGTGGGCCAACTTCTTGACGTTACATAAACATGATCGTAATAGCCAGCGGTGGTATTAGAACGAGCTTGGTCTGTTAGATTGTGATAATCCTCTATTCAAGTTAGATACCTCATGGATCCCTGTTAATTCCATTCCCTAAACCCCGATCACTGAATACTTAGGAGACTATGGTTTACATGAAGTTCATGAGATATATCATCCTCCTCACCTAATCAATGTTCCAAGCAGCAGTAAGAAAATAATGTTAAAAGATTTTAACTTCATTAACTTTCCCTATACTTTGGATGATCCTCCCGTTGGAATGGAAAGAGTGCAGATGGAATTCGGCTTCCAAAGCTCAAGGAAAATGTCATGTTTAATATTTCTTATGTATTTTGTTATTCATTTAAATGTAATATAATTTATATGAACGAGAATCCATATTTTTGTGTTGTTAACTTTTGATTATTTTAATCAATCAATGAACTTAAGATTGTAATGCCATAGATTCTACTAATGCACTTATATATATTAATCCAAATTTAGCATTAGTTATGAGTTGTGACCAAGTGTATGAGGAATATATGTTTGTATTCTAATATTTTGGAATGTTTACATGTATTCCTAAATTTAACATAGTCCGATAAAACTTTTTTATAACTTTTTTAGTTGTATATGAACTTTTACAGACTTCTTATTTTTTACTTGTCAATGACGAACTCATTCGTGAAGTAAATTTTTTTTGCTGACCAAGCGTTTACGATTGTATTTTTGTAATTAACTTAGTCGAATAATACTTATTTTTCGTGACTTGTTTATACAAAGCCATACATGAAGTAATAATTACTTTTTATTTGTGACTTGTATGTATGAAGTCATAAAGGAATTTTGCATTTGGAGGGAAGTTTGCATTTTTAGTGAGAAACAATTGTGCTTCAAGTTGTTGGTGCATCTAGAATTTAATAAAGTCAAATTGTTGGTGCATCTGGAATTTGATAAATTCAACCTGATTAAGTTTGATCTACTGATCGATAGATAAATTCAGCCTAATTATGTATGTATGTGTTGTTGATCGGCATGAGCTGGTGACCAAGATATAGTTGTCTTTGGTGTTTATAGGGGAATATATATTGCCATACTCTAAAAAAAAATCAAAAAAAATTAAGGGGACTAAAATTAATATATTATTGAAACTTGAATCATAGTCGTGTAAAACATAGAGAAAAATATATGCAATAGTAACAATCCATTGAATCATCGATAATACTTCAGTGTTGTTCGAAATTCCAGGGGTTTTTGAATTCTTATGCTTCCAAAGTCTCAATCCAACATGTCTCTGGTCGGGTGATAGATGAAATGCGGTATGGGCTATGCCAATTAGCTTCAGGATTATTACTCTCCTTCTTTGAGGTTGGTAGGCTTGGCCTTTTTATTATATAAGTGAGTAGTTATGTGTTAATGTGATGCGTTTCTTAGGACGACATCTTCCTGATCTTCCTCCAACATATCAACATCTAGTTGTTGTATCAAGTCACTTGTTAGAGAAATAATGCAGTACCCTGTGGGTTGGTAAGCCTATCTCGGCTGGAACCATGGCTTCAGTTCCAAATGCAAGCATGTAAGGTGTTTCACTAATTTTTATTCTCGGTGTGATTCTATATATCGAAATAATAAAATGTAACTCATTAATCCAGTTGCCCTTAACAACATTAAGCCTCTTCTTCAATCCGTTGAGGAAAGTCCTATTTTTTACTTTTGTTTGACCATTACTTTGAGGATGGCGTATTGCATAATGGAGTTTCTGGATTTTAGACTGAAAACAATATGCTTCAAAGTCATCGTTATCAAATTGAATTACATGATCCGTAATGAAGGCATATTATTGACTATATTTGTATATGATATTTTCCCAAATGAACTGATACACCTTCTTATAAGGAATATCTAACAATGGTTATCCTTCGACCCATTTGGTGAAGTAACCACAACATCAACCAAATATTTGAAACTTCCATCGGTGGTCGGCAGTGGGCCAACTAGATCAATTCCCTAAATAGTGAATGGCCAAGATAAAGTTATTAGTATTAGAGCAATATTGGGTGCTTTATGGAAGGAAAGTTCTCAAACTTATCACACTTTTTCATAAAGACTTTATAGCCTGCCCTCATAGTAGGCTGGTAATATCCTTGATTATTGATTCTCTAAAGCAATGATCGACTAGCTGAATGAGCTCCAAAAAAAACTTCATGCACCTCTTTGATGAAATCTTCCACTTTCATTGGATGAACACAGGGAAACAAGGATATTGTTAATCCCCTCCTGTACAAAATCCCTTTGTCCAACACATATTTTGGTTCTTTATATCGGAGATTTTTGGCCTCTTTGGGATCCGGTGGCAGGGTTCCATCTTCAATAGAGGCTTTAATTCGGTCCATCCAGGAAGATCCCAAATCGACAATAATGAAATTAACCATCAAGTCTTTATCAATGCTCTGATTGGATAGGACCTCTATCGGGATGGTGTGCCTAAGTTCAATTCTTTTTGTTGAAGCTAGTTGAGCAAATGCATCTTCTTGGGCATTGGCTATTCTGGGGATTTTATTTTTTTATACGGCTGGAAACTTGGAAATAACTTCCATGGCTTTTCATCAACTCTCCCTTGACTCCATATAGATGAAGCACTTGGTTAACCACTAGTTGTGAATATTTGTGCTCCATTACTTGCTCGACGCCTAATTAAAGGGCCAAATCTAGTCCAACTATCAAAGCTTCGTATTCTGCCTCGTTTCTTGATTCTTTGAATTAAAACTTAAGTACATATTTAACATCAATATCAATGGGGGTATTAAGTATTTTAAATGCTCCACTTCCAGTCACACATGAAGACCTATCGATGTACAAATTCCATAATGGGATATCATTATTGAAGATGTTTTAAAATAAAATTCCATGATGGAATATTTTCTTACTCTCCTGTGCATATTTCTGGGAAAGTTCTTGAGTTTTGGATAATTTAGGTGGATGGATAGTACTTTCCACTTCATTTTGAACTAAGCTCTTTTGTTTAGAAGTCTCCTTAGTAAGAAAGTTTTTTTGGTCGGGAACCTCTGGTTAGGTTAATTCGATAATAAAATCCTCTAAATCTTGTCATTTCAATGAAGACCTTGGTCCATAGAAAATGTCACATTCTCCTAACTCTACTGCCTAGTACATAAATCTACCTGACTTCCCTATCTTGTGGAGCGCTTGTCGAAGAGGTAATCAGTATATACAACTATGGTGTGTGATTAGAAATAGGGTTTCGTACACTTAAAAGCTTCAATAAGTGCCAAAGATAACTTTTTCGAGAATGGATACCTGATCTCGTCTCTCATGAAGGTTTTTCTAGTGTACTAAACTTGTTTTAGGATCTCATTATCCAATCTAACCAAGGCCGAGTTAACCGCGGATTTAGAAATAGCTAGGTATATGTACAACTTCTCTCCCAAAACTAGTTCGGATAACAAAGGAGGTGACCTAAGGTACTTCTTCAATTCATGGAATGCCTCTTCACATTCTGCATTCCACTCAAAATCTTTCTCAACACCCTGTAAAATGTTAAGCACCTGTCTGTTGCTCGAGAAACGAATCAGTTTAAAGTTGCTACCCTGTCAGTGAGCCTTTGTACATCTTTCTTACAAATTAGCGACTTCATTTCTATCAAAGCTTTGATTTTTTTTGTATTAGCTTCAATTCCCCTTTGATTGATATGAATCCTAGGAACATACCTTTTTGTACTGTAAACACACACCTTATAAAATTTATCTTAATCTCATGCTTTTTTAGCTGATCAAAAGTCTGACCGATGACCCTGATATGATCTTAATCCCTCTTGCTATTTGTAACCATATCATCCACATAAACCTCCACGTTTGTGCCCATATGCTCTTCAAATACATTATTTACCAACCTCTGATAAGTCGCTCAAACATTTTTGAGCCCAAAGGGCCTTATATTGTAGCAATAAGTTTAACGTTTGGTGATAAAATTTGTGTTTTCCGTAACTTCTAGTTTCATCTTAACCTGGTTGTACCCAAAGTAGAATCTAACAATTGATCAATTCTAGGCAAGGGAAAATGGTTTCTTGGGCAAGCTTTATATAATTCAGTGAAATCCACACACATCCTCCATTTATCATTCTTCTTTTTTATCGTTAAAACATTGGCCAACCAGGCTGGATACTTCACATCTTCAATAAATTGGAATTTTTGATGTTTCTCAATCTCTTCTTGAATATATTGATTCTGTTCGAGACTAAAAACCATGTGCCCCTTTTTCATCATCTTGTCTTGGCATATTTATTGATGTTGAGCTCGTGATAAAGGAAATTAGGATCGATCCCAAGCATATCCTCATGGCTCCGTGAAAATACATTTCTCCGTTGCTTCAGGAACATAATCAATTCTTGTTTAAGGACTAGATCTAGTGTTCAGTGGATCTGCGTAGTTCTCCCTAGTTTGTCATCGTCCAGGATAACGCTTTCAGTAACTTCCACAACCTATCCCTTGACAAATTTTGTCTCATCCTATGTATCTAAAGTTTCAACTTCTGATTAACTGTTAGGCTCAGTGGTATCCACTTGATACGTGGTAGTCTTTTTTTCAATTCAATTAAGTCCTCTTACTTGGTTGAGGAGAAATAACACTCTCTGTCCACCTTTTGGTTTCCTTTCAACGCCTACCCCAAAATGAGTTGGAAACTTCAAGCATTGATGGACTGTTAATGGTAGAGTTCAAACTTATTCAACACTACCTTATCGAGTATCATATTTTGGCAGATTGAATGTTTGTATCCCTCATAAAAAAGCATATTTTCTCGATACAGCTCATCAGCCAGTGTTGAACAACACTTTTAGCTTGACTGTCCCAAGACGGTAAACCTTTACACCAGTAAAGGCTATTAATAGCATGTGGTACAGTTCAACTTGATTGAGATTCAAGTCCGAACTCTTAAAGAAAGAGTAAAAAATAATATCTTTTGAGCTCCATTGTTAATCAAAACCCTAGAGATAACGTCATCTTTGATCCTGAATTTGATGGCCAACGGATCACCATGGGGATAAAGTACTCTAGAGATGTCGTGCTAAAATATGATTACCAGTTTGTCCTTGTTGACCTTCCCGGTCCAATCATCTTGGTTCAGATTGATTTCCTAAATATATGAACATGCCTGGGCATCATTCAAGTATGCCCTTCTCTCATCAGTTTGGTCACCACCTTCTACATCGCCACCTATAATTACATAAAAATCAAATGAACCAAAATTGATCATAACTACCTCACATTTTGGCATGCTTGGGATTCTGCGGAAGGTAGGGATCACATTCGTAATCATCTTCATGGTTTCTCTTTATGTCATCTCTAGCTTTGCATGGAAAATTTGACCTTCCTTTTTCTTCTTTGCTTTCTTATCGATCAATAAACTTATTATGTTTTTCGTCCCGAATAAGAGATTCTACCTTATTTTTCAATGTGATGCAGCTATCTTTTATATGGCCATGATCCTTATATTTCACAATATTTAGATTTGTCCACCTTATCTGGGGTTGCCTTTAACCCTCCAGGCCATCGAAAATCCTTATTTTGATTAATTTCCTCAAGGATAAGGTGAATGCTACTACTAAATGGCATATAGGTTCCATTTTTTTAGGTTGTCCTCCTATTTCATATTCTTTTCCTTTTTCTCTTTTTAGTCCTTCTTATCAGGCTTTGTAGTTGGACTCTACTTTGCGGCCATTGCTTCATCGGCGCACATTATCTTTCCTGCCTTTTCCATGAGTTCAATCATAGTTTTAGGAGGGTTTTTGGATAAAGTATAATACAATTTCCATAACACCCTACCCGATTTAATATTGGGTGATCAGTCCTTTATAAAATTTTAAAACAGAATGTTCGATTGGTTCATTCTTAGCATCATTGTCGAAAACATTAACTTTAACAATCACCTAATTTAAATTAAGCGGGTGTCAAAATACTTTTTCCTTTTTAAATTTTAATCAAAAATCATTTATTTAAAGTCTAAGAATTTAACATTAAATCATTCACCATTCAATAAAGATAAATAATAAATCTGAATCACGTACTAAAATAAATACGACTGGACTAAACATTCCAGTTCAAATTCTTAAACCAAATAACCATAGTAAATTAAATCCAACTAGAATGAATGGAAAGTAAACTAAATACAATCTCAAATAAAATTTTCTATGTAATGGGCAAACGATGCCCTAAATGAAGAGTGTAGATGAACTGAGAGCAAATATAGGAGCGTCTATAGAAAAAACCTACAACTTTCACATCAGTTGCAGCATGCCAAGCAAACCAAGTATCTAAATCTGGTGACCCTGTGGCTGAGCACCTGATATAATACATATATATATATGTAGCAAGAGAGAAAAGAGATGTAAGAGACGTGTCAGAGCCCGATGTGTAAAAAATATATTTTTGCAAGTATTTAAAAATGCCTTAAAGCAAGTATTATGTGCATGTTAGATTTGTGCTCTCACATGAAAATCTCACCTCTCTTCTATTGTGCACTCCTAACGCATCTTCTATTTAGTACTAGTAACTCTACCCAATATAACTAGTTCAAGTCACTTAATAATATATGCATCCAACAATAGGATTCCCGTATTACCCATATAATACCCCATAAGTTGAAGCCCTTATACTTTTGACTCATTTGAGTCTAGACTGTATAAGAGCTCATCTAGTTTGGAAATTGTGACAAAATAGAGTCTATCCTAGAAACCAAAGAGCTTCAGAGATTGGGTTGCTTCTTCTTCTATCTATCATGTAATGATCCTAAGACTATAGCCATCACTCACACACTTAGAATTTGATTCTTGCATATCATATTGCACCCCTATGTGTTTTAATGTTGTGAGTGTGTTTAAATCCCTCAATTTGATTTTTAATAATTTTTTGGGAATTTAAAACATATTTTAAACAAGGTTTTATTTAATTAAAATTTGATTTATAAAGTCTTGGGGTTATTATATAAATATGGATTGTTGTGTTTATTGGCCTAAAGTTACTCTGGGTAGAAACCGAAAGCGCTAGAGACTTTAGGGTTGGCTTTGTAATTATTTTGTGACGCGCGTTTACCTTCGTTCACAGGCCAACACCTGCTGTCTTCTGATTGGACCAAACTGTGTTTCTTTACTGAGACAAACCATCGCACGCTTACAGCCCTTGGATCTATCCTTATCGATGGCCTGCATGTCTTTTGAGTGGATCCCCGTGTAATCCCTTTAGCCAATCATAGCCTGTTTAATCCACCGCCTGTTGTGAGCCCTTGGATTGCAGTCAATGGTGCTTGACTCAATCTCAGCCATTGTTTTTGAACGAGGCTCTGGAATCTTCTCCTCTCCCTATTTAAAGACCCTTCATCTCAGCCTTCGAAAGCTTTTGCCATTTTGCAAAGTCTCAGAGAATAGAGAGAGAGAGAGAGAAGAGAGAGAAGAGAGAAGAGAGAAGTTAGAGAGAGAAACCAAACCCTAGTTAGAAACCCTAACTTCGTCCAAACACTTCTCAAGCCCAAACTACTTACCTCTCCAGAAAAACCACCAAAAAAAACCAAAAACACCATCCTTAGTGTTTTTTTTTGGTTTATGAGAGTTCTGGTTAAGAGATCTTGGGTTGCTGAAATCCTTGTGTTCATAAATCTTATTTCCAACTTAGACATAGACTCAGATCTTGTTTCTTTTTCAATAGAAATCATAGATCTGAAGTTTTTCATGTCACAGAACACTTAGCTGCATTTTTTTCTCATCTTGAGAATTTCGTTGTTGATTATTTTCTGTTAAAACATTTTTCTTCTTCAAAGATCAACAATAGATGTTTTTCTATTTCTGTTTTTACAAAACCTAACCTGACCTAGTGGGATTCGCACTTGGAGGGTTCTCAATCCACATAATATTTTCAAAAGTGATTGAGAAAGGTCTTGACCGATTTCTTAAGCAAGATCTCCGTGGAATCTGGGTTATTTTGAAAGGTCGAAAAGGTTCTTGGTTTTGTAAGAAAGAAAAATAACAAATACACTGCATATAGACTTTATATGTGATTTGTTAGGATCGTCTGTAACTAATAAGTGTGTGTGTGTGCATGCATGTGTTTTAGAACACCATTCACAAACATTGTCACACTACAAACACTCAAAGTGTTGGCTATAAGATTTGGTGAACATAAGTCGACGTAAAGTGCTGGAACAAAGAAGAGTTGACAAACTGAGACAACTACATCAACAAACAAGATCTGCAGAAAAGTTAAGGACGCCAGAGGGTACAATCCTGAACTTGTATAGATTTGTTTTTGTGTGCATGTTAGTTAAATAGGTTGTAACTCATATATTTGTTTTAGTGATTGTTTTTGTTTTACTCCGTAGAGGGAGTCGTGGATGTTTCCTCAAGGTTGAGGTTTTACCACGTTAAAAATCCTGAGTATCAATATTTCTACATCTTCTCATCCCTTTCTGTTTGTGTGCTGAGTTTAAAACATTTTAAACTGTTTACTAAAACTTGTTATCAAATCTTGTCCATATCTCGTACATAATTTTGTTAACACATCTTGTGTTCAAAATAGTTTTGATTTAAGTAAAGAGTTTCTTCAACAAACTTTCGGAGTTGCTTAAATAGTTTATTTTCATAAACGGCTTTGGCAACGTTATTTTCAATTGGTATCAGAGCTTTTGGTGAACTTTTTTCAAAAAGATCCTGAGTTTCTGAAACTGTTTTCTCAAAATCATTATGGACGAGAAAAACGAAAGATATGGTAACTTGACCAGACCTCCAGTCTTTGATGGAACCAATTTTTCTTACTGGAAAGTAAGAATGATTGCTTTTATTCAAGGCACTCTGGGAGATGATGTCTGGGATATCATTGAAAACGGATACTTTTATCCAACTAAACCAGCCACTGATGGAAGCAATGAAAGGATTAAGAAAATATTGAGTGAGTTTACTCAAGAAGAGAAACAGGTTTCTCGAAATAATAACAAAGGCAAGAACGCTATATTTATGTCTATTAACGAACATGAGTTCAAGAGAATCTCATCTTGTACCACTTCCAAGGAAGCATGGGATACCTTGATTACTGCACATGAAGGAGACTCTAGGGTAAAAGCTGCTAAGACTCAGATGTTAATCCAACAGTACAGTACCTTAATCATGTCTGAATCTGAGTCTTTCGATGATTTCTATATGAACCTTACTGATATTGTCACTAGACTTCATGCCAATGGTATAACTTATGATAGACAAGAAATTGTGTCTAAAATTCTGAGATCATTACCACAGAAATTTGACAATAAAAGATATGCTATTGAGGAGATGTGTGATACAAATCTTACTCCTGAATTACTCAGTAGCAAATTAAGAACTGTGGAAATGGAATTAGAGTTTAAGAAACAATTGACCCACACTAATAGGAAACATACCAATTCCAATCTTAGCTTTACCTCTAAGATGATTAAACCTGAGTTAAACACCTCTAGTAATGATTCTGATGAGGACTGTGACTTAGAAAGTCTAGATAATCAGATTGCCCTAATGACAAAACAATTTAAGAAAATTGTTAAATTTAGAAACAGTGTTGCAAATAGACAGGGCAAGTCTAATTATACCACTCCTTCAAATCACAAACCTCATGACAAACAGAACAAGGACAACACAAGACCTCACAGAGACCTCAAGAAGACTGAATGCTATAGATGTGGTAAACTAGGACACATAGCTCAAGACTGTAGAGTTAATTTAAATGCCCAAAACAAACACTCTAGAGCCAATATCTGCAAAACCTGGGATGACTCAAGTGATTCTGAAAATGAGGAACTTGAGACATCTGATGGTTTTGATCCTTGTTTAGCCTTCTTTGCCAAAATCATATACAATGATGATATGCCTATGCTTGATAGTGAGGATGAGTTTAGTAATTCTAGTTCTGTTGCTTTGAATCATACTTTAACTGGTTTAGATGCTTTACTTACTGAGAACATTAATACCTCTTCCTCGGGGTGTGTGAGTCAAAGGGAAATCGATACTGCTGATGTCAATGGGTGCGTGAGTTTAAGAAATGAAACCTTAGGGGTCACTTCACACACCTCACTTAGTGACTCAGATAATGATGATCTCCCAGACATCCACACTCTATATACTAAAACTCTAAAGAAAAGCACTAGACTAGAAAAGATTGTTAAAAATCTTACCAAAAAGTTAGAAGATCTAAGCCTAATGGTAAAACTGAATGCTGAAGAGTATACTACACAATGCATGTCTCATGACAGTGAAGTTAAAGTGTTTGATGAAAAACTGAAAACTTTGACTGAAGCTAATGAAATTCTGGAGAAAAAATACAAAGGGACATTATTAGAATTGGAACAAACAAAAGAAAAGACAGCAACTGTTTTCAAAAAATTTACCAAATTTGAAAATAATTCTAAATGTTTTGAGGAATTCGTTGCTGAATCTAAAACCAATTCTGATGATAGAACTGGAATAGGGTTTTGCCCCAATTTGAAGACACAAACTAAACATGTTGAACCTATCAAGTTTGTGTCAGGAGGCAAAAGACCTATTGAAACATGTCCAGACTTTCATTCTCTAAAAACTAAGTTTGACCATCAAAACACTAACACTGAAGATGCAAGTTGCTCTAAGCTTGAAAGTTTATCAAAGGGAAAATATGTCTGCCCCCCTATTAGGAAAAGTGAACCTGCTTTCAAATCTGTGCTACCTAGGAATAAAATTCAGCCTCAAAATTTCTCAAAACCTTTGTTTAGAGACTTTCCTAAGGAAAACCCTATTCTGAGCAATCTTTATTGCTCCTATTGTGATATATATGGTCACTCTTTCGATAATTGCTATGCTAGGAGACTGATTAAACCTATCTACAACACTCCTATGTATCATAACTTTAACTATTCTAGGAGGAGTCGTAACAATTATGTCCTTCCCAGGCCACCAGACAAAAACTCTAACTATAGGAATAGAAGGACTAAACCTAAAAGGACATTTACTAGAAGAATTACCAGAACCTTTTCTAAATCAAATGCTCAAGAATTCAAATTTATTCAAAATCATGCGCAAAATGTTTTTCAACAAAAATCTAATGCTCGCAAATTTTATCAAATAAGAGCAAACAAGCGCAAACTAAAAACAAGGGCAATTTGGGTTAGAAAAGATGATCTAGCACCCCAGATGAAATGTAACATTGTTGTTTCTGCTCTAAAAGCTGAACTTACATCTTCTGGTTGGTACTTGGATTCTGGATGTTCCAAGCATATGACAGGTGATGATACAAAACTTTTAAATAAAACCCATTTTGATGGTGGAAAAGTTGTTTTTGGTGATGGTATATCATCCCAGATCATAGGCAAAGGAACCCTTAAAGAAAAAGGACTTCCTCTTCTTGAAAATGTTCTCTTAGTTAAAGGTCTTAAGGCTAATTTACTTAGCATTTCACAATTCTGTGACTCAAACTACACTGTTACCTTTTCAAAGAACAATTGCAAGATTTTAAATGAAAATGGAGATTGCTTAATTACAGGATTCAGGACCCCTGACAATTGTTATACTGTCATGTCTAGTTCTGAAATCTGTAGTGTTGCCAGAATGGATGACAACGAGATATGGCATAACAGAATGGGTCACATTAATTACGAAAATTTGAGTAAATTGTCTTCTCAGCAGATAGTTAGAGGAATACCAAAAATTAAACCTATTCATAACATTGTCTGTGGTCCCTGTCAAGAAGGAAAAATTGTTAAAGCACCTCATAAAAGGGTTAAAGATATCCTTACCTCTAATCCCTTAGAACTCATCCATATGGACCTAATGGGTCCTTCTCAAACTGTTAGTCTTTGTGGACACAGTTATATTCTTGTTATGGTTGATGACTTCACCAGATTCACTTGGGTAGCTTTCTTAAAACAAAAATCCGATACCTTTCAAACCTTTTTAAAGATTCTCTTACGGATTGAGAATGAAAAAGACACTCAAGTGAATAGAATCCGAAGTGATAGAGGTGGTGAATTCAAAGACACTGGTATTGTAGAATATTGTGACTATAATGGTTACAAACATGAGTTCAGTGCTCCTAAGACCCCTCAACAAAATGGAATAGCTGAGAGAAAGAATCGAACTCTTCAAGAGATGGCACGTGTCATGCTCCATGCTAAGAAATTACCTAAGTATTTTTGGGTAGAATCTATTCGTACAGCCTGCCATCTTATTAATAGGGTCTATCTTAGAAAGAATTCGAAACAAACCTCTTATGAACTTTGGTACAATAAAAAGCCTAATCTTAAGTACCTTAGAACCTTTGGTAGTACCTGCTATGTTTGCAAAGATAGGGAACACTTATCTAAATTTGAGAGTAGAGGAGATAAAGCCATATTCTTAGGTTATTCACCTAACAGTAGAGCTTATCGAGTGTATAATCTTCGCACTAAAACCTTAATGGAATCCATAAATGTAATTGTTAGTGACACTACTGTAGAAAGCAAGACTAGTGAATTAACTATAGAAGAAGAATCGTCAAATATTTTAGAAAATGACTCTTCTGAAATAGATAATTCATTACCTATTGAGTCACCTGAAGTACCTAACTGGGTTTCTAAAGATCATCCCATAAACAACATAGTTGGTAACCCTGGTGAACCAGTACGTACAAGATCCCAACTTAGAAATTATGCTCTCTATGCTTGCTTTGTTTCTCTTTTGGAACCAAAGAATGTAAATGAGGCATTGAATGACTCTCACTGGATTTCTGCTATGCAGGATGAACTTTTACAATTTGTCATTCATGATGTTTGGTTTCTTGTTCCACGTCCTGATCACAAAAAGGTTATTGGTACTCGTTGGATTTTCAAAAATAAAACTGATGAAAATGGGATGATAATTAGAAATAAAGCTAGACTAGTTGCTCAAGGTTACTCCCAAATAGAAGGACTTGATTTTAATGAGACGTTTGCTCCCGTTACTCGTTTAGAATCAGTTCGTCTGCTTCTTGCTATAGCTTGTCACATGCATTTTACATTATATCAAATGGATGTTAAATCTGCGTTCCTTAATGGAATACTTGCCGAGGAAACCTATGTAGAACAACCTAAAGGGTTCATTGACCCTAATTATCCTAATCATGTATTTCGGTTGAAAAAGGCTCTATATGGTCCTAAGCAAGCTCCTAGAGCCTGGTATGAGCGACTGTCCAGTTTTCTGCTGGACAAAGGTTTCAAAAGAGGTGGAAATGACCAAACCTTATTTGTCAAACAGTTTGGCAAACACATTACTATCGCTCAAGTCTATGTAGACGATATCATATTTGGATCCACTTCTACCTCAGAAGTAAAATCTTTTGCTGAAATTATGAGTAAGGAATTTCAGATGTCCCTTATGGGGGAGTTACAGTTCTTCCTAGGTCTCCAAGTCAAACAACAACCAGATGGTTTGTTTCTTTCGCAGACTAAGTACGCATTAGAGATAGTTAAGAAATTTGGCCTCGAGAGTGCTAAGAGTGCTAAAACGCCTATGAGTACTACAGAGAAATTATCTAAAGATGAAAATGGAAAATCTGTAGACTCTACCTTATATCGTAGTATGATTGGCACATTACTCTATCTGACTGCCTCGCGTCCTGATATCATGTATGCTGTTTGTGTTTGTGCGCGTTATCAAAACAACCCCAAGGAGAGCCATTTAAACGCTGTAAAACGCATAATTAAATATGTTAAAGGCACTCTAAATTTAGGAATTTGGTACACGAATGACACACCTAGCACTATTATTGGGTACACTGATGCTGATTGGGCTGGGTGTACTGATGATAGTAAAAGCACTTCAGGCGCATGTTGTTATATTGGTAATAACTTGGTAGGATGGAGTAGTAAAAAACAGAACTGCACATCTCTCTCGACTGCTGAATCTGAATACATAGCCGCCGGTAGCTGTTGTGCCCAATTGTTATGGCTTAAACAAATGCTAAGTGATTATGGTATTCTAGAACCCACACTTCATCTCTATTGTGATAATCAAAGTGCGATTAACATTTCTAAGAACCCAGTTCAACACTCGCGAACTAAGCACATTAAAATAAGACATCATTTTATTCGTGAATTAGTTGAAACCAAGGAATTAGAAATCAATTATCTTTCTACTGATCTACAACTTGCAGATTTATTTACCAAACCTCTTGATTATAGTAGATTCATTTCTTTACGTAAATCTATTGGTATGATTTGTGCTGAGTAAATACGTGTTATGTTTGCCAAGTTTCTTCCCTTTGTCCATTTGAGACAAAATGGGGGAGAAATTTGAGTCTACTGCATATACTAAAAAGCTTGATCTTAGTAATTTTTTGCAGGTATTCTTCTTGTACAGTCATTCTTCATTGTAATAATAGGATGTTAAACTGTATATAGTTGAGTTATGTAATTTTTGCTTTCTAGGATTTGGGTAGATAGAACCTTTATAGGAATAAGTTTTTTTTGTTGTCGCCCTACGAGTTGAGATGACTCAAAGGAGATTTTGTCTCATATTTCCAAAGGGGGAGATTGAAGCCCTTATACTTTTGACTCATTTGAGTCTAGACTGTATAAGAGCTCATCTAGTTTGGAAATTGTGACAAAATAGAGTCTATCCTAGAAACCAAAGAGCTTCAGAGATTGGGTTGCTTCTTCTTCTATCTATCATGTAATGATCCTAAGACTATAGCCATCACTCACACACTTAGAATTTGATTCTTGCATATCATATTGCACCCCTATGTGTTTTAATGTTGTGAGTGTGTTTAAATCCCTCAATTTGATTTTTAATAATTTTTTGGGAATTTAAAACATATTTTAAACAAGGTTTTATTTAATTAAAATTTGATTTATAAAGTCTTGGGGTTATTATATAAATATGGATTGTTGTGTTTATTGGCCTAAAGTTACTCTGGGTAGAAACCGAAAGCGCTAGAGACTTTAGGGTTGGCTTTGTAATTATTTTGTGACGCGCGTTTACCTTCGTTCACAGGCCAACACCTGCTGTCTTCTGATTGGACCAAACTGTGTTTCTTTACTGAGACAAACCATCGCACGCTTACAGCCCTTGGATCTATCCTTATCGATGGCCTGCATGTCTTTTGAGTGGATCCCCGTGTAATCCCTTTAGCCAATCATAGCCTGTTTAATCCACCGCCTGTTGTGAGCCCTTGGATTGCAGTCAATGGTGCTTGACTCAATCTCAGCCATTGTTTTTGAACGAGGCTCTGGAATCTTCTCCTCTCCCTATTTAAAGACCCTTCATCTCAGCCTTCGAAAGCTTTTGCCATTTTGCAAAGTCTCAGAGAATAGAGAGAGAGAGAGAGAAGAGAGAGAAGAGAGAAGAGAGAAGTTAGAGAGAGAAACCAAACCCTAGTTAGAAACCCTAACTTCGTCCAAACACTTCTCAAGCCCAAACTACTTACCTCTCCAGAAAAACCACCAAAAAAAACCAAAAACACCATCCTTAGTGTTTTTTTTTGGTTTATGAGAGTTCTGGTTAAGAGATCTTGGGTTGCTGAAATCCTTGTGTTCATAAATCTTATTTCCAACTTAGACATAGACTCAGATCTTGTTTCTTTTTCAATAGAAATCATAGATCTGAAGTTTTTCATGTCACAGAACACTTAGCTGCATTTTTTTCTCATCTTGAGAATTTCGTTGTTGATTATTTTCTGTTAAAACATTTTTCTTCTTCAAAGATCAACAATAGATGTTTTTCTATTTCTGTTTTTACAAAACCTAACCTGACCTAGTGGGATTCGCACTTGGAGGGTTCTCAATCCACATAATATTTTCAAAAGTGATTGAGAAAGGTCTTGACCGATTTCTTAAGCAAGATCTCCGTGGAATCTGGGTTATTTTGAAAGGTCGAAAAGGTTCTTGGTTTTGTAAGAAAGAAAAATAACAAATACACTGCATATAGACTTTATATGTGATTTGTTAGGATCGTCTGTAACTAATAAGTGTGTGTGTGTGCATGCATGTGTTTTAGAACACCATTCACAAACATTGTCACACTACAAACACTCAAAGTGTTGGCTATAAGATTTGGTGAACATAAGTCGACGTAAAGTGCTGGAACAAAGAAGAGTTGACAAACTGAGACAACTACATCAACAAACAAGATCTGCAGAAAAGTTAAGGACGCCAGAGGGTACAATCCTGAACTTGTATAGATTTGTTTTTGTGTGCATGTTAGTTAAATAGGTTGTAACTCATATATTTGTTTTAGTGATTGTTTTTGTTTTACTCCGTAGAGGGAGTCGTGGATGTTTCCTCAAGGTTGAGGTTTTACCACGTTAAAAATCCTGAGTATCAATATTTCTACATCTTCTCATCCCTTTCTGTTTGTGTGCTGAGTTTAAAACATTTTAAACTGTTTACTAAAACTTGTTATCAAATCTTGTCCATATCTCGTACATAATTTTGTTAACACATCTTGTGTTCAAAATAGTTTTGATTTAAGTAAAGAGTTTCTTCAACAAACTTTCGGAGTTGCTTAAATAGTTTATTTTCATAAACGGCTTTGGCAACGTTATTTTCATAAGTAGTCTATCACATGTTACTACCTATCACTTTCACTATTTGAATATTTAAGACTTTATCTCAATAAGATTAATTCATTTTTCCTCATTGCCATAACTACTAGTTTCTCTCAATAGAATTTCTTATTAATAAAATAATCATGTACCCCCGAGTTATCACCCACTATTACACTTAATACAATATCCTTTTACCCCCGGGTCATCACCCATTACTGCACTTAATAATAACTTTACACCCCGGGCTATCACCCTTTAGTGTATAAAACAACATAACCTTGCACCCCCGGGTTATCACCCATTAGTGCACTTAACAAAAATATTTAATAATAGGCATACACAGATCCTATTAAAGTTTATAGGTATTCTCCCAACCTATTTGCATACTTACTATACATATTTTATTCTCATTGTTACGTATTGTACAATATCATTAGATTACCATAACTCTCACGTAATTTTCAAGGTAAATTTTCTTTTCGGAATAATTAAACTATAACTCTCACACACTTTCTCGTAAACCTTTCTCGTTTCAAATTTGTTAACTAGCAGTTTCTCTCTCTTAAATAAACTTAAAATTCCAAAACTAGACCCTAAGAAAAGACCCAGAAATTTATATCGTCGCTCAAACCAGATGGCAACGTCATTTGAACAACTTCCACGTGTCGCTCGAGCAACTTTGGCGAGATGCATATCCCGCTTGAACGACCCTTCGTACGAGACGTACTGTTTCGTCTTCTACCCCAGAATTTTGAATTTTTCCACCATTAATACCTCTAAAACCTCTATTGTTCATTCTCAAATGCCCAAACAGCAAACCCAATTAATGTTCTAACATATTTAGATGATTTCAAACAACCCAGACTCATTAAATCTTAACAATACATCAATTAAATACTAAATCCCCAAATTAAACAATTAAAACCCTAGTTCTTCCAATTTCAATTCAAGAACTACTATAACCCAAATTTATTCGTGGAAATTGTCATAAATTCGTGGATGACATCCTATTTACATGAAGGAATTTAATCTCTTATAATATTAGACCCAATAGGAATCAAATCATCAAGTTTTCATCAAAATTAAATCTCATAAATAATGGATTATCACCTACTCTAATCATGAACATAATTATTATGAAATCACGCAAGTAATAAACACTTGCATCGAATCAACCGCCTTATTTCTTGATGTTGTTGGTATGGATATGTTCCTCTCGTTCCGACAGACACGATGGTGGTGGTGGCTGTGCGAGGTTGTGCTAATTGGGCCTTCCTTCTTGGAATTTGTTCTCCCTTAGACACTCTGTGGTCGTTCCTTACTTTTGTTTATTCTAACCCTAAATGGACCTCTCGTGGCTGATACAATAACTCAAAATTTTCATCCATTTAATTTCTCCAAAAATCAAAAATTACAAAATTACCCATGTGGGGTGCCGGTTTGGCTTAAAATCTTCCGGAGTCTAAATAAATTACCCGGGTAGTGTTTTCTAACTATTTCGACCCTCCAGGACTCAACAATGCACTCAAAATTACGATATGAGTTGCTTAAAAATAATTTAATTTTATATTCTATTCAATTAGTCCCGACATGACTCACACTCGTGTCTCGACTTAAAATACCAAACTGTTGTATATTTCACTCTCGATAATTTATCAGATTTAGGAATTCCATATTACTTATTCACTCGATAATATTCAATAATTCTCATTAATAGGTATTAAACCTTATCATACTAGTTAATATTTATTTTTAAATTCGGATTAATTTACCAATTAATTCTCTCATATTAATTTAATTAATCCCCCAATAATATCTAATCACATAATTATTTAGGTTCTCTGAAAATACGGGGTGTTACATACTTCCCCCTTAAAAATGAGATGTCATCCAGAAATTCAAAAAGTATGGCATACCTGGTACAAATAAATCAAGATTTTTCTCATGCATATCCGACTCTCGCTCCCAAGTGGACTCCTCCATATTGTGATGTTGCTAATGAACGCACACAAGTGGAACTACCTTTGACCTCGGTCTCCTCTCACTGTGATTTAGGATAGCTACTGGCCTCTCCTCATAAGAACTGTCAAGCTATAAATTGATCTCCTCTATCACGATGTGAGGGTGGGCCAACTCATCCCGAAGATACCACCTCAATGATGATATGTGAAACACTTCATGAATACGGTGTAAGTGTTCCGGCAACCCAAGTTTGCAAGCCACTGGTCTGATCCTCTCGGTAATAGGAAATGGTCCTACGTATGTTGGATCCAATTTCACCTTCTTCACGAACCTCATCAATCCCTTTATAGGAGAAACTCTCAGTAAAACTTGGTCCCCTACTGTGAACTCTCTAAAGGACCTCTTAAAGTCGGCATAGCTTTTCTGTCTGTCCTGGGCTACCCGTATGCGACTTCGAATCATCTTGATCCTGCTTGATGTATCCTGAATTACCTATGGCCCAAGTAACTTATTGTCTCCCACCTCTAGCCAACAGGATGGAGAACGATAAGGTCTCCTATATAATGCATCGAATCGGGCAATGACAATCGTGAACTGATAGGAGTTGTTGTAAGTAAACTCCACCAGTGGAAAGTACTATTCCTAACCTCCCCCAAACTCAAGGATACACATACGCAACATGTCCTCAAGCATCTGATTAGTACGCTCGATCTGTCCATCAGTCTGCGGGTGATACGTCGTACTCATCCGTAACTCGGTACCGATAGTCTCCTGAAAAATCTCCCAAAAATGAGACACAAAGGTCTTATCTCTATCTGACAGGATATCAAGAGGCACACCATGAAGTCTTACTATTTCTGCAATAAATATCTGAGCATACTGTCCCACAGTATAGTCTGTCCTGAGTGGCAGGAAATGGGGTACCTCTATCAATCAGTCCACAATAACCCATATAGAATTGTGCCCCCTCTGCAAATTAGGTAACCCGATAATAAAATCCATGGAAATGCCCTCGCATTTCCACGTAGGGATCTCTAATGACTGAAGTAAACTTGGTGGTCTTTGATGGTCAACTTTTACTAGAGGACAAGTGGTACACTTGGATACGAACTCTGTGATATCCCTTTTCATCCCGCTCCACCAGTACAGCTGCCTCATATTATGGTACATCTTAACCCCTTCGGGGTGTACCTCAAATCTGGACCCATGCGACTCCATCATCACTGCATGTCGAAGGTCCTCCCCCTCTCGGACTACGAGTCTCCTGTTGAAATGCAAGCCTCCCTCGAAACTTATTGAATAATACTCGGCCCCACTGGCTAAGAGCTGCCTAATCCTCTCCTGGAAAAAAGGGTCTACCACCTATGCCTAGACCACCCTCATCACTATCTGTGGTGTGACTGTCATAACTGACATAAATGATCTGGCCATAACATCCTGGTGCCCTATATCCTTCCATTTTTCCTTCCACACCTTGGCTATGTCATCTGCTGGCCTATGGCTCACCGCATCTATAACTACGTTATCCTTTTGCGGTTGATAGTCTATCTCAAACTGATAATCTTTTACAAACTCTAGCCACCTGCATTGATGCATATTCAGCTCCTTCTGCGTGAACAAGTATTGTACTGTCTTGTGGTCTGTAAATAGGCGAAAATGTTCACCCAAAAGGTAATGTCTCCAAATCCTTAGCGCAAACACGACTGCTGCCAACTCTAAGTCATGTGTGGGGTAGTTCTTCTCATGAGGCTTAATCTTCCGGGACTCATAAGCTATAGCATGATCCTCGTGTTGAAGCACACCCCCAAATCCTAGTAAGGAAGCATCACTGTAGACTAGGTACTCCACTCCCGACCTGGGCAGTGCTAACACTGGTGCTGAAGTCATCTTGTTCTTCAGATATTCAAAAGCCAATTAACAGGCATCATTACAGATAAATGGCACTCCTTTGTTTGTCAAATAAGTCAATGGACCCTCTATCTTCGAGAATCCCCGAATGAACCTCCTGTAGTATCCTGCTTGGCCCAAGATACTACGTATCTCCGTTGGCATCGTGGGTTGTCCCCATTCCCTCACCGCTGACACTTTACTCGTATCTACGAATATCCCTCTATCCGAAATAATGTGGTCTAAAAATTTATCTTCTTTGAGCCAAAATCCACATTTCTCAAATTTTTCATACAACTCGTGCTGACCCAGTGTCAGCAAGACCTGCCTCAAATGTTCGGCATGCTCCTCCTTTGTCTGAGAGTAAATCAGGATGTCATCTATGAAGACAATGACAAACTGATCCAGGAACTCTCTGAACACCCTGTTCATCAAGTCCATAAACACATTTGGGGGGTTGGTTAGCCCAAAGGCATAATCCTAAACTCGTAGGAACCATACCTCGTATAGAAGGCAGTCTTCGACACATCCTGCTCCCTGATCCGTAACTGATGGTATCCCGACCTCAAGTCAATCTTCGAGAATAAAGAAGCTCCTCTCAACTGGTCGAATAATTCATCGATTCGGGGCAAAAGATATTTATTCCGTATCGTGACCTTATTCTACTCATGGTAATCGACAAACAACTGTAACGATCCATCTCTATTTTTAACAAACACTACTGGGGCACCCCAAGGTTAAGTACTCTTACGAATAAATCCATGTCCCAACAGCTGTTATATCTGATCCCGTAACTCCCTCATCTCTGCTAGATCCATATAGTATGGTGTGTTGGCTATCGGCCGAGTGCCTGGCATCAAATCTATAACAAAGTCTATCTCTCCGCTAGGTGGTAATCCCAGAATATCCTGGAACACATCAGCGAACTCCCGAACCACCGGTATCGAATCAATAGGTATCACCACATCCTTAGAGGTCTATTACTCTAAATAATTGAAATGCGTGGAAGATCCTCCCTCAGAACGAGGCATCACCAACAGGAAAATCTCCTGAACAGGTATAAAAAAAATAATACTCATACTAAAACAATCGATCATGGACCTATATGCAACTAACCAATCCATACCGACAATCACATCATACTCGGATATTTCTAATACAAGCATGTAGGCATGTAAAGTAAGTCTCTCAATCTCTATACCCACCCCTCGACATATATGGAAAATCGGTGAGCCACTACCCAAGGGAAAATCTACACATGTAACAATACTCTATGTTGTATCTAATAACCCCATAGTACGTGCGAACCTCGTGGAAATAAAATAAAGTGTGTCCCCCATATCAAATAAACTACGCCCCATAGTCCCCTGAATAGAAAACATACCCTCAATCGTGGGTGGAGCCTGTGGGACCGCGGCCTGATGGAGGTTATAGACCCATCCATACTGAAGTTTCCCCTGCTGCACCGGAGCTGGGGGCAAGGCTGGAACTGGCACTGGAGCTGGTAAGGCAGTGAGAGAGATGGGTCTCTAGGGATCGTGGTGAGCACCCTGTAGCCGAGGGACCCTGCCCCTGTCGGGGAAATCCTAGTTCTTAAGTATAACTTTTGCTGGTGAAATTTCCTCCCCTCTGTCCCTGTTAACCTTGGCATTGCTGGCCGTTACCACCCCTACCTTGGCCTTGATGGACCTGTTGTCCTCCCTGTTGTTGGCCCTGTTGGTGACCATACTGCTAGCCCTGGTGGCCCTATCGGAAGCCCCCGTGACCATGCCTAAAACCTCCTGAATGAAACCTCTTAGCAGAATCCCTCTGCTGGGAACCCTATCTCTGACTCTGATCAGCTGGTGCCCCATTGACATTACCTCCCCTAGACATGCCCAACTGGCTGGGCTCTACTCCCCTCTTTTTTCCTTTAGCATGGAAGCGGTTGTCTTGACAATGTAACAATACTGCATTTAGGACATCTGTGTAGAAATTTAGGGAAAGGTTACCATGAAGATTTTGTCGGATCCTCCAAGTCAAACCATCAATGAAGATCTGGATTCATTTCTCCTCAGTAGGCACCTCCGCTGGTACCATATTAGTTAATCTCATGAACTCCTCCTTGTATTTCGCAACTGTCTTCCCTTCCTGGGTGAGGTATAAAAGTTTTCGCCTCATCTCAGTCTTGACGACAGAAGGAAAGTACTTACGATCGAATGACACCCAGAAATCGGCAATCGACATCAAATCTCGCTCCTATGAAGTAGTAGTGGACTCCCACCACTGTAAGACTGCCTATGTCATCTTAAAGGTAGATATAACTTGCCTCTGTACCTCAGTGCACTCATACATATGAAGGTGTCTCTGTATATCCTTCTTCCAATGACTCGCCAACACTACGTCAGAACTGCCTGAGAATTCTGGAGGATGCGCCTTCTGAAAGGCATCACTAACTCTCTCCCATATAGTATGGAAAATAGGAATAGGTGATAGAGCCACTACTGGTGTCTGTGGTGGTGTCTGTTGTACCACAGCTAGTGTTGCATTTATTGCCTGTGCGACGATGGCAGTAACTTCTGTAGCATTCATCATGCCCTGAGTTGGAGCTGGCTGTGGCTCTAGATGGGCATTCCTGTCCGTTGGTGTACGTCGAGGAGGCATCTGAGACGAGAAAGAAGTTTATTAGTCCACAGTTATCATTAAATATCAAATAGCTAAAGATGTGATCGCATAAACAAGAATACAACAGTCCTAAAGATAAGGCTCTATATCAAAGGACGCTAAGATGAAAGCACAGTAAGGCGTACAGATCCTAAAGGAATCTAGAACGTGATGCTCTAATAACACCTGTAACACCCTGAACAATTTAATATTGGGTGATCAGTCCTTTATAAAATTTTAAAACAAAATGTTCTGTTGGTTCATTCTTAGCATCACTGTCAAAAACATTAACTTTAACAATCACCTAATTTAAATTAAGTTGGTGCCAAAATACTTTTTCCTTTTTAAATTGTAATCAAAAATATTTTATTTAAAGTCTAAGAATTTAAATATAAATCATTCACCATTCAACAAAGATAAATAATAAATGTGAATCATGTACTGAAATAAATACGGCTGAATTAAACATTCCAGTTCAAATTCTTAAACCAAATAACCAAAGTAAACTAAATTCAACTAGATTGAATGGAAAGTAAACTAAATACAATCTCTGATAAAATTGTCTAACGAATGGGCAACACATGCCCTAAATGAAGAGTCTAGATAAACTGAGAGCGAATATAGGAGCATCTATAAAAAAAAACCTACAACTTCCACATCAGCTGTAGCACGCCAAGCAAACCAAGTATCTAAATCTGGTGACCCTGTGGCTGAGCACCTGATATAATACATATATATATGTAGCAAGAGAGAAAAGAGATGCAAGAGATATGTCAGAGCCCGATGTGTAAAAAATATATTTTTGCAAGTATTTAAAAATGCCTTAAAGCAAGTATTATGTGCATGTTAGATTTTTGCTCTCACATGAAAATCTCACCTCTCTTCTATTGTGCACTCCTAACGCATCTTCTATTTAGTACTAGTAACTCTACCCAAGCTAACTAGTTCAAGTCACTTAACAATATCTGCATCCAACAATAGGATTCCCGTATTGCCCATACAATACCCCATAAGTAGTCTATCACATGTTACTACCTATCACTTTCACTATTTGAATATTTAAGACTTTATCTAATTAAGATTAATTCATTTTTCCTCATTGCCATAACTACTAGTTTCTCTTCGTATAATTTCTCATAATTATACATAAATATATATATCCATATCATCCCTATATATATCTATATTAGTCCTGCACCCCCGGTTGAAACCCCATTAGTGTTATTAATAAAACAATATTGTACCCCCGGGTTATCACCCATTAGTACACTTAATACAATACCCTTGCACCCCCGAGTCATATCCCATTAGTGTACTTAATAATAACTTTACACCCCCAGGTTATCACCGTTTAGTGTATAAAACAACATAACATTGCGCCCCCGGGTTATCACCCATTAGTAGACTTAACAAAAATATTAAATAATAAGTATACACACATCCTATTAAAGTTTATAGGTATTCTCAATCTATTTGCATGCTTACTATACGTATTTTATTCTCATTGTTACGTATTGTACAATATCATTAGATTACCATAACTGTCACGTAATTTCCATGGTAAATTTTCTTTCCGGAATCATAAGAGTATAAGTCTCACAAACGTTCTCTTAAACCTGTGTCGTTTCAAATTTGTTAACTCGAAGTTTCTCTCTCTCTAATAAACTTAAAATTCCAAAACTAGACCCAAAGAAAATACCCAAAAATTTACCTCGTCGGTTGAACCAGATGGCAACGTCGTTTAAACAGCTGCTACGTGTCGCTCGAGATGAATATCTCATTTGAACGACCCTTCACGTGACTTTGCGCAAGACGTACTATTCCGTCTTCTTCCCCAGAATTTTGCATTTCTCCACTATTAATACCTCTAAACCCTCTATTGTTCATTCCCAAACTCCCAAACAACAAACCTAATTAGTGTTCTAACATATTTAGATGAATTCCGTGTCATCTTCATGATCGCTTTTCCTGTTATCCTCTGCTCGACGAGGAGATCTAGACCTCTCTCTTATTCGGTCGTCATTTCTTCTTTCATTTCTATGATCAACGTACTTTTCTAGTTTTCCTCGTCTGATGAGTGTTTAGATCTCGTTCTGAAGAGCTATGCAATTTTTAGTCATATGGCCATGATCTTTGTGAAACTCGCAATATTTTTCCTTATTTCTCCTGTCAGGGTCTGCCTTCATTTTCTTTGGCCAGTTTAACTCCTTGTTATTCTTAATTTCATCCAGAACATGGTTGATACCCATCTTCAAAGGAGTATAATTATCAAATTTTTTCAACACCTCCCATGCCGACTTATTTTTGGATTGTTTGTCACCACCATTGTTCTTATGCTCTTTCTTCTTGTCTTTATCAACCTCCACCTTGGTTTCTTTATCCATATTCTTCTTCGCAGCCATAGCCTCCTCGGCATTCATGATTTTGGTCACTTTTGCCATCAATTCTAACATGGTTATGGGTGGATCTTTAGCCAAAGTGTAATACAACTTGTTGGGCAACAACCCACTCATCAAGGCGGTGATCGCTGTCTTTTCTTCGTAGTTTATAACTTCGAGCTTCTCGTTATTAAAACGAGTTATATAATCTCTAGTACTCTCTCCAGCTTTTTGTCTAACACTTAACAAATGTGCTACTCGTTTGACTGGCTTTTCCCCAAAACAGAAATTTCCAATGAATAACTCGGTTAGTTGAAAGAAAATTGAGATTTTACCCGGAGGAAGATTGTTGTACCATATCTGAGCAGATCCGGTAAGAGTTCCTGAGAATGCTCTGCATCTCATCTCGTCGGGGATAACATAGATGTCGGCTGCAACTTGATATTGCTCTATATGAAGAATAGGATATGTTTTTCCATCATATTTGGGGGTTACCACAGCTGATTTGAACTTTGATGGTGTGGGAAAATCCACAATAGCTTGGACAAAAGGCGTCCCTTGAACAAAAGTTTGTTGTAGGGGGTTCCTAGCCTTAGCCATTTCTCCCAATCTATCTTCCAGTCTCTGAATAGAGCCTTCCCATGCATCATTTCTTTCCTCGGGCCTGTTGGTTCGAGCAACTGATAGTGTTGATGTGGCTTCTTGAGATCTATATTGATGAGCAGCTGGTCGCGATTGGGCAGATCCTTCCCTTAAATCTGTTGGTTGTCGAAAACTCCTCGATGTAGCCTTAGGAGGACTTTTGTTTCTTCTAGGGCCTAATCGACTGAAAGGAGACACCTTGCTTAATATTTCCAGTGCACTGGTTCTCTCTGGAGAGAGAGTGATATGTTGTTCAGTATCTGTAGCCCGTACTAATGATGTTCGCCCAGGTTGATAATAGAAATCATCACATTCCTCATTATGATATGATTCAGTACGCCTAGTACGCGAAGAAAGTAGATGGGTATGTCTTTGAACACTTCGTTGCCCTGAATGGGCTGGTGCACCGCCGTGAAGGGTTTGTATGAGTTGTCGCATAATTTCTTGCATGGGTGTCTAGCCTTAGACCAGATTTGTCATTATTCCAGCCAGATCTGGAACATTCGGCGGAACAGATGGATTTGGGGGATTTATAGCGTTTCGATTGCTGGATTAAGAATTATCAGCCATTGATCCCAAAAGACCAAGGCAGCTAGAACGCAAGGTATTTTCAATACGTTTTGGGTCATTTGATTGTAATGTCAGTACAGGTGGAGATCCAGGAGGAGGAGATCTTACTGCAGAAAGAAAGGCTTACCTCTGTGAGCTCAAGCTTGCTCATATATTCAACGGACAAATCTGGCCGAGGAGGACCGACCGAGAAAGGTAAACAAAGAGAAGTTGGTTATTGGTTTTTTGAAGAACGACCTCGCAGGTGTCTTATATCCTCATGATGACCCGTAGGTGATCAAAATGAGGATGAAAGAAGTAATGATTTCGAGAGTTCTGGTAGATAATGGTAGTTCGACAGACATCATGTTCTACTCGTGCTTCGACAATTTAAACTTAAAGTTATCTCAACTGGAGCCTTATCACATACCTCTCCTCGGTTTTGCTGGCGAGAAAGTTTTTCCACTTAGGACGATCAAGTTGGACATATTCATTGGCACATGGCCTGCTTGTCGAACAGAAAGAATACGTTTCTTCGTGATGGACAAGAATGTTCATTCAGCCTACAATATCATCATGGAAAGGGTCGGATTGAAGAAGTTCGAAGCAGTACCATCTACAGTACATCAGTGCTTAAAATTTCCAAGGAGTTGTGAAAGGTGATCAAAAAGTAGCTCGGGAATGCTATTATTCATCTGCCGAGCAAGAGGAGCTGGAGGAATCGAGGAAAAGACTACTACCTATCAAGTGGATGAAGGTACATAAATTGAAACATTGGATCCTAGAGATGAATCTCAACTTATAAAAGGTCAGGTGGTGGAAGCTACAGAAAATGTCATTCTGGACGACGAGCACCCTGAACGAACAACGCAAATAGGTTCGTCGTTGGATGCATCACTAAGACAGGAGTTGATATCTTTACTAAGAAGAAGAAAGAAGACTTTTGCATGGAGTCATGAAGATATGCCTGGAATAGACACAAATTTCTTATGTCACGAGCTCAACGTGAATAAAGAAATCAAGCCAGTAAAGCAGAGAAGAAGAGTATTCGGTCCCGAGAACAATCAAGCTATACAAGTGGAGGTCGAGAAGCTCCAGAAGGCTTGCTTCATCGAAGATGTCAAATATCCAGACTGGTTAGCCAATGTGGTGATGGTAAAGAAGAAAAACAACAAATGGAGGATGTGTGCAGATTTCAACGACCTCAACAAAGCATGCCCAAAGGATCATTTTCCGTTACCCCGTATTGATCAACTAGTCGATGCTACCTCGGGACACGAGCTGTTGAGCTTCATGGATGCTTATTCTGGTTACAACCAGATCAAAATGAAACCTGAAGACAGGGAGAGTACTTCTTTCATTACCCCTAGGGGAACTTAATGTTATAATGTTATGCCTTTTGGTTTGAAAAATGCAGGTGCGACATATCAGCGACTGATGAACAAAGTATTTGCTGAACAAATCAGTTGCAATATAGAAGTCTATGTTGACGATATGCTGACAAAGAGCAAGAAAGCTGCCGATCATCTAGTTGACTTAGGTTAGACCTTTGATCAACTGGATAAATACCAAATGAAGCTGAACCCGACGAAGTGCATATTTGGAGTACGAGAAGGCATGTTTCTCGGGTACATTGTCAATCAACGAGGCATTAAAGAAAATCCAGAAAAGATCAAAGCTCTATTAGGGCTGCGATCTCCAACAACGAAGAAAGAAGTGCAAAGTCTTATAGGACGAGTAGCAGCACTCAATAGATTTGTATCGCGAGCAGCTGATAGATGTCTCCCATTCTTCAAAACGCTTCGAAAGAATTTTGAGTGGAATGATGAATGTGAGAAGGCCTTTGAAGACTTGAAGAAATATTTGGGAACACCTCCATTATTGTCAAGGCTAGTGATGGGAGAAAATTGTACTTGTATCTGGCAGTATCAGAGAATGCAGTTAGTTCGGTGTTGATTTGAGTGGAGAATGGAGTGCAAAAGCTAATTTATTACACGAGTAAGGCCTTTCGAGGAGAAGAGATCAGATACCCAAAGCTAGAAAAATTGGCATTGGCACTGATTGAGGCGAGTAGGAGAATGAGGTCATATTTCTAGGCCCATACTATAGTGGTATATACTGCCATGCCGTTGATACAAGCCCTTAATAAACTAGAAAAATCAGGGAGATTGATGTACTGGGCAATAGAACTTGGCGAATATGATATAATTTACTAACCATGATCATCACTTAAAGGGCAAGCAATTGCAGATTTTATAGGAGAGTTCACCTATCCTGATACCCCCGAGGATCAAAAGCTACTCAACGAGCAACCTGTGGATGTTACAGGATCAACAAACAGTGGCCCAGACCAACTTAGGCTGGTAAAAGGGCAAGTGGATGTTACAGGATCATCAAATTCGAGCTCAGACCAGCTTAGGTTGGTAAAAGGGCAAGAAAAGATGGTCGAAAAAGAGCAAGAGATATCAGGGGATGGTAAAAGAAACCAACAAATATTCCTCTGAGGAACTCTGTCAAATCAGAAATTAGAAGACGAGTTGCCTATATGGAGGCTATATGTAGATGGCTCATCTTGCACTACAGGCTCTGGGGCAGGGATCATTTTGAACAGCCCGGACGAGGTCAACATGGAATACGCCCTACGATTCCAATTCAAAGCTTCCAATAATGAGGCTGAGTATGAGGCCATGATTACAGGTCTTAATTTGGCAAAAATTATGGAGGCGCAGCAGGTTATTGTCTTCAGTGATTCTTAATTAATCGTGAATCAAATATTGGGAATATATACAACCAAAGGATAATTAATGATCAGGTATCATGCAAAGGTGATGGAGTTGGTATCAAAATTTGTTGTTGTTAAGTTGGTCAGAATACCAAGAATGGAGAATGCGAGAGCAGACGCCCTAGCCCGATTAGCATCAGCTACTCGTACCGAGCTGCGAAGAACAATACCAATTGAAGTGTTAGCTAGTCGAAGCATAGATGAAGAACTGATCATGAATTTTATTACCCTTGACTTAAGACCATCTTGGATGGATCCCATCAGGGCATATATTGAAGGGGGAGAATTACCAATTGATAAGCTCGCTGCCAAGAAATTGAAGTTTAAAGTTGTTCGGTATGTATTAACTAATGGTATTCTGTACAGACGAGGAATTATGGCAGGTTTACAAAGATGTGTACATCCCTCCAAGGTGAAATAATTGATTAAAGAGATCCATGAAGGGTCCTATGGAGCCCATGTAGCAGGTCAGACTCTTTTGCAAAGGGTAATGACGCAGGGATACTACTGGCCAACGATGAGGGCTGATTGTATAGCCTATGCCAAGAAATGTGACAAGTGCCAGCGCTTTTCCTCCATCCGAAGAACTGCACAAGCATTGTTGACACCTATCACTTCCCCTTGGCCATTCGCCATGTGGGGAATAGATTTGGTCGGGCCACTGCCAACGACCAGAGGAAGGTTCAAATATCTCGTTGTCGCAGTGGATTATTTTACTCAGTGGGTAGAAGCTGAGCCTTTTGTCGACATGACTTACGAAAAGGTATATCAATTTGTCTGGAAAAATATCATTTATAGATATGGTCTTCCCCATGCATTCATCACCGACCATGGAACGCAATTTGATAATGAGGAGTTCGTTGCCTATTGCCACAAATCCAATATTTTGAAGCTCCACTCAGCACCAGGTCATCCCCAAAGAACGGACAGACTGAAGTGATGAGCAGAACACTGCTAAATGGCTTGAAGAAAAGACTAAGTGATGCGAAGGCAAATTGGATCAACGAGTTACAGTCAGTACTGTGGGCTTATCTTACTACTCCCCGAGCAGCAATTGGAGAATCCGCATATATGCTGGCATTTGGAAGTGAAGCTGTCATACATGTCGAGTTGGGTCTCCCAACATACATAGTACTGAATTTCAACTCCTCAGTCAGCGACTTAATGAGAAGATTTGATTTGGACATGCTTGAGGAAGTTAGAGAAGAAGCAGCCATTAGGAATGCTGCTTACCAACAACAAACAACTTTGTTCTACAATAAAAGGGTGAAGAAGTGCAACCTAAAAAAAGGAGATTATGTGATAAGGAAAGTCATTCAAAAGCACAATAAACTGGCATGGACCATACCGAGTTACAGAAGTTGTTCGACCTGGAACCTACCGAATAACAACATTAGAGGGGGAGGAGTTTAAGAATGCATGGAATATAGAACACCTACGCAAGTACTATCAGTAATGTAAATTCCCATGTAATGCAGTTCCATCAGTATGAAATAAAATGAAGATATTCTGTCAGATTCTCTCCTTTTATTGAAATTTTTTGGGGAATATTAGTGCTACACACTTCTCGGCTCAGACTACTCGACAAAAATCCCTAAAAATGCCAACTCGGTTTGGTTAGGGAAAAAAAATGCCAACTCGGTTTTGTTAGGAGGAAAAAATATTCCTAAAAATGCCAACTTTGGTTGGTTAGGAAACCATACTCCTAAAAATGCCAACTCGGTTTGGTTAGGAGGAAAAAATATTCCTAAAAATTCCAACTTCGGTTGGTTAGGAAACCATACTCCTAAAAATGTCAACTCGGTTTGGTTAGGAGGCAAAAATATTCCTAAAAATGCCAACTTCGGTTGGTTAGAAAACCATACTCCTAAAAATGCCAAATCGGTTTAGTTAGGAGGAAAAAACATTCCTAAAAATGCCAACTAAAGTTGGTTAGGAAGAAAATATATTTTCCAAAAAGTACCAAAGTTGGTCGGGAAGAGAAAAATTCATCAATTTATATTGGTCGAAAATCAAGAAAAAAGGTTGACTACTGTTGATCGGAAACACTTGAAAAAAATTGAGTTAAATCTTTGTTACTTGTGATTTTTTAATTACTACCAAAATTGGTCGAGAAGCAAAACATCATTATTTCTGGTTAGTCAAATGATTACCATAAATTCGAGCTAGTCGACAAAAAGTTTTGATCAGCTATAGTTGGTCGACAAGCTTATATAATATTGTTATCTTTTTAACAGATATACATACACAAATGTAAAGTGTTTTACAACTATAAGACAATGGAAATCAACGTTTGCAAACAAAATATATGTCATTCATTAAAAACAAAGTACATTGATAATGAAATGTATACTAACTATTACATCAAGATTCCTACTCTATTGGTTTCTTCCCCTGTGCTTTTAAAATAGGTTCCTTGCCAGCAGGAGGATCCTACAAAGCATAAGGAGAGTTGATGAAGTTGAGGTCTTGAAGCATTCTAATATTCATTACGGATGGTCTATCTAGCAGGTGCTCGGGGCGAGATATCTCTGCACTAGAATGGAGATTATAATCACCGAGATACTTAGAAATCAAGCACCGAGGAATGGACCGAGCAGGGATCCAGCTCATGTCAAGCTTGTATGGTGGAACTGGTAGGTCAAGCAGCCCAGGATTATGGTAATCCCACAAGTAGTGACCTTGCTCCAGTTTCAGTACACCCAAAGCATTCAACTACCCCTGTTTGTAACCTTCATTATTGGCATTTTCAATACGAGCATCCAAGTGGTAAAGAGCTTCAATGTAGACTGCCATCCATAATTCTCGGGGCTTCTTATGAAATTAATAAGTTAATCTTTCCAATTGGTCGTGAAGGCCTTTGGAAAAAAATTCCTTATTCTCCAAAGCAGATAACTGCGCAGCAAGTTGCTCGTCCAAATTCTGGATTTTTTTAGACATTTCGACCAATGCTTAATTTTTTGCCATGACTGAGTTCGAGCTTTTTCAATAGTTAGCCGAAGAACTCTGGGTCATCCCCGAGAAGCTCTTGCTCGTCCCCGAGCAGGAGTAGAAGGACCAGCTCTCCTCAAAGTCTCCAACTCATCTCGCAGTTTAGCATTTTCAACTTCTAGGAAGGAGAAACCCTCATCGTTCATAGGGACCAAGGCATTTGAGGAAGAGGCAACAGACTTCAATTGAGATATTTCCTTTTGCAGGTTATTATTTTCTTGCTCCAACAGCTCAGCCATTTGCCTGTGCTCCTCGACCTCAGTTTTTAAAGTTCTCTCTCTCAATTCGTAAGTAGCGAAGATCTTGTCATAACCCTTGTCAGCACTGAGTTGTTGATATTTCTTTTCATATCCCTCATGCAAAAGAGTGGAAGACTCCTTGTAAATCTTCAATCATTTCATAATAAACCACATTATTGGCTACGACACGATCAAGTAGACACTTCAAATATTGGTAAGCTTTAATTGCCTGCTCTGAAGTATCTTGGCCGAGGATGTCGAGGATTTGTGATTTACTCAGATCTGTATGACCAGCCTTAAAGTACTCATTACATTATCTTAGCAGCTTTGTATCATGAGCAGAAAATAACTCCATCCTGGCCACAAACTAGTAAAAGAGGAGAAGGAAATAATTAATAAGAATGTAAACAGAGCATGAAAAGAAGAATCAACAATAATCGAAAGTTCAAACTTTATTACATCATAGAAGAGGAGTACGAAGCTCGAAGTTACATGTGCCAAAGGAAAATAAACCAAAGAGAAAAATCCGAACAACTTTACACCTTTTCCTTGTCTCCCAAAATTTTCTCGGGAGCCTGGGACGAGGTGCTAGGTTGCTCAGTAGGAATAGATAGTTGCTCGGGGGGAATAGAGAGTTGTTCGAGAAGCTGCTCAGATGAGGCAAGAAGAAGTTGAAGCTGCTCGCTGGTTGACTAGATAACAGGGGGAATAGGGACTTGATCCCCCACCATCATGGAAGACTCCTCGGAGGCAGCTTCGTCCTCTTCTTCTTCCTCGGGAGTTGGAGGGGGACCCGAGATATGTCGCTAGAATAGGTCAGAGTCTTCATTAACCATCATTTCTTGTAGAGAAGCAACCCAGCCATCTCTAAAGTATTTGAGACTGCCATACTCTACTTGCGACATCATCGCAGCCACACCTTTATTCCATCCCTTGTCCCAGCCAACGCTGAAAGACTTCTTCACAGCCAACTTTATTTTTACTTTCTCCGAGGAAAGCTTCTCGGACAGAAGTTCCTCGGCAGCCTTCAGCTTATTCTCAGCTTCCTCTTTCTGGCGACTTACTTCGCGAAGCTGGATTAATTCCTCCTCAGCAACCTTGAGCTTGTCCTCAAGCTCTCCAGTATTTTTGAGCTTCTCGTCGAGCTCTTTGTTCTTCTCTTCTAGAGCCCTTACTCTATTCTCCAACCCCTTAGAGACTTCAACAACCTGAGCTTTCTCCTCCTCGATCGAAGTGAGTTTCTTCTCCCAGAAAGCTTTGTCCTCGTCATATTTCTGACGAAAGTCCTTCAGAGATTGGGTCGAGCCCACTAAAGCTTCCTCTACGCTAGACGAGGAGCTTAAAGCTTTGATAGCTTCATATTTCTTCAAAATGGTGTTGAAATAGGTCACCAACTGGAAAAAGAAAATAGTGGAAAGTCAGTATAGAGACATATGTAACAAGGGAAAGATGGAAAGTTCAAGACAGTAAAATTTACAGAAGTAATATCGCGAGAAGCCAATGAGGTGACCATGTCCCGAGGAAGGTTTTCTTCAATACCTTGGATCTCGGGAATGATCCAAGTCTTCAACGAGCTCATGGAAGAACTCGGGGGAACAAAGGTAGGAACACTAGTTCCAGTAGTTGGGGGCTGAGAGATGGTTTCAGCCAAATTGACCGAGGAGCTCTTCTTCAGCCTCCTCGGGGGAACAGAAACAATTTTGACCAAGGAGGGACTATTGGTCGGTGATATGACAATCACCTCTGTTGGAGCATCAGTCTTACTCGGAGCCACTGGGGGCTTCTCAGCAGCCTTCTTGGTCGCAGCAGAAAAAGGAGCATCAATTTTCTTTGTCCCCTCTGGGACATCAGATTTACTTCTCTTTACCTCCCCAGTACCAGAGGCAGATTTCTCAAAGATAGATGGAACCCTTCTTTTATCCATCCTTTCACTAAGGGGAATGTGTGATTCAGAAGAAGAATCTTCAGGAACTGGCACCGATTCAATATCGTTGATCACCGGACGAGCAGTAAAAGAAGATGTGTATCTCTTATACTGCAGCAAGTATGAGGCAGACCTAATATGCTCGTCGGCAACAGTCTGATGCAAGCTCTAGATCAGTTTTAAGTGCTTGATGTTAACTTCTGTCTCTTTTGGAGACTTTCTTTTACTGTCAACTGCAAATAAATAAACATTGAAATATTAATGACACATTTTATCAAACACAAACAAAGCATAATTTCAAAATAAATAAAATAAAATGAAGATAACCTATCCCATTGCCATAGGGAGGGCATCTGGGACCCTGATACACTTCATCTCCAGATAAAGGAGCATATTGCCAATTTTTTATAACAACCCATGCTCAAAATAGTCCCTATTGGCATCTGGGAGATTGACCACCAAATCCCTATTTAAAAATCTAGTTTTTAAATAAAAAGTATTATCTCTAACTGCCCATCTATAACAGAACATGATTTCTAGAATTCCTATGCGAGTTCCATGAATTTGATATAGCCTATGCACCCCATTAACTATTCTCCATGTATTGGGGGCTATTCTTGCAGGAACAATGTCAAAATATTGACAGAATTACAGACATAAAGGATTTGGCAGAAAAGAAAACCCACACTCAGCAACAAAAACACTGGGGAACCAATGTCCCTCAGCCAAACGGAAATAATCTAAAGGCTCAAAAAGTTCCTCCAGAACAACCCATGAAGGGATAGGAAAATCAGAGCGAAATTTATCAAGAGATTAAACAAGTTAAACCATGATGAATAAAGGAAATGAAGAAGAAGGAAGAAGATCTTAGAGAAAAAGAGTGGATCTGTTGACAACGAACGATGGAAAGGATGAACGCACAAGAGAGAGAGAGACAATGGAAAACTCAAAGACAAAAATTTTAAAAAGTAGAAGACGATGGGATTGTCTGCGACGCTTAAATACCTTACCTTGGGAAATGGTAAAGTTAGTGATTACAAAAAGAAATGATTACGCTACCGGAGGCTAAAAGAACAAAAAGTGCGCGAAGATCGAGGCAGTTATAAAAATTTAAAAAGTATGATTCTGCGAATTTGGAAGGAAAAATAAATACAAAGGAATCACTCCTAAAATCAGGAGGATCATTTAAAAACGCCATATTCCGATAAAGAATGTTCCACACTCCTCAAATTGTGAACTATGAAACATTGAGGGCTTCTGTTGATACCAAATTTAGCCTGATGACATGGCTCAATTAAATAAAGACACGTGGCAATCTGCATGGCAATAATAAAAGTTTTTGAACAGTGCCTCGACCCCGAGGATCCATACTACTTTGAGGAACTCCATTGCGCTGAGATACTCAGGCGGTCCGCGCTACACCTCGTACAAGGCATTAATAGCGAGAAAACCAACAGACAGACTGCGCATTAAATACATACAGATGTACACACCTAAGTGAAAACTGTGTATTACCTTTTCACATGTACAGCCTATAAGCTATAAATACATTGTATCATCCTCATTGTAAGGGACAGGAATTTCTTGACAAATCCTGTAATCGAGAATTCCCAAGCAAGTCAGCAATAACAGAAACAGTGGACGTAGGCCTTTCTTATAAGGCCGAACCACTTTAAAATTTCTTTGTCTCATTTAATTTTATCTGTGATTAAATAATTAGATACGATCTAGTTTTTTACATCAACAGTACACAATATCAAACACAACTAGCAACATTAACACTCGAGCCATTAAGCTAGACTGTGCAGGCTTTTCTAAAAAGTACCTGATGGGATCCACATGGGACACAAGTCTGTGAAGAAAGAAATCATGTAATGCCATAATTTCTGTGTGACCTAGACCAGGGCAACACATGCTTTATCCAAGGAAATGTAGTTGACTTCACACCCCGCTAATTTCCAATTGGCATAGTAAATGGATATTTCCTATCTGCATTCTTTAATGTATTTAGCTAGCAAAGTCCCAGGCATAGTATTTGCTACGATTAAGTGCATGAGTAAGGGGAGACCTGGATGTGGAGGCATAAGCACCGTAGGTTTAATAAGTTACCTTTAAATTCATTTAAAATCTTCTTAGCAAGCCCCACATAATATTTAAGTTGAATCCTTCCATAAAATCTTGAAAATGGGTTCACAGATAGAAGTTTGCTAGATGATGAACTGATTGATATATTATAATTTTATGAGGAATCCTTGAATTTCCATCTCCATCTGTGGTGGTGGTATTTTTAATATGGATTTCATATTCGCAGGGTCTCCTTCGATTCCATTCTCACATACCATGAATCCCAAAAATTTTCCTTTTGTGAAGTCGAAAATGCAATCTCTTTATGTAGCCGCATCTATAATTTCTACAATCGCTAAAAAACTTTCAGAGGGCGGGAATATGTCCTTCCAAAGTCTTATATTTGATGATCATATTGTCCACATAGACCTCAATTTCTTTTTGAATAAGGTCACATAAGATGGTGGCGGCAGCCCTCTGGTAGGTAACCCCGATGCTCTTGAGTCTGAACGGTATGACAGTGTAGCAAAAGTTCCCACATGAGGTGATGAAGGTCCTTTTCTCCTGACGGTCAGGGTGCATCTTGATATAATTGTATTTGATAACTCCGTCAATAAATGACTTGAGGGAGTGGTTGGTCATGTTGCCCATGATCATGTCGATGTTGGGTAACGGGTAATCATCCTTCACGGATGCTGTTTTCAAATCCCAGTAGTTGACACACATGAAGACTTTCCCTCCTGACTTTGACATAAGGATTATATGAGCGAGCCATATAGGATATTCAATTGTGCAAATGAAATATACATTCAATTGCTTCACCACTTATTCTTTGACTTTGAGCGACCATTCGGTGTGAAGCTTTGGTATATTTTATTTAATCGATTTGCATTTTGGGAATGTTGGGATCTCGTATTGGGGTATTTTTTTTTCAATACGGAGCATGTCATCCTAGGACCATGCAAATATGTTCACTAATTCCTTTTGTAGGTTTTTGAATTGTGCATGCTCATGCTCGTTAAGGGAGGGCCATATCCTAAATACCGATGGCTATTAGAACTAAGATTAATAATAATATTTTCATCATCATTAATTTAAATGTGGTTATGTTGTTTATTCTTCTTTTTATTAATATCAGTTAAGAATTGTTCATTTGCAAAATAATCATCATCAAAAGTTTGATTAGACTCAATACAATTAATGTAAGACACAACAAGATACTCGAAATCTTCATTTATTTCATTTTTGGGAAAAACAACATTGAGGACCTCATCAAAAGTGGTCTCAATTATAATGATATCAATAAAATTAATAACAATATCAAAGAACAACATTACGGCTGAGGACATGAGTGTTATTAGATTTGATTTGAGTAGATTGATCCTATGGCTTAGCATTTGAATGGATCATTTAGAGACTAAGACCCACTATCTACAGGTTGAATTAGTAATTGGAATCAGTTTTTGCAGAATCCCTGGTAATTGACATGAATTTCTTAGTAAGAGTTTGAACTTCATATTGGAAATCTATGACCCATAGGTTGTTGCCTTGAAAGAAAATTTGTATCCCCAGTTTCATATTCTTATCAATGGGGTCATACCATGGTTTGGGGAAGCTACGAAAATCAAAATTTTCACCTACCTTGATAAACCTTCCATTCAAAGAGTCTCTTAAAATAGTTTTTCTTTCTTCCAAGCTTCTTTTTGGTTGTGGCCACTGGACGGCTTTGAGTTCTTATAGTGAAGGATTGTAACCTAGACCACATGGGGGAAGTCCTCCTTCAGGACTATGGGCTCAAAGATTCCTTGCTAGCGTCATCCTAGCCCCATTTTGGGTATGTTTTTCAACATCTAAATCGCGTTGACATTACCATGAGGGTTATGTTTCGAACATAACTAGTCTTTGAAACTGTCCCCTGCTGGAAGGGAAACTGGGTCAACACTGAATCCAGAGACAAACATGGCATTAGTCCCATGTTGGATATCAAATACTGTATTACTAGTAATAGCGGTGTCAGAACTGTCATTGGTGAATAATTTTAGTTTCTGATGGAGAGAAAATGATTACCCTCGCATACTATGGATCCATGGACAAACAAAAAGAAGGTTGAAATATGCCGGTATGTCTATAACCTAGAACTCAGTGATAGAATTGATAGTTCCATCCCCTATTATGAGTTTTATAAACACCATTACCTCTCAAAAGGTACTGTCGTAAGCACAAACAGTGATGGAAGTTGGAGTGAGATTGCCAACTTTCAAGGCAAAGAAATTGAAGGTTCTTAAAGGGAAAATCCATTACCAAAAAGAGAGAGTTGGACTATCTTTCCCAACACTTGAACGGATATGTTGAAAGCATAATTTTGGTTAATGCCAATCTTTGATTTCTCTACTTCGTAATAGAAGAGGAGTTTGGAAGAAGTCAAGGACCCAACTATGTTTATCAATTCTTTAGGATTAGTGGAATGTGAGACTGTAGGCCCAGTGATAAGTCTTATCAGAGAATTTAGTTGCAACGGGGAGGACATGAAAAGCCCCCATAAGTTGATGTTAGAATGGATTTTCTTAAGATGGTTAAGGACGTTAATTTCTACCATGGTCATCCCTGGCATGGGAAGTTCTTTGACAATGTCCTTTCCTTTATCTGTCTCGAGCACATGAGGAGGCGGGTCTTTATAGTGTCTCCCTGATTTGGTTATGTGATTTACAAAGGTGGGGAAGATTAGGAACCCCATGTTTTCATATATTTCTAGTTGAATTCCTACCTTGTTGATTTCCCCTAATATATCTTTGAAGGATATCATTTTGCACAAACTAGCTACTAGATAGATGTTTTCCTGATTGGTTTTGAGATCTCAAAGTCATCTCCCAATCTAATTGCGACTATATCCTCTCTCCAAGGGAAATCATTGCATTCAACAACCTCTATGCTTCATCATATAAATTTTGCACTCAATGGGGAGGTTCATGAGCGAAGGGACCAATCATCCCTGAAGCTTCAAAGTGGTGAGAAGCTCATTAATATTTCAAATTTCATGTGTAGGTCAAAACACATCGACCATAATATGTACTATGTCATATATACTGACTTCATCAACGAGTACCACCCAATCTGAGTCCCAAAACCATTTCTAGGCTTCCCTAAACAAGCCACTAAATTTGTGATAATCGGAGTTCATATCAATGGGTAATTTCATCCCAAACTCTAAGAGTTAGTTCAATATAATAGGTAACTCGATATCTTTCCCTCCAGACCCGGGTACGGATGACAATACAAGACCTTGCATGGAGTGATAGAGCTTGGTTGGTGAAGGAGATAGGGTGTAGGAGAAAACATGGGCAAACTTCGAGCGGTTTGGGTGAAATTATGGATAAGAAGGGTGCTTTATTGGCACAATCTAAGTATATGAATCGAATTCCGATTCATTTCCTAAAAAAATGGCATTTGTTTGGGTTGAAAGTGGGTTATGAGTGGTTTATGTTTTATGCTTTTCTAGTGGGGAAATGATATCCCGGTCAATTAAACCTTGGATCACATTTCGAATATGGAAGTAGTGGCTAGTAGTATGGCTGACAGACTAGTGGAAATCACAACGTTACCCAAGATGTAGCAAGTTGGGAGATGTTGTTGATGGTTCACACTATAACATTGGCGAGCTTCTTATAATTAGGGGAGTGAACTATTCGGTCACTTTCTTCGTCCTGGATCAACTTTGTAATGCCTTCCTCAATTTTTACAATGTCCTCTCAAAGGGCTCACAAGTGTGGGTAGTATTGTCCTCCCATGGATACTCGGATATGAGGTAAGAATTTATTCTTCATGATACAAACTTGTTCCTCCTCGGAGGGTTTATTGGTCATGATCGTTGTAATACCCTGTATTTTTATTGATTTTATTTATTGGGATAATTAATTAAAAATTAATCCGGATTTAAATACTAGCGGGACAAGACTTACTTTTTGAGTATGATAATAATGTTGAATATTACTGAATGAATGTGGTAATGTATGATTATTAAATTTATTAAAATTATCGCGAGTTATAAATACGACAATTTTGGAAATTAAGTTGGGACGTGTGTGTCAGTCGTGTCAGCAACGAATTTAATGAATTTAAAAGTAAATTATTTATATAATATCCGTACGGTTAGTTTAAGTGTGTCAGCATGTCTGTAAGGGCAGAAAACACTAGCCGTGAGTTTAGTTAGGGTCCCGGGGCATTTTAGGCCTAACCAGCGACCTGGGAGGGTATTTTAGTCATTTTGAGTTTTTAAGGAATAGTAACCCATGAATTTTAGAGTAATTATATCATCAAACACTTAGGTTTCCTAGGGTTTCCACAACCAAAAATCACAAACGACCATTAGAGAGGAAGAGAAGGAAGTTCCCAAAGGAGAACCACCACTTAGAGGTTTTCGCACCACCGTCACCACCACCGGGTAGATCGGGAAGAGAGGATCACTTTCATATCATCTACTGCAAAGGATCAGAATCATTATTTCCAGGCAAGTTATTTAACTTGCAATAATCAGTGTATATGTTACCCATGATAGTTTATAAATTGAGAATAACCTTCATAATATTCACAATTTGTGAAATTTGGAGACAAAAATATTAATCTTGGTAGGATTTGTATGTAGACTCAATTCTGGAAAATACATCAGCCATGAAATCATGATCCATGCATAGATAATTATGAATTTATGTTGATTTGTATGATGTTCTTGAAGAAAATAGATAAATAGGGTTTTTATGATAATTAGATGATTTAATTCAAGAAAAGGGTGATTCATGGTGATTTAAGAATTCTGGAACAGGCATCATGTATTTAGGCTGTTATACCATCCAATACGTTTAATTTAGAATATGGCATAATGTAATCAAAATTTGAGACTAAACCATGCAAAAAATGCAGAAAAATTTGGGTTGTAACTGCTCTATCGATCGACCGACATTCATAGTCGATCGATCGATATTCTTGAGTCGATCGATCAACTGCCCCTGCACTTGTGATATTTTCAACTTTTAAGATTTTATCGATTTCGACTCTTAAAAGTTTTTTGGTGGGGACTATATGAACATATTGAAACTCGGGGAAGACCAGTAGGGGTGTATTTGAAGCCTGAAACATATTAGAATTGATTTGGGACTTAGTGATAAACTTACGAGTGTTCGATGAGTGAGTTACGATTAGAAGTTGTCAGAAAATGAATTCAATTTATATAAGTGGTAACTTAAGGTTAGAGGCAGAAATAGGGATATTAAATTATTGAATTAACTTAGGGACAAGTTGGAGACCTAGGAACCTTTTGGCCCAGGTTTAAGTACTCAAAATTGTATGACGAGAGAGTTATCAGCAAAACGTCTTACGTGAAATAAATTGGATGACATTAGAATACGTATAAGACTTATGGTATATGGCTGGAAAATACATATAGTAATATGATGATTATCTAAATTGTGTGAATGCTTGGTATATAGACTATTGTGTGTATGAGATACCTACCATGCTTGCTATCACGGTAGGTTAATTTTTGGAAAAAGGACCATCTTATCTCTGTGTGCGTTCGAGGGTATTTAGATTTGTAACTTGAGGACATAGGATTGTCAATGATTTATCTGTGAGTTGATAAGTCAGTTGACCATGGGAGCGTAGGTATGTGCATGACCCATGGGTATGTAAACCATGTTCGCCTCCAATATGTGTGATTTTTATTGAAACGGTTCCTGAGTGATTCGAAACAAGTCATCCTTATGTACGTGATGTACCGGGATTCGATACCAGAGTATGTGTGAACTTCAGCTTAGCCTATGGGTGATATATATGTATATATGTACTGAGATTTATATATATGTACTTGTGACTGGTTCACGATTGCTTGGTAGATGCAAAAAATTAAGATATTTAAATGGGTTAACAATGTGAGAATTCATATAATACTTCAAATAAGGAATTTGATTAACGTAAATATAAGACTTACATAGGGTATATTTGGGTAATATGAATAGACATCCTATATTAAAATATGAAGACCTAAGTTATTACGGACTAGTTAATTAGTGGCATAACTAGGATGGGTTAAGGGTATACGTTAGGCGTGCACATTAGTTGAGGGGTCAGGAACTCATGTGAGAACACGTAACTAACATGTGTATAATATCTAGTATTTAATGAAATTAAACATTTGCTATATTTTAAACTGTTTTCACCTTAGAGTCTGACCCGTTTTCTTCTAAATCTATTTTTTTGTAAAAACATTTTAGGTGTTGAGCCACAGGGATGCTAAGCATAGGAGTCCCATTATATTGACGTACTGTAGTTGCTGTGGAAGTTACATGATCTCGTTACTAGACGCCTCCACATTTGTCATTGCTTCTTTCAGAGTCATTTGTTCCAGTTAGGGACGATTTCCCACTATCATTCAGAGACAACGATTTTAGACCTTCATTTTATTACAGTCTTGGGATTTATTTATTCATTTAGACATTGGTATTGGGTTTATTTACATTGTTACTATTATTGGAGAGTTTACTCCAGACATCAGTTATTTCATTCCATTGATTACCTTATGAGATTGTTCATGTTATTTTTGGATGATGATTTAAATTATTTAGTTTATGGTTAATTTAAATATTAAAATTTGAGACCTCGGTATTTTAAATGTTAGGTGACTCGTAATTAATTGAATGTTTTCGACAGTGATGCTATGAACTGAACCAACTTGACATTTTGTATTAATCTAAATAAAGGAGTAGCTATTCGTTATTTAATTAGTCGGGGTGTCACAGGTGGTATCAGAGCATCAGGTTCTATAGTCCTTAGGATCTATACAACTTGTTATGTTTTTGCGTAATGTCCTTTGATATAGAGACCTATATTTTAGGATTATTGTACTATTTTGTGTATCTAACGTTCTTTAGCTATTTTGAGATATTAATTGTGGAGTTATAAAATTTCTCTCTCATTTTAGATGCCTCCTCGATGTGCACATAAAGTTCCCAGGGATGCCCAGCCCAAGCCTCCGCCTTCACCAGTTCAGGTTTATATGAATGCTACTGAAAAATCCGCCTTTGTAGCCCAGACAGTAAATGCAACGTTAATTGTAGTGAAATAAGAACCACCTCAGGCACCAGTGGTAACACCAGTCCAGGCTCATGCATTCTTATCTTCTTGGGAATGTGTTAGATATGCCTTTTAGATGGCGCATCCTCCAGAGTTTGTACGGAGGTCCAACGTTGTTGTGGAGAGCCAGTGGAGAAAGGACATCCAAAAGGACTTGAGGATGTATGAGTGTACAGATGTGCATAGGCAGATATTGGCTATGTTTAAGCTAGTAGGAGCACCATTGCAATGGTGGGAGTCCATTACCACCGCCGAGGGAGATATGTTCTTGTTATTCACGAGTTTTGGGTGCAGTTTGACTGCAAATACTTCCCCTCTATAGTTCAGACAGGGATGAGGCGTAAATTAATGAATCTTAAGCAGGAAGGGAGGACAGTGGAAGAGTATGAGGCCGAGTTCACCAATATTTTGACAATAGTACCTGATGGCATCCCAACTGAAGAGAAGAAGATCCATAAATTCATTGATGGGTTGACGTGGAGGATTCGCCAGCACCTATTAGGGAATATCATTGGAAACCTATTCAAATATGGTTAACGCAGTGCTACTTCACTACCAAGACCACCGCTTTCATCTCTCAGAGGGTAAGCATGTAGGAGAGTCCATCCAGTAGGGTAGGACAGGAGGAAATGGTGCCAGTGGGGCACAACCAGCTCAAGATCAGCGTAGGCAGGGCAATCAAAGTTCCTTGTAATGGTATTCTAAGAGATTCAAATCAGGAGGTTTTCGACATGTCCAGAGAGGTTTTAACAATGGAAAGCAGGGTCAGCGTGGCCATCAAGGCCAGTAGCAGCTTTAGGAGGGCCAGCATGGCCAAGGTAGAGGTGGTAACGGTCATCAGGGTCGTAGGCAGTAGGTTCAGAGAGGGGAAAATTTGCGAGAAAATGCTTCATATCTTGTAAGATTGGCCACAAATGCCAGGAGTGTCCTGAGAGGGACAGGGGCCCACAGTAGCAGCAACAGGGTGCTCGATAGTAGCCCTAGAGATCGATGTTTCCCTCCACCCTCCCAGTACCACCATAGATGCCAGCACTGCCACCTATTCCAATAGTCCCAGTTCAGTAGGGGCAGATTCAATATGGTTGGGTTTATAACCTTTATCAGGCCGCAGTCCCGTAGGATCCACCCGCGATTGAGGGTATGTTTTTTGTTCAAGGAACTATAGGGCGTATTTTATTTGACACGAGGGACACACACTATTTTTTTGTCACCAGATTTTCACGCGCTTTTGGATTATTAGATACAGTGGAGAGCATTGTTACGTGTGTAAATTTTCCATCAAGTAAGGGTTCTGTTATTTCCTTTATATGTAGAGGTGTGGGTATAGAGATTGGTAGATTTACATTACGTGTTGACATGCTCGTATTAGATATGTTAGAGTATGATGCGATTATCTATATGAATTGGCTAGTTACGTATAGAGCCATGATCAATTATTTTAGTAGGAGTATTATTTTTTCCATACCCGAGCAGGAGATTTTCCTAGTGGCGATGCCTCGTCCTGAAGGAGGATCGTCCACTCACTTGTCCTATATATAGGAGGGGACCTCTAGGAAGTTGGTGATACCACTTGATTCGATTACTGTTGTTCGGTAGTTTATTGATGTGTTTCAGCGTATTTCGGGATTAGCATCAAGTATAGAGATAGAATTTGTTATAGATTTTGCGTCAAGAACTCATCTAATAGCCCGCGCACCTTACCAAATGACCCTAGTGGAAATGAGGTAGCTACGAGATCTGATAGAGCAGTTGTTGGGTCAGGGCTTTAATCGTAGGAGTACTTCATTATGGGGTGCTCACGTGTTGTTCATTAAGGAGAGGGATGGATATTTGAGGTTGTGTGTCGATTATCGAGAGTTGAATAAAGTTATGATAAGGATCAAGTATCCGTTACCCCGAATCGATGACTTATTCGACCAGTTGAGAGGAGTTACCTTCTTCTCAAAGATTGACTTGAGATCGGGATACCATTTATTGCGTATCAGGGAGTAGGATGTCTTGAAGACGACCTTCTTAATGAGATATGGTTCCTACGAGTTCAGGATTATTCCTTTTGGTCTAACAAATGCCCCAGTCGTGTTTATGGACTTGATGAACAGGGTGTTCAGAGAGTTCCTGGACCAGTTCGTCATTGTCTTCATAGATGACATTTTGGTTGACTCCCAGATCGAGGAGGAGCATGCCGAGCACTTGAGGCAGGTGTAACACCCCGCCTAATTAAATATCGGGTGATCAGTCCTTTATTAAATTAAAAATCAAGGTGAACGGTGTGGTTTATTCTTAGCATCACTGTCGAAAAAAAAATCATTTTTAATCAGCCTAATTAATTAAGCTAAGTGTCAAATCAATTTAAAGTGTTATTCCATTTATTAAATTCCAATGTGAAAATCTTTTTTTTAATAAATTATTTTTAGAATAACATAAATGCTAAGGATAGAAATCAACCAAAAGAAGTAAACCAACTAGATTACCCATACCAAGTCAATAACCATAAGTGAAATCATCATGACAAGAAATAACTTACAGTGAGTAATGAATACTGAAAACATAAATAAATACAAAATATCTAATAAGTCTAAACTGAAATAGAAAATCGGGCGACACATGCCCTGGCTAAGAAGTACTAAATCAAGAGCTGAATCAAAGAAGAGGTCATTTAGAGCAAGGGCCTGCAACTCCCACATAAGTTGCAGCACGTCCAATCAAAAGAACCTACGCCTGACGCCCCTGTGGCTGGGCACCAGTAATACATACATACAAATATATATATATATATATATATAAGAGAGAAAAATGACAGGAAACGGGTCAGAGCCCGAGTGTAAAAAAGTTTTAAAAATAGTTTAGGAAGTATTTAAAATGCTTACTGGCTAATAAAACAACCATGTTAGTATGCGACACTCTCTTGAGAATTCTCACCTCTCATCTAGTGTACACGCCTACCATACTACTAAAATGCCTCATAAGTCTATCTAATTCATCTCCCATAAATTCTATTTTGAGGAGCTACAAGAATATGATTTTAGTTTAGAGATTAGTCTCTTAACGATTACTTATGTCTATTATGTATTTCTCAATATTGTTGTAACGTTCCCGAACATTTACTATAATTATAGAGCATTTATACAACACTTATCTACTTATATGCATAGTAGAAGAATTCCATATATACGTATATATATATATATATATATATATATATATATATATATATATATATATATATATATATATATATATATATATATAATCACTCATATGATATATATACAATCGGCACCCCACATAAAATCTATGGTGCTGGCATACTCTGCTATTAAGTTCCTGTATCTCTCGTATTAAGGGAAATACTAGTTCTGAATCACTCTCGAACTGTATTAACACAATACACACAAAATGGAAGTGAAGCATAGTTCCAAGTCACTAATAGGTCGCACATACACATCACGTCTCTTAGGACCATCTGACTATCATTCTTAGATAGCCTGTACCAAGGAATCCTATGTTCTAGGGTACAAGTCAATATCCCCGATAAAGATCTGATAGAGATAAGGCTGTCCCGATGAGGCAACCCTCGTGATAGCAAGTAGCGCGGGTACGATTATAGACAAATATAATATAGATATATACACATTCCCTCGGTCACATATTTAAATATTCTCATTTTCCAATTAGGTTAACCCACGACCCATAATAGTATTTTTAACCATGTGTAGTAAAATTTACCCAATCTTTACGCATAAAGAACTCATATCTTTTTATTCTCAATTATCATCATTTCGTAATTACTTCTCATCCCTCGAAGTATTATCGCTTTCTAAAGATCAGTTCGGTAGGTATACCCTCTCTAACATACTGGTCTAAGTCATTCACGAATCTCTTAATTCCTTAGTTAACATACGCATGATTTTCAATATATGACAAACCCTCATTAACCCACGGTTACATATCATATAAAATTACATTCAACGGAATCTACTTAGTCCTTATTGGTCCTCTTCATGACCCATTATACTCTTAAAATGATATTCAAGGGTTCCTACGCATTTTATCCGAATTACACAAAAAGAGGAAAAACATGAAGTTTCCAGGAGGGGTCGATCGATAGATGAAAGGGGGTCGATCAATCGACATTCTGGAGTGGATCGATCGAGCAGTTCTTGCCCAGATTATGTTAAACTAACCTATGGGTTTCATCACCTTTCAACCTATAAATAGTGCTTAATGCATCCCAAACTCCCAAACAATTATACCACTGATTAAATACACCTATCTACATGATTTCCTACATAAATCAGGTACGAATTCATCAAAGATGTCGAATTAAAGGGGCCAATGCAGCAGAATTATCAAGAACCCTAGTTTTGAATTAATTTCCAAAATTCTCATTCTTCTTCTAGATTTCTTTCTATTAAACCATTACAGATTCGTGGGTAATCCTCTACATATGACAAGGTTTCCATATTTCGTTAATTACTCCCAAAACATGTGATTTAAATCTTCTAAATTATATAATTCTTCCATAAAAACATGTATTCTAAATCATACTCTAACATGGGTGAAATATCAACTAGGAATTTGCAATATAGATACTTACATTAATATCATAGGTCTGATTCCACGAAGTTGACATGTATAGACTTGATCCCCTCGTTTCGATCTGTGTTTTAGTGATGGTGGTGGAGTAATCTGGTGAGTTCTTGACCTTGAATTTTTTCGGAAAGCTTTTCCTTCCTTCCTCTCACTGCCATTCTAAACTTTTGAGAATGTTAACCCTAGATGACTCTCCTAATATCTGATATTAATTTCCAATTTTCGTTATTTAACTAAGGTATAATTTGGAAATGACTAAATCGCCCTCCCGGGGTGCCGGTTAGGCCTAAAAGCGTCTCGAGATCCAAACTAAACCCCCGGGTACACTTTTCTGACTATCTCTACCCTTTCAGACATGTTGGCGCACTCAAAATAATCATACGGGCAACTTATAAATTATTCACTTTTTATCATAATAATTTAGTCCCGACATGACACAAGTGCGTCCTAACTTAATTCCCATAATTGTCATTTTATTCACTCGTGACAATTTTAATAAAATCAATTCAATATATTACTTTACTCCTTAAGTAATATTCAACAAATTTCCAATAAATACTAACTCTCATCACGCTAGTAAATATTTAAATAAATATTCGAATTAATATTAATTAAATTATATACAATAATTTAATAAAAATCCCATAATGAATAATTAAAAATCATAATATTATGGGGTATTACAGTAGCTTTTGCGGACACTGCATCAATATGAATTCTATGCAAAATATGAGAAATGCTAGTTTTGGTTGAAGGAGGTACAATTTTGGGGGCACATCATTTCTGACAGGGGGATATCTGTAGACCCGGGGAATGTAACAGCGGCGATAGAATGGGGACAGTCCATGACACCGACAGAGATACGCATTTTCTTGGGCCTAGCAGGATACTACATGAGGTTCATTCAGGGGTTTTCAAAGATAGCGGGTATGTTGACGCATCTGACTTGCAAGTGGGTGCCATTTATCTGGAATGATGCCTTCCAGTTGGCTTTTGATGAGTTGAAGGACGAACTGACCTCTGCACCAGTGTTAGCCTTGCCCAGACCGGGAGTGGATTATCTAGTCTACACTGATGCATACTTACTAGGACTTGGGGATGTACTACAACAAGACAGTCATGCTATAACTTATCCTTCCCACAAGCTTACGCCTCAGGAGAGGAATTACCCCACCCATGATTTGGAGTTAGCGATCGTCGTGTTTGCACCTCGAATTTGGAGACATTATCTCCTGGGGGATAAAATCCATTTATTCACAGACCACAAGTCATTACAGTTCCTCTTCACGCAGAAGGAGATAAATATGCATCAACGCCAGTGGCTCGAGTTTGTGAAGGATTATCAGTTTGATATCCAATACCACCAAGGTAAGGCTAACATGGTAGCAGATGTGTTGAGCCATAGGCTAGTAGGTGAGGTGGCCGTGGTGTGGAAAGCGAAGTAGAAGGAGTTCGGACACCCACACGTAGTGGCCCGATCATTCATGTTCATGATGACAGTTACGACCCAGATCATTACGAGAGTAGTACAGGCTCAAGAAGCGGACCCGTTCTGTCAGGAGCGAATAGTACAGTTACTAGAAGAGGGGGTCGAGTCTTATACTATTGGTTTAGACAAGGGCTTACACTTCAATGGGAGATTAGTTTTTTCCTGACGGAGAGGACTTACGACATGAGGTGATGATAGAGTCACACTGTTCACGATTCACGGTACATCTCGGTGGGGATAAGATGTACTAGTATATGAGGCGACAGTACTGGTGGAGTGGGATGAAGAAGGATATTGTCGAGTTTGTGTCAAAATATGCCACTTGTCAACTGGTAAAGGTGGACCATCAGAGATCGACAAGTCTTCTACATCCATTAGAGGTCCCTATATGGAAATGGGAGAGCATTTCCATGGAGTTCATCATGGGGTTTCCTACATTGCAGAGGGGTCACGATTCATCTAGAAACACCCTCAAGAATTCTCATTGACCACCGTCGACGTCAGCCATTATATCCCGCAAGAACCACCAAATCCAGCAGTAGAGATTTCATCTCTGAAAGAGAAACTTAAACAAAGTTGTATCTAGGGTTCCAAAACAATTCACTAAAGTAATTATTATGATTTCTTATTTGAAAAACAAAGTTTTCAAACACTAAAAGTGAACGCTTAGAATTCATCAGCTTGCAGTTTTCTTTGCGCCAAAGTTTTAAAGAAAGAGTCCTCATAAAACAAGTATTTATAAAAAAATTGAGCCAACGAAAGGTCGCTTGAATGACATCAAATTTCATTTGATCTGGGTGATCCCGTGACCATCTAACTATGTTAAAAAATAAGAAAATATTACATGTCATTAGCTGAAACACATCAAGCGAGCTTCAAGCCAACCTTCACGCGATAATGTAGTTTGAAGGAAATGTATATGTCATTTGAACAACTGAAACAAAAAAATATTTTCTTTTATAACTCCACCTACAAATCTTAGGAAAATTTTTTTTCACTTAATAAAACTCCTCAGGATGATAAAACAAATTTAGAAAAAATATCGCAACGCTTTTAATGAAACATTATGGAACATAAACACAACCTTACCAAAATCAATCTCGAAGAGTCTCGTTGTTGAAGAACTTTTATATTCATATCCTTATTGATCCATGTATGAATTCAAACCTTTTTTACCATTACAGCGGTGTATGAGTTACTGAAATGTAAAACGAACTATATGTCCTCACAAATCTCCCCCTATGTCTATGCCTGTACAAAATAAAAACATCCGAATTATAAAAATAAAAAAACGATACTAATATAATACCCTCCCATGAACCCAATAGTGAAAAGATACTAAAAATTCAACTCTTTTAAACTTTCTTCAAATATCTTCAACATTTTCAAATCCCCAATGTTTCTTTGTCATCATCAAGGTGTGTAAATTAATGATAATGATCCTCAACATTTGTAAGTACACATGAGACAAGAAACAAATACCTTCGTAATGTATCGAGTTTGAAATGAGATAAACATAAATCAAAACAAATCTCCAATTTGAGAACGCACTTAAAGGCCCTTTTGTGTGCGCTTTAGGGAAAGATAATTATTTTCTAAATTTCTCAAAATTTTGTTATGTACGAAATCAGAGAATCAATTTAATTAAACCAATTTTATCTTCTTAGACACTAAACATTCATATAAGTCATTCAAACCATTAAATAAATAAAGCATGTAGGTAAAAGACACAATTAAAAAAGCGTTCGGGTAAAAACATTTATTTCACTATTTAATGTAAATCGATAATTACGTAGGAAAATGTGCAATGAATGTTCCAAGACAAATCCATATAGGTCGTAACCTAAATTACTTATTGAATCCCTCAAGAATCCATAAGAACTGCAACTCACTTCAGCAATAAACACCCTCAAGCATTCCCAATGGCCACAATCGACATCAGCCAGTAGCTCCCGCAAGAACCACAAAATCCAACGGTAGAGATTTCGTCTCTAAAAGTTAAACTTAAACAAATTTGTATCTTATGTTCCAAAAAAATTCACTAAAGTAATTGTGATGTTTTGTTATTCGAAAAACAAAGTTTTCAAACCCTAAAAGTGAAGGATACAAATTCAGTAGATTGTAGTTACGTTTTCGCCAAAGTCTTAAAGAAAGAGTCCTCACAAAATAGGTATTTTTAACAAAATTGAGGTGGCGAGGTCGCTCGAACGACAATGGCAAGTCGCTTGTGCGACATCAAATGTCATATGATCTGGGGGATCGCGTGACCATCTAACTAGGTTAAAGAATGAGAAATATTTACATGTCGTTAGCTGAAACACATCAAGCGAGCATAAGCACCCTTCGCGTGACATGTAATGTTGTTTGAAGCTGTCAGTTGAATGACATGTATATTGCGTTTGATCGACTGAACAAAAAATTATTTTCATATTAGGAAAAATATTTTGATTTAATCAAATGCCTGAGGTTCATTAGAATATTTTAGAAAACATATCCTAACACTTTAAATGAAACATTATGGAACTAAAACACAACCTTACCAAAATCAATCTCGTAGAGTCGGGTTGTTGAAAAAATATTATATCCAAATCCGTCTTGATCCATCAATTCAAGTCTTTTAAAAAAAAATCAAATATATTCAACATTTTCAAATCTCTAACATTTGTTTGTCATCATGAGGGTGTGTAAAATAATGATAATGATGCTCAATATTTATAACTTCAACAGAGTTAGCAACATAGATACCTCTCTACTTGAGAAACTTCAACAGAGTTGTATCTTGGGTTCCAATAAAATTTACTAAAGTAATTGTGTTGATTTGTGATTTGAAAAAAAAAACTTCAAACCCTAAAAGTGCAGGTAAAAAATTTAGGAGATTGCAGTTTTGTTTTGCCAAAGTAGTAAAGAAAGAGTCCTCGCAAAACAGGTATATATAACAAAATTGAGTTGGTAGGTTCGCTTGAATGACAATGGAAGATCGCTTGAACGACATCAAATGTGATTTGATATCAGGGATCGTGTAACCATCTAACTAGGTTAAGACACAAGAAACAATTGCACGTCGTTAGATGAAACACATCAAGCGAGCAACAAGTGACCCTTCGCGCGACATGTAATGTCAATTGAACGACGAAAACCAAAAATATTTTCTTTTAGAACTCCACCATATTTTCTTTTAGAACTCCACCTATAAATCTTAGGAAATTTATTTTGACTTAATAAAACGCCTTAGGTTTATAAAAATATTTTAAAAAAATATCCCCACACTTTAAATGAAAGATTAAGGAACTTACCAAAATCAATCTCGCAGATTCTCTTTGTTGAAAAACTTTTATATTCGTATCCGTGTTAATCCATGAATGCACGTCTTTTAAATGTTTTTCAAATATCTTTAACATTTTCAAATCTCCAACGTATCTTTGTCCTCATCAAGGTGTGTAAAATAATGATAACGATCCTCAAAATTTGTAACTACACATGTGACAAGAAACAAATAACATCGTGATGTATCGAGTTTGAAATGAGATAAACATAAATAAAAAAAAAATATCCAATTTGAGAATGCACTTGAAGGCCCTTTTGAGTGTTCTTTAGGTAAAGATAACATTTTTTAAATTTCTCAAATTTTATTATGCACCAAATGTGAAAATCACTCTAATTAAACCAATTTTATCTTTTTAAACCCTAACCATGCATCTAAGTTATTTAAACCATTAAATAAATAAAGCATGCCGACAAAAGACATAATTTAAGGAAAAAAACTTTTTGGTAAAAAGCTTTATTTCATTATCTAATGTAAATCATAACTTATAATTACAAAGGAAAATTTGTAATGAATCTTCCATGGAAAATCCACATAGGCCGCAACCAAATTTAGTAATGGACTACATCAAGAATTGACAAGAACTATAGCTCTCTTTAGCAAGAAACACCCTCAAGCTATCCCAATTACCTCAATCAACGTCAGCTAGTAGCTCCTGCAAGAACCACCAAATCTAGCAGTAGAGATTTCGTCTCTAAAAGAGAAACATCAAGAAAGTTGTATCTTGGATTCCAAAATAATTCACTAAAGTAATTATGATTATTTATGATTTCAAAAACAAAGTTTTCAAACACTAAAAGTCAAGGCTAAAAATTCAGTACATTTAAGTAACGTTTTCGCCGAAGTCTTAAAGAAAGAGTCCACACAAAATTAGTATTTATAACAAAATTGAATTGGCGGAGTCGCTCGAACGACAATGGATAGTTGCTTAAATGACATCAAATGTCATTTGTTCTGGGGGATCGTGTAACCATATAACTAGGTTAAAAAATTTGAAATAGTTACATGTGATCGCGGGGTCAGTTCCTACGGGTTACATTGGTTCCGTGAGAGGTGTTGGTGCCATATTTTTAGGTTTAAGTCTAGGCATTAGCAAGTTATCGTCGTATCCCGTACTCCTTCTAATTATCCCATACTCCTTCTAACATTTTATCCAACAGCAAGTCAACATCCAATAATTATCCAACAACCAAACCAAATAAAACTAATAATTATCCCCTACTCCTTTTATCATCTAATAGATTTAATAGATAATGCATCTCAATTATATAACTAATTTAGTTAAAGTACAGAGTACCTGGTGTGTAATGAGGAAATGGTATCCAATTGGTTAGATCTTCAATACGTAAACAATATGTTATGAAGAACGGGACTCAAATGGACCGACACCCGTATTAGTGCCATTAGTATTGACATTAATAGCCCCTACACTTGGAAAACTAGAAGAAATTGATCGTTGCTCAATGCCCCCTAGTTTAGGTACAATTATGTAACTAAATATATAATCAAACAACTCAAACCAAATTAACTAAATGTACAATCATATAGGGGTATATAATACACCATAAATTGACACCAATGTGCATTGTTACTCACTATAAAACTCGTGATACACCAATTCAACAACATCTTCTACGAAATAGCTGCACAAATCTGAAAATAAAGAATTCGAATCAGTATAGTGTGAAGGAATCTAATTTACCCCGCAAACAACAGCATAGCAAACAGACAATAAAGAAAAAATTGATTCACACAGACAATGAAGAAAAAATTGATTCAAAGAACGAAATAAAGCCCGTGAAATAAGACTTATGTTATGCCAAATAAAATGCCATGTAAGAGACCCATGCATATCATGGCTTGTTTTCACAACACACTGATGTAAAGGGTTATATAAAACAAACAGTAAAACCTAGATGATTAATAAAGTGAGACATAGAAGTTATCTATCAAAAGTGATACAAAAGAGGAATAATGAAGTCCGCATAAAATTTATTAAACATAATTGGAACATACCTTTGCAAGGATAAAGTCCAAGATCTTAGTTTTTTTATCTTAATCACTATGTAATAGAGACAACACTAGTAAAAAACAACTGAGGAATAATGAAATAAACAAATACTTGTGAAAGAACATAGGAATATAATACCTTTGAAAGAAAGCATAACTGTCCATACAAACAATCTTGTTAATTCCTCAATGAAATATTCCCTATACAATAGGATAATTTTCAATAAGCCTAATAATAGTAAACAAAATACCAATAAATGGATTATATATTATTTTCCCATAAATCAACAACTTCTGCTTCGAGCACCTGCTGCGTGAGAAGGAGGAGGAGTTTTTGTCGAAACCCTAACGACCCTCATTTTTAATATTTAATATTTTCTAATTTCTTATATCTTGTTAACACAACTAAAATTAGATTATACTTAATGGATCAAAATGCGTACCCACCTTGTCATATAAGGAATATAAGAAGGACTTACAGTACACTATTTTGGAAAATTGATAAAAGATAGAAAAATCATTAACAAAAAGCAATCAATCTGAATGCCGACAAACATGTAAACATGATTTTATAAAAAAATATAATAAAACCGACAACATGAACATTACATTAGATTGATGCAGCGAGTCCATAATAGTCTATCTTAACTTAATTTACTTCCATATCCTACATTCCTTATGTATATTGCCTAATTAAAAGGTATGTCTCGAGTGAGAATCAAGCTTGTGCAAATGAGATTTCCCAATGTGGCTAAGAAATGGGTTATGTAAATTTGATGGTGTCCAAATCAATGTTTTCCCTTTTTTCTATACACATCATGAGATGGTTGTGTTAATGGAAAATCAGACTATAATAAAAAAAATGTTTGAAATAAAAAACATCAGCAAGTAACCCTGAACTAACCTTATGGAAAACCCGATCCCCATGCCATTAACTCCGACCGATTACCAAATCCCCTTCCCCGAAGATAAAACTTGGACCTCGATGGAAACCCCACCTTACTCGGGGTTTAGCTGACGCTCAAGCTCCAAATCGAAAACCCAAGGAGGGGATTCCGCCAGGGAGACGGAGGGAGGAGGCGAGAGAGAGAGAGAGAGAGAGAGAGAGAGAGAGATGAAGGTAGCGTATGGGGAGGGTCTCATTGGTGGAAATGAATGAAACAAAGTAGCCGATGGGAGAGAATACATACTATGTGCTTTTTTTTCATATTGAACCTGGTCACGACTCTCAGCTATGACCTACCAACAAAACCATTTAATGAAATCATATTAGCCCATTAATTTGCGTATGGTCACGGCCCATAGCCGTGACCCCTCCCAAGAAATGGTCACGGCCCTCATCCTTGACCCTTAGTGTGTGTGTTTTCTACTTCGTCATGCCTATGGTTACGGCCCAAGTCCGTGACCCATCCGCGATCAAGCTTGGAGGGAATTTTGGTGCGAATTAGGCGCCAAAAGGGTCACGCCCTAGTCACGGCCCAAGTCCGTGACACACAGTTGTCAGGGATTTGGTCCGTGACCACTTGCAAGGCATCCATGAATCAGTGTGTTAATGAATATGGTCACGCCAAATATTGAGTTGGTCACGGACCAAGTTCGCGACCAGTTGGTCGCGGACTTGGGCCATGACCCACTGGGCATGACCATTCGCAGGATTTGGTGTAGTGTAAATTAGCAATGGACCCCCTTAAGAATCCCCAAGTACCGTAGCTCTTTTCAGTAAGAAACACCCTCAAGCTATACAAATGATCAGAGTCAACGTAAACCAGTAGCTCCCGCAAGAACCACCAAATCCATCATTAGATATTTTGTCTCTAAAAGAGAAACTTCAACAAAAATGTATCTTGGGTTCCAAAACAATTCAATAAAGTAATTCTGATGATTTGTGATTTTAAAAAAAATTCAAACCCTAAAAGTGCGGGCTAAAAATTCAACAGATTGCAGTTTCATTTTGGCCAACGTCTTAAAGAAAGAGTCCTCATAAAATAGGTATTTATAACAAAATTGAGTTGGCGGGGTCACTGGAACTACAATGGCAGGTCGCTTGAATGACATCGAATGTCATTTGATCTGGGGGATCGCGTTACCATCTAACTAGGTTAAAAATGAGAAATAGTTGCATGCCATTTGATTAAACACATCAAGCGAGCATCAAGTGACCCTTCGTGCGAGACGTAATTTCATTTGAAGTTGTCGTTTGAATGACTGAAACATAAAATTTATTTTCTTTTAGAACTCCCCCTAGAAATCTTAGGTAAATTATTTTGACTTAATAAAACACCTCAGGTTGATAAAAATATTTTAGAAAAATATCGCCACACTTTAAATGAAACATTAAGGAACTTAAACACAACCATACCAAAATAAATCTCGGAGAATCTCGATTTTGAAAAACTTTTATATTCGTATCCATCTTGATCCATGAAGGTACGTCTTTTTAAATTTTTTCAAATATCTTCAACATTTTCAAATCTCCAGCATTTCTTTGTCATCATTCGGGTGTGTAAAATAATCATAAGGATCCTCAACATCTGTAACTACACATGAGATAAGAAACAAATAACTTCATGATGTATCGAGTTTGAAATGAGATAAAAATAAATAAAAACAATGCTCCAATTTAAGAATGCATTTGAAGGCCCTTTTGTGTGTGCTTTAGGTAAAGATAACGTTTTCTAAATTTCTCAAATGTTATTATGCACCAAATGTGAGAATCAATCTAATTAAACCAGTTTTATCTTCTTAAACCCTAAACATGCATCTAAGTGATTTAAAACATTAAATGAATAAAGCATGCAGGTAAAAGACACAATTTAAGGAAAAAAACTTTTCGGGTAAAAACCTTTATTTCATTATCTAATGTAAAACACTGCTATTCCATTCTTGCCATGAAAGTGAGGAGATCTTCAAAGCAGCATAGCCTCGAATCGGGATTGAGATTTTTTCTTCATCATCAGCAGCTTCTATACCCACCTAATATGGAAAACACAATGTTTGAACCCAAAATGTCCTTTTCGGAGTAGGAGCAGTTAGGATAGTCCCCTTCTTTCTCCGATTTCCCCAACCGGTAACAAAATTAAACAAGCCAACTTTGATAGTGTTAGTAGCTTCAAAGGAATTGGTAGTATTTCTTGAATAGGATTGTATTCAATGTACGAACTCAACCTACGTTCAAGAGCTTCAACAGTGAAGTGAAAGCTTGAAGCTAGCAATTCAATTCGGTGAACCATACAATTACATAGTAAAATCTGCAATAAATCTTCCATGGTAAAATTCGCATAGGCTGCAACCTAAATTAGCAATGGACTCACTCAGGAATCAACAAGAATCATATCTCTCTTCATCAAGAAACACTCTCAAGCAATCCTAACGACGACAGTCGATGTCGACCAGTAAGTCCTGCAAGAACCACCAAAGCCACGAGTATAGATTTTATCTCTAAAAGAGAACCTTCAACAAAGATGTATCTTGGGTTCTAAAATAATTCACTAAAGTAATGGTGATGATTTGCGATTTAAAAAAAAGTTTTAACACCCCAAAAGTGAAGGCTAAAAATTCATCAAATTGTAGTTTTGTTTTCGCCAAAGTCTTAAAGAAAGAGTCGCCACAAAACAGGAATTTATAACAAAATTGAGTTGGCGGGGTCGCTCGAACCACAATGGCAGGTCGCTTGAACGACATCAAATGTTTTTTGATCTGGGGGATCGCGTGACCATCTAACTAGGTTAAAAATGAGAAGCAGTTACATGTCGTTAGATGAAACACATCAAGGCAGCTTCAAACAAACTTCAAACGACCCTTCGCGCGACATGTAATGTCGTTTGAACGATTGAAATGAAAAATTATTTTATTTTAGAACTCCACCTACAAATCTTAGGAAAATTATTTTGACTTAATAAAATGCCTCATGTTGGTAAAAGTATTTTAGAAAAAATATCTCCACACTTTAAATGAAACAATAAGGAACTTAAACACAACCTTACAAAAATCAATCTCATAGAGTCTTATTGTTGAAAAACTTTTATATTAGTATCCGTCTTGATCCATGAATGGACGTCTTTTAACCAGTTTTCAAATATCTTCAACATTTTCAGATCTCCAACATTTCTTGGTCATCATGAGGGTGTGTAAAATAATGATAATGACCCTCAATATTTGTAACTACACATGAGATAAGAAACAAATAACTTCATGGTGTATCGAGTTTGAAATGAGATAAACATAAATAAAAACAAAACTCCAATTTGAGAATGCACTTGAAGGCCCTTTTGTGTGTGCTTTAGGTAGAGACAACATTTTGTTAATTTCTCAAAATGTATTGTGCACCAAATGTTAGAATAAATCTAATTAAACCAACTGTATCTTTTTAAACCCTAAACATGCATCTAAGTGATTTAAACTATTAAATAAATAAAGAATGCAGGTAAAAGACACAATTTAAGAAAAAAACCTTTTGGGTAAAAACCTTTGTTTCACTATCTATTGTAAATCACAACTTACAATTACATAGGAAAATCTGTAATGAATGTACCAAGGCAAATCCACGTAGGATGCAACTCAATTAGCAATGGACTCCCTAAATAATCCATAACAATCGTAGAACTCTTCAGCAAGAAGCACCCTCAAGCTATCCTAATGACCAAAGTCGGTGTCAACAGTAGCTCCCGCAAGAACCACCAAATCCACCAATAGAGATTTTGTCTCTAAAAGAGAAACTTCAAAAAAGTTGTATCTTGGTTCAAAATAATTCACTAAAGTTATTGTGATGATTTGTGATTATAAAAATAAATCTTTCAAACCCTAAAAGTGAAGGTTACAAATTTTGAAGATTGCAGTTTTGTTTTCGCCAAAGTCTTAAAGAAAGAGTCCACAAAAAACAGGTATTTATAACAAAATTGAGTTGGCAGGGTCGCTTTAATGACATCAAATGTCGTTTGATCTGGGGGATCGCGTGACCCTCTAACTAGGTTAAAAAATGATATTCATTTATATGTCGTTAGATGAAACACATCAAGCAAGCTTGAAGTGACCTTTCGTGTGACATGTAATGTCGTTTGAAGCTGTTGTTTGAATGACATGTTTAAGTCTTTTGAACGAATGAAACAAAAAATTATTTTCTTTTAGAACTCCACCTATAAATCTTAGGAAAATTATTTTGACTTAATAAAATGCCTTAGATTGATAAATTTGTTTTAGAAAAACTATCCCCACACTTTAAATGAATCATTAAGGAACTTAAACACAACCTTACCAAAATCAATCTCGAAGAGTCTCATTGTTGAAAAACTTTTATATTCGTATTTGTCTTGATCCATGAATGAACAGATTTTTTTTCAAATATCTTCAGCATTTTGAAATCACAAATGTTTCTTTATTGTCATTTGGGTGTGTAAATTAATGATAATGATCCTCAACATTTGTAACTACACATCAGACAAGAAACCAATATCCTCGTGATGTATCGAGTTTGAAATAAGATAAACATATATCAAAACAAAAATCCAATTTGAGAATGCACTTGAAGGCCCTTTTGTGTTTGCTTTAGGTAAAGATAACATTTTTAAATTTTTTTAAATATTATTATGCACCAAATGTAAGAATCAATCTAATTAAACCAATTTATCTTCTCAAACCCTAAACATGCATTTAAGTGATTTAAACCATTAAATAAATAAAGCGAGCAGGTGAAAGACACAATTTAAGGAAAAAAAGTTTCAAGTAAAAAACCTTTATTTCACTATCTAATGTAAATCGCAGCTTATAATTACATAGGAAAATCTGCATTGAATCTTCCATTGAAAATCCTCTTCGGCCATAACCTAAATTAGAAATGGACTCCAACAAGAATCCACAAGAACCATAGTTTTTTCAGTAAGAAACACCCTCAAGATATCCCAACGACCGCAGTCGACGTCAGCCAGTAGCTCGCACAAGAACCACTAAATCCATTAGTAGAGATTTTGTCTCTAAAACAGAAACTTCAACAAAGTTGTATCTTGGGTTCCAAAATAATTCACTAAATTAATTATGATGATTTGTGATTCTGAAAACAAATTTTTCAAACCCTAAAAGTGAAGGCTAAAAATATCAGCAGATTATAGTTTTGTTTTCGCCAAAGTTGTAAAGGAAGAATCCTCACCAAATAGGTATTTATAAAAAAAATTACTTGGCGGGGTCGGTCGAACGACAATGGCAGGTCGCTTGAACGACATCAAATGCCATTTGATATTGGGGATCGCATGACCAAATAACTAGGTTAAAAAATGATAAATAGTTACGTGTTGTTAGATGAAACACAACAAGCGAGCTTCAAGCGACCCCTCGCATGACATGTAATGTCGTTTGAAGTTGTCATTTGAACGACATATACATGTCGTTTAAATGACTGTAACTAAAGATTATTTTCTTTTATAACTCCATCTACAAATCTCAGGAAAATTATTTTTACTTAATAAACCGCCTCATGTTGATAAAAATATTTTAGAAAAAATATCCCCACACTTTAAATAAAACATTGAGGGACTTAAACACAACCTTACCAAAATCAATCTCACAGAGTATTATTGTTGAATTTTTTTTATATTAGTATCCCTCTTGATCTATGAATGCACTTGCTTTAAACTTTTTTAAATATCTCCAACATTTTTTAATCATCAACATCTCTTTATCATCATCAAGGTGTGTAAAATAATGATAATGATCCTCAACATTTGTAACTACACATGAGATAAGAAACAAATACATTCGTGATGTATCGAGTTTGAAATGAGAAAAAAATCAATCAAAACAAAGCTCCAATTTAAGAATGCACTTGAAGGCCCTTTTGTATGTGCTTGAGGTAAAGATAACATTTTTTTAAATTTCTCAAATTTATTACACTCGAAATGTGAGAATTAATCTAATGAAACCAATTTTATCTTTTTAAACCCTAAACATGGATCTAAGTGATTGAAACCATTAATTAAATAAATCATGCATGTAAAAGACAAAATTAAACAAAAAAAACTTTCGAGTAAAAACCTTAATTTCACTATCTAATGTAAATCGCAAGTTACAATTATATACGAAAATGTGCAATGAATCTTCCGCGATAAATCCACAAAGACCACGGGCTAAATTAAAAATGAACTCCCTCAATAATCCACAATAACCATAGATCTCTTTAGTAAGAAGCACCCTCAATCAATCCTAATGACTGTCGTCCACGTCAGCCAGAATCTCCCGTAAGAACCATCAGATCCAGCAGTAGAGATTTCGTCTCTAAAAGAGAAACTTCAACAAAGTTGTATCTTGGGTTCCAAAACAATTCACTAAAATATTTGTGATGATTTCGGATTTTAAAAAATAATGTTTTCAAACCGTAAAAGTGAAGGCTAAAAATTTAGCATAATGCAGTTTCATTTTCGCTAAAGTCTTAAAGAAAGAGTCCTCACAAAACAACTATTTATAACCAAATTGAGTTGGCGGGGTCGCTAGAACGACAATGGAAGGTCGCTTGAATGACATAAATTGTCGTTTGATCTAGGGGATCGCGTGACCATCTAACTAGTTTAAAAAATGAGAAACAGTTACATGCCGTTAGATGAAACACATCATGCGAGCTTTAAGCGACCGTTCACACAACATGTAATGTCGTTTGAAGCTGTCATTGGAACGACATGTATATGTCGTTTGAATGACTGAAGAAAAAAAATATTTTCTCTTATAACTCCACCTAAAAATCATAGGAAAATTATTTTCACTTACTAAAACCCCTCAGGTTGATAAAAATATTTTAGAAAAAATATCCCCATGCTTGAAAAAAAACATTATGGAACGTAAAAACAACCTTACCAAAATCAATCTCGCAGAGTCTCATTGTTGAAATTTTTTTATATTCATATCCGTCTTCATCCATGAATTCACATATTTTGAACTTTTATCAAATATCTTCAACATTTTCAAATCTCCAACATTTCTTTGTCATCATCGGGGTGTGTAAACTAATGATAATGATCCTCAACATTTTTAACTACACATGAGACAAGAAACAAATAACTTCGCAATGTATCGAGTTTTAAATGAGATAAACATAAATCAAAACAAAGATTCAATTTTAGAATGCCCTTGAAGGCCTTTTTGTGCACGCATTAGGTAAAGATAACGTTTTTAAAATGTCTCAAATTTTATTTTGCATCAAATGCGAGAATCAATTTAATTAAACCAACATTATCTTCTTAAACCCAAACATGCATCTAATTTATTTAAACCATTAAATAAATAAAGCATGCAGGTAAAAGACACAATTTAAACCGAAAAAACTTTCGGGTAAGAACATTTATTTCACTATCTAATGTAAATCGAAGTTTCCAATTAAATAGGAAAATCTTCCATGGAAAATCCACATAGGCCACAACCTAAATTGGTAATGGACTCCCTCAAGAATCCACAAGAATCGTAGCTCTATTTAGCAAGAAACAACCTCAAGCATTCCCAATGACCGCAGTCGACGTTAGCCACAAGCTGCTGCAAGAACCACAAAATCTAGTAGTAGACATTTTATCTCTAAAAGATAAACTTCAACAAAGTTGTATCTTGGGTTACAAAAAAAATCACTAAAGTAATTGTGATGATTTGTTATTTTAAAAATAATTTTTTTCAAACCGTAAAAGTGAACGCTAAAAAAATTCAGCAGATTGCAGTTTTCTTTTCGCTAAAGTCGTAAAGAAAGAGTCCTCATAAAATAGGTACTTATAACAAAATTGAGTTGGCGGGGTCGCTTGAACGACATCAAATGTCATTTGATTTGGGGGATCTCGTGACCATCTAACTAGGTTAAAAGAAGAGAAACGGTTACATATCGTTAGAAGAAACACATCAAGGGAGCTTCAAGTGACCCTTCAGATAACAGGTAATGACGTTTGAACGACATATTTATGTCCTTTGAATGACATGATAAAAATTATTTTCTTTTAGAACACCACCTAAAAATCTTAGGAAAATTATTTTGACTTAATAAAACGCCTCAGGTCGATAAGAATATTTTAGAAAACATATCCCCACACATTAAATGAAACATTAAGGAGCTGAAAAACAACCTTACCAAAATCAATCTCCCAGAGTCTCATTCTTGAGAAAATTTTATATTCGTATCCATCTAGATCCATGAATGCATATCTTTTAAACGTTTTTCAAGTATCTTCAACATTTTGAATTCTCCAACGTTTCTTTGTCATCATCAGGGTGTGTAAAATAATGATAATGATCCTTAACGTTTTAAACTAGACATGAGACAAGAAACAAATACCTTCGTAATGTATCGAGTTTGAAATTAGATAAACATGAATCAAAACAAATATCCAATTATAGAAGGAACTTGAAGGCCCATTTGTGTGTGCTTTAGGTAAAGATAACATTTTTTAAATTTCTCAAATTTTATTGTGTACCAATGTGAGAATCAATTTAATTAAACCAATTTTAAATTCTTAAACCTAAACATGCATCTAAGTGATTTAAACCATGAAATAAATAAAGCATGGAGGTAAAAGACAATTTAACGGGAAAAAAAGCTTTCGGGTAAAAACCTTCATTTCACTATCTAATGAAAATCGAAGCTTACAATTACATTGGAAATATGCAATGAATCTTCCATGGAAAATCCACATAGGCCGCAACCTATATTTGAAATCGAATCCCTCAATAATCCACAAGAATCGTAGCTCTCTTAAGAAAGAAACACCATCAAGAAATCCCAATGACCGCAGTCGACATCAACCACTACCTCCCGCAAAAACCACCAAATCCAATAGTAGACATTTCGTCTCTAAAAGATAAACTTCAACAAAGTTGTATCTTGGGTTCCAAAACAATTCACTAAAATAATTCTGATGATTTGTGATTTTAAAAACAAAGTTTTCAAACCCTAAAAGTGAAGGCAAAAAATTTAGCAAATTGTAGTTTTGTTTTCGCCAAAGTCGTAAAGAAAGATTTCTCACAAAATAGGTACTTATAACAAAATTGTGTTGGCAGTGTCGCTTGAACGACATAAAATGTCGTTTGATCTGGGGGACCGCATGACCATCTAACCAGGTTAAAAAATAAGAAACGGTTACATGTCGTTAGATGAAACACATCAAGCGAGCTTCAAGGAACCTTTCGTGCAATAGGTAATGTCATTTGAAGTTATCATTTGAACGACATGTTTATGTCCTTTGAACGAATGGAAAAAAACTATTTTCTTTTAGAACACCACCTGCAAATCTTTGAAAAATTATTTTGACTTAATAAAAAGCCTCAGGTTAAAAAGAATATTTTAGAAAAAATATCCCCACCCTTTAACTCAAACATTAAGGAACTTAAAAACAACCTTACCAAAATCAATCTCCCAGAGTTTCGTTCTTGAGAAAATTTTATATTCGTATCCATCTAGATCCATGAATGCATGTCTTTTAAATGTTTTTCAAATATCTTCAACATTTTCAAATCTCCAACGTTTCGTTGTCATCATCAGGGTGTGTAAAATAATGATAATGATCCACAACATTTGTAACTAGACATGAGACAAGAAATAAATACCTTCGTAATATATCGAGTTTGAAATGAGATAAACATAAATAAAAACAAATATCCAATTTGAGAATGCACTTGAAGGCCCATTTGTGTGTTCTTTAGGTAAAGATAACGTTTTTTTAATTTCTCAAATTTTACTGTGCACCAATTATGACAATCAATTTAATTAAACCAATTTTATATTCTTAAATCCTAAACATGCATCTATGTAATTTAAACTGTGGGTGCCTCGATTAACCTCTTTGGCTCAGATGAGTAGCCCGATTAAGTTCGGCCCAAAGTCTAAATGCCTCATGCATAACTAATTCAGTTTTGACCCATTCAACCCCTAAAATATCTCAAGAGATATTCTAGGAGTTATAGGCTAACATGGAGGATTCCAACACGCCCACTTTATGAGAAATGGCATGTATATATTAAAATTTTAGCCTGGAGAAAAGGGCACGATTTTGTAAAAACTCCCCCGGAGTAAACAAAAATAAAAATCAGAGAGCACCACCGTGGACATAGGCCATTTTGTCGAACCACATATATCTTATGTAGTGTGGGATTGTAGTTATTTTGTGTTCTTTACTTATTCTGGTGATCGCATTTGCTTATCATTTGTGTTGATATTAATTGTCACCACATTTATCTCCGTCTGTGGGAAACGATTATATTACTTTAAGAAATCCTTCACCAACAATAACCTAGAATGTCTGGTCACAGTTGCAATTCCCCTCAATAAGTGGATATTCAAGAGAAAACAACCCCTTGTAGGGTTAGATCTGAAGTTCGACGTTCAAATCCTAGGCCTCGCCTAGAACCGTGTAATACCCCGCACTTTTATGGGAAATTAAATTCCAAAATTAAATGTAATTTGGGAATTAAAGAAATTATCGTGAACAGTAAATTTTGAAGTTTTCAAGGATTTAATGATTTCGATGGATGTTATAATTACTTTAGGATTACGTAAATGATTCGAAGTACTCTATTATAAGCCGATGTTGGGAAAAGAGACAAAGGATGAAATTTTAATGGGAGAACCTGCATTTTGTAGTGTTGGGTTAATACGATGATTTGCGATCTAGTACCTTGGATGGAAATTTTGATTGCGCGGTTGGTCTCAGAATGGCTGAGATAGTTAGATTAGAGTATTCGGGGGGAATTAATTAAGTTTCGAGAATTTTTGGACCCGTTTGGACTTGTGATTTAGTAAACGAGTCATTTTTGGGTTAATAAGGGATAAACCCTTATTTTTTCTCTTATAAGTCAAGAGAGAGATGAAGAGAAAGATAGAAAAAAAAGAAAAAGAGAGAAAGAGGAAAGGAATAAAGAGAGAAAGAAGGAAGAGGATAAAGGAAGAGAGAATGGGGGATTCCAGCCAAAACTCTGCCGGATTCGACTCGAGGCCATCGGATTTCATCCTCCAGGCAAGTGTGTACTTTCTTTATTTCATTTTGTGCATTTATTTCATATTATAGTTGGTATACTATATGATTTTGGGTTAGAACCCTTAAACTAAAATTGGGAAAACTTGTATATGAGTTTATGGATTGATGTAGTGTAAACTCTTAATGATTTCTAGTATTAAAACCATGTTAATGGAGTATAAAATTGAATAAAAATGGGAGAAATGGCAAAACTAGGGATTTAAAGATTTTGGGTATAAATCTAAGAAAAGTTTGGTTTCGTCCCCAAATTGATGGAGGTGGTTGTTGTAAAACATAGATTAGATACTTGTAGCATTGTTGGTGGGGATTAGAAACCTGAAGATTGGAGATTTGATTGAGTTTTGGATTTTGGGGCATATATAAACCCTAGGAAAATTTCGGATTTTCGGCCTAGCCGAATCGATTCGGACAAGACGAATCGATTTGGTAAGAGACAGTTTGAAGTAGAACCATTTTGAATCGATTCGGAGAGGCCGAATCGATTCGATAGCCAGCGAATTGATTTGAACAGGCCGATCGATTCGGTCCTGGAAGAATTTTGAGATTTTCTCCTTTTATGTTTAGGCAGACTTAATTTATGGTTTTGGAGATTAGTATAGGAGTTTCTAAATGGGATATTAGGACTCCTAGATGATGATTGGAGGAGGATAAATAAACCTCGGATTTACTAAAGTATGGTCTGGGGTATGGATTTAATTAATGTTTCGGGACAAGAGACATTCGGGAAAATCTTTCGGCAGGCATGAATTGATATATTGATGCGATTAGATTGTTTATGGGCCGTATAAAATCGAGAACATCCTAGAATGTGATTAGGATGGAATTTGGGGCTAGTGGTCATCGTTATGTGTGTTAGGCAATTATGGCCGTTTATATATATATTCGAGGAGCAATATATATAGTATATATACTATGTGATTAAAGTATATATAGAATATGATACGGATGTGTATGTATATATATCTATATGTGATGGTACATATATATGTGAAGCATTCCCCCTCTCGTGCTATCATTGGGAAGTTGCGTGATGAGGGTGAGCACCCTGGCTCGAGGAGCAGAGTGTGGATATTCCCCAGGTCATAGTCATCCCTGTTGTTATTATGTGATATACATTTTAGGGGTGAGACGTGGTTGGTATGTTTCGTCTCATTGCCTGTTAGGAACTATGACCGCTTCCCAGACGTTGTGATTTTGTTTTGACCACGAATTAGGTGTCGTTTAGTCCTACCGGTGGTTCTCAGTATGCTATGTGAGACGAGAACTGGAAGATGATAGCATTTAGAGACAGCATCCTTGAGTTATAGCTCGGTGGGATGGTTATTATACTGGTGTATAGTATATTACTTGTGTATGAGAACAAGGTAATGTATATCTCTATGAGAGTAAAGATATAAGAATGAAAAATAATAAATTCTCAGTCCAGGAGATTATATCCGGATGTGCATTATAAAAAATGAATATAAACATGGAGTAAACCTCAGTCCGGGAGATATTATCCGGATGTATACTGTAAGATGTATATGAGAATGAGTATAATATGTATATTATTATATAAGTATATTTATATTCATTTTGTACTAAAGGCCTAATGGATCTCTACCATTGACCCTGCCAAGTAGTAGTGTATCGGGGGGTTTCCTTATTTGGATTTCGCTTTGCGAGATACCCCACGCACGAACTTAGCGCAGTGTTGAGAATGGAGATAAATTTAGCCCTTAGTACTCGATTGGAGGGGTTTCTGGCAGACGAGTGAATTAGATCAGTTAGGCAGGGTAGCTTAACTAGGATGTTTTAGACGAGTTCGTTAGGCGTGCACTATTAGAAGAGGGGTGAGGGGTATCTCATGGGTGTGCGATACCAATTTAAATATGAGATAAAACATATTTTTTAAAAATAAAGCATCTACGCACTTGCTAAATATTTTCACAACTCGGGTCTGACCCGTTTCTATATTCTTTCCTCTCTTGCTATATATTATATATACAGGTGTCCAGACATAGGGACGCCTGGATGACACTTCTTTCGAGTCAGACGTCTGCTGCAGTAACTTTGGATGCATGAAGGTTCTCGATAGATGCTCCTATCCTTATAATCTAGATAAGAGGTATTGTATAAACATTCGGGCTAATAACCCAACTGCATTTATATATTCTTTCACCGCCTTTTAGTGCGGCTATTCAATATGGTTGTATGATATTTTTACCTAGTGTTCGGTTATTTTATCTCTTTTCAGTTTCATTTATATAAACCGTGTGGATGTTTTAATTGTGTAGCTGTTTAAAAAGATTAGTTAAGTAAAATTTTGATGCTAGCCTAATAGGTTATTATTAATTAAATTGGTTTTCGACAGTGATGCTGAGAATGATCCGTATGCGACTCCTGTTTTAATTTAATATAGGAGTGATCGTCCGGTATTTTATTAGGTGGGTTGTCATAGATGGTATCAGAGCATCAGGTTTTAGTGTCCTTAGGAATCTGTGCGGACTTACTATGCTTTCAGCGTTGCTCTCGATTTGATATAGATCCCTATGACTAGGACTATTGATTCCTCTTGTGATATTTCGTTCTCCTACCGTATTATAAGATTATAGTAATCTTTTACGCGCTCGTTCGAGATTCATATGCTAATTGAGGAAGGCGACAGGAGGTGGGGCTTAATTGGAGCTGTAAGTGAAGTAGGGGATGAGGACCGTAGTAGAGGTCACTTTCTTTTTAGTGATTGCTAAGGATTGTTTCAACGACTACTAAATCATAGTAGTCATAAGTATCGAAGTACCACCACAGTAGCAAGTGGTGTTATATTTGAATTACCCGGTGAAGTTGAGATGGAAAAAGTTCGAAAGGGGTCTTTGATAGGGACCATAATTTGAAATTAATTCATGCGAAGGCGGTGTAGCATTACTCAATGGAAGTAGAAGACTTGGGAGCTTTGGCTTAGATAAGGGTATGGGAAATGCCCAGATGTGAAAAATTGAGGAAAAATTTTCACTCATAGGAGAAATGTTGTAGTGGTGAAAATGATGGACACCACATATGGGGAGCCGGATGTTTTGCCCATAGAGGGATCTTACGGATGGATATACCCGTTAGTTCCTTTGGTCTATTAGAAATGGTGGTAATTCCATTTTAAATTATTCACTTAAGGATCAGCCAGAGGCCGACAGTGAATAAAGAGTGAGATGGAGAAGTGAACCTTGTATTGAGGTGAGGTAGGTACAATGAAGAAAGAGTCCTTCAGAGAAATGATAGTCTCATTAGAACAGTGTTGCTAACACTTATGGATTATGTGGGTGTGTTTATGGACCCCATTGGTGGACATCCACCCGAGGAAATTTATTAAAAAAGGTCTGTTGAGGCAGGTAATGGAGCTCCTTTTTAACCAAAGAGGTTAAAGGGACTATGAAGGTGAATGTTAGGATCGAGGTTAGAGAGTCTGATAATACTGATAACTTTTACATGGTCAGAAAGGCCAGGGATGGAAATAGAGTAACATGGAGTGTGGAACCACACGGTTAATCCTTTTCCCGTTAGGATTTAAATGATAAGAGTAGGGTGCCTAGATGGGGCATCGATTAAAGAAATTTTGGGTTCAGTTAGGGCAAGTGTACCAGGTCCAAAAACCATTTGGAGTAGATAAAGGCAAAGTTGTTGCTATGAGTTTAACCTCATAAGGAAGAGGTATAGTTGGCTTGGGTAGATAAAGTCGCAGTGTTCGTTAGCCCTAGACTCGTGTGTGTAATTTGAGCTTTGTGGCGGTATCGATAACATTATATAATGTAGGCCTATGTGTTTTTCGCAGTAGCGGAGTTATATTTTCTTTCATTCACTATAAAATTGGGGGTTGATATTTTGAATATATATATATCTGGATTGTGATACTCGTTTTATATGTTTTATACGAGTATGGTAGTATTGTGAGTATATTATATTTTTCGTTGTTCGAAGCGATAGCAGGCTAATGATGGCAAGACTATCGTGTTCACAGTTCCAGGGTGGAATAAGTGGTTGTTGCGATATCTCACCTGAATACAGGTCGAGTTCACCTTTGTTAAATATGGATAGATGGAACTCTAGGAAGTAGAGGTTTCATTATCATGATTTTTGGTGCATGGAGGCCTTATCGATGTGATTTAAGGTATGCAGAGCTAATTGTTGAGCTGTGAGTTTAAGCCCATTATTATTTACGCAAGGACTGAGTGCGGTGCGAGAGCTTAGTGGTATGGCTCCTTGTTAGAGATGGGAGTTCAGACCACATTTTGTTGAGAGAGGGGATATGGTTATCCCGGTTTCATATTTGAAGTTAATGGACCTCCCCGACAGATAAAGATAAGTAGTAGTGTATTGGAGGGGTTCCTTGTTTGGATTTTACTTTGCGACACGCTTCGCGCATGAACCGTAACGACGTCGGGAGTGGAGAGATGTTATAAGATACAAGAATGTTGATTTCGTCAATAAGTCTTATAGTGTGGATGAAACATTATAGACTGAGAGCCATGTGATAACGTTATGCTTAGAGATGGAGGTGCTATGGAAAAATACCAAAATGTTTCTCTCATCACAAGTATAAAGGTGAGGCAAGATAAAGGAAATTGATTTAAGTCTTGTAGTTAGTCCTTGATGAGAAGGAAAATTTGAAGATAGTATGTTTTGGGTATGATGTTCAAAACAGGTTTGAAGAAAGTACGCACCTTGAGTTATTTGGCTTTCTTTTTTCCAAGGTGAAGATTGGAGTGGTAGATCTATGTGGGTAGGTTGGTGAGGCAAAATTTACGATGTCCCGCTGATGTGCCTTATACCGTTATATGTCGGCGACCAAAGATGCTAGGGAGTAGTGTAACGGGAGGGTTCTTTGTCTGGATTTCGCTTTACAAGACGTCCCACGCATGAAACTGAGCAAATGTCGGAAGTTGAGAGAGGCCTTGGGCACTAGGGACATACTTAGGATTATACTCGTTTTGCGTAGGTAGGGAAACGCATAGACCATAGCATTATTAGGATGTAAGTTTAATAGAGTTGGTAGCGCTGATACAAGAAGATGTTGGGAAGTAAACTACAAGAAAATTATTTGATTAACCCTAAGGAGAATTGAATTTCGCGGGTTGGGAGGACCCATGTGTGAGTATTACACCGAGGAAAGGAGACCCTTATTTAGATAAAATGTTAAGTGTCGAACATTTAACATGGTTGGGATGATAGGCACGACTTAAAAGGTGTTTAGGCACATTGGTAAATTTCTTTTGCCTACCGCCTGAAATAGAAGGGGCGGAGTATATAGAGTTGAAGATTATCCCGAGATGGCAGTATAATATAGTATAGTTTCATATAAACCTGGTTAGAGCTGAGTGCTGAATGAGGGTATGGTTGAGAGCCATTGGGTAGTACCATTACACTTTGAGGTATTAGGATGTGGAATGATTCACGATTCTAGGTTAGAGTTGGTAGTATTGATTATATCTAAATTTTGAGGATGAAATTCCATTGTAAGGGGGGAAGTATGCAATATCCCGCACTTTTATGGGAAATTAAATTCTAAAATTAAATGTAATTTGGGAATTTAAGAAATTATCGTGAATAGTAATTTTTGAATTTTTCAAGGATTTAATGATTTTCAATGGATGTTATAATTACTTTTAAGATTACGTAAATGATTCGAAGTATTCAATTATATGTCGCTGTTGGGAAAAGCGACAAAGGACGATATTTTAATGGGAGAACCCGCATTTTGTAGTGTTGGGTTAATATGATGATTTGCGATCAAGTACCTCGGATGGAAATTTTGATTACGCGGTTGGTCTCGGAATGGCCGAGATAACTAGAATAGAGTATCCGGGGAAATTAATTAAGTTTCGGGAATTTTTGGACCCGTTTGGACTCGTGATTGGGTAAACGAGTCATTTTTGGGTTAATAAGGGATAAATCCTTATTTTCCCTCTTATAAGTTAAGAGAGAGAGGAATACAAAGAAAGAAAAGATAGAGAAAGAGAGAAAGAGGAAAGGAAGAAAGAGTGAAAGAAGGAAGAGGAGAAAAGAAGAGAGAATGGGGGATTCCGGCCAAAACTCCGCCGGATTCGACTCGAGGTCATCGGATTTCATCCTCTAGGCAAGTGTATACTTGCTTTATTTCATTTTGTGAATTTATTTCATATTATAGTTGGTATACTATATGATTTTGGGTTAGAACCCTTAAAGTAAAATCGGGAAAACTTGTATATGAGTTTGCCGATTGACGTAGTGTAAACTCTTAATGATTTCTAGTATTAAAACCATGTTAATGGAGTATAAAATTGAATTGAAATGGGAGAAATGGCTAAACTAGGGCTTTAAAGATTTTAGGTATAAATCTAAGAAAAGTTTGGTTTAATCCCCAAATTGATTGAGGTGTTTGTTGTAAAGCATAGATTAAATACTTGTAGTATTGTTGGTGGGAATTAGAAACCTTAAGATTGGAGATTTGATTGAGTTTTGGATTTTGGGGCATATATAAACCATGGGAAAATTTGAGATTTTCGGGCTAGCCGAATCATTTCTCTAAGAGACAGTTTGAAGTAGAACCATTTCAAATCGATTCGAACAGGCCGAATCGATTCGATAGCCAGCGAATCGATTTGGACAGGCCGAATCGATTCGGTCCTGGCAGAATTTTGAGGTTTTCTCCTTTTAAGTTTATGGAGACTCAATTTATGATTTTGGAGATTAGTATAGGAGTTTCTAAATGGGATATTGGGACTTCTAGATGATGATTGGAGGAGGATAAGTAAACCTCGGATTTACTTATAATATGGTCTGGGGTATGGATTTAATTAATGTTTCGGGACAAGAGACATTCGGGAAAATCTTTCGGCAGGCATGTATTAATATATTGATGCAGTTAGATTGTTTACGGGCCGTATAAAATGGAGAACATCCTATAATGTGATTAAGATGGAATTTGGGGCTAGTGGTCATCGTTATGTGTGTTCGGCAATTATGGCCGTTTATATATATATTCGAGGAGCAATATAAATAGTATATATACTATGTGATTAAAGTATATATAGAATATGATTCGGATGTGTATGTATATATATATATCTATATATGATGGTACATATATATGTAAAGCATACCCCCTCTCATGCTATCATTGGGAGGTTGCGTGATGAGAGTGAGCACCCTGGCTCGAGGAGCAGAGTGTGGATATTCCCCAGGTCATAGTCTTCCCTGTTGTTATTATGTGATATTCATTTAGGGGTGAGACTTGGAGGGTATGTTTCGTCTCATTGACTATTAGGAACTATGACCGCTTCCCAGACGTTGTGATTTGGTTTTGGCCACGAAGTATGTGTCGTTTAGTCCTACCGGTGGTTCCCAGTATGCTACATGAGACGAGCACTGGAAGATGATGGCATTGAGAGACAACATCCTCGAGTTATAGCTCAGTGGGATGGTTATTATACTGGTGTATAGTATATTACTTGTGTATGAGAACAAGGTAATATATATCTCTATGAGAGTAAAAGAGATAGGAATGAAAAATGATAAATTCTCAATCCGGGAGATTATATATGGATGTGCATTATAAAAAAATGAATATAGAGTAAACCTCAGTCCGGGAGATATTATCCGGATGTATACTGTAAGATGTAAATGAGAATGAGTATAATATGTATATTATATAACTATATTTATATTCGTTTTGTATTAAGGGCCTAATGGCTCTCTACCATTGACCATGCCAAGTATTAGTGTATCAGGGGGTTCCTTGTTTGGATTTCGCTTCGCGAGACACCCCACGCACGAACTTAGCGCAGTGTTGAGAATGGAGAGAAGTTTAGCCCTTAGTACTCAGTTGTTGGGATTTCTGGCAGACGAGTGGATTAGATTAGTTAGGCGGGATAGCTTAACTAGGATGTTTTAGACGAGTTCGTTAGGCGTGCACTATTAGAAGAGGGGTGTGGGGTATCTCATGGGAGTGCGATACCAATTTCAATATGAGATAAAATATATTTTTTAAAAATAAAGCATCTATGCACTTGCTAAATATTTTCACAACTCGGGCTTTGACCCGTTTCTATATTTTTTGCTCTCTTGCTATATATTATATATACAAGTGTCCAGACACAGGGACGCCTGGATGACACTTCTTTCGAGTCAGACGTCTGCTGCAGCAGCTGTGGATTCATCCAGTTCTCGATAGACGCTTTTATCCTTGTAATCTATATAGGAGGTATTGTATAAACATTTGGGCTAATAACCCAACTACATTTATTTATTCTTTCACCTCCTTTTAGTGCTTCTATTCGATATGGTTGTATGATATTTTTACCGAGTGTTTGGTTATTTTATCTCTTTTCAGTTTCATTTATATAAACTGTGTGGATGTTTTAATTGTGTAACTGTTTAAAAAGATTAGTTAAGTAAAATTTTGACGCCAGCCTAATTGGTTATTAGTAATTAAATTAGTTTTCGACAGTGATGCTGAGAATGATCCATATGCGACTCCTATTTTAAGTTAATATAGGAGTGATCGCCCGATATTTTATTTGGCGGATTGTCACAAACGGCTAGCTTAAGGACAAAGTCAAGGACCAGTCAGGTCCACGTAAGTCTCCAGGCTGATAGACGCCTATGAGGCCAGACTCCAAGAACATGAGGAGGCCACTCGCAAGAATTAGGTCAAGAATGCTCACCTTAAGAGAAGACTGGATAAGATGGAGAGAGAACTCCACCGCATCACGAGGCAACATCACTATCGCACTCTAGCCCTCAGGCGAGTAAGTCTCGCAGTTGAGGAAGGATCCCTAGATGTGGATCTCAAAGATTTGAGGGACACAGGGGAGATGATGACTTGACTGAGAAACAAGAGTCAGCTAACCGTTATAAAAACCCAGGCTGAGGAAACTACGACATACAAAATCTGGTCCGAAGAGAAATGGACCAACACCCCTCACATCGGGGTGCCAGGTCAACCAGAGAGCTAGCCAGGGGAGCTCTCAAGATCAAGATGAAATCCCCTTTCTCAAGGGAGATAGAAGAAGAATCCCCTAAGAAATCCCCAAGAAGCCCCCAGAAGAAGAAGCCCCCAAGAAATCCCCAAGAAGAAGCCCCTAGATATCTGAGGCTCGAGGCACCACTCGATCAAGTACGGTCGATATTTCTATCTTAGGACTGCGTGTCTAACGCATACCTCAGCATCCAGATAATTCGTTCTAATTTTATTATGATCTTAAATTTTCCCGTTTCCATAATCAACAATCTAAGACAGAAATATTTTAATATTCGTATAATGGGAAAATTTGATCCTCCAGCTATTGCATCTTCTAGGCCTGAAAAATTTATTGGCCTGAATTTTAAACATTGGAAACAAAAGATGTTATTTTATTTTAACCTGTTAAAACTTGATCACACCTTAGAAATTAAGGAAGATAACTCAGAAGAGGAAGAACCTGCTAGGACTGTTGTTAACCAACTTTGGGAAAAATCTAATTTCATGTGCAAAAACCATATTCTGAACAATTTAGATGATGCTCTATATGATGTTTACTTTTCTGTTTCCACTGCTAGAGAGTTATGGTTGATGTTCGATAAGAAATATAAAATTGAAGATGCTGGAAGTAAGAAATTTATTGTCAGTCATTTTTTGGACTTTAAAATGGTTGATAAAAAATCAGTAGTGTCACAGTGAGAAGAGCTACAAGTAATTGTTCACGAAATTCATGCTGAGGGTATGTCTATTAGTGAGGATTTTCATGTCGCATCTATTATTGACAAACTTCCCCCTTCCTGGAAAGAGTTTAGAAATGGCCTTAAACATAAAAGTAAGGATATGACTATGGAAGACCTCACTGTTAGACTTATGATTGAAGAGGATAATTGCATTAAGGAAAAAAGGGATGTTTCCATGGCTATGGCAGCCAAAGCAAACATTGCTGAAAGTAGTGGGGGACCAAAAAATCATCTTAAGCCAAATAAGTACCAAAAGAATTTAAGGGAAAAGGAAGAGCAGAAAATAATTTTACAAAGCCTAAAAGTGGGATTAAGAAATTTGGAGGAGACTATTTTATTTTTGGTAAACCTGGAAATTGGGCCCAAGACTGCTACAAAAGAAAAAATAATCACCACTTAAAAAAACCTAATTAGAATGCACAAGCTTCAATTGTTGAAACTGATAACTTTTCTGCTTTCATTTCAGAAGCACGTCTCGTTAGCAACATTAAGGACTGGTGGGTGGACACTGGGGCCACCCGACACATCTGTGGAGACATAAGTCTATTTTCCTACTACGAGGTGGTAGGAGGTGATGAAAAGCTCTATATGGGCAATTCTTTAGTGGCGGTAGTTGCTGGGAAAGGGAAGGTGGATTTAAAATTCACTTCTGGAAAAGTCATAATGTTGAATGAAGTGCTACATGTGCCCGACATTATGAAAAATTTGGTCTCGGGTTCGATGTTGAGTAAAAACGGTTTTAAAATGGTCTTTGAATCTAATTAGTTTGTGTTAACTAAAAATGGGGGTTTTGTGGGAAAGGGTTATATGTGTGAGGGGTTGTTCAAACTAAGTGTAACCGTTGACTCAAGTTTTAATGTAGTTAATTCTTCTGCGTATCTCTCCGATTCTTTATATTTGTGGAATAGTAGACTTGGACGTGTTAATCTTGCTTCACTTAGAAGATCAATGAATTTAGGAGATATCCCTAAATTACTTGAAATGTCGAACATAAATGTGAAATATGTTTAGAATCAAAATTCAAAAGAAAATATTTTTCAAGTGTACATCGCTCTACTGAAATCTAGGAATTAATTCATACAGATTTGTGTGACTTAAAAAGAATTCAAACAAGGGGTGGAAATAAGCACTTTATTACCTTTATAGACGATTACACAAAAAATTGTTACGTGTACCTTTTGCGTTCGAAGGATGAAGCACTTGAGAAATTTAAGTTTTACAAAACAGAAGTTGAAAATCAACTAAATCAAAAAATAAAAATTGTTAGATGGGATAGAGGAGGAGAATATTCTAAGTCGTTTAATGACTTCTGTAAATTGCATGGCATAATACATCAAACTACTGCACCATATTGTCCACAACAAAATGGTGTGGCTGAACGTAAAAATCAAACGCTAAAGGATATGGTAAATGCTATGTTAAATAGTTCGAGTCTTCCTCACAACTTATGGGGTGAAGAGGTATTTTCCACATGTTATATTTTAAATAAAATTCCCCTTAAAAAATCTAATTAATCTCCTTACGAATTGTGGAAAGGAATAAAGTCATCATACAACTACTTAAAAGCGTGGGGGTGTTTAGCTAAGTCAGTTTTTCCACCACCTAAATGAACAAAGCTCGGACCTAAAACTATTGATTGTGTGTTTATAGGTAATGCTCAAAATGGCAGCGCTTATAGGTTTCTCGTGTTTAAATTAGATGTATATAGTGTATCTACAAATACTATTATTGAATCTCGTGATGTAGAATTCTTTGAAAATATTTATCCACATAATCCAACTACTGGATTTGAAAATGATCCTATAAACATTAATTTACCATCTAGTAGTACGAGGGATAATAAAATGGAAATACAAGAACCTAGAAGAAGTAAAAGACGTAGAATAGAAATATCTTTTGGTCCTGATTATATTTCATTTTTATCTGTTAGAAGATCCTCAATCTTATCACGATGCTATTATCTCTCCTGAAGCTCCATTTTGGAGACGGGTTATTGATCGTGAAATGGAATCTATTATGAAAAATCACACATGGGATTTAGTTAGCTTGCAACCTGGACGTAAAACCATATGGTGTAAATGGATTTTTAAAAGGAAAATGAAACTAGATGGATCCATAGAAAAATATAAGGCTAGGTTAGTGGCCAAAGGTTATAAAAAAAGGAAGGTCTTGATTTCTTTGAAACTAATTCTCCTGTTACGCTACTTACTTCTATTAGAATTTTAATTTCCCTCGCATCCATCTATAAAATGGAAATTCATCAAATGGATGTAAGAACTGCCTTTTTAAATGGAGAATTATAAGAAGAAATTTATATGGATCAACCAGAAGGTTTCATCATTAAAGGATTTGAAAATAAAGTCTGGAAGCTAGTTAAATCCTTATACGGACTAAAACAAGTACCTAAATAGTGGCAAGTAAAATTTGATCATGTAATGATTCATGATGGATTTAAAATAAATGAATATGATAAATTTGGGTATTTTAAATTACATAGAGATGCTTGTGTGATTTTATGTCTATATGTTGATGATATGCTAATATTTGGATCACATATGAGTATTATACAAACTACAAAAAAGATGTTATCTGAACAGTTTGATATGAAAGACTTGGGAGTTGTAGATTTTATTTGGGGAATCAAAATAATACGGGAATCCAAGGGAATAAAATTGTCACAATCACATTATATAGATAGTGTGATAAAGAAATTCAATCAATATGAATCTACTCCTGCTAGAACTCCTTATGATCCAAATAGTAAATTAAAGAAAAATAAAGGAGAAGGTGTGTCACAACTTGAATATTCAAGAATTATTGGTGGCCTAATATATATTATGAATTGCACTAGACCTCATATTGCATATGTAGTAGGGAGATTAAGTAGATATACTTGTAATCCTAGTAGTGATCACTGTAATGCACTTACTAGAGTGTTGAGATACCTGAAATTTACTTTGGATTATGCCTTATATTATGTATCTTATCCTGTTGTGATTGAAGGTTATAGTGATGCTAATTGGATTTTTGATTCAGAGGAATCGAAGTCAACAAATGGATATATATTCACATTAGGTGGGGCTACCGTATCATGGAAACCCTCAAAACTGACATGTATTGCGAGATCAACAATGGAGTTTGAATTCCTAGCTTTAGATAAAGCAAGTGAAGAAGCCGAGTGGCTGAGGACCTTCTTGGCCGACATTCCGATGTGGCCTAAACCTATACCCGTGGTACTTATACATTGTGATTTCCAAGAAGTAATAGCAAAAGAAAGCAACAAGTCCTATAATGGAAAATCAAGACATATCTGTTGAAGGCATAATAGGGTGAGACAACTCATATCTAATGGTATTATAACCATTCACTTTGTGAGGTCAAGTGATAATTTAGCGAATTTGTTAACCAAAGGGTTGTCAAGAGATATTATTTACAAAACATAGAGGGGGATGGGCTTAAAACCTAATGAGTAGAATCACCATGATGGATACCCGACATATATGAATGGAGATCCCAGGATATATGTTCCATGGGAAAACTAAATTGCGAGTAATTATGTGTAAGCATTACAAATAGTTTAAATTATCTTATCACTATGATGTTAATAATATTAATGCTACCTGTAATGAGAAAGGATGAGTGAGTGTGGCATTGGGGCCGCTGCCTATGGAAATTGTGGTTGAATCTCCTAGAGCGCTCATGATAATGGGATGTAGCTTATGGCCTTAATGAGAAAAACTGTTTTAAACCATAAGTATATTAAAGTATCATGTGTGTAATCTATTGAACAGGTTTACGAAACGTAACTGCTCTGTTCAAGATATGTAATTCTTTGAATAGTTAGTAAACCCAATTGACCAACACTAAGCAAGGTTCAAGTCCAAAAGACACATCTGCCTACTAATGACATTTTACTGCTCTAAATTTTCCTTTTGTTCCTTCTTCTCATATTTCATTCATGTTGGGGATTGTTGTGTTTTTGTGTATATTTTTTTGTGTGAATGAAATACTCACAATAACCTCTAATAGCCTAGTGGTACGTTTTCACAATTCTTGTGAGAGGTCTTGGGTTCAAGTCCCTCTAGGTGCACTATATATATATATATATATATATATATATATCAAGACTTGGGACTTGGTCTTGGGTCCTAAGTCAAGACCTAATCGTAATTTCATTTTTTATTTTATTTCATTTTTATTTAAAAAATAAAATTTCGATTAATTTTTATTAATATTATAATACTTTTATTCCTAGCCGTTGGAAATGGTGTGAGGCCAAGTTGTGGCTACTTATTTTTTAAGCCATAGGGTGGCTATAGGGGTGTTAGTAGATAATTATTTTAAGTCATAGGGTGGTTGTAGGTTGATGGCTTCATCCCTTTAAAGGGCCTTGCAGAATCAAGAAATAATACACACTGAATTTCCTTCTTGCTCACTCTCAAAAATCTGTTCCTACTCATATCCTTTTTTTGGACAATACTGTTATGGTTCTTTTCGTTCTGCATTATGTACTTCAATCGGACAAACAACGTTGTTGAATCCTGGGGATAGATATCTGAGGCTCGAGGCACCACTCGATCAAGTGCGGGCGATATTTCTATCTTAGGAATGTGTGTCTAACACACACCTCAGCATCCAGATAAGTCAATCTAATTTTACTGTGATCTTAATTTTTCCTGTTTCCACGATCAACAAAACCTAGCTAGATACCTGATTTTGTCTTTAAGAGAAATTTATGATAGGAAATGCTCTTGGTGTGTTGCAGCTAAACTGTGTTAAAACAGTAGCTAAAATATTGATCTGTTGTGTTCGGACCATTAATTTATGACTAAATCTTTGGCAACTGTGAAAGGAAATAAGATTAAGAGTAACTCAAAATTCTTGATACATCAAGACTTACATATACACTTGCTTCATAATTTAGTAAAATTAAAATTAGGTACTATTTAGAATTAAAAAGGTCGTTTATTAGGTTTGATTTGATGGACTTATGCATACCTGGTTCGATTACAGATGGCAATATAGATATTATATCAATGACATACTTCATTAAAAGTGAAATAGTATTTCTTCTTTCTACAAGGTTTTAAAGTGGGGTAATCTGCAACCAAGTGCGGTTTATACATACTAAAGTAGGTGGTCCATATAAGCAATATAGGTCTTGAAAAACATAATTCTTAGTTTTATTTTGATTACGTACTTGAAGCGTCACCAAAAGATAAATCAGTGAATCACGTGCACTTATTTTATATTGGTAAAGCCTAACCATATCCCTGATTTTTACTCTAAGAGAATTTTATGATAGGAAATGCTCTTGGCCTTGCAGCTGAATTGTGTTGAAGCAGTAGATAAAACTTTTGATCTGCTGTGTTCGGACCATTAATTTATCACTAAATCTTTAGCAGCTATGAAAGGAAATAAGATTGAGTAACTCAGAATGCCTGCCTAATACAACAAGACTTACATATATGTTTTCTTCATAATTAAGTAAAATTAAATTTCAGCCACAATTTAGAATTGAAAAGGTCATTTATTAAGTTTGATTTGATGGACTTATGTAGCCCTGGTTCGCTTACAAATGACAACTCATATCTTAGATCAGTGACATACTTTATTAAAAGCGAAATAGTATTCTTACTATAACATTCATTAATGTGTTCACATTCTTAACCTATTATAATGTTATTACTAGATTAATACATGTTGAAGAAAGTGATAAAGGTGTTGCAATTTATTGGATTCTTAAGAAATTTTACTACCCAACTCTTAAATACATGTTTAAAAATGATGTAATAACATACAAGTTTGCATGCTTATGCATATATGTACCTGTTTAGGATTGTGCAAACGTATGCCTCAGAAATTGTACTTCAGTTATGAAATTAATGAGAAGCTTATGCATATATAGTAATCAATCATATGTTATCACATTATTTAACTTATGTCTCTATTTAATAATTTGGAATCATTATAAACTACATATTTAAGATTCAAATTGTTATAGTATGCTCGTTAAAGAGAAAAATTGAAATAGGATGCCTCTTATAACAATAATTAGTGTTATTATGTTCTTAAGGATGTGTAATATTATAACAATAACTACTCTAAGTAGTAGCTACTCATAACAGTAAGATATTGTATTCATTAAATTTAAAATAGGTACCTATATGCCTAAACATTTATAACAGTAAGTGATCAAATTTTGTATACTATATTTTCTTATATCAAATCTTGACCATGTGTAGGCACTCGAGTCATTTGGAATTTAGAAACTTCCCTAATAAGTGAAGATTTATGCAAGCATTTCACAGATCATTTAATTTTTGCCGTTACCTCAACTACTATCAGACAATTTTGAGGTACTTAAAATTGAATTTGTAACTTATCATATTTCTAACCTATACATATTTGCAATGAACCTAAATAATCATCGCCAAACCTTTATTTCGCAGGGGATGTTTCTCGCTCATTAATAAATGCATCAAAAATTTATATAAATATGGATGTCCACGCCATTAATGAGTTCAAGGCCAAGTAAGAAAACTGGATTCTCCCATTCATTCTAACCCAATTCTAATAACTTTGCCTTGTCTACTAAAATATCCAAACTTTTAAACCTCTTTTAATTTGCATGCTATTGTTTCTGTCTAGTTAATGTGTCATGTTTTTTTCCCTTTTACTGATCTGTGCATTCTTCACTATCATATAACATAAATAACCTATGTTTCTAAACCAAATTCAACAAATGAATGCATATTCCTATTACACCTTTATTCCCAACATAACTCGAGTAATGTGAAAAAATTTAAAATAGAATACAAGAAAGCACGCGTAATGGAGATGGATATAGTCCCCAACCTTATTTTCCTTCTTATGTGAATACAGTGACTACACTTCGCCACAATCCAGGTCTCACATTTGTCTTAACATCTTTATATGGTATAATTTTACTCATTCTACACTCCATATGTTACATCCTTGGTGTCCAAATTTGGTGTGTCTTCTTTTTTTCCCGCCTTTAGAAATTTACAACTTTTAGAGCTAGACTTTCAAACCTAGGTGCGGATACCCTTACATTAGTATGTATGTGATCCATCATTTATGTCAATCCTCAAGCATATCACCTATAGATATGATGTTTGCCTTGTTATACAAGTGGGGGATGGAGTGAAATAAACGTATTCATCCACGTCACAAAAAATTGTTGTCTTTAACATTAAAATTTAAAAGTGACATAGTTTTGTCAAACTTTTTGAAGTTGCATCTAATTAAAATACTTGAGACACTGATATCTTATTGACTTTATAAAAATTTTTGGGTTCATATAACTTGTTAGTATTAATTACAAGTCTCATAGGTCTAGATTCATGAAGATAGCAACCTCACTAGGAGTAGGGACGACTATTGGGATTGAAACATCAACAACATAATTATAATCAGCGACCGAAACTTGGGACAACTGTGAAATGTTTAACCATATGAATGTTCAACTCATAACTAAGTGATATGTTGGATTATCTCCATTGAGGCCAAACACCTATTGGGTTAAGACGTGTCCAAAATCTCTTTAGATGATCAAGAATCACCAAAAAATTGATCAAACAAATCTAATTTACTACCCCAGAGTCGATAACTAATAAATTAGAAAATATAGTGCCTGGGAAATATAGAATAATACGTGGTCATCAGATCAGTCTACGCCTCTCCACATAAGATGCCTGCAGGGGCCCTGGCCAACCTCTGAAAATCCACCCCAACCAACCTAAAACTAGATATATGTATAGATCCCATCCGATCATTAACAATTATTTCTACCCAACTGAACTGTCCACAAATTCTGTCTTTTTCCTCCCAAATCACTTTTTACTTCAAACGTACAATTCATGTTGCATTTCGACATGTTCGTATCTCAGTCACAATGTGTTTACAATGAGGTGGAGTTCTTATAAATATTCAAAATTTGCACTTGAGATTTCTTAACTCGACAGTTCTGGTTGCAGCACCTAAAGTGGCTAAAATGTCTTAGTTTTAAGAAACTTTTCTCGATTCTTGAAAGACGGAAAGTACGTTCAATGGGTCCGTAACGTAGCTCTCGTCTAGTGGCACACCATTCTTGAATATTTGGCCACTCAATAATGCTTCATCCATGTCTGGGGATGAGAATGAATAGACATGGATTTAATTAGGAAATCATGCATATCAAAGTGTTTATTTTATATATTTAAAGAGATCATGTATGCCTCTCTTATCTTTTTAACCCCACATGAGTTGGCTAAATTCCATTTATAACACTGAGAGGATGTATTTAAAAAAAACACATTATTGATATTTACAACTCATATTAAAAAATGGAAAACTCACATTAGATGTTAGTTTTTCACAATCCACAACAAATTTTCCTATTTGATGGTGTTCTTTGAGGGGTTGTTTAAGCGTATCTCATAAAGACCTGAATGTTTTCTTTGTTGCTAACAAAGATCGTTTATTTATGGCCATATCTTCTTTAAGCTATTAATTAATATTGTGTGAATCAATGTTTATGTAGGCTCTGTTTGGTCTGTTGACCTTTCGTAGGCTTAACACACAATAAAAGAACTTTCATAGGCTTAACACATTGAAAAGCTTACCTAAGAAGGATGTAGTTTTTTATTTGGAATGTGATCATCAAAACGGTTACAAATTTAAAGAAGAAAAAAAATTCAAGATAGTATATATAGAGAAGCCTATTTTCCTGAGGGACGACATTTGCTAAAGGGAATAGAGTTGGGCGTAGAAGGCGAACATATTACAAAGTACGGGGTTTCTTAAGTGGGTTCACAATGCCTTTTTACAGTTATTTATTTAAGGAAATACAGTTATTTATTAGAGGGAATACAGTTATTTATTAAAGGAATTTAAATATGTTAATGGAGTGTGTAGACAGTAAACATCGGTTTAAACAAAACCTCCGTGCTTGTATAGGGTGTGCAATAAGAGATACCAGATTACTCTCCGAGTGCCAACTTTGGATATGGATAAGTGTAAGACTCAAGAGCTGAAAATTGTTCATGTAGAATTTATAAATACTTAAATGCATTATACTGATAAAATGATTCAATATGTAATCCAGTTCCTAAAATATGGGGGAAATACAAGGACCTGTTTAGCTTTTTGTGATTCTTTAACAAAAATATTATAAAACATTCATTTTTTAGGTTGTGTAGATACTTTAGTTTATTTTCTGTTTTCCATATTCTGAGACTCTTTAGTCAAATGAAACAGGTAAGGAAAATATAACAAATTTTAAGAATCTTTCCAAATGTCAGTGCAATGATTTACTTGAGAACTTATATCAGATATAAACTTACAAACTCTATAACAATAAAAATTTAGCAGGTAACAAATATAACATTAGCATATTAACCTTTAATAGTGCACTTGGCATAGTGGTGCCATGTAAACTATTAAAATTAGGTGAATTTATCATAGATATATATATTTATACCAAATCAAGTAGTAAAATTTTTTTCTCATATACCTATATAAAATTTAGTACTTCTATGCGTTCGCCCATCCCACTCCTTACCAAAGTCGGGCCTAGTGGTATAGCGTTATTATTTACAGGTAACTATGTTTCACTATGTCTCTAATATACAATTCATATTTATAATTGTCATTTTTTAGGCAACTTGACAAACAGTTTAACCATTTGATTTGCTTAATCATTTTTCTTCTCCATGATTGTAACCGTTAATTTCAATAACAAGTTGTGTTGTGTGGTTAGAAATTATTATTAATTTTCCTTTTTTTTGTTGTTTTGAACTTTAGTTTACGTAGGCTCTTCTTACATTTTAGAATTTAACAAACAACCCTCATGTGCCGAACAGTTCCTTCCTACATGGAGTCCACACCCTAAAGTGTCTCTCAGTCAAAATATTTAAAAAAATGTTGTACTCTTGCATTCATGTGCAGGCGTGAGTCTGGCTTATGCACTAAAAAATTCAAAAATTAACATTTATACAACTCTACATTCACTTAAGAGGCGGGCAAAAACATATTCAGGTTATCTTCAAAATCTCAACCACTAAAAATACATTTAATGAATCATAAACACATATATATTTTAAATAAAACAAAATTGGGTATTGCATAAGTAAAACATGAATTTTACTTCGGTGGAGAACAATAAACACCATCAATAATGGGAGTACTTATTTACATTTAAGTTCTTCAATATATTTCAATCTCTATTGTTTTACCCTTATTATTGCACTTATTTCACATTTATTTACACAGGCTACGAACCGAATAAAGGTCATTCTTCCTCGCATTCAATCCAACAAGAGGTGAAGCTTTGAACGTCAACAATTCAGCAGACCGGAGAACAATTGAAGATATTTTAACACTGCGTTCAAACACACCTAACTAGCTATTCTATTAAAAATATAATTTTCACATCTAATGATGATTAGTTTCTAATAACAAACTTTATTCAGGTTTTATACATCATTTGCCAAGCTATAATAAATGAACACATTGGGTGGTTTTATGCAGCTTGCAACAAATGCAAGAAAATGTTGAAACAGAATAATTCATTTTCCTTTTGTTAAACATGCAATTCAGGCAAGCTCCTCTCTTCACTATAGTATGGAGATCAACAAATTGAATATCTTTATTTTTTAAGTTGTATAATTTACACTAAACATGATCTTTCATAAATAGGTACAAAATTCAAATAAGCGTCAAGGACAATCCAACTTGCACAACATTTATGCTCTTCAACAAAGACGTTGAGTCTTTAATCCAAGTCCCTGTTTCAGAGCTAGGACAAATCAATTTGGGCATTAATTTATGATTGTAGAACAAATCAATTGGGGCGTTAATGTATGATTGGTTTAAACATGTTAAGTCTACTATTTATAAATAACAATTGTACAGAATTATGAATTTAATATAATTACAGAATTAAAACAGAATTACGTAAATGAAACACTTACTTGAATTTCCAGAAATAATAAAAGAATAAAAGATAAATCCGAGCCCTGTTATGAACAACAGTTTCCTTAAGACAATTTATTCCCTCCAATGTGCTCCGAGGTTGATGAATATTGTCTCCCAAGATAGAACGGATTTCCCCAATTAATTATGTAGCACAACAATAATTAATGTCAACGAACTCAAATTCTGTGTGGCCTTTACTCAACAACACTACAACATATGTTTTGCAGGAGAAAGAAATTTCGAAAAAGATATGACAGAAATTCTGGGACAGAAATGACAGCAATTCTGGAGGAGGGAAAATTTCATTGTTTAAAAACGGAGGGAGGCATCTGTATTTATAGCAAAGTAGATGACGGTTGGCAAATAACTGCCAAAACAGTTAAACGAAATTAACTGTTGACTGTTGGCAATAACTGCCAACAGTTTATTAATTAATTAATTAATTTCGTAATTAATTAATAATTAAAGCCCAGAAAGTTAAATAAAATTCGGCCCAAAAAAGTAGGAGATTTTTATAAGCCCAAGCCCGAGCCCGAGCCCGAGCCCGAGCCCGAGCCCGAACCGAGCCGAGCCGAGCCGGCCGGACGGACGGACGCGCGCGTGGACTTTTGACCGAAAGTCAACCCGTGCATAGCTTAGGTCATCTCCCCTTCAAAGAGTTGGGATACCCCCAAGGCATCCAAGCCTTAGTCCATACTTGGGGTGTTATTAACTCATCAAAATTCCACTACTCTTCCAATGTGGGACAAGAGTTAAAACACACCCAATTCATTTAACTTTCATTGCTATGTGAGTCACTTTGGGGACATAATTATCATTCATAACTTATTGAAATTGGACATATGAATATACTACGTTAATCTCCTTGCGGAGGTGAACGCGTTCGTATATGGTCCCACAATTTTCGTAGTGTGGGTCCCACCTAAATTTGAGCTCAAAGTTGCTCAAAATTCTGTCCAGAAAATTCTGGACAGCTTTCTTAAAACCCATTTAAGTCCAATTTTCCCAACAATCCCCCACATGAATGATATATCGCTATAAATAAAACAAATCAGATGCTAATGCAGATGCAGACACAAGTTGAGTAAAACTGAAGACTTATTGCATCAGGAGAAGTAGCCTAGTGGCCTTGAACTTTCCTTAGTGATATACTATCGGATTTACTTGGTTAATCAGTAGACTTCACGTCCTTGAACCGTCAACCGTTTTTGTAAACCTAGACAATAGTATTCACACAACAATTCTTCAACACAGTTGGTTCTCACGTTTGTGCTCATTTTGGCCGTGAACACCACTTGGTTCCGCAAGTATTTTAGAGAGTATGCCTTTCATTATTCTCATAGAAGTGGCCCCCTTCTTACTCACGTAGGTGACTTCCATAAAGAGTATTATGCAATACCCCACTTAGACGTACTAAGATATAGATGTCATTAAAAGCATAACTTATCCTAATTTCGCGGCAGATATGCACTGTCTCATCTTTGGAATGGATAGGATTAAATATCCTCCAGTGCTTACTGAATACAATGTAGTTCGGTTTGCCCATTGAACCTAGATCTTGGGATCTCCAGTTAGCTAGGTTGGGTTGCCACTATATTGATTCTTATTTATTTATAGGCTTTAGACCCATTCCTCTCGATGATCTTTCAACTTGCTCTCGGTTTAAACCTTTCGTTAGTGGATCCGATATATTATCTTTTGACTTTACATAGTCAATTGTGATAATTCCGTTTGAGAGAAGTTGTCTAACGGTATTGTGTCTACGACGAATATGTCGTGACTTTCCGTTATACATGTGATTTTGTGCCCTTCCAATCGCTGATTGGCTATCGCAATGTATACATATTGCGGGCACAGGTTTAGACCAATTTGGAACATCCTCTAAGAAATTTCGAAGCCATTCGACTTCTTCTCCAGCTTTGTCTAGTGCAATGAATTCAGATTCCATTGTCGATCTAGCAATGCACGTTTGTTTTGAGGATTTCCAAGATACGGCTTCACCTCCGAGGGTAAACACATACCCACTCGTAGACTTAGAGTCTTTTGTGTCAGATATCCAATTTGCATCGCAATGTCCTTCAAGAACAGCTGGATATTTTGAGTAATGCAATCCATAGTTTTGAGTATATTTTAAATAACCCAAAACTCTCAATATTGCTTTCCATTGATCTCTTCCTGGATTACTCGTAAATCGACTTAGCTTACTTATTGAGTATGCTATGTCCGGTCGCATACAGTTCATGCCATACAGTAAACTGCCGATAATACGAGAATATTCTAGTTGAGATATGCTTTCACCATTATTTCTTGCTAGATGTAAATTTACATCTACAGGTGTCTTGGTAGGACTAATATCATACTTCTTGAATTTTCCAAGTACTTTCTCAATGTAATGAGATTGAGATAATATAAGTCCATCCGATGTTCTAGAAATTGTAATTCCTAATATAACATCGGCGATTCCCATATATTTCATGTCAAATCTACTACTCAACATTTGTTTTGTAGTTTTGACAATTTCCAAGTTACTACCCATGATAAGCATATCATCAACATAGAGGCATACAATGACATATCCATTTTGAATGTATTTAAAGTAAACACATTTATCGCATTCATTGATTTTGAAACCATTTGATAACATTGCATTATCAAATTTTTCATGCCATTGTTTAGGTGCTTGTTTTAATCCATATAGTGATTTAACAAGCTTACATACTTCTCCTTCTTGTCCGGGAGCTTTGAACCCTTCAGGTTGCTCCATATAAATTTCCTCGTCTAGTTCACCGTTTAAGAATGCAGTTTTTACATCCATTTGATGTATTTCAAGTCCATTAATCGCAGCTATTGCTATTAACATCCGAATGGACATTATTCTTGTTACCGGTGAATATGTGTCGAAGTAATCCAACCCTTCCTTTTGCCTATAGCCTTTAGCTACAAGTCTAGCTTTATATTTGTCAATTGATCCATCGGCCTTCAATTTCTTTTTGAAGATCCATTTATAACCTAACGGTTTTGAACTTGGTGGAAGATCCACTAGTTCCCATGTATGATTTTGTAATATGGATTCAATTTCACTATTATTTGCTTCTTTCCAATTGGAAGCATCGGGTAAGGATATAACTTCTTTATACGATTGAGGTTCATTTTCTAACAAATATGTTAGAAAATCCGGACCGAAAGAAGTCGAGGTTTTTGCTCTTTTACTACGTCTTGGTTCATCCTCTATTGATTCAATAGGTTGATGAGTACCACTTGTAGTAGCTTGATTTGTCCTTTTAGAAGGACCAGATTCTCGGGTCATGTTATACGGGAATTCATTTTCAAAAAATGAAGCATCCCTCGATTCAATAACCGTATTTACATGAATGTCCGAAATCTCAGATTTACAAACTAGAAATCGATATGCACTGCTATTAGTAGCATAACCGATGAATACACAATACACGGTTTTTGGCCCTATTCTTACCTTTTTAGGTTTAGGAACCATCACTTTGGCTAAGCACCCCCACACTCGTAAATATTTATAGGAAGGTTTTCGACCTTTCCATAATTCATAAGGTGTCTTGTGAGTCTTTTTGTGAGGTACTTTATTGAGAATGTAATTAGCAGAAAGTAAGGCTTCCCCCCACAAATTTTGTGGAGCTCCTGAACTTAATAACATTGAGTTCATCATTTCTTTCAAAGTACGGTTTTTGCGTTCAGCAACACCATTCGATTGAGGAGAATAAGGAGCGGTTGTTTGATGAATAATCCCATTTTCAGAACAAAATTCCTCAAATGGATATTCATATTCACCTCCTCTATCACTTCTAATAGCCTTTATCGTTTTGCTTAATTGATTCTCAACTTCATTCTTATATTGTTTAAATGCATTAATAGCCTCATCTTTACTATGTAACAAATATACATAGCAATATTTTGTGCAATCGTCAATAAAAGTAATAAAATACTTTTTCCCACCTCTAGTTTGAACAAATTTTAAATCACAAATATCGGTGTGAATTAAATCTAAAGGTTCAGTTATCCTTTCAATAGAATGGAAAGGTAATCTAGCTAATTTAGATTCCACACAAATTTCACATTTATGATTTTTATCAATATTGAATTTTGGCAAAAATTCCAAGTTAATTAATCTACGCAATGTATCAAAATTGACATGTCCCAATCTAGCATGCCAAATATTAGATGACTCAATCAAATAAGAAGAACTAGCAACTTCATTCATAGAAACAGATGTTTTAGGGGTTACAGTAAGAACATTCAGTTTAAAGAGCCCCTGATTTAGGTAGCCCTTTCCTACATACATGTCATTTTTAGACAACACAAAGCGATCCGACACAAACACAAGCTTGAAACCATTCTTAGTAAGGAGAGATCCAGAAATCAGATTCTTTCGGATGTCAGGCACATGAAGAACATTGTTAAGAGTAAGTTCCTTTCCAGAAGTCATTTTCAAAGCAATCTTTCCTTGTCCCACCACCTTAGAAGTGGAAGAATTTCCCATAAAAAGGTTCTCCTCATTTTCCAAAGGCTTATAGGTGGAGAACATCCATTTGTTTGCACAAATGTGTCGTGTGGCTCCAGTGTCCACCCACCATTCCTTGGTATTTCCAACCAAGTTACATTCAGAGACAACGGCAGAAAGATTCATATCCGCCAAATCATTGACGATATTCACACCCTCAGTTACATTAGATTGAGGATTGTTTTTATTTTGCTTCTTCGGCTTACGACACTCGCTTGAGCGGTGTCCAGGTTTACCACAGTTGTAGCATTTGCCTTTGAACTTTTTCTTGTTATGTTTGGAAGTGCCTTCCCCATCATACTTTCGTTTGTTCTTCTTAGGACCTTCAACGACATGGACCTTTGTTTCCATCGGATTCTTCCCACTTTTCTTTTGAGACTCACGGTTGTCTTCTTCGATTCTTAGCCGGACCACCAACTCCTCCACATTCATCTCCTTACGCTTGTGCTTGAGATAGTTTTTGAACAAAGTCCAAGAAGGTGGCAACTTTTCAACAATTGCAGCAACTTGGAAAGTTTCACTAATTGACATTCCTTCAGCATGAATGTCGTGGAGAATCACTTGGAGTTCTTGCACTTGCGAGATTACAGATTTAGAATCAACCATTTTGAAGTCCAGAAAACGCCCAACGATAAATTTCTTCATCCCAGCATCTTCAGTTTTATACTTCTTTTCCAAAGAATTCCATAATTCCTTGGAAGTTTCGATAGTGCAATAGACATGGTACAAAGTCTTGTCCAAGTATGCCAAAATATAATTTCGGCAAAGGTAGTCCGAGTGCTTCCAAGCATCGACAGCAGCAACCTTTTCAGCGTCATCTCCCTCTTGAATAGAGGGGCAATCTTCATATACAAACCTGCCCAGTTGGCAGGTAGTGAGATAGAAGTACATTTGTCCTTGCCAACGTTTGAAGTCAGCCCCAATGAACTTTTCAGGTTTCTCCCCGTGTGGCATAGATACGGGTGCAGTCACACTTGTGTTGGTGACAATCAGTTTCGTAGGAGTAGTGTTCGTACTTTGCGATTCCATTTCTGTTACAAAAACAGAATTTTTATCAATGATAAAATTCATATATAATGAATTAATCAAAACAGAATACAAAATTCTGTGCAACAATTTCCTCCAAATATGATTCACAATAAATGAATTCCAAAAGAATTCAAATAATAATTCAGAATTAAAGTATAATATAAACAGAATTCCGTACAAAACAGAATTAAATATAAAATCTGTATCACACTAATTTTTTAATAATAAAAAGAATTCTGTACAAAACAGAATTATAATTTAAGAAAAAAATATAGATAAACAGATTTTAATCAAGAGTACATAAATAAAATTTTATTTTCTAAAACAGAATATAAAAACAGTATAGAAATAAATTTCTAGAACAAAACTGTTTTGCTAATTTCTACAATAAAGCAGTAAATTAATTCATTTTTTTTTCTGTCAAAACAAATTTATTTCCAACAAATAAATTTCTGTAATAAAAAAAATTCTGTACACAAAAACCAGTAGAACTTAATAAATTGTCTTAAGATTGTTAAGTCTACTATTTATAAATAACAATTGTACAGAATTATAAATTTAATATAATTACAGAATTAAAACAGAATTACGTAAATAAAACACTTACTTGAATTTGCAGAAATAATAAAAGAATAAAAGATAAATCCGAGCCCTGTTATGAACAACAGTTTCCTTAAGACAATTTATTCCCTCCAATGTGCTCCGAGGTTGATGAATATTGTCTCCCAAGATAGAACGGATTTCCCCAATTAATTATGTAGCACAACAATAATTAATGTCAACGAACTCAAATTCTGTGTGGCCTTTACTCAACAACACTACAACATATGTTATGCAGGAGAAAGAAATTTCGAAAAAGATATGACAGAAATTCTGGGACAGAAATGACAGCAATTCTGGAGGAGGGAAAATTTCATTGTTTAAAAACGGAGGGAGGCATCTGTATTTATAGCAAAGTAGATGACGGTTGGCAAATAACTGCCAAAACAGTTAAACGAAATTAACTGTTGACTGTTGGCAATAACTGCCAACAGTTTATTAATTAATTAATTAATTTCGTAATTAATTAATAATTGTCATCTCCCCTTCAAAGAGTTGGGATACCCCCAAGGCATCCAAGCCTTAGTCCATACTTGGGGTGTTATTAACTCATCAAAATTCCACTACTCTTCCAATGTGGGACAAGAGTTAAAACACACCCAATTCATTTAACTTTCATTGCTATGTGAGTCACTTTGGGGACATAATTATCATTCATAACTTATTGAAATTGGACATATGAATATACTACGTTAATCTCCTTGCGGAGGTGAACGCGTTCGTATATGGTCCCACAATTTTCGTAGTGTGGGTCCCACCTAAATTTGAGCTCAAAGTTGCTCAAAATTCTGTCCAGAAAATTCTGGACAGCTTTCTTAAAACCCATTTAAGTCCAATTTTTCCAACAAAACATTATATGTTTAGTATATTATGATTACCGATTTATACTTTGTCCAAATCGCACATTAACTTAATTTTTTCTATCAACTCACGAATCATCCTTTTTCAAAGGCCGTCAATAAAATCATGGGTACCTCTTACATCTTCTGACTGAAGCTTAATAACTACAATTTAATTTCGTAGCTATTAAAATTGCACAGTTTCAAACATCTTACCTGATACAATTTCGGGAGATACATCAAGAAATGACATCACCAATCAAAGCGTAATATATATTAATTACACGTAACATGCATATTTAAATTTTTTTAAATTCTAACTATATATAATTTTTACAATAACAAATAGAAACACTTAATGTCCTTTTTTATACTATCATTGGGGGAAGTCAACTTTCGCATCAAGTTTCACCAACACAATCAAACATCGCTGCTGCTATTGACGCTAAGAATGAAAACACTTTAAAAAGGAAACGAGCCACCAGGTAATTTAAAATCATTTCATAATTTTTATTTAAACATATTTTAAAATGCATTTTTATTTATCTTAGTAACATATTTTGTTGATTACTTTATTTCAGGAACTTGGATGAAAGGGAAAAAAGGCAACATTACGAGAAGTGAAGATTCGACGTTTTCTTTTGCAATAATAAATATCTAACTATTTGATTTATCTACGGAACATTGATATTATGTATTCAACAACATTTTACGTTTTTAATTATCACAAATATTGTAATTGTGTTTTGATTTACAATCATTTCATTTATCATTTCCAAATGTTTGAACATTCTTGGTTATTCATTATTATCCTAACGTGTTACCCGCGCATAGCGCGGGTTTGCACCTAGTATATATATATATATATATAATTAAATCACAATCACTCATTATATAACCCGTATATAAATCCTAAATTTAAAATTGTTCTTTATAATCTAATTTGTCACCCGTAAATTCCAATAATCACGTTTCATCCCTCTTAATATAAATCTAAATAATATTTTAATTAATTTACCGGGTGGGATATTACACACACTCAAAATGGAGAGTAATGCAAGTAAAGTGAATCGTATATGGAGGTTTTCTATTAACTTATTTAATCAGTAAACTATCATAAACACACGAACGATGCAAACGCACAATATGATGTATATGTTAGTTTCGTAGGGTGTGCGCTTGGAGAAAAGGAAAAAGGGAGAAACTGAAGGGTGTGGCAGGTGGAATGTTGATCTGTACAACCAAACAAAGTAATTTTGAGTTTCATGATATGAACGTATAAACAGTTTTAATAAATGAGGATAAAAGGTTTGTAAGTGTAGTAACAGTGTTGTTGTTTGTTTTGTTAAATATTTTTTATAGCAGGTAATTCTTGAATCCCTAATTATCTCCAACTTTATTATTCGTGTGTGTTATGCATAACATAGTGAAGAGCAGGGACCCCCATATGGAGAAGTGAGTTTTTGGCTTTAACATGTAGTCACAATGTGTATAATCCGATTTTATTAAATACTTTTTTATATAATAGTTAACGCTTGAATGCCTTATTATCTCCAACTTTATTATTCGTGTTTGTTATGTATATTGCAGTAATGGTTGTGTTTGTTATGCATGGGCCGTTTTTCAAAAAAAAGATTCAACGTGGGTCTGATTCGTGTATCTGAACCATGATCTTTTTTGTTTTTACTTTGTATAGAAGTTAAAAACGTTTAAAGAGAGAGTTTGTGAACAGGTAAAAGGAAAAAAATAAAAAAAACTAAGAAGAAAGGACATGCTATTTGGAGGCCTGAGTCTGAGTCGTGGGAAGTTTATATAGGTGAACATGTTTTTGAATGTTTAAAACGTTTTATGAGCAGGTAAAAGAAAAAAAAATGAGAAAAATGGACCTGTTATTTGGAGGCCTACGTATGAGTCGTGGGCGCTTTCTGAAGGTGAACGCCCTTTTTTGTTTTTTGTTTTTTCAGTTTTTGTAGAAGTTTTTGGAAGTTGAAAACGTTTAAGCGGAAAGTTTGTGAACGGGTGAAAAGGAAAAGATTAAAAAAAACATAGAAAAAAGGATGTGTTGTTTGGAGGGCTGTTTGTAAACGGTTTTTTTTTTTTTTTTTATTGAAGTTCAAAACGTTTAGACAGACATGTTGTGAGGAGGGAAATGGAAAAAAAATAAAAAAATAAAAGAAAAGGATTTTTTATTAGGAGGGCTGCCAGGAAAAACATGTATGTGTGTGTGTGTGTGTGTGTGTGTGTGTGTGTATATATATATATATATATATATATATATATATACACTAGAGTATGCTCGTGCCTGAAGGCAAGACAAAATTTTTCAAAGTACGTAATAGTGAAACGCAAAAATTTCAAAGTGTAATTTTAAAATAATTGGCCATAATATCCTTTATTTATAGGACTATTCACCATGCTCAACAAATAACAAATAGTCCAATAACATTAAAATAGTCTAAATTCATCAAATAAATTCACATATAATACGACATATACAATATTCATCCATCGAATTCACATTGTGTCTCAAAAAAATAAAGTATCAAATTTTTTAAAAAATTGGGTATAATCTTAGAGTTGACAATTTTTGCCCCAAAAACTCGTTTACGGTAATAACCCGAAATGACCCGAACATAACCCGGTTATCTTGTATAGATGTAAGAGTACCTAAAACTTATACTAAAATAAAAATCAACGCGACCCGAAAATGATACGACTAACCCGAATTACCAAATAAGCTTGCTTAACAAATAACAAATAGTCCAGCATCCAAATTATCTAAATTCATCAAACAAATTCACATATAAAATGAAATATACAATATTCATCAATCAAATTCACAGTGTCCAAAAAAAAAACAAAGTGTCAATTTTTTTTTAAAAAAAATGGGCATAGTCTCCTTTTTTATTGGACTATCCACCCTATTAAGGGGCAACAACAAATTCAACAATATAAAAAAATATCCAAAATTTGGAGATGGGAGCTAGAAGGCTGTGAAAGAAGAATATGAATTTATTATTTATGTGGGACTTCCTCCAAATGTTTGTGCAGTGGTGTTTGACCACCATCTTGGATGGGGTGAGAAACTGAGCAAGCCTTTGCGGGAGCATCAGAGAGCAGGTTTTTGGAAATTGCAATTCTTTTAAGTCTTTTGCACTCATCAGCACTTCTCATCCTTCTTCCCACCTCTCACCATTATCACTCTCTCCCTCTCGGTTTTCTGTATGATTTGACAAACAATAAACATAATTAATTAGTTTCTCAAACAAAGATACAATAACATAAGTAAATATACAATCAGTAACATACATGAGCTTTTTTTCATCCTAATCTTACATGCATCCAAGGAAAAGAAGATTGATAGTAATCTTTTTTTCATCTTATGCTTCATCCAAGGAAAAGAAGATTCATCCTAAGCTTTTTTCATCCTAATATTAACTCCATATCTACTTATTTTGTGCGTTTTATGTTATAGCATATATGCAATCTGCATATATGCCATATGCATATATACATATGCATATATGCTATAACATAAAACGCACAAAAGAAAGTAGATATGAAGTCAAAGTATAACACAAACTATGAACCATCCTCAATTAGGAAAAATAATAAAATTGGAAGAATGGAGTTTACCGTTCGTGAAAGCAGCGTAACTGGTAATGACCCTTGAGTTTTAGTTCTTTCACAGTGAATATTCTACCGGTAATCTGCATGAAATAATTAAAAGCACAATTATTAACCTAAATATAAACTCCCAAATATCTGACAAAATTGATAAAATCCATTCCCTTAACATTTAATATGTGAAAGTGACCAAAAGAAAATGTCACAGTTTTTCCTTCCTCGCCAAAGATCCCCCCCTGTACTCACTCCCCGCAGTTGCAACAAAACCTGCTCCAACTTGGCAGTCCTTTGGTACGGCTCACAACAGTTTATATTTTCGGGGTTAGAGTTCCTTGATCTAAAGAGAAAGGAAAGGGGATTGATAGAAGAATAATGATAATCTTATTGGCAGCCCACAACAGTTTGAAATCTTATCAATTGAAGTATCCTATGAAAATCATAAATATCCCTAAAAAAATATACTTTGAATCAAGGAACTCTAACCCCGGAAATATAAATTTCAAAGAGATGAGTTGAACCCATACTTTAGACACCTTCATCGTCCTCGTACCCCACCTCAAATTTATAAGCAGGATGGACCAAATTAGACCTCCCAGCCTCGAATTTATGAATGCCAACAACACAACGATGCGTTTACTACCTTAACGTCGTCGTGTTTGAAACAAAACCCGTGGGGGAATTTTTCGTTCACGGGGTTTGTGGCGATGTTGTCTTCGATCTGGACGTTGATGGTGGACTCGTTGGCTACTGGTTTTTATAAGAGGCATCATTTCAATAAGGGTGATAGTAATAATCAGGGGCTTGTGGTGGATGAAGAGAGAGTTGCTGATCAACATGCTAATCATGTACATGTTCATACACGTGCAGTAAATGGACATTCTCATGGATCTGCCATCCCATCTGGTGTTGAAATGGGTGCTTCAGATCGTATAAGGCATAGAATCATATCTCAAGTAAGTTGTAAAGTGATAAGAAAATGATGGGTAAAAAGTGCAAAATATTCCTAGATTATAGTTTTTGTCCCCGTTCCCCCAACCCCCCAATGCAGCAGCCTCCCCCCCCCCCCCTCCCAACCCACTGATGCTGCCTCCCCCCCCCCCCCCCCCACAATTATTGTTGCCTCCCCCCCACCTACCCACCCACTGGTGGTGGTGGTGAAATGGGTGCTTCAGATCTTATAAGGCATAGAATCATATCTCAAGTAAGTTGCAAAGTGATCAGAAAATGATGTGTAAAAAGTACAAAATATTCCTAGATTATGGTTTCTATCCCCGTTCCCCCCCCCCCCCCCCCACCGCCATTGCTACTGCGTCTCCCCCCCCCCCCCCCCCCCCAACTGTTGCTACCTCCTCCCCTCTCCCCCAATTGTTGCTGCCTCACCCCCCACCCACCCACCCACTGCTGTTGCCTCCCCTCCACCCCACAACACCCACTGCTACTGGCAAGGTACATCATTTTTGTGTGAGAGATTGAGTTAGAGTTTGAGTTAAAAAGGGGAGAAGCATACGATGCCTCTCATTCCGATTAATCCTAGAAATGAAATAGAAAGAAACATCCAACAACCAAGAATCAGTGTGCACAACAACAATGACAACCAATCTCTGTTGTGCATCCCTTCTCTCGCAAATCGATCCCTAATGCTGGTTCTGGCAGCTTCGACGACATTTCCTCCATGGGTACCAGCACCAAATCAACGTCATTCACAAAGTGCTTCAAGATTTCAATTTCCAATAATGTTGGAATGATGTTGCATGGGCAATAGTCAGTAAAACCCAGCTGTTAAAAATATGAATTTTCACATAAACATATAATGTATCAGCTCTTTTGGCAACTGGATCGATACATTATTTTAAGTACTCTTTTTTAATTCTTTTAAATTTCACATTTCAGTCCATCTAGGACCTTTTCCATCGGATTCATTTATCTGAAAAGCTAAGTTTTATTCAAAAGTCAAGACCTTTCTATGATTGATTCTGAACAAAGTCAAACTCAAACTCACCTACACAAATGGAATAGAGTAATAATAGAGTACCTGCTATCATAGAGTAATCACATTAATTGTCATGTTTTGAACAAACGCTAATATTTGAACCCCGTTAAAACATATAAACAGGGAGTATACTTGGGTTATGTGCAACACCATAAATCAAAACCCAACAAAATTTTGGGTCACGTACTTAGCATCTGCAAGACCAAAACAAATGCAAACGTAAACCTCAAGTCTCAAAGCCCAAAGAACTGTTCTAAAAGAGAACAATAGAAATATATGTCCATTATATTCTTCACATGAAAAATGAAAAGAAAAAAAGGGAAGAGTTATATATATTTCAAACAAATTGAGTATAACTATCACTTCAATAAAAGCACATTTTCATTATAAAAGTAATGTTTATACCTCAGAAATTTTCATCCTTTTAGTGCCAAATGTAACTTTGAAATAACTGGCAAATGTAACTATGAAATTACTGTCAAATGGCATAAAAAAAATTAAAAATCCACAATAAACCGATCGAGAGAAGGAGAGGGAGAGTATACCTTCCATGGGTAAATCTGAAAACACGGAAAGCTCATGATTGAAACAAAATCTAAAAACACGAAAAGCTCACGATTGAAACCAAATCTGAAAACACGAACTAAAACTTGAGAAATTAAACTCAAACACATAAATGATCAGTATTAAACACAATATCCATAAATAACTAAAATGATGATCAGGTAACTAACCACAAAATTTCTTCGTATAGATCATTTTGATTCTCATCAACCTTTTCAGACTTCACATCTTCTCATTCGATTTTGTCTCACTGGAACTATTTGATTTTGCACCAACCCCACTCGTGTTTGTTGATTCACTGGGCATAAATGGACTGATGTAAAACATGTAACAAAATGCCATTAAGTGACAAAACTAATTCATACGATGGCATGCAAGAATCATACATAATTCTTATGCATAAACAAATATGATAACGTCTTATCTCCCAATCATTTAGCTCCATTCAAACTAAATGATTGAAACTAACATAAATGAAACTAACTAAATGATATTAACTAGAGTATGCAATATGCATATATGCATCTGCATGTATGCATAATTGCATCTGCATTTATGCATTGCAATATGCATATATGCATCTAACCCAAAATGACTAAACTATTTCAGGTTCAGTGTCAATTTTATAGAAAATATTGTCATGTGTTACATCCTCGGCCTGGTGGAACTGAATATATCACTACTGGGCTGAGTTATTAATCATAATCTTACCAAACAATCGTGCTTATCATTAGAATTGGTTTGCTCCTCCCTCCATACTTTTTTATACGTAGTAAAATGCTAGGAGAAAAAATAGAAACCAATTAGTGAACCTGTAGTAGGAAATTTTTTTATAAATTCCTACTCATCAACTCCTATATATAAGAAACACAATAATTTAGATAGGCCTAGGAGTAAATGTAAATATATATTAAGACCATCATTAATGAGTATTAAAAATAAAAATGCTAATATTACATGAGAACTAAAAAATGCAACAACAATGAATGAGATAGCATTATTTATTGAAACGCTCCCAAATTATGTTAACATTACTATTCATGTAACGACAATGAATGAGATAAAATAAAAAAGTATAGTTCAATACGCATAAATTCTTCACATTTATCCCCTTAATTTCGGTATTTTTACGATCCCGTGCGGTGTAAATAGCTTGGATTTATCTCATATCTATGATACTAACCCTTTTTCGCAAGTATTTCATATTTTGTGTATCTCTTATGTGTTTTATAGATATTTCATACAAGAAAGATGGAAAAGAGAACTCAAAATAGTGAAAGAAACCAAGAATCGGGGAGTTGAAGGGCATTTTCGTAATTTTGTAAACTTAGTCCGGAGGTGGGGACAATTGTAAAGTTGAATATCTTTCAATTACAAGAACACTGCAAAAAACGGCACCTCAATCCGAGTTACGGTGAAGAAGTTATGCCCATTTGAAGTTGAGAAGAAATCCAAGAAAAAAGCTGTCAGGCCCGAACCGAACCGAAGCTGAGAAAAAAGAATCGGTCCACCCATTTGTCACGCACCAGATCCGTTACGAAATTAGTCACGCTCTAGATCCGTTATGAAATTAGTCATGCTTTCTAAGTGTGACAAATTGGCAGATACGGGATTTTTATTTTATGCTTATCTTTTAGCCAAAAGAGTTTTATGTTTTGGGGACTCTTCTAAACGACCTCTAGCCTATATAGTTAGTCATTAGGACTCTTTTTATTCAGATTTCATTGATGTAAAAGCTCCATAACAAGTATGAACATTTAGGAGAAAGATTCACATATTTTGCACCATTAATTCAAGAGCTTTTCCAGTTTTTCTTCAATCTTTGATTTCTTCTTACATGTTCTTATTCTTCAATCGTGGTAACTTTAATTTTCAGCACTTTTATAATTATTCACCATGTTAGGCTAGGTTTTTAAAGGTTGGGATGCATGAACCCAACCTGATGTTGTAGTTGCTTGTGTATAAAATTAGTCCTCTAAATTTAATGGTTTGATTACGACCGTATTGCGTAGGAACACAACAACTGTAGATCTTTATATCTCGTTTTCCTGTGGGTAACCGGGGTGATTTAGAATGCAATTTGAGTATTACTATCGCGATACCGATTTACTCGTCCTCGAATTAAGTATGACGCAGGCTTGAACCTCGTATACATAATGCTTGGGAGTACTAAATTCTGGGTCAAATTAATCAGTTAAATTTACGATTAGTTTTATACCGTCAATACTCTAGGGTTAGGGGATTGTGTCTCTACCTTAATTTTTCCAATTAGTTTTAGTTAACTTCTTTATTTTTCCCTTTTTCCTTTCTCACTCAATCATCATCTTTTACACTTTATTTTTTGAAATAATAAATCAATTAAAATCTATCAAACATTCCCTGTGGATTCGATACCCAGACTCGCCACTATACTTCGCAAGAGTGTAGTTAAAGTTTAGTTTTTTTTTGTATTGTGGTTGGAAGCCGACAACAACGACTAGCGTATTTACACGAACGCTCGGTTTCCAACACGATCAAAATGGCATCGTTGTCGGGGAGTGTTTTGTTATAGATTATAATTGATTTACTATTTCGCAAGATATTTTTTTCTTTCTTTTAATTTTTTTTGCAGGCTTGCACAATTGAGCGCCAAGAAACGTTGAATCCTTAGCCACACACCTCTTTAAGTGGATTGTCCGTTTACAAACTATTCGGTAATCATGTCTTTTTATAGTGAGTTCGGTAATTATAATGGTTCATATGTGAATAGTTTTCAATCTTTTTATTTTCAAGAATATCCGCCTCGACCAATTAAAATGGGTGAGTGGCTTTTAATTCATGAATATGAAAGGCTTGAAAACAAATATCGGGAAAAAATCATTTTTGGGAGAAAGAGTTGGATGCATTATTCGAATCCAATGAAGATTTTTCTTCCGAGGTTATAGAGCTAATGAATCCTACTTTGGAAGAAACAATGCTTTTTCTAATCAAACAAGTACTCGATTTTCTTTCCACCCAAAGTGCAATGGATGTTGGACTTGTTACGAAAATACTCTCATTTTGCGATGAGATGCATTCTGATTTGGAAAACAAAGAAGAGGTTGAGACTTGTGTGTCACCTCAAATTTTTGAAGAACATATCATTGAAAGTGAGTCTTGCTCCATTGAAATTCAATCTCCAAGTGATGATGAATCACTTGAGATTGAGTTTATTTCATCACCATTTTTGTTCACCGTTATTGAACCATTAGAAGTACCGCTAGATTCCTATGAGTCGGTTGAAAATTCTGAAACGTTTACACCTTTTATCGACAAAGGCACTTTGCGAGAATTTTTTTCTAATATGGACTCTTCCTTTTTGTGTGCCCCTCTCCCCATACTGGTTGAAAAATATTTGGGAGGTGATGATATTTTCCTTGGATCTCAATTGTACTTGTCCCACCTATCATCCAAACCCCCCATCATTCCGTTAAAATTTGTAATTGGTGATGGTTCATTTTTTCCATCTCACACATGCCTTCCGTTGGTCAAACAGAATTATATTTTTTTAGGAGGCATGCATCCTAGTGAGGGTACACCATTAATCCATCAAAGTCATATTGTATTTTGGGTGGACCCTCAAATTTTTCGACTTTTAGTGTATAACTTATTAGAATTTGAAAATCGTAGGTTGTACAATAGTTAGCTTATTTTTTTTTAGTTTAGAGTTTTTATTATTATTTTTGCTATGCTTGGTTCTAACGTGTATTGTAGATTCAATGGACTCGTACTTTTCGGGAATCGCTCCATTTTGAGTAATATCTTTATTTTCCTCTCTTTATGTTGTGTTCTTGATTCGCATTGAGGACAATGCAACATTTAAGATAGGGGGTGTGTGATATTCTTCCCGTTTATTGTTTAGATTCATTGATTCGATCACATGTTCTTTCCAAGAGTGTTTTTTTTAGAAAATAAAAAAAATTGAAAAATTTTGAAAAAAGCGAAAAATATTTTTCTTCAAAATAAATAAAGATTGGAATTTAAAAGTTTCAAAAATGTCACAAATATTTTGTCTCAAGTTGTAAAAATCAAATGCACAAAGCCGAAATTGACCAAAGATGGAAATTGTGCGAAAATTGACGACTTAACGAATAAGTGTGGAGATTAACAAAACCCTGTGAGATTTCGAGCCTATCGATCTTTTTGAGTTTTTAAATCAATCCGAGTTTATGGTTAACTCATAGTTCTAATTCAATGTTTTACAAAAGTCGTTGATGATCTCTATTTTATTGTTTTGATCGGTTATGGAAAAGGGAATGTTGTCTCGAAACGCGCGCTACAAATCTCTAAATTAAATTAATCTCGAGACGCATATGGTAAATTAATAAGTAATTCGGACAATGAAGTAGGCCATCGTTTGTTACCCAAAAATATTAGCCATAAAAAAATGTGAAAATTTATCCCTTTGATAACCCAATTGTGCCGAATAAAATTTATCATTTTCGTTTGGTAACCCGAAAAACCCAAAAAGCTCGGAATTGTGAAAAATGGAAAAAGTCATAATTTAAGTCCGAAAAGTGCAACAAAAAGGGGTAAGAAAAAAATAGAAGAATGCTCAACAAAAGTTAGAAAGAAAAGAAAAGTGTGAAAAAAATAGAAAAAGAAGAGAAAATGAGCAATAGCCGAAAAAAAAGCACTAACGGACATCATAAGAAAAATTTCCAATTCCTAATTTTCCAACCATTTCCATGTTACCCAATTACACCTTAAACCAAAAAAAGTCCTAACCGAGTCCGAATTACGAAATTGGTTACCGCGTGGAGAGTTAAAACACAAAAAGATAATAAAAGAGATTACATAGCGTGAAAAAGAGATGATGGTTCCCATTACCCTATGACCGTATTCCGATGAAGAGATCTTTCCACACAAAAATTTTCGTCTTTCAATTTGTGTGCGTGACTTTGTGCCCATTATATTTACTCTTTATAAATCACGCATACCGAGAGAATAGACACATTCTGAGAGATTCGTTTGAGAGAGCATCCCGTGAGCATTTGAATCAAAATGAATTTTCGAAAAGTAACGTAATGATCAATCGGTGGAAGTTAGTGGTTCAATTTTTGGCTTCGCACACACACACTCTGACTTCAGACTCCTAAATAAGATTTTAAGGTGATCATTTTTGGGGAGTTTAAATTGTAGAATTTTTAAGTATTTTGAATTTTCTTTGAGTCAACAAAGAATTTTGTGGGTATATTCACTGCAAACCCTCACGAGACACCATTCGTCCTACCAGGGTAGCTTAGAGGTTTAAAGGCTTGTTGCATGCGCTAAATGCAATCGTTTGCCCGCGAAAGAGGTATTCTATCCCAATAAAGTTTTTGGAGGGTCCTTAACTCATACTCTCATTCTTTTACATTGCTCGAGACGCGCAAAGTTCTAAGTTAGGGGGTTTGATTAGGCATAAATTCTTCACATTAATCCCCTTAATTTCGATATTTTTATGATCCCGTGCGGCGTAAATAGCTTGGATTTATCTCATATCTATGATACTAACCCTTTTTGGAAAGTATTTCGTATTTTGTGTACCTCTTATGTGTTTTACATATATTTCATGCAAGAAAGATGGAAAAGAGAACTCAAAATAGTGAAAGAAACCAAGAATCGAGGAGTTGAGGGGCATTTTCGTAATTTTTCAGCCTTAGTCCGGAGTTGGGGACAACTGTAAAGTTTAAGAGCTTTCAATTACAAGAATACTGCAAAAAACGGCACCTCAATCCGAGTTACAGTGAAGAAGTTAGGCCCATTTGAAGTTGAGAAGAAATCTAAGAAAAAAGCTGTCAGGCCCGAACCGAACCGAAGCTGAGAAAAAAGAACCGGTCCGCCCATTTGTCACGCACCAAATCCGTTACAAAATTAGACACGCTCCAGATCCATTACGAAATTAGTCACACTTTTTAAGTGTGACAAATTGGCAGATACATGATTTTTATTTTGTGCTTATCTTTTAGCCAAAAGAGTTTTATGTTTTGGGGACTCTTCTAAATGACCTCTAGCCTATATATTTAGTAATTATGACTCTTTTTATTCAGATTTCATTGATGTAAAAGCTCCATAACAAGTAGGAACATCTAGGAGAAAGATTCACATATTTTGCACCATTAATTCAAGAGCTTTTCCAGTTTTTCTTCAATCTTTGATTTCTTCTTACATGTTCTTATTCTTCAATCGTGGTAACTTTAATTTTCAGCACTTTTATAATTATTCACCATGTTAGGCTAGGTTTTTAAAGGTTGGGATGCATGAACCCAACCTGATGTTGTAGTTGCTTGTGTATAAAATTAGTCCTCTAAATTTAATGGTTTGATTACGACCGTATTGCGTAGGAACACAACAACTGTAGATCTTTATATCTCGTTTTCCCGTGGGTAACCGGGGTGATTTAGAATGCAATTCGAGTATTACTATCGCGATACCGATTTACTCGTCCTCGGATTAAGTATGTCGGAGGCTTGAACCTCGTATACATAATGCTTGGGAGTACTAAATTCTGGGTCAAATTAATCAGTTAAATTTACGATTAGTTTTATACCGTCAATACTCTAGGGTTAGGGGATTGTGTCTCTACCTTAATGTTTCCAATTAGTTTTAGTTAACTTCTTTATTTTTTCCTTTTTCCTTTCTCACTCAATCATCATCTTTTACACTTTATTTTTTGAAATAATAAATCAATTAAAATCTATCAAACATTCCCTGTGGATTCGATACCCAGACTCGCCACTATACTCCGCAAGAGTGTAGTTAAAGTTTAGGTTTTTTTTGTATTGTGGTTGGAAGCCGACAACAACGACTAACGTATTTACACGAATTCTCAGTTTCCAACACGATCAATATTCACTAATAAGATCTAAGAAATAAGAATATTATTCTTTATTAGCCAACTTGAAACTCAAAAACAAAGTAGTATAAGCACAACAAGGATATTAGAAGTTGAATTAACTGTAAATGTTTTGCAAAATCAACTAAAGTCATTGTCTTTGTAGTTGACTGTACATGTTCTGCAAAATTCACCAAGATCAACCAAAGTAGATTGTCATTATTCTGCAAAATCAACCAAAGTCTAATGTATAAAAAAATGTCAATGCTCAAAATTCAGGTGAAATAAACAATATAAATTATAATAAAAAGCGAATGATATTATTCAACAAACTAATGAACCTATAAACCCTCCATGAACGAATAAAAGAAAAACATTAAATGTTTTAAACAAATTGAAGATCATACATTCAGAACATATAAACCCTCAAACATATAAATTGGCTATAATTATGAAAAATTTATACTCTAAAGCATGTCGCTAAAAAATCGTATTTGATAAATGGATTAGCTGCCACTCAAATCTACTAAAAGCACAACTTGATTTCAATCCTAATAGCTATTTAATCCCCAAAGTAATAATATGTAAACAATAACGTAACGTAATTTATTATAGTAAAAAAAGTAATAAAATGAAATTTTAAAATTAATTTTACAAAGATATTCTAAGACTTACATTGGCAAGCCGATTGCCCTGTTTCTGCATAAACGTTTACACCATAGTTTCTAATCACACATTATTGAAAGCCTATTTATATAAACAGGTTGATACATAAACATGTATAAACACATGAGTAAGAGAGGTTATATACTTCAAATAAGATTCCATAACACCTCAAACACCAGGGATCCTAATTTTCCCCTCTTCCCAGTAAGCTTTATTCCTCTCAGGTCTACTACCTGCTCAGAAAAATATGGATACTTTTAACATCTTAAAAAAAAACATAAATCGAAATGTGTGTTTCAATGTCTGCATGTGAGGTCAGTGTGTTTTTGTGAGATTTGTTCATGTGTGTGTGTGTGTGTGTGTGCATGTGTGTGCGTGTGTGAGTGGGGAAGGGGGAGGGGGAGGAGGTTTACCAGGGGCTGCGCAGGGAGCCGGGGGGGGGGATCAGTCCGGCGTCGGTGCCAGATTTTTGTGTGCGTGTGTGTGTGAGTGGGGAAAGGGGAGGGGGTTTACCAGGTGAGGGAGTGGGCGGGGGATGGATCCCTAGGGACCGTGCTGGATGGCCTCCGAGAAAAGTGGAAAAAGAGGGAGAGAGAGAGAGAGAGAGAGAGTCGAGTGAGGTGAAATCGAGGGTGGTGGGGGGTGGGGGTTTGGAGAGAGAGAATGAGGGAGTGAGATGACGACGATGGGGTGGGTTTGTGGGGTTTGGAGACAGAGAAAGAGGGAGAGAGCTGAGCGCGTACGTGTGTAAGAGTGTGTGGGAGACAGATTTTCGAAAATACCCTCATTTTTTAATTGAAGTGTAATTTTGTTGAGTATAAAAGAGGGGGAAATCAAAGAATTAAGGGGTATGTCGGTAAAAAAGAAAGGGAGATGATCCAAACCATTAAAATGTGTAAAAATGTGTAAGGAGGTGGGACACATTTGAACCGTTAAAATGTGTAGACAATTCAAAAACTTCCCTGTCTTATTATTATTATATAATAATAATAATAATACTAATAATAATAATAATAATAATAATAATAATAATAATAATAATAATAATAATAATAATAATAATAATAATAATAATAATAATAATAATAATAATGCTCTTGTGCGGACTAGTTCGCATTTTAAGAATGCGGACAAAAAATGTATCACCTAACGGTGCGCCTAAAAACTATCGCCTAAATTATAGGCACACTCTCTCTCTTTTCTGGGTTCACCGTCAGGTGACACATGTCTGGTTCGCATTCTTAAAATACAGACTAGTCTGCACAAGAGCAGGACTATACATACATATATATATATATATATATATATATATACTAGGGTATGCCCGTGCCTGAAGGCACGATGAAAAATTCCAAAAAACACATAATCACAAAACAACATAAATTTTCAAACTACGTAATCGCGATACAGAAACAATTTAGTTCCCCCAACAAAACAAAGTGTTAAGTTGTATATAATTAAGTTATAAAGTTTTATATATAATACATATAGTGTTACACAATTTAATTTTTTTTGGAGAGTTTCCTTTATTTATAAAACTACCCACTTTATTTAAGAAAGAAAAAAAAATACTCCGACAATAATACCAATAATCCGTCATAAACATCGTATAAAAAAATTCAACTCAATTCTTAAAAATAACATCATCACTTAATTAAAAAAGATTTGATACATAACACAAATAATTGGAAAAAATAAAAAATAAAAAATGAACAAAACTTTCCCTATTTATAAGACTATCTGCCCCGTTTAAGAAATAAAAAAATAACACAACAATAGTCAACATACGATGTCTATGAGAATATAGTTAAGATGTTTACATTGTTCTGATCAAATTATTTTAGATTAAATTATACGACATTATCTAATTCTTTACAATTGCAAAAAAAGTGCCTCACCATTCCAAATAATTATTTTGATGTGATAAAAGGGAAATATCACCCACCCAAGTCTGGTAAAAGGACGTCACCAACATTTTTTTGTTAAAAGGGAAATAATCATGAAAAATAAAAACATAAAATCTTCATATACCCAAAAAGATTTGGAAGCGCATCTTTCATTACAGTCAATTCTAAATATACCAACAAAAATTTGAAAAAATATTGAACAATATATCAATACATTGATTTAACATTGATTCCTCAAATATATGTCACATTGATTCTTCATATCATGAGGTGAAACTCTAAGATGCAAGTATGTTTAAGACAAACTTGTAATGGGAAGAACTGCATACCTCAACTCCACCAATGCAAAATAGAATGACCAAAACCTCAATAAACCACAATGACATTAAATTGTAAAGCATAATCAAGAATCAGGATACGATCACAACAAACATAATTGCTGATGTGGTGTTAATATCCACCACGCCCTTGGAACGATTGGCCTCCATGCTTTAAGATTCATCCAAAGCTTCCTAAAATAACAACATAAATATACTTTGATCATCCATGACTGGAACAACATAATTATACTTAAAGATTCAACCGGAGCATCCAAAAAGAACAACATAATTTCGTACAGCTTTTAATGAACCAATACATTATGTTACCCAATTTCACTTGTAGCGGTAAACTTGCGGCTGATAGAGTTTGAATTAAACTGCATTTTGAATTACAAAAATGTTTAATGTATAAAATCTGTTATATCAAATCAGATTTGATATATCAAACTTTTTTAACTTTCACATGCAATTCAGATATGAAATATCAAAATCTGATATAACATATTAAACCTGCATATGTAATTCAATTCAATTGTCCCAAAAGGGGGTATGTCTTCCTCTGTAATTCAATGCACGTATCAAACCTGCATATTTTTTTCTTTTTGGAGCAAAATCAACTTATATAAGATTTTTCCATTTGTAATATCTTGAGGTGTGCAAGGAAGTTCTTGTAACTAATAAAAAACTAAGAACGAAAAAGAAATCTTTCAACCCAAAAATATTTGTTGCTATTCAAAGTTCTTATCATATTTCAACTAAACGCTTCCTCCAAAGGAAAAAATAAAAGAAAAAGAAAAAACAGCTTCAGGGATCAGAGTAAATAAAAAATAGGTACACGAAAAATTGTTTCGTTGAATTTCCAAGCCAATGCAATCAGTTTACTCCCCATAAAGAAGGAACTGAACAAATTTAGATCTCATATCTGGTGGAATACAGACAGGGAGATAGATTTTGTCAAGCCAAACTACTGGAGCTTTTAACTCCAAGATGGGATCTTGGTTTGTTAGCTTGAAGATGAAGTGTTCAAAGTACAACCATTGGAACTCGGTAGAACTGAATAATGTTTTGCTACAAATATCAAAGCAATGAACAATGTATAAGCAATGGACAAAGTATAAGAAATAACATCAACGTAAGAAATGAATAATGGTTGTAGAAAATAATCAAAGGAACTCGGCAGAAATGAATATTGTTTTACTAAAATATCAATGCAATAAAGGGAAATAAAGATGTAATGTGACAACAAAGAGGTAATTACGTAAGATCATTTTTCATAAGATAAATGAAATTTATCCTCCCATTAATGATAGAAAATATCACCACGAATTTACATAAACAAAAATAGGTAATTATTATCTGTTGTTATAAGACAACAAAGAGGTAATTATTATCTGTTGTTATGAACTCACATTCATTGTTATATTTATATAATTATTGAAAAGCTAACATCCATAACATTCATTATGTTCATTTTTTGGAAGTCCTTCGTTCTTGTTCATTTTTTTTGGAAGCCATATACAATGTATATGTTGTTAGCTTATGTTATTCGTTCTGTTTATATAATCAATGAAAAGCTAACAGCATAATAAGTTCAAAAAATAGAATAATGAACAGAACGAAGGACTTCCGAAAAAAATAAGTAATGTATATGTAGTGGAATTTCTTACATTGAGTATGGTCTTTTTTATAGTGAGAAGCACCATACATGTCCCTTTCATAGCATCTTCAGTTAGCTCATAGAACCGTTTCAACAGGATCAAGCACGTCCGCAATTTGCCTCTTGTAAAACTAAAATAACAGATAGAAGTAGTAATTACATATAGGTACAATGTAAATAAATAAATAAACTCCAACACTTGTAATAATACAAATGTCAACATTTGAGTTTCACTCTCACATAGAGTTGAGCAAAATTGAGGACTAATTAACTTACACTCCCACACTCAATAGAATATCGGGATCATGTTTCAATAGAATAAATGTTTTAGATTATATTAATTGAAGAAAGGGTAAAAGAATCAATGTCTTATATGATTGTTTTAACGTCAGGATCAACTTTCATAATCAATTAAAGACAAACCATTCAACAAAGCATTGTATTTTCTAAACATAATAGTAGATGTCTAAGAAACAAAAGATAGAATAACATTGCAAATAGATGTCCAATCAGCACCAACAACTGCAATACTCAGATGATTAAAATAAACTGGCCCAGAACTTATATAAATTTAACATACACTAAAATCTACAAAAATAGTATTAAATCCATTAAAATAAACAAACTAAATATGCTATTAGATGGAGCAGAGTTATCCCTGCCTAACATGGTTTCAAAGTAAGTATAAGCCATGTTAGGGTTTAAAAATCTTAATTTTCGTATGACTCAGCGAACAAAACACCAAAGCTTAGAAAAAATAAGCCATGTTAGGGTTAAAAAATCTTGATTAGAATGTAGAGGAAGAGAATGAATAAAGCATTACACAATTTTAGACCCTGATGTGGCGAATGAACAACCCATATCTGCAAAACAAACATAAGTTAGGGTTAAAAAATCTTGATTAGAATATAGGGGAAGAGAATGAACAAACCATTATTGCAAGCCGTATTTCAAAAGGACGCCCAAACTCAGTCAGATATTTGAACAAACATATGGTATAAGATAATATACCGTGATCTTCATATGGTATATACATATCACATGCGATGATCTTCATTGTAGATTTAAATCTACAAAAAAAAAAACAGAAAGATGAAATCATGGAGCGTTGATTCAGCACAAATGGAGAGATCGTTGTTCGCCAAAAAAAACTAATAAAGGTGTACAGCTAAAACAATTACCTTGGTAGAGGTCATTCCAGAGATCATTGACGGAGATCGTTGATGCTAGAGATCGTTGCAAGGGAGAGAGGGGAGGATAGGGTAAAGTGAGAAGAAAAAAATATAAAAAAGGGACGTTTGGGTAAGGAGGTTAAGGGATAGAATCGGTGGGAGTGAAATACTATTGTAACCTTATGTTTGAATTTTGAATAGAATGGGGAAACAAATTAGATTGTATCAAAGAGGGGGAAGCTAAAAAATTTAAGGGTAAAATAGGAAGGGCAAAAAAAATTCATCTTGTGATGTCATAGTTGAATCTTATGCATATATAAGTTTTCTACTTTATTATATATATATATATATATATAGAGAGAGAGAGAGAGAGAGAGAGAGAGAGACTCATATGCACAGTAAGTTTGCACAGTCCTGGCGCACACCAATTTTTTTAAAGCATTAAAAAAATATTTTTGAGTTGATTTTTTATGTGATATTTAAACATTTCAACGGACACATGTAAAAAAAATCAGCTCAAAAAAATGTTGTTTGCTATTTTTAAAAAATCGATCAAACTTTCGTAGCTTTTAAAGTGCTTAAAAGTAGCGAAATTTTGATCGATTTTTTAAAAAATTAAAAAAAAGTTTTTTTTACAAGGGTCCGTTGAAATGTTTAAATATCACACACAAAACAATGAACTCAAAAATATTTTTTTTACTATTTAAAAAAAATAATGTGCAAACTTAGTGTGTAAACTTAATGTGCACATGAGTCTGGCTATATATATATATATATAATATGATAGCATGATTTTTGAAATTTTTTGAAAATATCTTCACTTTTTGGATGTATGATATTTTCCTCTTTCATGTCCATAAAAAGTGTTTGGTTTTTGTTTTTTTAAAAGGGAAATAATTACTTTTAAAATGGGAAATAATTTTAAATAATTTAATTTATATTTTTTAATTTATATTTTTAATTTTTTTTTCTTTAATTTTTTTTTATAACGGGGGTAAATTTATCGTCGTCCCTCGGCACGAGCATCCGCTAGTATATATATATAGGGAGAGGTTTCTGAAGTGGACATGAAAAATGAACATTTTAATGAATCTTAAGAAAAAACACTTAACACCCAAATCAATTTTAATTCATATGTTATAATTGATTCGCGTCAGCGGCAACGAACACGCGTGTGACACGCGCCAGAGGCAAAGGACAAGTGTGTAGTAAAAAAGACGCGCGAATCAATTACAACATAGGAAGATGAACAAAGAGGTTAATAAACTATTATGGAAGAAAAAATGTAGTTGATGAAGATTTGAGGTGTTTGGTGGAATACATATGAATATCTAGATAACTTTCCATGATCATGGCATTATGATGGTTGTTTTTTCAAGATGTGCGACGATTGAAAAAAGAGTATATGTTACCATTCTAGAGTGACATGTGTCTGTTTGAGTGTTATGAAGATGATTTTAGAACTAAATTAATAAAAAAATATGAGAAAATAGGATTTTGATTTTGAAGGCTCCTAATGCGTTCAACTACATGCGCATATATATATATATATATATACATATATATATATATATATATATATATATATATATATATATGTGTGTGTGTGTGTGTGTATGTGTGTGTGTGTAGAGAGAGAAATATTTTTCTAATTACACATGTATTTTGTCATATTACAGAGTTAATATATTTTTTAATATATATATGGGAGTGCCATGTAGTATATTTGTATCGAGGTTTTCTGCCCTAGGAAGTATTGAATAAATTTTTGTATTTTCTGGATGGAAAATTATCCTTTTTAGCTATAATATGTATTAATGTGTTTGATTAGGCATAAATTCTTCATATTTATCCCCTTAATTTCGGTATTTTTATGATCCCGTGCGGTGTAAATAGCTTGGATTTATCTCATATCTATGATACTAACCCTTTTTGGCAAGTATTTCGTATTTTGTGTATCTCTTATGTGTTTTACAGATATTTCATGCAAGTTAGTGCCAAAGAGAACTCAAAATAGTGAAAGAAACCAAGAATCGGGGAGTTAAAGGGCATTTTCTTAATTTTTCAGCCATAGTCTGGAGGTGGGGCCAACTAGAAAGTTGAAGATCTTTCAATTACAAGAACACTGTAAAAAACGGCACCTCAATCCGAGTTACGGTGAAGAAGTTATGCCCATTTGAAGTTGAGAAGAAATTCAAGAAAAAAGCCGTCACACCAAAACCGAACCGAAGCTGAGAAAAAACCGGTCCGCCCATTTGTCACGCACCAGATCCGTTACGAAATTAGTCACGCTCCAGATCCGTTACGAAATTAGTCACGCTTTCTAAGTGTGACAAATTGGCAGATACGGGATTTTTATTTTGTGCTTATCTTTTAGCCAAAAGAGTTTTATGTTTTGGGGACTCTTCTAAACGACCCTTAGCCTATATATTTAGTCATTAGGACTCTTTTTATTAAGATTTCATTGATGTAAAAGCTCCATAACATCTAGGAACATCAAGGGATTATATTGCTTCAAGATTTCATTGTTTCGGGTTTGTTTTTCACGTTTTAATTCAAGATTCTTGTTATTGTTCTTGCATGCGTATTTTCCGTAGTTGATTCAATTCATTGCTGCGTTCATAATATATATTTACATGTTTAAATCTAGTTTCATCATGAATTCATACACATGCAACGTTATTATTTCATGCATTAGTCCATTTAACATGTCCGACTAGGTTTTAAAGGTTGGGATGCATGAACCCAACCTGATGTGTTAGAGCATGTGTTTAACGTCAATCCGATGAATTTAATTATTAATTTTGATCGTATCACGTAATTTCATAATAATTGTGGATCTTTATATCTCGTTTGCCCCGGGGTACTCGTGATGATTTAGAGTACAATTTGAGTGTAATTACCGTGATACCGATTTACTCATCCTCAGATTAGGTATGACGCGGGCTTGAACCTCGTATACATAATGCTTGGGAGTACTAAATTCCGGGTTTGAATTAATCGGATAAATTTATGATTGACGTTGTCACTGCATTACACTAGGGTTGGGGGATTGTATTCTCATCCTGTCTTCTCATCATTTAGTTAAAAAGTTCAATTCAATTCTTCATTCCTCATTTAGATAATTTAGTTAGTTGCATTTTTCATTATACTTTCATCATTGCATTTAGTTTAATCCATCTCAAAAAGCCAAATCAATCTTTTTCTTTTCTTCTTAGAGTCATCGCTAGGATTCCTCAATCTTATCCCGTCGTCACAACCCCGTTGTCCTTTTTCCCTGAGGATCGATACCCGACTTGTCGGATTATTACTGGAACGACAGGCTTGCACTTGAGCCTAGAGAGTACACACCTTAGAGACACATTCTGAGTCGTGTCAAGTTTTTGGCGCCGTTACCGGGGAATTAGGTAGACTTAGGATTAGATCGAGTTAATCCAAAGCTTTGACCAAAAATTCAAAAATCCAAAAAAAAAAAATCAAAAAAAAAAAAAAAAATCCAAAAAGATTCACAATTGTCATCTCTCCTGAGCTTAATGCAAAATTCTGAAACCACTCCCACACCCCATAATACTCCAACTAGCATTCACGAAAATCCACTTGTTGAGTATAATCCTGACAGTCCCCACACTCCGAACGCCCCACAGTTCTGGATCCCACCTCCCACACCGTCGCACTCAATCTCTAGCAACACTCCCTTCTCCTTCGTAGGACACACTTCGAGCACACCCAGTGAGATCGCCGAGTCATCAAGTGAGAGAGAGATGTCGCAACATAGTAATGCATCTACCGGTGAGGAAGAGCCTCCGTACCGCCCGCTGAGAGAATTCTTATATCCCGAGCGTACTGTCACTCCGGGATGCATTATACTCCCGTATAATGCCGGGAAGTTCCGTTTCAAGAATGGGATGATCCAGACGCTACCACATTACCACGGTATGGATTCTGAAAAGCCATACCTCCACATAAGGGAATTTGAGGACGTGTGTGATACTCTCAATGATCAAACCTGCACACAAGAGGTAATCCACCTCAAACTCTTCCCTTTCTCTCTTAAAGATAAAGCCAAAGCTTGGCTATGGTCTTTACCTCCAAGCTCGATTCCATCCTGGAATGAGCTACAGTCTAAATTTCTCAAGAAATTCTTCCCAACACATTGAACAATCTCTATCAAGCCTCAAATTCAAGCGTTTAGACAACTTGAAAATGAGCCATTCCATTGATGTTATGAACGTTTCAACGAGTTAGTGGCTTCATGTCCCCATCATGGATTTGATCCATCGCAAATCATCTCCTTTATCTATAATGGGTTAAATCTTAACTCCAAACAACTTGTTGAAACTATGGGAAGTGGCCCGTTTGTCGATCTAGATGCCCACGATGATGATCTTCACATGAGGTATGTCGCCGAGACTACCCAATCCTGGGATACCTCTGACCCGAACGCTCAAAATCGAAATCGACAACCCACCACTGCTCCATCGGCGTCCGGCCTATTCCACGTAGATAAGAATTCTATGACGGACAGTCGATTGGACACCATTGAGAAAGGATTGCGAGACTTATGTGAGGTAGTTGGATCTATCCAAAACCCTGTCGTGAAGGTGTGTGCGATTTGTGAGGCGGGACATTCAACTGAGGAATGTCCGACGATACCCGCCTACAAAGTAATGTTGCAAGAGCAAGTTAGTGGTATAGGAGGCTATACGGGTAATTTCGATGCCCCGCACGGGAATTCATACAACCCTTCGTGGAAAAATCATCCCGGTTTTAGCTACGGGCAACAACATGCCGCAATGAACCCTCCTTCGCATGTTGCCCCTCCTCCACCACACCAATTTCAACAAGCTCCACACATGCAAGGACATGTACAAGCACCGCCACCCCATGGAAATTATATCCCGCCACAGCGGAGAACCCTCGAGGATACCATGAATCAATTCATTGCAAGTCAGACTGCAAACAATGCCAAATATGATCGTCAGATTGGCGACATAAATGCGACTCTGTCAAAAATACAAACCTCATTGAGTGTTCAAGAGAAAGGTAAATTTCCTGCCCAAGGGCAACGACCTCCCCAAGGTCAAACTAGTGTTAGCTCCACCTCCACTGAACATCAAGAGCAATGTAGCGCAATTACCACTCTACGTAGTGGGATAGTAGTTGACTTGTCACCTCTCCCACGAGACGTACTTAAAGACAAGGAGATTTCGCCCGACACGAAAGAGGCCGAAGATGTCCCCTTGAACGAGAGTGACAAAGAAGACGCTAGTGAGCCCGAGGTAGTAGTGAAACCACCCTCCGCATCACCATTTCCTCAAAGGCTAATTCCCGCTCAAAAAGGGAATCCACGTGATGAAGTGCTAGAAGTACTTAAGCAAGTAAAGCTGAATTTACCCTTTCTTGATGCCATCAAGCAAATTCCAGCTTATGGCAAAGTTATCAAAGATTTGTTGACGGTAAAAAGGAAGATGAAGGTAAAAAAGAATGTCTTTCTAGCACAGAATGTGAGCTCCATTCTAATCAATGATCTCCCACCTAAATTCAAAGATCCCGGTGCACCCACCATTTCCTGCATCATTGGAGAAAACAGAATCGAAAAAGCCTTACTTGATTTGGGAGCAAGTGTCAATATCCTCCCTTACCCCATCTATAGGCAACTTTACTTGGGCGACCTCAAGCCCACAAAGGTCACTCTCCAACTAGCGGATCGAACCGTGAAGGTTCCACGAGGCATAATTGAGGACGTGATCGTCCAAGTTGACACTTTCTACTTCCCAGTAGACTTTGTCATTTGGGACACGGAGCCCTCATTTAACTGGAGTAACCATGTTCCCATCATCCTTGGGCGCCCTTTCTTAGCTACAGCTAATGCAATCATCAATACGCGGAATGGGCGAATGCAACTCACCTTTGGGAACATGACCTTAGAGACCAACATCTTCCATGTCACCCAACATACGGAGGAAGAAGATGACCTTCACGCAGTGAGCTTCGTAGACGAGATCGTAGGGAAGTACTTTGAGAAAAATGATTGTGGAGAAGCCCTAGGGTACTGCTTAGTGTCAAGCCATGAGAATGAGGGGTCCCACAAGAGAGAGCCGTTAGGGGTGAGCCCTATTTCATCAAGTAATAGTGGTAGATGTGACGATGAGAGCAAAGAGGGGGAGATGTGTGTTGTGACTGCAATTGAAAGAGAGAGAGAGGGGTTAGAAGAGAGAAAACTGGTGGAGTTGGAGATCGAGCAAGTAAGAGAGGATGTAGGCACTACTAGAGAGGGAGAACTAGGCAACATGAGCATGGAAGATTTTGAAAGAGAATTCGGGAAGGTGGATGAAAGTATTACTATTGAAGGCCAATCCCTATTGGATTCATGTAGTCACTTAGACGAAAGTGAATTAAAAGCAAAAATCGATGAATTCCTTCGTTGTGACAATCCACCCACAACACTAGAGGCCCCGAAGGCAAGTGAGGAGAAAAGTTATGGTTCATCTGACTTAGAGCCCGACCCATGCATCTTAAAAATTGAACAAAACCTAGGTGTTCCCTCCGAGTCAGTGCACGCAGGCCACGCTTTGAGTCAGCATCACGAGGATCTCTTTCCAATTAGTCACGACGAGTCTCCCGGTCTATCATTTATCTATGGGCGAGGTCCCAACTTGTTCCGATTGCTGGAATATAATCCTAGGACGGGAGTGACAAGGACAGCATCGACCCCCGTAAGTGGGGTCGGGTGAGTTTGTGGAGAGATGAGAGGTCGTCGCACCCCCGACGCGTATGGGGTGATTTTTGTTGTATTTTTGAGTCATGCATGAGTGTCATATAGTGTCTTGTTGCATTTTTCATATTTGTTTGTTTTATTTTTCCGCACTTTTCATTCGCCTTGAGTTAGATTTTTGTCCTTTTTGCTTGAGGACAATGCAAAAGTCTAAGTTAGGGGGGGTCACAAGTGCGTATTTCTAAAACTTCACAAATTTTCAAAAATTCCCAAAATTTCCAAAAAAATCATAAAATTTTGAAAAATCCAAAAATATTTTTTATTCAAAATAAATAAAAATTGGAATTCAAAATTTTCTAAAATATCATTAAAAGTCGGTTTAAAGTCTCAAACTGTAAACATTCAACATACACAAAGCCGAAATTGACCAAAGATGGAAATTGTGCGAAAATTGACGACTTAACGAATAAATGTGGAGATTAACAAACCCGGTGAGATTCGAGCCTATCACGTTTTGCGAGATTTTAAATCAATCCGAGTTAATTGTTAACTCAAAGTTCTTTTTAGCGCTTAATAAGTTGTCAAGGATCTCAATTTTTTTTTCATTTGATCGGTTTTGAAAAATGTGTGCAATGTTGCCTTGAAAATCGTGCCAAATTAGTTTCTAAACTTAAATTCACCTCGAAACGCATATGGTAACGCAATTGGTATTTTGGACAATGAAGTAGGCCATCGTTTGTCACCCCAAAAATATTGGACAGAAAAAGTAGCGAAAAATTACCCTTTTGCAACCCAAATTGAGCCGAATAATTTTCCCTTTCGTTTGACAACCCGAAAAACCCAAAATAGCTGGAATTGTGAAAAATAAAAAAAAATCAGCATTTAAGTCCGAAAAGTGCAACAAAAAGGGGCAAGAAAAAAAAATATAGCAAGAAAAGAAAAGAAATGAGAAAAAAAAAAGAAAAAAGAAAAAGAAAAAAAAAATGAGCAATAGCCCGGAAAATGCACAAATGGACATCACGAATGACTTTTCCAATTCCAACCTTCCATACCTCCTTCATTTTACCCAAAGCAACCTTCAACCCGAAAAAGTCCTAACCGAGTCCAAATTGAAAAAAATTGATTACCGCGTGGAGAGTTAAGACACCAAAAGATAATATGAGAGGTTAGGTGCGCGAAATAGAGGCAATGTTCCCGTTTTGAAAATCGTAATCCGTTGAAGAGATCCTTTCACCATAAAATTTCCGTCTTTCTAATTGTATGCGTGAATTTGCTTCCATTACATGTACTCTTTATATCACGCATACCGAGAGAATAACCATAATCCGAGAGATTCGTTTGTGAGAGCGTTCCGTGAGAAATTGAAATCAAAACGAACTTTCGAATAAGTAACGTAATGATCAATCAGTGGAAATTGACGGTTATATTTCTGGCTACGCACACACACACTACGGTTTGAGACTTGTAAATATGACTTGATGATGACTATTTTATGGAAAAATTGAATTGCACAATTTTTGCATATTTTGAATTTTCTTTGAGTCGAATTTGGTGGGTATATTCACTGCAAACCCTCACGAGACACAACTCGTCCTACTAGGGTAACCTAGGGGTTTAAAGGCTTGTTGCATACGCTAAATGCAATCGCTTGCCCGCGAAAAAGGTATTATATCCCAATAAAGTTTTTGAAGGGTCCTTAACTCATACTCTCGTTCTTTTACATTGCTCGGGACGCGCAAAGTTCTAAGTTAGGGGGGTTTGATTAGGCATAAATTCTTCATATTTATCCCCTTAATTTCGGTATTTTTATGATCCCGTGCGGTGTAAATAGCTTGGATTTATCTCATATCTATGATACTAACCCTTTTTGGCAAGTATTTCGTATTTTGTGTATCTCTTATGTGTTTTACAGATATTTCATGCAAGTTAGTGCCAAAGAGAACTCAAAATAGTGAAAGAAACAAAGAATCGGGGAGTTAAAGGGCATTTTCGTAATTTTTTAGCCATAGTCTGGAGGTGGGGCCAACTAGAAAGTTGAAGAGCTTTCAATTACAAGAACACTGTAAAAAACGGCACCTCAATCCGAGTTACGGTGAAGAAGTTATGCCCATTTGAAGTTGAGAAGAAATTCAAGAAAAAAGCCGTCACACCAAAACCGAACCGAAGCTGAGAAAAAACCGGTCCGCCCATTTGTCACGCACCAGATCCGTTACGAAATTAGTCACGCTCCATATCCGTTACGAAATTAGTCACGCTTTCTAAGTGTGACAAATTGGCAGATACGGGATTTTTATTTTGTGCTTATCTTTTAGCCAAAAGAGTTTTATGTTTTGGGGACTCTTCTAAACGACCCTTAGCCTATATATTTAGTCATTAGGACTCTTTTTATTAAGATTTCATTGATGTAAAAGCTCCATAACATCTAGGAACATCAAGGGATTATATTGCTTCAAGATTTCATTGTTTCGGGTTTGTTTTTCACGTTTTAATTCAAGATTCTTGTTATTGTTCTTGCATGCGTATTTTCCGTAGTTGATTCAATTCATTGCTGCGTTCATAATATGTATTTACATGTTTAAATCTAGTTTCATCATGAATTCATACACAAGCAACGTTATTATTTCATGCATTAGTCCATTTAACATGTCCGGCTAGGTTTTAAAGGTTGGGATGCATGAACCCAACCTGATGTGTTAGTGCATGTGTTTAACGTCAATCCGATGAATTTAATGATTAATTTTGATCGTATCGCGTAATTTCATAATAATTGTGGATCTTTATATCTCGTTTGCCCCGGGGTACTCGTGATGATTTAGAGTACAATTTGAGTGTAATTACCGTGATACCGATTTACTCATCCTCAGATTAGGTATGACGCGGGCTTGAACCTCGTATACATAATGCTTGGGAGTACTAAATTCCGGGTTTGAATTAATCGGATAAATTTATGATTGACGTTGTCACTGCATTACACTAGGGTTGGGGGATTGTATTCTCATCCTGTCTTCTCATCATTTAGTTAAAAAGTTCAATTCAATTCTTCATTCCTCATTTAGATAATTTAGTTAGTTGCATTTTTCATTATACTTTCATCATTGCATTTAGTTTAATCCATCTCAAAAAGCCAAATCAATCTTTTTCTTTTCTTCTTAGAGTCATCGCTAGGATTCCTCAATCTTATCCCGTCGTCACAACCCCGTTGTCCTTTTTCCCTAAGGATCGATACCCGACTTGTCGGATTATTACTTGAACGACAGGCTTGCACTTGAGCCTAGAGAGTACACACCTTAGAGACACATTATGAGTCGTGTCAGTGTTCTTGTTTTGTGCTAGCTTCTTGCGGCCATTGTGAATTTAAATTGGGGTCAATTTGATTTGTACGGAGAAACTCTAAAATTGTAATTCAGTGCAAATTTTAAATTAAATAAAAGACATAGGTGCAAAAAGGTAGAATGGTAACTAATTGGCAAAGCGGAATGCAAAAACAACTCGTAGTGGGTGAGAGTAACTTGTAGGAGTTGAATGAATCCTCATCAGAGGAGTCTTGATCAATTTTTTAAAACAATTCCATGTTTTAGGCAAAAATTGTAAGTGTTAAAGTGCAAAAACGTAAAATAATAAGCAAATGGTTGAGAGAATGTCACAAACGCTTCACACCCGGACCAAAGAACTTGTAGGAGTTAAGCGTAAAATAACTCGTTGGACTCTTGGTTTAGAAATTTAAGAATTTGAAGAAAAGATGTAAGTTTAAGGTTTGGAAGTTAGGTCTTAAAGGGGAAAAACATACAATAACAACCAAATGACACTCAAAGAGGCATGAAAGCCTTGCACAAGAATGTCATCTTCGCACTCTCGCATTGGGTGTTTGTAAAAAGTTGCATCTTAGGCTCGAATATGGGTCATTACAGGGATAATATATAACATGACAGCGAAATTTTAAAAACACAAACAACCCTCCATGGACAAAACTACCTTATACGAACATAACTCTTGCTCACCATGCTTTCGGGTTCGAAGTTTGATGACAAATACTCAAAGTTTTGGGTTTGAAACTTAAGTACGAAATACTCAAAACCTTTAATGACAAGAAAATGATCCTAAAAGAGGCACATACGACTAGATCGGGACAAAACAATTTTTAGGACTTAATGGTTTCCTTAGGCACTCACAGGTTGAAGGTTTGAGGATAAGTTACTAGTCTTAGATTTGAAAGTATGTTGTTAATGTTAGACAATGTAAAATAACAACTAAATGACAAGATGGAGGAACGGGTACCTCACACTAGACTAAAGTAAATTTTAGGAACTAAACATGTCTTCATCGGGCTCTCAATTGAGATTTTAACAAAAACTTGGATGTTTAAGGTTTGTATATACTATTTTTAGATTTTAAATCGATGCAAGGGGTTTATTGGAAGGGGTTTTAAATCGATAGAAGGGGTTTGAAACTTTCATATTGCAGCTTTTAATTTATTTCACTCACACTAATTTTTCTTTGCTTGAAATGTAGCTGAGAGGTATTGCTTTGCTAGAAATGCAGGTATTTTACCCATACTAATTTTTTTTCTTGAAATGCAAGAATTTTACTCATACATGTATTGCTTGACTTGAAATGTTGTTCAGAGGGCCCTCTTCCATATATCAAAGTACCAATTTTTGATTTATTTATTTGCAAAATTTGGATTAACCGAACACATTCTCTCCAGGTGGATTATGTAAGGTTGTTGGTTTTGATCAATAAGACCATTAATGCAATTTTACCTTTAATGTTTATTGTAATCTTTCAATATATAGTTTCATTCTTAATTTTTTAAATCTTTAAAAGAAGCATAATATGGGTAAGAGATGTATGTAAGAACCCATTCATATTATATTTAAGTGTTGTTGAGGAGATTCCAAGATTGCCACCTAGATGAGATATTGTTTATTTGACAAATTTGGCACCCAATACTAAAACAATTGTGAGAGGGTCGTACCACATTGATCGTTCGCATACTATAATTTTATGTGCGAAAATGAATATAAGTTTTGAGTTAGTGGTTTCCTCATGGTGTGGTTGTTTACATCATATTTATTATGTACATGTGATGTTTACTGTTGAAAAAAAAATTCGGTCGATCCCTCATTTATTTAATTGGATTTAAAAGTTAACTTTTTATAATTGGATCGACTGGTTTTAATTTTCTGTTCATGTTTTGTGTATGCATATTTTATCAACAGTATTTTCATGGAACAAGTGAGAAGAAAAGGTGGAATTTTTAATATGAAAGATATTAGATAAAATGTCTTCCGAATGCGGCTCTCTCACCTTTTCGAATGTGTCATTGAAACTACGATGCATATGAGTTTGGGATTGTGTGTGCAAGTGTGAGGGGTGGTTCCACGGGAATGTGACACCACGCCTAATAAAATACCGGGTGATCAATCCTATACCAGATTAAAACATGAATCTCGTATGGTTCATTCTCAACATCATTGTCGAAAACCAATCTAATTACTAATAACTTATTACGCTGACATCAAAATTTTATATTAACTAATCTTTTCAATTAAACCAACAAAGTAAAACAATCACACAGTTTATAAACATGAAACTGAACTGAAATGAAATAACCGAACACTCAGTACAACATAGTACAACCAAATTGAATGTCTCACTAAAGGCGATAAAAGAATAAATGAATACAAGGATAGAAGCGTCTACAATAAACCTGCGTGCATCCACAGCTGCTACAGCAAACGTCTGAATCGAAGGAATCTCTATGCCTGGACACCTATATATAAACATAAATATATATATATATATATATATATATATATATATAGCAAGAGAGGGGAAAATAGAGTAACGGGTCAGAGCCCTAGTTTGAAAATATTTAGCAAGTGCTTAAACGCCATATTTTAAAATATGAAATATCCCATATTTAAACTGGTATCGCACTCCCATGAGATACACCTCACCCTTCTTCTAATAGTGCACACCTATCGTATACCATTAAAACAACCTAGTTAAGCTATCCCGGCTAACTAATCTCTTTAACCCATCTTCTAAATCCTCATAACTATCACTTCCCAACGTGATATAATATAAGTCATACCATAAGCTATTACTTAAGATTTAATGGATATAATTCTCGATTAGATAAATGTATATATATTCCTCGTTTCTATATAAAACTATATCATTCGTATACCATAACTTTCACTAGTTTTAAATACCATTTTCACTTTAACATAAAATATCCCTTATTATATAGTTCTCACTTGAACCTACGATTTACATTTGTATTACTCCGGACATAAAACTATCGGAAGAACAATAACATCTTGTTCATTTTGTACTTTACACCTTTTTAAAGGTTATATGAAAACTCAACTTCATAAGCAAGTAATATACTACAAGCAACGAGTATATTTATAGCTATAGTACAATCATAAGTATAATAGCTATACCACGGAGTTATAACTCGAGGATGAAGTCTCAAAGTTACCATCCACATCCGAGTTTGCTCAACTTAACCCCGGTACCAAGTCAGACTTTCTCATGATCATAGTAGAAATACAAAAGGGTAGAGGCGGTCATATTCCCTCCTGAAAGTGGGATAAATATATTGCACACATATGCTGGACGATATGACCTGGGGACATACTCTCCCTGCTCCGTAAGCTACGGGATTCACCCACATCGCGCAGCCTCCCTGGATAGCACTAGAGATATAAACATACATAAATATATCATTTTCATACCAATATATTTGTAATAAATCGTATATATATATATATATATATATATATATATATATATATATATATATATATATATATATATATATATATATTATCATTCCTCAATATGCTTTAACTATAATTGTCGAACTTTTATAGCTATAGTCAATAACCCGAATGTTCCCATTTGTAATAGTATATATGTATTTACCCACTTAAAATACTAATATGTATTTACCCACTTAAAATACTAATCACATAAGTATTATCTTATTTAAAGTATAACTCGCACCTTAATCACTTTTAAGGATTATAATATAAACCCGAATATACCAATTCGTAACAACTAAATAAGTATGCTAACTACTTATCTTTCCCACTACACCAAAAGAGGAAAATTGAAATGGATTTTTTTTCCTATTTGTAACGAATTTTATCCGTTATAAATTTGTAATGGAAAAAATTCGTTATTAATAGATAAAAACCATTAAAAATATATTATAATTGTATGCAAAAGTCATTTAAAAAAGAAAAAAAGGTGGTAGATCCCACTCTCCAACTCTCTCCCATCTCTTTCTCTGTACCTCCCACCTCCCTATACCTGCTCGTCTCTCTAGTTTACACCGTCGGTTTCTCTCATCTCTCACCATTCACAGCCTTAGTTCGACCAGATCAGGTAATTTATCTTGCTTCTCTAGTCTGAAACACACTTGCTTCTCTCGTCCGAAGTACACTCGCTTCTCTCGTCTCATGTATGTGAGGGGTTATGGATGAGTTAAAGAAGGAAAAAACACTGTTTTTAACTCCTAACTCTATTTTTATTTATTTAAACTAACAATGTTGTCTTTGCTTCAATATTCGTGCAATGTTTATTGGAACAAAAAGGATTATATAATGTTTAAACGTTGTTAACATGAATGATAAACTGATATTTGTTGATGATGTGAATGAATCTCATTATGTGGTACTATAATTTCTCTCATATTGTTTTTGCAATACAATTATTTTAATTTAATTTTTGATCCAAGTATAAATTTAAATTTGGGGTTATAACAACTCATCTTATATTCCTTAGTTCATGTTTCATTGTTAGGCCTGCAGATGTTTATATAATTTAAGCATGTTCATTTCCTATTTTAGTGGGTGTTTTCACTAATGTCCATCAGAGGAAAATGGTACTACTATGTTTAATTTTAGTATTTTATTTTCATTTAATTTTGTCTTTAATTATTTTTTCTTTATAGGTCACAAAGTGATCACGTCACTAATAATATTGATTAGTTTGATGCATATTGTTTTACCCAAAAAAATCTTTCTCTATTAGCAATATGTTATACTCGGTCCAAAATATATTTCTTAGGTATTTAATGTTAACTTATGGTAGCTAATGTTAGTGACAAAGTGAAAATTTAAGGTTAATACTTTATCCATGTAGATAATTATACTGTGTATGTATTTATTAACCAAAGTTGTTGATACATATTTGGTTTTAAAAACATGGGCTTATAAATAAGTATCCATTTTAGGTTGAGACGTTACGAGGAGGGTCATTTTATTATATTTGTATCATAAGATCAATATTTAGTTTTTCCCAATGCACTTATTGCGATACACATTAAGTTTTACAGTAGATCAAAAGGAACCCCATGAATGATCACGTTAGTTGCAAATAGAAATCATGATGAATTATGTGTTTTAGTTACTTGATATGATGGATACGTTAAAATTTTATTTTTATTCATCAATAGTGTGTTTAGAATTTAGAAACCATGAATTTATCATAAGTCGTGGTTTAATTAGTTGCTATAAATAGACACCAATTGTTATCGAAGATTACAGTTGCAATTTATTGCTAATGTGTGTTTTATCTTGTTTTTTGAAATGTCATGACCGATTAACAAAGACTCGATGGCCGAAGAGAACAAAGGCAGTTCATTGCATTTAAAAGGGAATTGAAGAGTTTATTAAATTTTCGGAAGAGAAGAATGATCAGGGATTGACAACGATACCTTGTCCATGTTCAAAGTGTCACAATAAATTGCGTCTGAAATCGAAAGAAGTAAAGAGACATTCGTGGATGAACGATATGCATCAATTGTATACTGTATGGTTTTTTCACTATGAAAATACATCTGTGAACACTATTGATCCCCCGATGATAGAAAAAGTTGAGGAGAACATAGTAGAAGAAAATATCGAGGAAAAAGGTGTTGTGGTGGAAAATCTTGTTGATGTTTGATACGGAGTGCATGGAGAACATTATGTAGATGTTGAATGAGGTTAGCCGGGAGTTTCCAAAGAAGATCATGTCGAAAATGATAAGTAGAATGAATATAAGAGATTATTAGTTGAGAAATTATATCCTTCGTGCGAGGGTCCTAAAACAACTCATTCTTCAATTATATAACTTCACAACTTAAAGAAGCAATTTTTCCGGTTAGGAAATAGTGACACGAAACTCTTGTCTATCTTAAAAAGGTGGCTCCCAAAAAGTAATACACTACCAGAAAAATATCTGAAGATGAAGAATATGATGAAATACTTAGGGATGAAGGCTAATTACATTCATGTATGCGTCAATAACTATGTCTTATATTTGAAGGAGAATGAATATATGTATGAATGTCCCCAAAGTGGAGAATCAAGTTATTCAGTTACTATAAGGAAAGGGGGAAGGATTTACAATGAGCCTAAGAGGGTGTTGAGACATTTCCCTCTGATTCCAAGGTTGGTGAGATTTTATACTATTCCATGGATAGCCTAAGAAATGACATGGCACCATAGGGACACCACTTCATGGGATTACCATCGATATCCACGTGATTCATCCCAATGGAGGAGTTTCAAATCAAAATGGTCTGAATTTGCGAAAGAAGGACGCAATGTTTGGCTCTCAATAGCAACCGATGGGTTTAATCCTTGTGGTATTCAGTCTGCTAGTTATAGTCGTTGGCCTGTTATAATGGCGCCGAATAATCTTTCACCTTCATTGTGCATGAAGAGCGAGTTTCAAATGTTGTCCTTATTAATACCTAGTCTGAAGGCACTGGGTCAAGACATCAACATTTTTCTTCAGCTATTAGTTGATGAGTTGAAGGAATTATGGGAAGTAGGTGTTCCGGCTTATGACATGTATGAGATGCAACCTTTTACATTAAAATCTATGTTAATGTGGGAGATTCACAATTTCCCTGCATATGGGAATTTATCTGGATGTGTTACACATGGTTATACAGCTTTCCCTATTTGTGGGGACGATACTCCATCCATCCGACTGACGCACAGTAGTAAGATAGTTTATACAAACTATCATATTTTCCTTGACATGGAACACCCTTTTCGAAAAGGTGGGAGTTTCGGGATTAAGTCAACAGAGTATACCCCTCTTCCACATCAGTTTAATGGGGATGCACTTTTAAATAAGTTACGTTGCATTGAGTATATAACGAAAAATTATCCAAAAGTTTTCAATAAGAGGTAAAAGATGGGTGATGCAAATGAGAATTGTAATGTTGAAGTTAAGGAGGCATGCTATAGAAGGTTAATTTTATTTGAGTTGGAATATTGGAGTACTCATAAAATTCGACATGTTCTTGATGTGATGCACATCGAGAAGAATGTTGTAGAGCGTTTAATAAGTACAATCCTCGATCATAAAATGAAAACTAAAGATACAATAAATGCGCGGAAGGTTATGAAAGAGTCGGGCATACATAGTGGTCAATGAATGCGAGAAGATGAGAAAATCGGGATAGGGATGAAACCGAAAGCATCATTTATATTGAATAAAGAAGAGAAATGATAATTTTGTCAAATTTTGAAAAACTTAAAGCTACCTTCCATCTTTTCGTCCAACCTGAGCAATATCATCACCCTTAACCCACCTGGATTGCACTTAATGAAGTCACACGACTATCACGTTATTATGGATTATTTGTTTCCCATATTACTTTAGCATGTATTTTTTAAATATAAAGATTTGCGAAGAGCTATTGAGCCGTTGAGCTTATTTTTTCAAAATATTGTGCTTAAAAGTCTTAATTCGCGAGGATATGCAAATGGCCGAGTTTATGGCTGGAGAGGCATTGTGTGTGTTGGAGAAACACTTTCCTCTAACACTATTTGATATTAGTACCCACATTACTGTTCATTTATCCGATGAAGCATTGACTTATGGTCCTACATGAACACATTGAATGTATCTGTTGGAATGGTAAAATCTTTATATTAATTTTTATTTTCACACAAACACAAACACAAGAATATACATATAGATCATTGTTAAAGAATATGTCACATATACTTTTTTCTTATTCGCATGAATAGGAATATGCATGATTTTAAAGATATTCCTATCAATAAGCAATACATTGAAGGTTCAATTGCGGAGTCCTATGTTATTGCCGAATCTATTAGGTATTGCATGGAGTATATGACTAATTCTCTTGGCGGAAACCACAAACGTACTCGTAAAGCATTTCTAGATGAAGATGGAGAGTTTTCTGATGAAGGACCGTTGTTAGATGATAAAATTGTGATGTTGAAACCTAAACAGTTTCAACAAATACGTTGATTGGTCCAATTTCAACTTGATGTTGATGGAATTTAAGAACTCTACAAGTTTGGGCAATTTAATAAGTATTTATCGAAATTCACATTTAAATACTAATGCACGAACTTATGTGAATGAATTACAGTGGGTATAAAACGTTACTAAAATCCACTTGGCGTGGTAAAGGAAATGGGAGTCAATTAATAGAAGTAGAGATGAAAACATCTTTCATTCCGTGGTTATATGATAAGTTGCTTTTAGCTTTAGGTTTTAGGACTAAAGAAACACCTTCTTTCCAATCCAACATTGAGATCTAATTCTTCTTTTACAATATTCAGCACATTATGATTGTTCAGAAGTAGTGTAACGACCTAGGTTAGAGTACTTGCTATGGTATCACTGCCACCTAGAATCATTGCCTGTATGTGAATTAAAAAGATCATTTGACAATCTAAGTGGATTAACAAAATATAAATAACTCACAAATCGATTATCTCAAGTCCATGTTCTAATATTTCAAAATCAACTACCACTGATGAGTAAAATATTATTATATAGGTCAATTTCATGTAGAGTTAGTTGTGTCAGTAGCTTACATAGTACTAACATTTATTTTGACCTGCTTCCTAACTCTGTTATGCATCAAGAATCGTACGAGCCGCCCATTCAGGACTTCAATCTGTTCAAGAGTTTTAGAGACCTCAACCATCAATGACAATTTCTTTAAATTGTTCTCTTGAGGCCTGTTGATATCATAAGACACGAGAATTTCAATTACAACATCATTTTGTCCATTACTATTATCAATATTGATCGATTTTTATTAAAAAAAAAAGTAACTTCATTCTTCTTGATACGACATCATTTTGGTAATTACTATTATCATGTTTACCATTACAATTATAAATAAAGGTTTCCTTTAGAATAATATCTTTTTATTCATAATTTTGATTGGGATCCTTGATTTCTATTTATTCGTAGTTTTTAGTCCTCACATTTCAAATGTGTGAACATTTAGGGATAAGTTTATTTCAATGCAACGTGGAAACCTTTTTACACTATAATAATATTACTATTGTTAACTTGAATGTATGGGAAAGTAATTTCTTGATTTTGAGAGTTTTGACTTGAAATTAAGCATTATAGTTATGATATCAATAGATAGCTTATGTTTTTACTATCAAACAATTACGATCATATTTTATCTTACAGTTTGTAATCTTTCTTTTCAAATAATATTTTGTAAGATGAGTGGCAGGACTAAATGAGTGGGGGCAAGGGGTACTTTTTAATGTTAGCACATCCTCATAGTAAGCTGGTGACTTTGCGAATGTTGAATAGTATTTGAATTCATGGTCATTAATCTACTATGTTATTCGAATGATCACATACGAATTGCAATGCAGACATATATATGCGTAAACTGTTAATCCAATTAGCAATTCCATTGTTTGACATGGTGGTATACATCATTCTAATTTTCCTTAGAATTATATTTAAAATTATATATGTATATAAATTTTTCCTCATTATTACTCATTTAGGGTTTTGTCTAAATATAAATTATTTATGTGTTGGTGTCTAATTTATATTTTAACTTTTAGGGCTCAACATTTTGGAAGATTCTTCCCATTAAGATCCAATGCAAGATCCAACACGTAAGTAATTTTACTCCCCTCTTTAAATTTTATATATATGCGTGTTATTCAGTAATTAATGAGTAAATTCGCGATTCATTTGCTCTGTTATAAGACACGACGCCACCAATTACTGCTTAACTCGAGCAGTGTCCTTTATCACATTGTCAAAATTTGTTTGCCTATGCTTGGTAGTGCTTATATCAGTTGAAACTTAAACATCTTCAGTGCATACAATATGCTTATTTATATACGTCACTGAATTGACATCATGACTAATAGAATTTAGTTTTTTTGGTAATATCTAGGACTGGACATGACAAAATTATGCTATAAATATAAATCTCAATTGATAAATTGAAGTCATAGCTATAAATTGTTCTGTATCCCTGCTTTGAGTGTAGGTAGGCGAACTCACATTTGTTGGTTTAAGTGATTAGCTTAATTCGATCAGTGATATGTTTCCCAATATTTGCAGATGTTTGCTTAGGATTGGAAATGCTCTTATCAGTAGGGAATTTATCTTCTTCTATTATTTTATTAAAAAAATATCTTTTTTGATAAGCCATTGAGTTGAGTTTAGAATAGGATAATGTAAATATTGAGAAGGAAGATAAATTTGAAGATCCTCATCTGAACAATTTGAACGTATTAACTTCTATTGCATCTTTGGATGGGAAAATTGGGAAGGAACCTAAGGATGATAAAGAATTATTGGCACAAACAAGCCATGCTAATCCAGTTATGCCTCCCTGCCTTGTGCCTCTTGTATTTTCCCCAGAAGGTAGCCTCGAGAAACTGGGAAACCCACCCCCAAATCTGACCGTAATGTAGGCCCCAGACGTGTACAATCCCTTTCTTATCTTAGTGTCACACCTACTAACAAGAGGAAATAAAAAGCACAGGAACGACACTAAGAAGAAATCCAGAAACAAGAACAATGATAAGGGCATTAATGGAAAATACTCACGAATTATTAGGAGCAAAGATAAGAAGCAAAGATGAAAAATATAGTGTCGCGTCTTCCCATAATAGATTTTTCATGTCACTGGATGATTACGAGATAGGTTTTGCCCATTGGATCTACACCAAATTTTACGGATTTTAGCCCGAACCGTATTGTGGGAGCAGTTTTCTTAAGAAAAATGTCACAAAGCTTCATTTCTCAGTTATAGAGGCTACTTAAGCCTCGTCTATTTTGTGTACATAATTAAGGGTTTGTTGATCAATGGGATTTTTCTTTTATAAAGAAACAAGATAAGGATTTTGTTAATATGTGGTCAGGTTTTCCACCATTTAAATTTGGTCTAAACTACTATTGTTCAGTTATTTCGTTTGTGGCACGAGGGGATTATTGAAGTTACCTCCTGTATTATGCATCCTTGATGGATTTGGTGCTCATATATGAGACATAAATTGAAATTTACATAGTTTGTTGATGTGTGTATCTTGTTTATTTTTTGGTGAAAATAAAGTGTCACTACGAATCATACATACGCACACACTCGAAGTATAGTTATTCTGTTCAGGTACATTGCAAATTATGAATTAAATACACAATGTCTTTTACTAGTGTATCTTTCTTTGCATCTCTTCTGGGTTTCATCAATGGGCATCTATTCTCACATTGGTATGTCAGTTTGTGAAGGTAGTTTTCATGAGTTGTCCGTGGGTTCACCAGAATCTACTTATTGTGTCACTGAGGGTCTTTTTTGAATGCCCTCGAAATATGTTTAACTGAGCTTCTGAATATTCAAGATCATTAGAAATTAGTTTCAGACTCCATTTCACCTTGCGAAAATCATGGAATTCAGAAGAAAGATAAATTTAAAGAGCCTCATCTAAGAAATTTGAACATATTAACTTTTACTAAATCTTTGGATGGGAAAACTGGGAAGGAACCTAAGGATGCTAAATAATTATTGACACAAACTGGCATGCTAATCCAGTTACGCCTCCATGCCTTGTGCCTGTAAGTATTCACATCATTTGTAATTCATTATCGATTCGTACTTTACAATCCATCTTGCTTTTATTTATTACTGATTCTGATATAATAAACTACTTTTCATAGCACGACCATTTGGTACATCTGGATATAACCTGAGTTTAACATCATTTGAGTAAATTATGCGGACTTTACATCTTGTTAAGCATAATTACATAATGCATACCCTCTTTTTTTAAATAGTACACTCATTCCCCTTCTTGGTTCAGAATTTGTACCCTTGTTTCCCCTCACCACTCATGCAATAGGGTATAAATAAAACATGAGGGGGAGGCAAGGGTAATATCAAAATGCGGGGGGGGGGGGGGGGGTATAATATGTAAAACAATAAGGAAAATATATTCAGTTTTGTCTAAAAAGAGGTGAGTTCCGTATAATTTACCCATATTATTATGATGAACTTTTCTATTAGAGAATATCTAATGATTTTTACTACTAGAATTTTCTCAGAGTATGTGCGAGTTTTGGGTGTTTGTTTGGAAGCCAGTGTCTTTTAGGTTTGGGTTATAAACATGGGTGTTGTCCATGACATGTCGTGTAGTTATACCTAGCGAAACATGATAATTTTGAAAATGCCAAGATTCACGAAACAGACACAAAATTTGCATGAGATGTCTTGTTTGTGTCAGGAATTTATGACAGGATTTCATATTTCTGCAAAAACTAATAGGAAATTCACATAAATTTATGCCATGGTGTTTCGTATTATCTCATTCGGTGTTCATTCCTTCGGAGGTATGTCGTGTTTGTGTTGTTCTTGTCACCTGTTTAAGGGAAATTATTTTTATTTTAATTAATTAATCATCTTTTCTTCCCTGTTTTTGAAATTGAGTCTATTTTTAACTGAGCTCTTGGTTTTAAAAGTGGTCGTGGCAATGATCGTATTCATACGGGAGATTGAATAGGAATTCAAATTTAGCATGCTGGTCAGTCTAATTTTCCTTCTCAATATCATTATAAACCCCTTTCCTTCTATATCTAAAAAGCTTTGATGCGTGGTAAGGTGGACTTATGGTCATTTGTCAACTTCTCAAGGGAAAGGCCGGATATGGTCAACCAATTCTTCCATGAATTGATATCCATGTGTAGAATCAAATGAATGGTATGCATTTCCCTTTCGTCCACAACTCCTTTCCATAATTTAGACAACTCATGCTGCAACGCATGTGTAACGAAAAACTTGATGTCTTAAATAGTAGATATAACTTGGAAATACGGGTGATCAGTATGTACGCCTAGTTACTGTTATGACTATAAAATTTCTAACTCCTAAATGTCTTAAGTACACGGAAGACAAATTTTTTTGGAAAATACAATTTTGGTGTTTACTGCCCTCAAAATATAGTCCGCGTGTTCACTTATATAATAGTGTATAGATGAAGACACTTATCTTATAACGTTGATTCACTATCACGGTTACAATTATCACTCATCCACATTGGTTTCATTGCATGATGAGAGAGAATGGTAACATGTGGCAATAATTCTTTTGTCAATTATTTTTTTCTCAAATGATGGTATTTTCCTTCTGACGGGAATGATCAAGCATGTATGTGAAACAAAGTTGGGAAATGTTTCTCAATGTTGCCTACCAAAGCAGGTATCAAGGATTAATAAGAAGTATCTTAAGAATTTGGCTCTTAAGATCAACGTGAAGGTTTGTAAATTTCATATGTACTCAAATGATTTTTTTTCTTACTTATATATTTTTACTCCTTTGTTTACTTTGTTTTGAGGGTGTCAAGCAGACCTCTTGAGAGGGGGATGCTCTAGAGGGAAATTCTTAATGAATGGGTTGTGATTGTGGTTTTTTTCTCTTATACTTAGAACAGTTGAGCCATGATTTAGTTTGAAGCTAAGTTCCTCTCTAGCCTCCAAGTAATACCCTAGAAATTTCCAAGTAAGATTTCTTGGATAGGGCTATTCGAGGGATCCTCTAGAGATCCACAAAATTTGAGTTAAGTGTAATCTTAGTCCACTCAGATATTATGTTGCTTTAATTATATTAGTCCACTATGGATCTACGTATCTACTTTAACCCTATTCAAAACTGCATTAATGTTTTCTTCCCCGGTGCTAGAGGTATATATATTAACGTTTATTTGTTTCTTACTATTTCAATAATTATGCTTTATGCTCTTAGATAGTAACTTCATATTTATCTTTCTGGTGTGTGCGTATTAGCTTCTAGTTTTATTTTCTGCCTATGATAAAAATATTTCAAGGATTTTTTTTAGAAAAAATAATAGGTTAAGAGGTATTTACTGCTAGTGTGATAGTTGATGATGCTTCTGGTAATATAACTTGTTATAACTGCATTATTCTAATTTTCTTCTTTTTTAAAGTAGCGAATGCCTCTAATATTTTGTAAATTTTTCGAAGATTAGTCTTAAATGGTGGTCATGTGAGCTAGTCATATTGCTCTCGGGGTTTCTGCTAAATCTAAAACTTGAGACTTTAGTGCATGATTTGGATAATTAGAATATATACTTTCATCTGATGTTTAATATCCTCCGCAACAGTCTTACAATTGCTTCTTTGCAATACTACATACCGTTCTTTTGGTGCTGATGCAAGGTTTGTTCTCAAACTGTTTACTAATGAATATGATCGTATGAATATCTATGCTATATACATGTACTCATATAACTTCAATAGAAGATCAAATATATAGTTTTTTTACTACTATATCTACTTTATGAATTGGATTATATCACTATCTCTACCTACCTTTGGTCCAATAAATTACTTATCATTGCTTACTTTGATCTAGAGTGAGGGTCAATGCTACTACACCAACGGTTATCGACTCAACTAGCACTCGGGGATGTGATTCTTCGATCCGAGATCTAAACACTAACAATAGGTAAGAGAGGGGACTATTGATTGTCTTCATGCTCAATCAGTATCAACTTGAGTTCATCCTCGGGACCGATCCAGTAGAGTACCCTTTGGGCTGAAACTACTTTATTATCTTGCATCCTCATTCGCATTAGGCAGCTTTATCCACATAAACTAATGTCAGATTCTGTCATATATTCGAGCCATCAGGTAATGAAAAAATAATCCATCTTTCTTAATGAAACATATTTTGTATGCATATTTATATATCTTACAGACTTATATTACTCATTCATTTTATTCAGGAACATGGATGAAAGGAAAAAAATGAACATTTAGATGATGGAAGATTGGAACTCTTTAACTCGGATAATAAATATCTACGTAATGTTTCCTTTATATGTTGAATCGCGATATAATGTATTCAGATTCATCTTCAAAAATTCATAGTGAAGTTGCAGGCCAGTCTTAGTGCTTGGTTGGATCATATATAAACTGGAATTATAAATTTTTGAATTTTTATATTCCTTTTCTAAGTCCTAATTAGTAGCAGTCGTGTGCATGAAACTGAATTCTAAATTTGAAAATTTGATGTTAAGGCTTATGTATTTTCAGTACATTTCTTAAAGAATTTTAAAAGTCAACTTCCACAGACGAGAATTCTTGTAATTTCTAATCTAAGCACACTGTTGAAAGAATCACCTTATAAACTGCCAGCTGAAGAACAACATGTTTTTGCCGAGGATTCACCGGGAAATGCTAAGTCCTGTCTTAAAGGAGCTCTAACCCATATATTCCAGGAAGAGGGATTTTTTAGTTAGACGTTGAATAGTGTTTCTCATGTTAGAAAGCGCCCATATTGGGGAAGTCATGGAAGTTCTGTGACACTCCGCCTAATTAAATACCGGGCGATCACTCCTTTATTAAATTAAAATCAAGGTGAACAGTTGGTTGATTCTTAGCATCAATGTCGTAAAAAAAATATCTTTTCCAATTTAAACATCCTAAATAATTAAGCTGGGCACCTGTAATATATACATATATATACAAGAGAGAAAAGAAAATGGAAACGGGTCAGAGCCCGATTGTAAAAATGTTTTAAAATTTGTTTAGCAAGTATTTAAAATGTTTACTGGCCAATGCAACAACATATTAGTGCGATACTCCCTTGAGGAATTCTCACCTCTCTTCTAATGTGCACACCTATAGCACTAACCTTCCCAACAGTTTAACTTATCTTATCTTAGTTAACTCGTAAGATTTAAACTGAACAATTCAACTGTTTAAGAGTGTAATTTCATTTGATAACAAAGTTCTCATTTAAACCTTAATCGCTAATAAAGTTTCTCCATAGCATGTTATACTTTTAAAACACATTTCTCTCAATTGTAATAATTATACATTTCTTACTTACCATAAACACAGTAGGTTGTTCCCAAATTCCAGAATTTAATATATATTAAATACTCATATAATCTATATATTCTAACGGAATCCCACATAATAATTATGGTGCGGTCATACTCTCCTATCCAATCCCCGTATCACTCGTACTAAGGCAAATACAAGTTCGAAATCACTCTCGAACTGTATTGAACAAAACAAAAACAATATTGAGGCGAAGCATAGTTTCCAAGTCCAAGAGGTCAGTACATACCCTCAAGTCTCTTAGGACCATCCGACTATCGATCCGATAGCCCGTACCCAGGATTTCTATCTTTTAGGGTACGAGTCAATATCCCCCATTAAGGCCCATTAGAGATAAGATTGTCCCAGCACTGTAACCTCAAGGATAGCAAGTAGCGTGGGCATGATTTTCACACGTATATAGTATATGCATAATCACAGTCATATAAATATACTACTATTACCATATCACTTTAGGTACCTTTCATCACCCATAATATAATATTTATCATTATTTCTCAATCTTTGGTTATCACGTATAACGGTTCGTCTCTTACTTTAATTAAGGGATTAATCCAACTTACTACGTAACACTTATGGACTCTATCCTCCCAAATATAGAATTCAGTACATACTCATCTATTTTTCCAACGTAATTATTTTACGCGTCTCTCCCTTTAATACACAACCCCATCGTCCCTTATGTGTAAGCATCCCAAAAATGTATATTTCGTCTTAGATTAAAGGTCTCATAGTTATTAATAAGTCCTACTGGTCTCCTTTATCTTCAAAAATATTTTAATAAGGATGTCCAAAGATTTTCACTCATTTAATTTGAATTCAAAAATTTAAAAGGGGAAATATGAGTCTGTCAGGAGGGGTCGATCGATCGATGGCAGGAGCTCGATCGACACTCCTGGTTCGATCGATCGATCAAACAGGTATGGCGAATTCTGCAGGTTAACAGTTACGGGTTCTAACATCCAACCTCAACCAAATCAAGATTTTTAACACCCAAACTTCCATAAATTCTTACTACAAACATTAATAACCCAAACTAACAATCTTCTACGTAAAGCATGTGAATTTTAATCAATAACCATGGATTAAAAGGGCAAAACTTATATAAACTTCATGAACCCTAGAATTTTCTTTAACTTTGTTCTAATTAATATTTTATAGAATTTCTACTCCTAATACATCATAAATCCGTGGTTCAACCTCTACATACGAAGGGGATTTCCAGATTTCCATTTATATCAATACTACATGCAATCTCCTATCTCCAAAATGGGTTTTCTTCTATGAAATACATCCTAATCAATCCTAGACTAACATGAATGATGTATTAACGAATTTAATAAAGATAAATACTTTCCTGGGAATTTCAGAGTTCTGATTTGTGAATGAATTTGGTGTAGTTGCGTTCCCCGTCGCGCGATCTACGCGTTGGTGGTGGTGGTGGTGCAACCGGGTGAATTTTCGGCCTCGAACACCTTGGCAAGCTCTCTCCTTTCCTCTCCTATGGTCGTCACTTGTATTTGGTTGCATTAACCCTAGAATACAACCTTAGACATATAATATAACCCAAACAATTAGTGGGTTTAATTGCCCAAAATTACAAAATGTCCAAAATGCCCTCCCGGGGTGCTAAATAAGCCTAAAACATCCCGAGACCCAAACTAAACCCTCGGGTACACTTTTTTGACTGTCTCGACCCTTCCGGACACTTTGGCGCACTCAAAATGACCATACGAGAAACTTATAATTTATTCACTTTTATTAATCAACATTTAGTCCCGACGCGACACGGGCGCGTCCCGACTCAAATTTTCAAAATTGTCATTTTATTCAGTATTGAAATTTAATAGAACCAATATTATATATTACTCTACTCATTAGTAATATTCAACAAGTTTCCCATAATTACTAACTCACATCACGTACATCACGTTAATAATTATAAAGTAAATAATTTTCGGATTTATATTAAATTAATAACTCACATTAAATTTAATAAATCCCCAAATTTATAAAGCATAAAAATACGGGGTATTACAAGTTCTTCCATTCAGAGCTCGGCAGATAAGCGATAATGAAGACTACTTTTGTGAAGAATAATGTGTGGAACTTCAATGCTGTTAGACTTCGTTTCAAGTTTATGCTTAAAAGATAGATGATTTATCTTGTACTATATTTTGTTCTGGGAATTTTAACGGTTATGAATGAAATATAATTTTTGTTTGGTTTAATCACCGAAATGTAATGTCATTCATTTTGTCACGTGTGTTTTGGAATAATATTTTGAGTGAAATTTGTGGGCATTAGTTATGCATTGCCTTTGGTGGAGCACGAGTTATTACTAGTGAATCTATTAGTTTAATGAGAAATTAATATTTTTTAAAGTACAATAATATTGCTAACGAGCTTTAACCATTACAAATAAAAACATTCGTTATAAATATATGTCACTCTCAATTCGTTATAACGTATTTATAATGGATTTTATCTGTTACAAATTCTATATTTGTAATGGTTCAAAATCGTTATACTTTTGTAAATCCATTACTAATATATGTGATGTGTACTGATGTCAAATCCGTTATAAAATAAATTGTAACGGTTTCAATCCGTTACAAATATTAAATTTGTAATGGATTTTAACCGTTACAAATTTCGTTAGTAAAATAAATAATGCAAATTTTCTAACGGATTTAATCCTTTACAAATATTTTTTGTAACGGTTTTTGCCCGTTATAATTGACTTATTTTGGTGTACTGTCCATATGGATCACATCACCAATACTAATAGTTGTCAATAGACATATAGGACAACCGCTCAATTCTTTTTAGCCCATATCCTAGATTCCATTCTAATCGCATCCTAGGATTTACTCAATTACAATTGGCCCATATTTATCCTATCCGCATAAATATATCTATATACGCTTGTCGAATAATTTTCTCGAATGTTAAACTTTCATGAAATCCATGCTTTGAATTGTACACAAAACTAATCCAAGGTTAATATACAACTCCTTAAGTCCTTTATCTCACACCCATCTATAATAAACTAATTAGGAAGGACCGCAATCCTTGAACCCCAAAAGAAAAAGGAGTAGAAAAATCCTTATCTTGGGCAGAAAATAGAGTACTGGTTGACCGATCCTTGACCCCCGGTAGACCGCAAATTATGATTTTGCCTTGCGAGCCAACCAGTGGCCCTTTTACCTTTTACCAGTCGATCAGCTCTTTGGCCACGGTCGACCGGTCACACCAGATATTTTGGCTATCTTTCCATTTCTTACAAAACCTAAATCTCAAAAATGCCCATTATCATCCCAACCTCCATTTTTATGGTTTCTAATCTCAACCAACAACACTATAAACATCTAATATATATTTTTCAACTAGAATATCAATTAATTTGTGGTATTAAACCATTTCTCTTATATTTAAACCTTAAAACCATTTAAAAACCTAGTTTATTATTTCTACTATTTCTACTCATTTCTCTACACCATTAACATGGGTTTTAACACTAGAAGTCAACAAGAGTTAACAAGACATCAATTTGAAAACTCAAAATCAATTTTCCCAAATTTATTTCAAGGGTTATAACCCAAAAATCATATAGTTTACCAACTATAATATTGTAATACCCCGTATTTTTATGGACTTTAAATTTGGGAAATTGTTAATTAAAATTGAGATATTAATTTAATATTAATCCAAAATTTTATTTTAAATGTTTACTAGCGTGACAAGAGTTAGTAATCATTGAAATTGTTGAATATTACTGGATGAGTAAAGTAATATATAGGATTGATGTTATAAAAATTGTCACGAGTGAATAAAATGGAAATTATGGAAATTTAAGTCGGGACGCGCCTTTGTCGTGTCAGGACTAAATCATTATTATATAAAGTGAATAAATTATAAGTTGCCTCTATGGTTGTTTTAAGTGTGCCAATGTGTCCGAAAGGAAAGAGATAGTCAGAGAAGTGTACCCGGGGGTTTAGTTTGGGTCTCGGGGTATTTTTACGCCTATTTGACATCTCGGGAGGGTATTATAGACATCTTGCATTTTTGGGTAATTAAACCCACGAATTTAATTAGGTTAAATCAGCCATTTGGAGTTGTCTCTTAGGGTTAGCAAACTCAAAACCTTAGAACGACCATTAGAGAAGAAGGTAGGAAGCTTTCCAAGCAATCCAAGGCCAAGAACTCATTCGGTTGCACTGCCACCACCTCCAAAACGTAGATCGCGCGACGGGGAATGCAACCACATCATTTCATCCACGAAATCAGAACCTTGAATTTTAGGCAAGTATCTATCTTGCTTTGTTTTTGGTTAATGCCTCACCCATGTTAGTTTAGGATTGCCAAGATCATATTTTATGAAAGAAATTATTAATTTAGAAACTTTAAATCACATGTTTAGAGAGATTCAAAATATTTTGGATATACCCATCACATGTAGAGGATTACCCATGAATTACTATGACTTTAGAAATAAGAAATCTGGGAAATAATTAGAGGAATGAATAATTCTTCCAAAATTAGGGTTATTGAAGATTATGTCGATTTTACCCCATTAATTCGATATCGTTGATGTATTTATACATGTTTCACATAGGAAATCTTGTATATAGGTATATAGAACTTGTAGTATCGTTATTTGAGAATTTTAGACTTGTTAATGATGTTTTTAGAGAAATTGGAAGATGAAACCTGTAGGTTTAATTTGCAGTTTCTGGGCAAGAACTGCTTGATCGATCGATCGACCCAATATCATCGATCGATCCACTGATCGATCGATTGACCCCCTACCATCGATCGATCGACTACCCCTGGGAAACTGCATATTTCTCATCCGTAGGTTTAATCCGATTAAGATACATGGGAACCCTTGATTGTTGTTATTGGAGTATATTGGGATATGGATACGACCAATAGGGCTTAGGTAGACCCCGTTGAGTAACATTTTAGCATAGGATGAGATTTTGGGTTGACGAGAAATGATTCATGTGTACAAGAAATCATGCATATATTTAATAAAAGGATCGAGACTCGTAAGGGAGTTAGACCCAAACGTAAGTGAGTGTATGCCTACTGAAATTATACTTAGAATACTTCGAGAAAGGAGAAGTGAGTATAAAATGCATTATAAATGAGAATAAAAATGACGAGTTGTTATGCGTCATACTCGAGTAAAATGTGTTAATAATGGATAATTATGATTATGGGTCGTGAGCACACCGAATTTAGAAATGTGGATATTTATATATATACGACTGTGTGATTGTGCATATATTATATATCTGTGTAAAAATCGTACCCGAGCTACCTGTTATCACGGAGGTTTCCACGCCGGGACAATCTTATCTTGATTGGACCTTTATGGGGGATAACGCCTTGTACCCTAGAAGATAGTATCCTTGATTATAGGCTATCTGAGTTATAGTCAGATGGTCCTAAGAGACGTGTGGGTATGTGTTGACCTCTTAGGATTGAGAACTATGCTTTCGCCTCCATTTGTTTGTTCTTTGTATTAATCCAGTTCGAGAGTGATTTCGAACTAGTATTTCCCCTTAGTTTGTATGATACGGGGACTTGATAGCAGAGTATGCCAGCACCTTAGATCTTATGTTAGGTGCTGTTAGTATATATATATTATATGTGTGACTAATATATATACGTATGTTTATATGGGAACTTTCTACTGTGTGTATAAGTAGATAAGAAATTAATAAATGCTTCAACTTTATTATAAGTGTTCGGGAACTTTATAATGATAATGAGTTGTTTGAAATAACGTGAGGAATCTTGAAGAAAATGATTTCCTTGGGTGAATATCATACCTTCGCTTTTCACATGATAAATCACTACGGAGAATAAGATAGGGAAATAGATGAGATTTATTAGTACGGTAGGTGTGCACACTAGATGAGAGGTGAGAAATCTCAAGAGAGTGTCGCATACTAACATGGTTGTTGCATTAGCAGGTAAGCATTTTAAATACTTGCGAAACTAATTTTAAACTGTTTTACACTCGGGCTCTGACCCGTTTCCTGTTATCTCTTTTCTCTTGTATATATATATATATATATATATATATATATATATATATATATATATATATATATATGTATGTATGTATGTATATATTTCAGGTGCCCAGCCACAGGGGCGTCTTGCGTAGATTCTTTGGATCGGACGCGCTGTAGCTTGTGTGGGAGATGCAGGACATTACTTAGACGACCTCGATGTTGAATCTACTCTCATTATAGTTATGATTAGTTAGGGCATGTGTCGCCCATTTCCTTATTCAGTTTGATTTGTCAGAGATTATGTTCATTTATCTTTGGCATTTTTACTCTTTGGGATTTAATTATTGTCAGGATGGTTTTGCTTTGTAGTTTTAAAGTTGACATTGAATTATTTGAATGATTAAATTTACGGGTGTTTGTTTCCAGTCTTAATAATGTGTGAATATTAAACTATTACGTAATAAAGGATTTCATAATTGGATTTAATAAGTGGAGATAATGTTTTAAATGGTTTTGACACATAGCTTAATTATTTAGGATGTTTCAATTGGAAAGTTTATTTTGCGGCAGTGATGCTAAGAATGAATCAACCGTTCACCTTGATTATAATTTAATAAAGGACTGATCACCCGGTATTTAATCAGGCGGGGTGTCACAAATATGAGATACATTCTCAAAAGAATAAAGCAAGTAAACACTTGCCTCGTGGATGAAATCCTACGACCTCGAGTCGAATCCCATGGAGTTTGGCCTGAAATCCCCTTTTCTCTCTTCCTTTCTTCTTCTCTATTTTCTCTCTTTTTCTTTCCTTTCTCTTACTCTCTCTTGCCTTTTCTAAGAGAGAACAAGCGTTTATCCCTTATAAACCAAAAAATGACTCGTTTACTCAATTGTGAGTCCTTACTAGTCCAAAAGTCCCCGGAACCTAAACATTACCCCTGGATACTCTATTCTGACTATCTCAGCTACTCCAAAACCAACCGTGCACTCGAAATTTCCATCCGAGTCACTTAACTAAAATTTACAAATCGGACCTAACACTTCTTAACGCATGTTTTCCAAATAAAATATTATCCTTTGTCTTTTTACCCAACTGCGACATATAATTAAAACAATCCACCTCATTTACTTAGTCCCAAAAGTAAATGTAACACACATCAGTAAGTATCTAACACTTATTAATTTGCAATTTACTATTCTCATAAATTCCTCTAATTTCCAAATTACGCCCACTTATTTAATTTAAATATATATAAAAGTACGGGGTATTACATACTTCCCCCCTTCAACAGAATTTTGTCCTCAAAATTCAGTTACAACATATATCACCAACGCAGGATTGCTAATCACACTATGTCCTAGTGCACCAAAGTCAAATGGTACTACCATACCACGTACTTGTTCATGATACCTACCTATTGTGACACCCCGCCTAATTAATTCCGGGTGATCAGTCCTAAATCAAGTTAGAACAGGTTTCTCATTTGGTCCATTCTTAGCATCACTGTCGTCTTATTAAATTACTAACCACCTAAGTGAGAAAAATAGACTGGTGCCAATTTTTATCTTTCATTATTTAAACAAAAACCCATGAGGATAATAAAACAATATAACAATCACAGATAACTGAAATAATCATCCACAAGTAAAAGTAATTAACCGAATAAACCATCGGTCCAAATAATAAATCCCGTAAAGACAAGAATGAACTCCCAACAAGTCTACTACAAATAAAATGGAATGTGAGCAACATGCTCGAATAACTAATCATGAATTTCTACATTAAGAATGAAGAATGGGGCGTCTATCAAAGCCCCGCAACATCCACATATGCTGCAACAACGGATCCCTGGACTATAGTCAATGCTGGCGTCCCTGTGGTTGGACACCTAAAAGGGTTTTTAAAAGTTTTTATAGCAAGGGTTAGTACCCAAAAACATTTGAAAAACATTTAAGAAATGATTAACTTGCAGTAATAAATAAATATGCATGCTCTTCATATTTTAGTTAGTATCGCACTCTTTTGAGAACTTCCTTGCCCCTCCTCTAATATACGCTACTAACGCTTTAATTAAATTACCTAGTTATTCATCTCATGACTAGATAATTAACAAAGTTCCTTTATACCCACCCTACTCTAACTGAGTATGTAGTGTTTATGATTTTTAAGTTATTAGTAACATCAACTTAACTAAATCATTTCCCTTTTTATATTCATATAACTTCTACACTTGTTATACATGTGAAATAACTCACTTTTCATTAATAACCCGTATATAATTAATTATCTAATTATATACTTATAATCATATTTCAGCATTCACAATCATACTGTAATATATATAACAACTTGCATCCTCCCGAGCAAAATACTCCCGGAATGTAAATTCTATAAAGTGCTATACCACTAGGTACAATCACATAGCCTAGATATCCCAAGTCAGAATTTTCACACCAACTTGATAAAAATAAATAATTGGAGGCGGTCATATTCCTTCCCTGAAAGTGAGATGTCCCTCACCCATATAACGGACGCTATGACCTCGGGAATATACTCACCCTACTCCTCAAGCTAGGGGATTCATCCACTAAGCGCAACCTCCCCCTATAGCACCATAGTATAAAATATCTAATCACTGATATTAATTGTGCACACCATATATATATACTATCGCCTCTGTATATATAAATATAAAGGTCCCGGCTATACCGCTCGCTAAATCCGTAACATAAGCCTATCAAAATTATTAAGAGTTTATGGTCAACCTCTAAATATTAATTAAATTTCACCTTAATTAATTAAGTTATTTTTGGTGTCGCCCCCACCATAAATTTGGACTTACTCTCGTAGCCCAAAATAAATTTACCCGAGTCAAAATTCCCGACTCTAATTTATTAGCCTCAACCCTAATTAATTTATCTACAATTAATTAGATTTACTCTCATGTATTTAATTTCTCAATAATTAATTACATAAGATTTTTATATGATTTTCCCCTCTTATATAACTAACTGGCGAAACTGCCAAAATCTGGCGACCGTCGATCGATCGACCCCGGACCGTCGATCGATCGATCGAACAGGTCTTCGTCTTCTTCGCGAAAACAGGGCAGCCATGGACGGAATTTCTTAAACCCTAATCTCTGCTAACATGAATTTTAAGCCTTTTTAACACCAGTACATATTAGAAACCTTATTAGGATTCCCCAGAAAGTCCACAACAATCATCAATTCGTCCATAAACTACTGATTTATAATTTTGGGGAAAAATCCATCTTTTTCCTTAAACACATTTTTACACCAAATTTCTTCATCAAATTCGTTCTAATTTATCTGGATATCATTCTAACAGATACACATCAATATTCCAATATCAGATTTTACATAACTCCTCATAAATTCGGGCAAATCAGATTCATGTTTTCTTTTGTATTATCAAAACCCCATGTTTATGCCATGAAACCCCAAAACGAATTTTAATTCATTACATCACGCAAATATGAATTGAAAGACATATTTAATGCTATTGCAAGTTATTCACTTGCCTTAGGTTTCGTAGTGTCTGAATTTGCGATGGATTCCAAGGTTGAAGTCGACCTTGTTGGTTCTTTGAGATCCCCAAAATGGCTTTGGCTGCTGCTAGGGTTTCCTAACCCTTTAATTCCTTTTTCTAATTAAGCTCAGCCATGCCCTTATTTCTTTTTATTAGTTTAATTATTCAATTCCCGTTTTTCGACAAATGGGCCAAGCCCAAGTGACCAAAATGCCCCCCGAGTGGGCCCGACTATGTCTAAAAACGTCCCGTGACCCGTTTACTACCCCCGGGTACACTTTTCCGACTATCTCGGCCCATTCGGACTCAATTGTACACTCAGAATTTGCATCCGAATTAATTTATAAAAATACTTATCCCCCACCCAATATAGTCTATACCGACTTCCGGATGTGATAAGTACATACCTCGTCATTAATACTCGAAATGACGAAATTACATTATTACTATTCACTTAGTAAATAAATTTTCCCTAAATATTAACCCTTCAATCCCAGATTAATATTTATATATTATTCTATCATGATTAATTCATTAAATTACAACACACTAGTAATTTAGAATATCCGAATTAATTAAATTTTAAATGTACCAAAAATACGGGGTGTTACATACTCCCCCCCTTATAAAGGAATTTTATCCCCGAAATTAGATCGTACCTGCGTTGAAAAGATCTGGATATTGTTCCCGCATATCCTCCTCTCGCTCCCAAGTAGACTCGTCAACATTGTGATGACCCCACTGTACTCTAACCAATGGAACAACCTTGGATCGTAATTTCCGCTCACTATGATCCAGAATTGCTACCGGCCTCTCCTCATACGAGATGTCTGGCTGTAAGTCGATCTCCTCGAGTGGAATGTGCCAAAAGGCTCTCTCGCTCCTTCGATATTTCTTCAGCGATGCCACATGGAATACATCGTGTATCCGCTGAATATGTTCTGGTAACCTAAGCTTATACGCCACCGGTCCCACCCTCTCAATAATAGGGAAAGGTCCTACGTATCGCGGTGCTAACTTACCCTTCTTGCAGAACCTCATCACCCCTTTCATTGGGGATACCCGGACTAAAACCTGGTCCCCAACTTCTAGCTCCACATGTCTTCGAGAAGCATCAGCATAACTCTTTTGCCTGTCCTGAGCTATCCGAATTCTTCCTCAAATCAACTCTATCTTGGCAGATGTCTCCTGAACAATCTCCGGCCCCAAGAGTTTGTTGTCCCCCACCTCTAACCAACAAACGGGTGAACGACAAGGTCTCCCGTACAGTGCCTCAAACGGTGCCATGCCAATCGTGAATTGGTAAGAGTTGTTATACGCAAACTCTACCAAAGGGAGATATTTCTCCCATCCTCCCCCGAAGTCCAAAATGCACATTCTGAGCATGTCTTCCAGCATCTGGTTAACTCTCTCAGTCTGTCCGTCAGTCTATGGGTGATACGCTGTACCCAAGCGCAACTCCGTGCCCATTGCCTCCTGAAAGCTCTGCCAAAAGTGGGCGACAAAGATTTTGTCTCGGTCGGATACAATATTTATAGGTACTCCATGGAGCTTAACAATCTCTGCTATGAATAGCTGTGCATAACGCATCATCTCGAAGTCTGTGCGTACCGACAAAAAGTGGGCCACCTTAGTCAACCGATCCACAATAACTCATATGGAGTCGTGACCCCTCTGCGATACAGGTAACCCTGTGATGAAGTCCATGGAGATGCTCTCCCACTTCCACATGGGAATTTCTAACGGCTGTAGCATCCCTGATGGTCTCTGGTGGTCAACTTTCACAAGCTGACACGTGGCACATTTCGAAACAAACTCCGCTATGTCCCGTTTCATCCCTGCCCACCAATGCTGCCTCCTCATATCTTGGTACATTTTATCCCCACCGGGATGTACCGCAAATTTCGAACCATGGGATTCTATCATAACAGCGTGCCTCAAATCCTCATCCTCTGGCACCATTAACCTCCCATTAAAGCGTAGGCCTCCTTCTAAGCTAATCGAGTAACCCTCTGCTCCCTCAGCTAACAACTGGCCCACCCTATCCCGACAAATCTGATCCTCTGCCTGAGCCTTCACAACTCGCATAATGATCTCGGGTGTGATGGATAAAGATGACATGCAAGCCTTGGCTACATCATCCTCATATTGAAGCTCTCTCCACTTCGCTTTCCATACCTCTGATATCTCCCCAGTCGGCCTTCGGCTCAATGCGTCTGCTACCACATTGGCCTTACCAGGATGATACTGAATATCAAACTGGTAGTCCTTCACGAATTCTAGCCACCGCCTCTGCCTCATATTCAGATCCTTCTGTGTGAAGAGATACTGAAGTGACTTATGATCCGTGAATAGAGTAAACTGCTCTCCTAGAAGATAATGCCTCCATATCCTCAAAGCAAAAACGACCGCTGCTAACTCTAGGTCGTGAGTGGGGTAATTCCTCTCGTGGGGCTTTATCTTCCTGGAAGCATAAGCTATTGCCCTTTCCTCCTGCTGGAGCACACCCCCAAGACCCCGTAAGGATGCGTCTGTGTAAACCCGATACTCTAGCCCTCCCTTTGGCAATGCAAGCACGGGTGCAGATGTCAACTTGTCCTTTAGCTCGTCGAACGCTAATTGAAAAATATTATCCCACTTTAAAGGTACCCCTTTCCGAGTCAGATTCGTCAAAGGTCCTTCAATTTTAGAGAATCCCTTAATGAATCGCCTGTAGTAACCGGCCAAACCCAGAAAACTGCACACCTCGGTCGGTGTCGTGGGTTGTCCCCACTCCCTCACCGCCGACACCTTATTCGGATCCACTGCAATACCCTGATCTGACACGACGTGACCAAGGAACTGTACCTCCCGTAGCCAGAATCCACACTTCCCTAATTTGGCATAGAGATGATGATCCCTCAGTGTCTGTAAAACCATGCGCAAATGCTCTGCGTGCTCCTCCTCGGTGCGCGAGTAGATTAGGATGTCATCAATGAACACGATGACAAACTGATCTAAGTACTCCCTGAAAACCCTGTTCATGAGGTCCATGAACACTGCTGGTGCATTGGTGAGCCCGAAGGGCATCACCCTGAACTCATATGATCCATACCGCGATAAGAAAGCGGTCTTAGGAACATCTCCCTCTCGGATACGCAGTTGATGATACCCTGACCTCAAGTCGACCTTGGAGAAGTAAGACGCCCCTCTCAATTGGTCAAATAAATCATCAATCCGAGGCAACGGATATTTATTCCGTATAGTGACCTTGTTCATCTCCCTATAATCCACGCACAAGCGGAGTGAACCATCTCGCTTCTTCACAAACAACACCGGCGCACCCCACGGCGATGTACTCCGCCGAAATAAAACCCTGACCCAGTAGTTGCTGAATCTGTTCCCTCAATTCCCGCATTTCTGAAGCGGCCATTCGGTAAGGTGCCCGAGCAATCGGCCTCGTCCCCGGTGCCAAATCGATAACAAATTCGATTTCTCTGCTGGGTGGTAATCCTGGTATCTCCTGGAATAAATCCTCAAAGTCCCTCACTACAGGAATAGAGTCTAAAGGAACTACCACCTCCTGTGAGGTTTCCTCCTCAATGTAGTATAAGTGAGTGCGCGACCCTCCCTCAGGAAGCGGCATTGCTATCAGGAACATCTCCTGTCCCGGAAGGGAGAACACGATTGTCCTCTCATAACAATCCACCGTAGCCCGGTAACCTGCCAACCAATCCATGCCCAAGATGACATCATACCCCTCCATATCTAACACTAAGAGGTCTGCTGCTAAACTAAGCCTCCCAATCAAAATGTCTACTCCTCGACAAATCGAGCGAATCAAAGCCCCGCTGCCTACTGGTGACTCTACACTCATACAGAGGCTACCCGCTGTCTCTAATAACCCAGCCCGTTTAGCAAAATTAGATTTAATGAATGAATGTGATGCTCCTGTGTCAAAAAGAATGCTACCCTCATGACCATGAATGAAAAACATACCCTCAACCGCTGGCGGCGCTTGCTGTGCTGGAGGATTGGGAACATCCCGAACGTTGTACACACGTCCGTAGTGCATCTGCCCCTGCTGCTGTGGGGCGGGTGGGGCTGGTGCTGCTGGCGGCATTTTACCCTGTTGCCCCTGCTGGGCACCCTACTGGTGGCCTCTGCCCCTCTGCGGGCAGTCCCTCTTAAATTGTCCTGGCTGGCCACAGGCGAAACAACGTTACTGGTCGTCACCTTGCCGTTGGCCTTGCTGGCCCTGACGTTGCTGGCCCGGTTGGCCTCCCCCGTTATTCCCTTGGCCCTGACGGCCCTGAGGAACCTGCTGTTGCTGATTAGGGCCTGGTTGCCCCTGCCTGAACCCCTGTCCTCCCGGTCGGAACCCCCCAGGTTTAAACTTCTTAGCCTGATTCCCTTGCTGAATGATAACCTGCTGCTGTGTGCCACTTGTCTCACTACTAGTAACCGCCTTGCCCTGCTGGCTCGGCTCACCTGCCTTCTTGTTCCCCTTAGCATGGAAACGATGATCCTGGCAATGTACAAGTGCGGCATTAATGACATCTGTATAAGTCACTAACGCCAGATTTCCAATCAAGTGCTGCCTGATTCTCCAGGCTAGGCCATCCATAAACTTTGACTTCTTCCGCTCCTCATCGCTCACCTCATTTGGTACAAAGTTTTCCAAACGGGTGAACTCCTCCTCATATTCTGCCACTGACCTGTCACCCTGTACCAACTCGCTGAATTTCTTTCTCATCTCAGACTCTACTGCTGGAGGGAAGTACTTGCGGTCAAACCGCACCCAGAATTCAGAAATCGGCATCAAATCCCGCTCCTCAACGGTGGTTACGGACTCCCACCACTTTAAGGCTGCCCCCGACAGACGAAAGGTAGCCAGCATCTGTTTCTGCACCTCTGTACCCTCTAACATCCGCAGATGGCGCTGAATGTTCTTCTTCCAGTCACAAGCCTCGACCACATTGGTGCTACCTCGAAACTCAGGTGGGTGACCCTTTTAAAAGGTCTCCCTCACTCGCTGCCAAGATGGTGGCCCCACTGGAGCCTGAACAGCTGGAGCCAATGGAGGCGGTGCATGGGGCTGTGGAAAATGAGCTGCCATAGCTCGCATCGCTGTCTCGACCGCTTGGGCCACTATCACTGCCACCTGAGTGGTAGAAATCAACTCGGGTGGGGGCGGTGGTGGCGGTATCTGTGGCTCCTGGCGAGCCTCCTTCACCTCATCTCTAGCCTCAGCCCTCTCTGCTCTCTGTCTCTTTGGTTGCATCTGAAATAGATTGAATTGTATAAGTACACAATTTATACGAAAACTAATAGCAGGAATACGATATCTCACAAGCGGAAAATATAATCAACAGTCCTAATAATAGGGCTCTATAATAACCGAACGCTACGCTGAAACGTAGAAAGGCGCACAGATCCTAAGGACACTAGAACCTGATGCTCTGATACCATCTGTGACACCCCGCCTAATTAATCCCGGGTGATCAGTCCTAAATCAAGTTAGAACAGGTTTCTCATTTGGTCCATTCTTAGCATCACTGTCGTCTTATTAAATTACTAACCACCTAAGTGAGAAAAATAGACTGGTGCCAATTTTTATCTTTCATTATTTAAACAAAAACCCATGCGGAAAATAAAACAATATAACAATCACAGATAACTGAAATAATCATCCACAAGTAAAAGTAATTAACCGAATAAACCATCGGTCCAAATAATAAATCCCGTAAAGACAAGAATGAACTCCCAACAAGTCTACTACAAATAAAATGGAATGTGAGCAACATGCTCGAATAACTAATCATGAATTTCTACATTAAGAATGAAGAATGAGGCGTCAATCAAAGCCCCGAAACATCCACATATGCTGCAGCAACGGATCCCTGGACTATAGTCAAGGCTGGCGTCCCTGTGGTTGGACACCTAAAAGGGTTTTTAAAAGTTTTTATAGCAAGGGTTAGTACCCAAAAACATTTGAAAAACATTTAAGAAATGATTAACTTGCAGTAATAAATAAATATGCATGCTCTTCATATTTTAGTTAGTATCGCACTCTCTTGAGAACTTCCTTGCCCCTCCTCTAATATACGCTACTAACGCTTTAATTAAATTACCTAGTTATTCATCTCATGACTAGATAATTAACAAAGTTCCTTTATACCCACCCTACTCTAACAGAGTATGTAGTGTTTATGATTTTTAAGTTATTAGTAACATCAACTTAACTAAATCATTTCCCTTTTTATATTCATATAACTTCTACACTTGTTATACATGTGAAATAACTCACTTTTCATTAATAACCCGTATATAATTAATTATCTAATTATATACTTATAATCATATTTCAGCATTCACAATCATACTGTAATATATATAACAACTTGCATCCTCCCGAGCAAAATACTCCCGGAATGTAAATTCTATAAAGTGCTATCCCACTAGGTACAATCACATAGCCTAGATATCCCAAGTCAGAATTTTCACACCAACATGATAAAAATAAATAATTGGAGGCGGTCATATTCCTTCCCTGAAAGTGAGATGTCCCTCACCCATATAACGGACGCTATGACCTCGGGAATATACTCACCATACTCCTCAAGCTAGGGGATTCATCCACTAAGCGCAACCTCCCCCTATAGCACCATAGTATAAAATATCTAATCACTGATATTAATTGTGAACACCATATATATATACTATCGCCTCTGTATATATAAATATAAAAGTCCCGGCTATACCGCTCGCTAAATCCGTAACATAAGCCTATCAAAATTATTAAGAGTTTATGGTCCAACTCTAAATATTAATTAAATTTCACCTTAATTAATTAAGTTATTTTTGGTGTCGCCCCCACCATAAATTTGGACTTACTCTCGTAGCCCAAAAGAAATTTACCCGAGTCAAAATTCCCGACTCTAATTTATTAGCCTCAACCCTAATTAATTTATCTACAATTAATTAGATTTACTCTCATGTATTTAATTTCTCAATAATTAATTACATAAGATTTTTATATGATTTTCTCCTCTTATATAACTAACTGGCGAAACTGCCAAAATCTGGCGACCGTCGATCGATCGACCCCAGACCGTCGATCGATCGATCGAACAGGTCTTCGTCTTCTTCGCGAAAACAGGGCAGCCATGGACGGAATTTCTTAAACCCTAATCTCTGCTAACATGAATTTTAAGCCTTTTTAACACCAGTACATATTAGAAACCTTATTAGGATTCCCCAGAAAGTCCACAACAATCATCAATTCGTCCATAAACTACTGATTTATAATTTTGGGGAAAAATCCATCTTTTTCCTTAAACACATTTTTACTCCAAATTTCTTCATCAAATTCGTTCTAATTTATCTGGATATCATTCTAACAGATACACATCAATATTCCAATATCAGATTTTACATAACTCCTCATAAATTCGGGCAAATCAGATTCATGTTTTCTTTTGTATTATCAAAACCCCATGTTTATGCCATGAAACCCCAAAACGAATTTTAATTCATTACATCACGCAAATATGAATTGAAAGACATATTTAATGCTATTGCAAGTTATTCACTTGCCTTAGGTTTCGTAGTGTCTGAATTTGCGATGGATTCCAAGGTTGAAGATGACCTTGTTGGTTCTTTGAGATCCCCAAAATGGCTTTGGCTGCTGCTAGGGTTTCCTAACCCTTTAATTCCTTTTTCTAATTAAGCTCAGCCATGCCCTTATTTCTTTTTATTAGTTTAATTATTCAATTCCCGTTTTTCGACTAATGGGCCAAGCCCAAGTGACCAAAATGCCCCCGAGTGGGCCCGACTATGTCTAAAAACGTCCTGTGACCCGTTTACTACCCCCGGGTACACTTTTCCGACTATCTCGGCCCATTCGGACTCAATTGTACACTCAGAATTTGCATCCGAATTAATTTATAAAAATACTTATCCCCCACCCAATATAGTCTATACCGACTTCCGGATGTGATAAGTACATACCTCGTCATTAATACTCGAAACGACGAAATTACATTATTACTATTCACTTAGTAAATAAATTTTCCCTAAATATTAACCCTTCAATCCCAGATTAATATTTATATATTATTCTATCATAATTAATTCATTAAATTACAACACACTAGTAATTTAGAATATTCGAATTAATTAAATTTTAAATGTACCAAAAATACGGGGTGTTACACCTATCTCAACGGGTGTACTTTAACACACTAGCTTAATAACAAGCTTAACCAAGTATCTATATGCTACTACTTCGGTCGTAAGGTCAATTCTAATGACGTTGAATAGTACCTAATGCTTCTATAACCGCATATAAAGAAGACAAGCCAAAATTCTCCGCTCTAACTTATTTATCCCATCAGAGGTCCGCCACTCCAGGCGTCCATTCATCTCCATTAGGACATCTAATTTCCCAAAAACAGAAAATACACTCGCGCTTGACTACTCTCGTCCATCTTATAGCTTATCTTATTGGATTATTCCGTACCTCCTACAACATTCAATCCAACACATAACTGCTCCAAATCATATTCTTTTGCTTTATATACTACGCCCCTTCAATCTTGGACGATATATAAAATCAACTTACCAAGGGGATCACATTCCTTGTAACCCGTGCCTATCTAAATAACTATTGTAAACGTCACACATGTAACACTCTCTCTAAAAATGGGCCTCATTTCCTCGACCTTGTATTAACACGTGGGTATTCCTAACCCGAATAATTCAAAATTTAATTCCTCCTATAATAGCGCCACTTGACCTATTGGCCTTACTCTATGGTGGTCTTAAGATCAGTGTGTTCTCCTACACACGTAAAATGAGTACTATCCTAACTATATCCCTAGTGGCCAAGGCCTTTCCTAACTTCCTACATTAGCTTGGTTTTGTGCGTGGGACGTCTCGCAAAGAAAAATCCAAATAAGGAACCCTCCCGTTACACTACTACCTTGCATTATCGTTCATCAATATATAATGCTTAAGGCACACTATCGGGACGTTCTAAAATCCTATATCGTAATCATACGAATGCGCTTCTAACTCTATGTCCTTCAATCTCGACGAAATGGAAAGTCTAACTAATCGGCTCACCTATACTCCGCACAAGTTCTACAAACATCATACCTAATAAATATTACTTCTGAATTTGCCTTTTAATCAAGGCCTGGCTATAAGCCTCAAATCAATTCTCTAAATCTTACCTCACCCATTACCTACGGTGTTAGAACTATTTCAATTCTTTTCCACAACACTTCCACTTTAATTAGCCCCTAATCATCACATGCTCTTATTTTTATAGTGATTTCTTCACACTAGTTAAATTATCATCAAAGCAAACATCTTGTCACCCTATAACATCTCTCCACTCCCGACGTCGTTAATGTTCATGTGTGGAGTGTCTCGCAAGCAAAATTCGAACAAGGAACCCCTACGATACACTACTACTTAACTTTGTCGGTCGTGGAGCTCTGTTAGCTCAAAATATGCCACCAAGATATTCCTATCCCACCTATCAACCAAATATGTTCAGAAATCCTACTTCTCTTAAGGATCCAAACCACAAAGCTCTAGTATTAACACTAAGTCCTTTGATCAACAAACAATGATCTTAAACTTAAAGCTTAACAATAGATGATGTATACCTTAAATCATATCTATAAGGTCCCTATGCACTAAAATCATGATACTGAAACATATACACCTCGAAGTTCCATCTAAACGTATACTAAAGGTAAACTCAACCCGTACCCAAGTGAGACATCGCAAAAACAACTAGTTTCACCCTGGAATCGCGGATACGATAGCCTTGAAATCATTAGACTACTATCCCTCCGACCAATCAAAAATATTTTATACTCAGAATAATACTATACTCGTAAGACACATACAAAATGACCAGTGCAAACCAAATATAAACTCAAAATACCAACACCCATTTTCATAACGAATGAAGAAAAATAGTACCCCGCTATCGTGGAAAAACTTATAGGTATACCCTCTATAATATTACCAATACTGGCGCAAAACATGGATCACGCAGATGAATCTAGGGTTAACAAAATATTGTGATGCTATCTTGCCACATAAAATATACCTCTTTCATCGTAGGTGAGACTCTTAATAATAACTTTGTCAATCTCCTTGACTGCTTCAATTGCTTTCTAGACATAGTACACATGCCTTAACCGAGCCAAAACTACTTTGATCAATGTCCCATCTCGGTACCCTATTATTATCCTTTAACTCCTACCGAGAAAGGACCAACCGTGTGGTTCTACACTCCACCTCACCAGATCCCCCTTCGCTGGTCACCTTGACCATGTTAAATTATCAGTATGTCAGACACTAATAGCCTCAATCCTGACAATCATCCTCATCGTTACCTTAGCTCCTCTGACTAAAAGGAAATATAGTACCGGTCTCAACTGCCCTATTTCAATGAATCCCCTGGCGGATGTCCATCTGTGGGGTTTCACGAACACAAATTCTCCATACGTGTTAGCAACGCTTACTAGTGAGCCTATCATTTCACTGAAGGACTCTTTCTTTATTGTACCTACCTTAATTCGATACAAAGTTCACTTAACCATATAACTCTTTATTCACTGTCGATCTCTGACCGATCCTCACGTGAATAACCCAGAAACAGCATTCTCATCATTCCTAATAACCCAAAGGAATTTGTAGTTAAAAACGTTTGTAAGATTCCTCTATGAGCAAAACAACCCGCTCCTTCAAATATGGTGACCATCGTTCCCATCATTTCACATTTCTCTAATGATTGAAATTTTTTCCTAAATTTTTCACATCTGGGCATTTTCATGCCTTGCTTTAAGCCAAAGCTTTTGACCCTCCTACTTCCATTGTATAATACTACACTGCCTCCGCATGACATAAGTTCAATATATGGTCCTTATCAAAGACCCTTCAAACTTTTTCCAAATTTTCTTCACTAGGTAAATCAAGTTTAGCACGACTCTATGCTACAACGCTACATAGATAATTATAACTACTATACTTTAGTAGTTATTGTAGGAATTCATAACAATGCCGCGAGGGGAGTGACCTCTGTTACGGTCCTCATTCCCAACTTTAACTTATAGCTCCAACTAAGCCCCGCCTCCTGCTTCCCTAGTGGCCCTTCCTCGATCATCACATGAAACTCACCCGAGCGTGCAAAGGATTTACTATAATGTTACATAATGTCCGGAGAACAAAACCTCACAATAGGAACCAACAATCCTAATTATAAGGCTCTATCTCAAACAAAAATCAACACTGAAAGCGTAGTACATACGCACAGATTCCTAAGGACACTAGAACCTGATGCTCTGATACCGTCTGTGATACCCCGCCTAATAAAATACCGGGTGATCAATCCTCTACATGATTAAAAATCTCATATGGTTCATTCTCAGCATCACTGTCGAAAAAAAAATTAATTACTAATAACTTATTAGGCTGGCATCAAAAGTTTATATTAACTAATCTTTTCAATCAAACTAACCAAGTAAAACAATCACACAGTTTATATACACGAAACTGAAATAAAATGAAATAACCAAACACTCAGTACAACATAGTACAACCAAATCGAATGCCGCACTAAAGGCGATAAAAGAATAAATGAATATATTTGGACTATTGGCCCGAATGTTACTACAATGTTTCCTATCAAGATTACAAGGATAAAAGCATCTACAATTAACTTGTGCGCATCAACAGCTGTTGTAGCAAACGTCTGACTCGAAGGAATCATCATTCAGGAGTCCCAGTGTATGGACACACACACGCGCGCGCACACACACACAGATATATATATATATATATATATATATATATATATATAGAGAGAGAGAGAGAGAGAGAGAGAGAGAAAGAGAGGGGAAAATAGAGAAACGGGTCAGAGCCCGAGTTTGAAAATATTTAGCAAGTTCTTAAAAGCCATATTTTAAAATATTAAATTTCTCATATTTAAACTGATATCGCACTCTCATGAGATACACCTCCCCCTTCTTCTAATAGTGCACACCTACCATATACCTTTTAAACAACCTAGTTAAGATGTCCCGCCTAACTAATCTCTTTAACCCATCGTCTAAATCCTCATAACTATCACTCTCCAACGTGATATAATATAAGTTATACCATAAGCTATTACTTAAGCTTTAATGGATATAATTCTCGATTAGATAAATGTTTATATAGTCCTCATTTCTATATAAAACTATGTCGTTCGTATACAATAACTTTCACTAGTTTTAAATATCATTTTCACTTTAATATATAATATCCCTTATTATATAGTTCTCACTTGAACCTACGATTTACATTTGTATTACTCAGACATAAAACTATCGGAAGAAGAATAACATCTTGTTCATTTTGCACTTTACCCCTTTTTAAAGGTTATATGACATCTTAACATCATAAGCAAGTAATATAATACAAGCAACAACTATATTTATACGTATATTACAATCATAAGTATAATAACCATCCCACCGAGCTATAACTCGAGGATGTAGTCTCAAAGTGCCCATCCACATTTGGGTTTTCTCAATATAACCCCGGTACCAAGTCAGACTTTCGCATGATCAAGGTAGAAATACAATACAGTGGAGGAGGTTACCTTCCCTCCTGGAAGTGGGGTAAAAATATTGCACCCATATACGGGACGATATGACCTCGGGATATACTCTCCCTGCTCCGTAATGCAGGGGATTCACCCACATTGCGCAACCTCCCTCGATAGCACTAGAGATATAAACATACATAAATATATCGTTTGCATACCAATATATTTATAACAAATCATATATATATATATATATATATATATATATATATATATATACAGTAACAATACCCGTATATATAATATATATATCATTCCTCAATATGCTCTAACTATAATTGCCGAACTCTTATAGCTATACTCAATAACCTGAATGTTCCCATTCAGAATAGTATATAAGTATTTACCCACTTAAAATACTAATCAAATAAGTGTTACCTTACTTAAAATATAACTCGCACCTTAATCACTTTTAAGGATTATAATATAAAACCGAATATACCAATTCGTAACAAATAAATAAGTATGATAACTACTTATCTTAATTCCAAAGGGAAAGCATCACTTATACTATTAGTCCTCAATAGACGTATAAGACAACCGCTCAATTCTCTTTAGCCCATATCCTAAATTCCATCCTAGGATTTACTCAATTACAATTGGCCCATATTTATCCTACCCGCATAAATATATCTATATACACTTGCCAAATAATTTTCTCGAATGTTACTCATCCTAAACATTCATTAAATTCATGCTGAGAATTGTACACTCAAATAATCCAAGGTTAATATAACACTCCTCAAGTCCTTTAGGTCACACCCATCTATAATACACTAATTCAGAAGGCCCCTAATCCTTGAACCTAAAAAGAAAAAGGAGTAGAAAAATCCTTATCTTGGGCAGAAAATAGAGTACCAGTCGATCGAATCTTTGGCCACGGTCGACTGGTAACACTAGATATTTCGGCCATCTTTCCATTTCTTACAAAACCTAAATCTCCAAAATACCAATTATCATCCCAAATTCCATTTTTATGGTTTCTAATCTCAACAACCAACACTATAAACATCTAATCTATGTTTTCAACTAACACATCAATTAATTTGTGGTATTAAACCATTTCTCTTAGATTTAAACCTTAAAACCATTTAAAACCCTAGTTTATCATTTCTACTATTTCTACCCATTTCTCTACACCATTAACATGGTTTTTTAATACTATAAGTCATCAAGAGTTAACAAGACATCAATTTATAAACTCAAAATCAATTTTCCCAAATTTATTACATGGGTTCTAACCCAAAAATCACATAGTTTACAAACTATAATATGAGATACATGCTCAAAAGAATAAAGCAAGTAAACACTTGCCTCGTGGATGAAATCCGACGACCTCGAGTTAAATCACGCAGAGTTTGGCCCGGAATCCCCTTTTCTCTCTTCCTTTCTTCTTTTCTCTCTTTTCTCTCTTTTTCTTTCCTTTCTCTTAATCTCTCATGCCTTTTATAAGAGAGAATAAGGATTTGTCCCTTATAAACCCAAAAATGACTCATTTACTCAATTGTGAGCCTCTACTAGTCCAAAAGTCCACGAAACCTAAACATTACCCCCAGATACTCTATTCTGACAATCTCGACCATTCTGAAACCAAACGTGCACTCGAAATTTCCATTTGAGCCACTTGACTAAAATTTACTAATCGGACCTAACATTTCTTAACGCGTGCTTTTCAAATAAAATATTATCCTTTGTCTCTTTATCCAACTATGACATGTAATTAAAATATTCCAACTCATTTACTTAGTCCTAAAAGTAAATGTAACAAACATCGGTATATCTAATACTTTTTAATCTAGAATTTACTATTCTCATAAATTCTTCTAATTTCCAAATTACACCCACTTATGTAATTTAAATATCTATAAAAGTACGAGTTATGGCAGGGAAGTGTGTGAAGATAACACCTACTAGGGACAAGAGCATAAAATAATACAAATGCCCATCCTGTGACGGGAAGAGAGGTAAGCATTTACTGATATGCCCCAAGTGTAAGCTCGGCCTAGAGACACCAACCTCGGCTGAGGTGATGGCCGAGATATTGATCGACCCTGGATAAGCCACGGGCCCACGATATCAGCCCTCGACCTTAGTAAGGTCGGCCCAGGCCGACACTTCCACCTACATTTCCAATGGACACTATGCGCATCACAGGCATCAACAACATTCTCATATACTTGGGCATGGAAACCTCGGTCGAGTGTAGGCCGAACTGACAAGCAGCCTTGGTAACCTTCAACATGGAACCAGACCAACCTCGGCTTGGCCCGAGGTGACAAGAAGCCTTGGTAACCTTCAACATGGAACCAGTCCAACCTCAGCTGGGGACGACCCCAACATAATGTCTCGGCTGAGATCAGGCCGACACTCCCTATGGCACATCTCAGAAGACGTTTATCGAGCCTTTACAGCTCGGCCTCTCCCAGGCCGAGGTCATGCACCAATATGGAAGCCGAGCATCTGTTGACATTTGGATAAGGACACATGGGCACAAATCAGTTGTAACAAGATTATTCTCCACACGTGGGGAGGATATTTCATCATCATTCCTTACATGTGACAGTGACAGATGGCACTCCCACATTGGTGAGGCTACCACACACATGCTCATTACATGCATGGGGGGTACATTACACCCCCTAGGTACTATATATAGGGGTTATCCCCTACCATGCAAAAGTATCCAAGATATAGAAACCCTAGAAAAAACTCTGTCTAGATATACAGTAGAGAGAGAAAGCTTGAGAGGTTGTATCCGTGGCCATTAGTGCCTTGATTCAGTGATATTACTCACACACACTCACAGTGGACGTAGGCCAAATTGACTGAACCACTTATATACCGGTGTCCTCTCTTCTTATCCTCACCTCATTCTCTTATCTCTTTATATAACTGTGCTCCCATTGTTATTCTTATATTGAGCTTGAAAACACCTTACACGGTGGTGCTGATTCTGGCATCATCACCTGATTGTCTTGATCATCATTAGTCACCTCGGCTGCGTCATCAGTATGGTATGGCCCTCCGACCTCTGTCCCTCCCAGAGTTGCAGTCTCAGCTGGAGCAGCAGCCTCGTCCTCCACCTCTTGAAGCGCCTGAGCAAACTGGGGGTCAGCAAAGTCGAGGCCTACAAAGTCAGAGGCCTTTAAATTACCAACCTCCTTCTCTCGGACTTCACCCCATTTGGTAGTAGCCTTGATACCTCTTTTGAGATAGTCAAAACCAAAACCCATGAGCTTGTCAGAGGCTTTATAGTCAGAAATTATTTGGACCGAGGCATCTTCAAGAGCAGCCTTGACAGCTGAGCTGACCTTCTGCTACAGAACGTCATCTTTTGCCTTCAAGGCTTTGGCGTGATCTTTGTTGAGCAGATAAATGTCTTTATCCAACATCTTAACCTTGCTTTCAGAGTTCTGCAGCTCTGATTTCAGACGATCGACCTCGGCATTTAGGGCACTCTGAACCTTCTCAGCCTCTTGCCTCTTCTGGATGAGGGGCAATTTCCTATGAGTCCTGTTTGATAAGTGGTGCATAGCGGTCACTCCCTGCACATTTAATGAATAGGTTAAGCTGGAGAAAATTCAGATGTTGCACTTATAAAATTTTTACGAGGGGACAAGTCATACCTGGATGGCTCTGTGAAGGCTGAACTCAATCAACAGGGGGTGTCCATAACCCTGTAAAAGCGCTTGTCAGCCTCAGTCATTACAGAACCGATGGCATCCACGGCCTGCATGCTGTGGCCGACCACACTATTGGTTAACTTTAGCTATTCCAGACGTGACGTCAGGATGTCGGACGAGGAGATTGGAATTGCAGCTTCAAAGGCCTTCTTCTCTCTCAAGGTTGGCCTTTGATCCTCAGAGGCATGGGCTTCTGGGGCCTTCTTCTTTGAGGCCTGAGATTTGGATGTAGAGGGAGCTGGGGGAGGAGCGTTCAGACCAGCTTTTTTGGCAAGTCTCGCTAAGCTCGGTGCAGCAATCTCCCACAGTTCATCTATAATGTCTTGTGGTCGCTCTGCAAAAGTTAAAAGATATAGAAACCCTAGCAAAAACTCTGTCTAGATATAAAGTAGAGAGAGAAAGCTTGAGAGGTTGTATCCATGGCCATTAGTGCCTTCATTCAGTGATATTACTCACACACACTCACAGTGGACGTAGGCCAAATTGGCTGAACCACTTATATACCGGTGTCCTCTCCTCTTATCCTCACCTCATTCTCTTATCTCTTTATATAACTGTGCTTCCATTGTTATTCTTATATTGAGACTGAAAACACCTTACATGGTGGTCCTGATTCTGGCATCATCATTTTGGCACCGTCTATGATAACTCTCCAGGCATTAGGAGATAGTTGTGAGGGGGCCAAGTTGATATAAGAGAGAATGGATTTAATGATGGGATGAATGGGTAGGCAAAACCCTAACTTAAACATCTTCTCGTACAGGCAGATTTCTCCATCTCGGCCGTGATAGGCCCTCTCCTCCCTCAGAGGTCTCCTTAATTTTATGGAGGGACTAATGGGGTATAAATATCTGAAGCACAGAAGATCCACCTCAGTTAACGTTCCCTAGAATTCGGCCACCTCAGAGACGTCCACATCGCTTTCAGCATCTTCATCATCATCAAGCTCAACTTCGGCCGGAGTAGATGTAGATGGGTTACTAGCAAATTTCTGACGAACTCTGCCCCTGTTATGGCCGACAGGGGGATGGCGTCAAGAATGGGTGGCACAGCCACACTCGGCTCAATAATTTCAACCTCTGAAGAAGAGGCTGAGGTGCTTGAGCCATTATGGGATGAGGCTCGGCTAGAGACCTCGGGCTGATCAGGGGCCTGACCAGGCCGAGGTGTGAAATCTATGGCTTCCTGAAAAGAGTCCACAGACATGGGGTCTAGGTAGAAGATTCAGACTCAGATATAGGTGTTGGATCAGCAGGAACCCATGTCTGATAGAAGTTCTCAGGGGGGTCAGGAAATATCACTCTCAGAGGTGGTGGAAACAAGGGTCTAATGGGAAACTCTTGTGACCTACAAGCTTCCTCCTGAGCTCTCTCTATTTGCCTAATCTTTTCTAGGGTCTTCTCTCTGAGAGAGGGGAAATCCTCAAGAAGCTGGTATAAAGGTCTCAGCATCAGAGGACAACCCTAAACTTGGGAATAACTCCTAAAACTACAAACATGATTGACTTGTAAGATAAAGGAGTTTAAAGATCAAACCAATAAATTCGAAGCAAACACAGTTCGCCTGAAACTATGGTGCTCACCAAAAAACTCAAAAATTCACCGAAAAATGCAAACCAAAAGAAAAAAACAAAGGAAAAGGAAGGGAGAAAATACCTGGAAATGAAACGATGAGAGAAAATGAAGAAAGATCACAAGAAAACCAACAAAGGCCTCGGCAGAATAGCGTTGAGTAGAGAAGCTTTAGAGAGAGAAAATCGCAAGAACAAAGCGTGCACATGAATGAAGTGAAGAAGAAGGAGGGAAAAGGGTTTTGAAACCCTTAAATACGAGGGCATGTTTCCCAATGCCCATCATTACCTTGGGAGCCCCAAAGGGCAGCTGAAGGCACACGCCTATCAAGTAAGCACGTTCTAGCGTTGGACAGGTGTTAGGCAGGTATTGGCTTGGAACAGACAGGCCTCGGAGGTGTAGTAATCCCCTAGCCACTGGCTCTCACATATGACTAAGGGCTAGGGGTGATTGATATGCCCCAAGTGTAACCTCGGCCTAGAGACACCAACCTCGGCCGAGGTGATGTCCGAGATATTGATTGATCCTGGATAAGCCATGGGCCCACGATATCAGCCCTCGGCCTTAGTAAGGTCGGCCCAGGCCGACACTTCCACCTATATTTCCAATGGACACTACGTGCATCACAAGCATCAAAAGCATTCTCATATACCTGGGCATGGAAACCTCGGCCGAGTGTAGGCCGAAGTGACAAGCAACCTTGGTAACCTTCAACATGGAACTAGACTAACCTCGGCTTGGGCCGAGGTGACAAGAAGCCTTGGTAACCTTCAACATGGAACCAGTCCAACCTCGGCTGGGGCCAACCCCGGCATAATGTCTCGACTGAGATCAGGCCGAGACTCCCTATGGAACATCTCGGAAGACATTTATCTAGCCTTTACAGCTCGGCCTCTCCCAGGCCGAGGTCATGCCCCAATATGGCAGTCGAGCATCTGTTGACATTTGGATAAGGACACATGGGCACAAATCAGTTGTAACAAGATTATTCTCCACACGTGGGGAGGATATTTCATCATCATTCCTTACATGTGACAGTGACAGATGGCACTCCCACATTGGTGAGGCTACCACACACGTGCTTATTACATGCATGGGGGGTACATTACACCCCCTAGGTAGTATATATAGGGGTCATCCCCTACCTTGCAAAAGGATCCAAGATATAGAAATCCTAGAAAAAACTCTGTCTAGATATACAATAGAGAGAGAAAGCTTGAGAGGTTGTATCCATGGCCATTAGTGCCTTCATTCAGTGATATTACTCACACACACTCACAGTGGACGTAGGACAAATTGGTTGAACCACTTATATACCGGTGTCCTCTCCTCTTATCCTCACCTCATTCTCTTATCTCTTTATATAAGTGTGCTGCCATTGTTATTCTTATATTGAGCTTGAAAATACCTTACACGGTGGTGCTGATTCTGACATCATCATTTACATTCACTGAAACCAAACAGGGTGAGTAACAAAGTTTATATCGATGCCTAATTGATATTGTGGTTAATATGGTATGTAAATTGAATCCACGTATAACATAATATGTTCATCTTATTTAAACTGATTTTTTGTGTTTATGAATGTGTTCGAGTTTAAAGATAAACATTAGGTGTTTGTTCTAGTGGTACGTTTAGTAATGTTTGATCTGATTTGTAATTGTAAATTTCAATAAATTGCCAAAATTGAAATGTCAGGAAGGTACTACTATGTCTCAATAAGGGTACGCCATCAATCCTGTGTTGCATTCAAATCTATTCATCATATTTAATTTGGTATATCTGGAAAATAAATATTTTCTTTCAAATAAGGACTAAATTTGTAAAGAGATAGTTCATTTTTATGCTTAGTTAGCTTCTATATGTTTTACGTAGTAAAATGAAAAATATTGCAGCTAAATAGGTTCCATGTATTAGTTTGAAATGGAGAAGAGTTTTTGTTCTATATGTGAGGTGGTTCCATTCACTCTTTATTATTTCTCACATTCATACACTCTTTATCATTCATGACATTCCCAAATTCATTGATTATGGGTTGAGATCAAGTTGTTTTTCATTTTTAAGAATGAATTTTGTTAATCCCCAAGCTATATTGATAAAGTTCATTATTTGAATTTTGCATTTGTAACAGAACACACTTCCTCCTCTGGTAGATTTTTTGTTCCACATTGTCATGTAGTTTTATTATTCTTCTTTAATGTAGGCAAGCCTAATGTTGACAGTAGATGTAATGGAGGGTAATACTTAAGCCCTGCTTTTGTCCATGAAATTGCAGTCCCTAAGACCGATATGTTAGGCAAAGGTCAAAAAGTAGAGTTCAATCCCAAGATTCTGAAAATGAAAGTGAAAGAAAAAAGTTGCATTTGGATTACTTTATTGGAGGGCATACTGCTACTATATCTTGTGGGATTGAGCTTTGAAAACTAGGGACTAAACTGCTCTCCTATGAAAAAGTTAACATGTCTGTACTCATATTGGAGGCCTTTCAAGTTAAGAGTGATAAGCAAGAGCTTCAGCTTATTTTCCACTTTAACACCACCAGAACTCGCCATATTCAACAAATCATCGATGAGAAGTGATTCTGTGAGCAGTGACTAATATGAGAAACAAAATTTTATAAAGAAATTATAATATCAATGGGATTGGCGACACGAGACAAAAGAGTGATTGACGGCTTAGTTTCACCATAAATGTAGTAAGCACATTGTTTATTTTCAAAAATTACAATAGATATACTATATAACTAGCACACAAAAAATACCATTGATGATTTTGTAATTGCACTGTTGTCTTGATTTTGGGGAGATGGATTCGATAATAAATGCATAGGTGCTCAATTTCTATAGACTAGGAATGCTACAGATTCGGAATTGGATCCCGCTTGGTTAATGATTATGCATAAATTTTTGCTAATTTATCACTTAATTTGGGCGCTTTTAGCACCTTGAACAACGTAATCGATTTGACTTCATCTCATAGTCTTGCTACTGACTTGTCCTAACGAGTACACCGAGTTTTTGGTATTTCGTAGTGATTTTATAGGAATTTTATGTCAAGAAACGGAAGAAGGAAACCGAAAGAATCAAGAAAGACAAGAAGGAAAGTCAAAAGGAAAAAAATGTAATTTTTACCCTGAATTCGGATGAGGTACCTAAAGATAATTTGAAGATATCACACTCATGATCACATAGGAAGAAACGACACCTCAATCAGAGTCCCAGAACAAAAGATAGGAGCTGTCAAAGTTGAGCAAAAAGTCAAACAGGCAGACCGATCCGCCCCTTGCAAAACTCCAGTAGACCTCGGATCGAAAGAAAATCGAAGAAGGTGAAAAATAAAAGAACCGGTCCTCCCCCAGATCGGTCCGCCTGGAAATAAAAAGAATCGATCCTCTTAGGATGCAGACCGGTCCACCTATGGCCCAGACCGGTCCGGCTATCGAGATTTCCAAATCTTATGTGCTCTTAAAGAGACTCCTAGTGTAGCTGAAACTCTTGAATTATTGTAGGATATAAAAAACCCATTTTATTATTATTATTTGGATGGAGAATTAGTATAATTTTCCTTACTTGCCCAGAAACCCTAGTTTAGATACAAGTTACAGTTTTAATTCCAAGATTGAAGCTATGATCATATTTCAGTAATTACCAGTAATTCTAGCTTACACTTTGAGTGCTTTGGTACGATTAGTAAGTAATTTCAATTGCTCAATTCCTTTGTACATCATTCTTCCAATTTTCCATAGTTTAATTATGGTTTTCTGCAAATCAAACACTGTTTTCATCACTTTCAGCATGCTAGTCGAGGTTTTCTAAGGCCGGGATACATGAACCCAGCCTGATGTGTTAGTTGCATGTTTATAACATTAATCCTCTAAATTTAGTGATTGATTACGCCCGTATTACATAGGAACACGACAATTGTATATATTTATATCTCGTTTGCCTCTGGGTAATAGGGATGATTTAGAATGCAATTCGAGTGTCACTATCGCGATACCGATTTACTCATCCTCAGATTAAGTATGACGCGGGCTTGAGCCTCGTACACGTAATTCTTGGGAGTACTAAAGTCTGGGTCAAATTAATCAGTTAAATTTACGATTAATATTATAACTGCACTATACTAGGGTTGGGGGATTGTATTCCCGTCCTGATCTTCCCATACATAGTTTACAGTTTTAAATTAGTTTTCATTAGCAGTTTAGGTAATTTAGTGTGATTGCATATTTTCATAATTTCATAATTGCATCTAGTATAATCATTTTCAAAACGAAATCAATTTTTATTTTCTTTTTAGAGTCAAAGTTAGGATTTCCTTGTCTATCCGACGTCGTCACAATTTCATTGTCCTATTCCCTGAGGATCGATACCCGACTTATCGGATTATTACTTGAGTGACAGGCTTGCACTTGAGCCTAGAGAGTACGCACTTTTGAGATACATTCTTAGTCGCGTCAAGTTTTTTGCGCCGTTGCCGTGGAACTAGGTAGACTTAGGATTAGATTGAGTTAATCTAAAACTTTGACCAAAATTTTCCAAAAATCCAAAAAAACATAATTTTTTTTTTTAAAAAGCACGAAAAGATTCACCCTCATCTCTCACAAGCCATTAATGCAAAATTATGAACTCACTCCCACACCCCATAATACTCCAACCAACATTCACGAAATTCAATCGTTGAGTACGACCCCGATAGCCCCCACACTCCTAACGCCCCACAGTTCTGGATTCCACCTCCCACACTGTCACACTCAATCTCCAATAACACTCCATTTTACTTCTTAGGACACACCTCCGAGAACACTTCGAGCACACCAAGTGAGGGCACCAATTCGTTAAGAGAGAGAGAGATGTCGCAACATGGTAGTGCAGCCGCAGGTGAGGAAGAGGCTCCATAACGCCCGATGAGAGAATTCTTATATCCCGAACGCACTGTCACTCCGGGATGCATTATACTTCCGTATAATGCCGGGCAATTTCGTTTCAAAAATGGGATGATCCAGATGTTACCCCATTACCATGGTATGGATTCTGTGAAAAACCATATCTCCACACTAGAGAATTTGAGGATATGTGCGATACACTCAATGATCAAACTCGCACACAAGAGGTGATCCGCCTCAAACTCTTCCATTTCTCGCTAAAAGATAAAGCTAAGACCTGGCTATGGTCTTTACCTCCAAGCTCGATCCCATCGTGGAACGAGTTGTAATCTAAATTTCTCAAGATATTCTTCCCACTACATCGAACAATTTCCATAAAGGCTCAAATCCAAGCGTTTAGACAATCAAAAAATGAGCCATTTCATCGATGTTATGAGCGTTTCAATGAGTTAGTTACTTCATGCCCCCTAATGGATTTGATGCATCGCAAATCATCTCTTTTATCAATAATGGGATGACCTTAACTCCAAGAAACTCGTTGAAACCATGGGTAGTGGTCCGTTTGTCGACTTAGACGCCCACGATGCTGAGCTTCACCTGAGGTATGTCGCCGAGACTATCCAATCCTGGGATACATCTGACCCTAATGCTCAAAATCAAAATCGTCAAGTGACCACCACTCCATCGGCGTCTGGCTTATTTCATATAGAAAAGAATTCTATAGCGGATAGTCGAATCGATGTACTTGAGAAAGAAGTGCGAGACCTACGTGGGATATGTGGAAGAGGACCAACTGGATCCATACCAAACCCCATTGAAAAGGTGTGTGCAATTTGTGAGGCGGGTCATCCAACTAATGAATGTTCGACTATACTAGCCTATAAAGTGATGCTTCAAGAGCAAGTTAGTGGTATAGGAGGATTTAAGGGTAATTTCGATGCACCGCACGGGAATTCTTGCAACTCTTCATGGAAAAACCATCCTAGTTTTAGTTATGGGCAACAACATGCTGCGATGAACCCTACTTCACATATTGCCCCTCCTCCACCACAACACTTTCAACAACCTCCACACATGCAAGGACATGTGCAAGCACCACCACCTCAAGGAGCATATATCCCTCCATCGCGGAGAACTCTCGAGGATACTATGAATCAATTTATCAATAGCCAGACTGAAACCAATGCTAGATATGATCGTCTGATTGGCGACATAAATGCAAGTCTATCCAAGATACAATCCTTATTGAGTGTCCAAGAGAGGGCAAGTTTCCTGCCCAGGGCCAAAGACCTCCCCAAGGTCAAACTAGTGTTAGATCCACATCCCATGACCATCCAGAGCAATGTAGCGCAATTACCACTCTACATAGTGGGAGAGTAGTTGACTTGTCACCTCCCCTAAACGATGCAACCAAAGACAAGGAGATTTCTCCCGGCATGAAAGAGGTCGAAGATGTCCCCTTGAATGAGAGTGATAAAGAAAGCAGTAGTGAGCTCGAGGTAGTAGTGAAACACCCCATCACTGCCCCATACCCTCAACGGTTGGTCCGCACTCCAAAGGCACTTCTCGGGATGATGTTTTGGATGTACTTAAGCAAGTAAAGATCAATTTACCTTTTCTCGAGACCATACGGAAAATTCCCGCGTACGCTAAGTTCATTAAGGACTTACTCACGGTGAAACGCAAGCTAAAGGTAAATAAGAATGTCTTTTTGGCCTAAAATGTCAGTTCAGTTTTATTGAGTGACCTTCCGTTAAAGTATAAAGATCCGGGTGCAACCACTATTTCGTGCATCATGGGGAAGAACCGAATCGAAAGGGCGCTAATAGATTTAGGAGCGAGTGTTAACATTCTACCCTATTCAATCTATAACAAACTCGATTTGGGAGCACTCATGACCATAAATATGAATCTCCAGCTCACGGATCGCTCTGTGAAGATGCCTCGGGGAATCGTTGAGGATGTGATTGTCCAAATAGACACTTTCTACTTCCCGGCGGACTGTGTCATTTGGGACGAGGAGCCCTCCATTCTCTCGAGCAATCATGTTCCCATCATCCTTGGCCGCCAATTCTTAGCTATGGCTAATGCACTCATCAATACTCGGAGTGGGCGAATGTAATTAACATTTGAGAATATGACCCTCGATACAAATATTTTTAATAATATCAAGAACGAGGGTGATGGAGGAGAACCGCGAGAGATGGATCTTTTAGGAGCACCACATGAGCATGGGATGAACCACATGCGAGAGCCGATAGGGGTATGCCTAGTTACATCAAGTGAGAGAGACAATTTAGAGGGCATGGGGAGAAGTTCGTATGAGTGCTTAGAGGAGAGCGAATGGCAAGACACGATAGATATTTTTCTCCTCGAGTACTACCCACCCACACCACCTAATAATGTTGAGATGGAGCGAGGAAGGAAGAATGTGAAAACAAAGCAAGAGAGAGAGCTAGGGGACATGAGCATGGAAGAATTTGACAAAGAATTCGGTCCGGTGGATGAGAGCCTTAACGACGAAGTCCAAACTCTATTGGATTCATGTAGTCACCTAAAAGAAAGTGAATGGAAAGATAAAATGGATGAATTCCTTCTTTGTGACCATCCACCCATACCACCAGAGGTCCCGAAGGCGAATGAAGAGAAAAGTTGTGTTTCATCCGACCTAGAGCATGAACCATGCGTTCCAAAAATAGAAAGAAACTTAGGTGTTCCCTCCGAGTCGATGCACGCAGGCCATTCTTTGAGTATGCATCACGAGGATCCCTTTCCAATTAGTCACGATGAGTCTCCCGGTCTATCCTTTATCTATGGGCGAGGTCCCAACTTGTTCAGATTGTTGGATTATAATCCTAGGACGGGAGTTACAAGGAGAGCATCGAACCCCGTGAGTGGGGTCGAGTGAGTTTGTGGAGAGATGAGAGGTCGTCGCACCCCCGACGCGTATGGGGTGATTGTTGTTGTATTTTTTAGTCATGCATGAGTGTCATATTGTGTCTTGTTGAATTTTAATATTTGTTTGTTTTATTTTTCCACACTTTTGATTCGCTTTGAGTTAGATTTTAGTCCTTTTTGCTTGAGGACAACGCAAAAGTCTAAGTTAGAGGGGGTCACAAGTGCGTATTTCTAAAACTTCACAAATTTTCAAAAATGCCCAGAAATTTCCAAAAAAAATCATAAAATTGTGAAAAAACCAAAAATATTTTTGTTCAAAATAAATAAAAATTGGAATTCAAATTTTACAAAAATATCATTAAAAGTCGGTGTAAAGTCTCAAGTTGTAAAATTCAAATACACAAAGCTGAAATTGACCAAAGATGGAAATTGCGGGAAAATTGATGACTGAACGAATAAGTGTGGAGATTAACAAATCCGGTGAGATTCGAGCCTTTCATCTTTGTGAAAATTATAAATCAATCTGAGTTAATTGTTAACTCAAAGTTCTTTTCAGCATCTAGAAAGTTGTCGAGGATCTCAATCCTTTTATTTTGATCGGTTTTGATAAATGTGTGTGATATTACCGTACAAAGCGCACTACAAATATCCAAACTTAAATTCATCTCGAAACGCATATGGTAACGCAATTGGTATTTTGGACAATGAAGTAGGCCCTCGTTTGCCACCCAAAAATATTGACCAGAAAAAGTAGCAAAAAATTACCCCTTTTGTAACCCAATTTGAGCCTAACAAATTGTCCCTTTCGTTTGACAACCCGAAAAACCCAAATAGCCCGGAATTGCGAAAAATGGAAAAATTCAGAATTAAAGTCCAAAAAGTGCATATAAAGGGGCAAGAGAAAAAATAGATATGCTCAACAAAAATATTAAGAAAAGAAAAGAAGTGAAAAATAGAAAAAATAGAGTAAAAGAAGAAAAAAATGAGCAATAGCCCGAAAAAAAGCACATATGGACATCATAAATGACTTTTCCAATTCCGAATTTCCCGACCATTTCTTTTTGCCCATACACCTTAAAACCCGAAAAAGTCCTAACCGAGTCCAAATTGCGAAATTGATTACCGCGTAGAGAGATAATACACCAAAAGATAATAAAGGAGATTAAGTGCACGAATAAGAGGCAATGTTTCCGTTTTTAAAACCGTAATCCATTGATGAGATCCTTTCACCATGAAATTTTTGTCTTTCTAATTGTATGCGTGATTTTGCGTCCATTACATTTACTCTTTATATTGCGCATACGGAGAGAATAGCCACATTCCAAGTGATTCGTTTGAGAGAGCATTCAGTGAGAATTTGAAATCAAAATGAATTTTTGGATAAGTAACGTAATGATCAATCGGTGGAAATTGGCGGTTATATTTCCGGCTTCGCACACACACACACACACACTACGGTTTGAGACTTGTAAATATGACTTGATGATGACTATTTCCTGGAAAAGTTTGAATTGCACAATTTTTGCGTATTTTGAATTTTCTTTGAGTCGAATTTTGTGGGTATATTCTCTACAAACCCTCACGAGACACAACTCGTCCTATTAGGGTAACCTAGGGGTTTAAAGGCTTGTTGCATACGCTAAATGCAACCTCTTACCCGCGAAAAAGGTATTCTATCCCAATAAAATGTTTTTCAAGAATTGAGCCTTTCTAGGATTCTTTTACATTGCTCGGGACACGCAAAGTTCTAAATTAGGGGGGTTTGATTAGGCATAAATTCTTCCTAATTTATCCCTTAATTCGGGTACTTTTATCACCTCGAACAACGTAATCGATTTGACTTTATCTCATAATCTTGCTACTGACTTGTCGTAACGAGTACACCGATTTTCTGGTATTTTATAGTGATTTTACAGTAATTTGATGTCAAGAAACGGAAGAAGGAAATTGGAAGAATCAATAAAGACAAGAAGGAAAGTCAAAAGGGCAAAAGCGTAATTTTTACCTATAATTTGGATGAGGTACCTAAAGAGAAGTTGAAGATATCACACTCATGAGCATATAAGAAGAAACGACACCTCAATCGGAGTCCCGAAACAAAAGATAGGAGCAGTCAAATTTGAGCAAAAAGTCAAACAGGCAGATCGGTCCGCCCCTGCCACAGATCGGTCCGCGTTGCAAAACTCCAGTAGACCTCGGATAGAAAGAAAACCGAAGAAGGTGAAAAATAAAAGAACCGGTCCACCCCCGGACTGGTCCTCCTGGAAATAAAAAGAACCGATCCGCTTGGGAGGCAGACCGGTCAGCCTAAGGCCCGGACCGATCCGGCTATCGAGATTTCCAAATCTTATTTGCTCGTAAAGAGACTCCTAGTGCAGCTGAAACTCTTGAATTATTGTAGGGTATAAAAATCCATTTTATTATTATTATTTGGACGGAGAATTAGTATAATTTTCCTTACTTTCCCAGAAACCCTAGTTTAGATACAAGTTACAGTTTTAATTCCAAGATTGAAGCTTTGATCATATTTCAGTAATTACCAGTAATTCTAGCTTATACTTTGAGTGCTTTTGTAAGATTAGTAAGTAATTTCAATTGCTTAATTCCTTTCTACATCATTCTTCCAATTTTCCATAGTTTAATCATGGTTTTCTGCAAATCAAACACTATTTTCATCACTTTCAGCATGCTAGGCTAGGTTTTCTAAGGTCGGGATACATGAACCCAGCATGATGTGTTAGTTGCATGTGTATAACATTAATCCTCTGAATTTAGTGATTGATTATGACCGTATTGCATAGGAACACAACAATTGTAGATCTTTATATCTTGTTTGCCTCTGGGTAACAGGGATGATTTAGAATGCAATTCGAGTGTCACTATCGCGATACCGATTTACTCATCCTCAGATTAAGTATGATGCGGTCTTGAACCTCGTATACGTAATGCTTGGGAGTACTAAATTCTGGGTCAAATTAATCAGTTAAATTTACGATTAATATTATAACTGCACTATACTAGGGTTGGGGGATTGTATTCCCATCCTAATATTCTCATACATATGTAATACCCCGTGTTTTTATGCTATATTAATTTGGGGATTTCTTTAATTTAATGTGAATTAAGTATTTAATAAAAATCCGAAAATTAATTATGTTATAATTATTAACGTGATGAGAGTTAGTAATTATGGAAAAATTTGTTGAATATTACTAATGAGCAAAGTAATATATAATATTGGTTCTATTAAATGTCACGAGTGAATAGAATGACAATTTTGAAAATTTAAGTCGGGACGCGCCTGTGTCGCGTCGGGAATAAATTATTGATTAATAAAAGTGAAATATTTTTAAGTTATCTGTATGGTCATTTTGAGCGCGCCAATGCATCCGAAAGGGTCGAGATAGTCAGAAAAGTATACTCGGGGGTTTAATTTGGGTCTCGGGGCTTTTTTAGGCCTAATTGGTACCCCGGGAGGGCATTTTAGTCATTTTGTATTATTGGGTAATTAAACCAACGAAAATTAAAGGGGTTATATCAGATGTTTAGGTTATCTCCTAGGGTTAGATAACTCAAAACACTAGAATGACCATTGGAGAGGAGAGGAGAGAGCTCTCAAGACATTCCAAGGCTCAAAACTCAACCGTTTACACCGCCGCCACCGCCAACGCGTAGATCGCGAGACGGGGAACGCAACCACACCAAATTCAATACCAAACTAGATTTCTGAAAAATCCCAGGCAAGTGTTTATCTTGCTTATTTCGTTGATGCATCTTTCATATTGGTTTAGTAATGATTACGATGAATTGTATGGAAGAAAAACCAAATTTGAGATAGGAAATTGCATGTAGTGATGACTTAAATGATATTCTGGAAACCTTTTGTGATGTAGAGGATTAAACCACGAAATTTTGATGTGGTATAATAAGGAAACCTTAGAGCCGATCAGAATAAAGGAGGCAAATTCGAGCATCAGGCCCCCCGAACCGGTTCGCATATACCCCGAACCGGTTCGCCCCTGGGTTCGCGAATGTTTGCTGGTCTGGGGTGTTTTTTTTTTTCTTCCATTCAACACTTAGAATTTTTTTCTTGGTTTCCTTCCTTTCTTCCTTAGATTTTTTCTTCAACTTCAACGGGTCATAACTCATCAACCGTAGCTCGGATTTGGGTGCCGTTTCTTCCAGTGTTCTCGTTGTTCCGAGCTCTTAAACTTTTTAGTGGACACCTCCTTCGGGATCTGGCTGCAAAATTACCAAAAATCCCTTGAACTTGCCTTCTTAGCTTTTCTTTCATTATCTCACTTTCTCTTTTGCGCTGCTTGCATAATTAACCTGTAAAACCAATAAGAGGAGCACGAAACACGAAATACTTGCCAACGAAGATTAGTAGCATAAATGTGCTTCAAATCCATATAGGTTACATCACTCAGGTTCACAAATGCACTGAAATTAGGGGAATCAATATACAATATTTATGTCCAATCACGTAGTAAGTTGGAAAAACCCTTCGAATTAAAGTTAGAAACGAACCATTATACTTGATATATAATAATGACAAAATAAGGATAAATGTTGTGAATGTGGGTTATGGGATAAACATAAATTGATATAATAAAAGTGGTATATTTATATGATTGTGTATGCATATATTATATACTTGTGAAAATCATGCCCGCGCTACTTGCTATCCCTGAGGTTACCGCGCTGGGACAGTCTTATCTCGAATGGGACTTCATGGGGGATATTGACTCGTATCCTAGAAGATAGAAATACTAGGTACAGGATATCGAATCGGTAGTCACGGTCCTAAGAGACGTGAGGGTATGTACTGACCTCTTGGACTTGGAAACTATGCTTCGTCTCAATATTGTTTGTGTATGTATTTATACAGTTCGAGAGTGATTCCGAACTTGTATTCCCTTTAGTATGATTTATACGGGGATTGGATAGCAGAGTATGCCCTCACCATAATTTTTATGTGGGGTGCTGTTAGAATATATATATTATACGAGTATTTAATATATATATATATATGAACTTCTGAAATTTGGGAAACTGCCTACTGTGTTATGGTAAGTAAGACATGTGAAATGACTCAAATTGGAAATACTTGTTTTGAAAAGTATAATATGATATTGAAAAACTTTATGAATCAATAAAGTTAAAATGAGCGTTTTGTCTTAAATGAAATTATCCTTTTAAACCATGATGTTGTTAAATCATAAATCTTGAGAGTCACCTAAGATAAGTTAAATCCTTGGGGAAAGAGAGTGTGATATATGATGAGATAAACCATTGGGAAGGTTAGTGCGATAAGAGTGTACATTAGAAGAGAGGTGATAATTTCTCAAGAGAGTGTTTCACTAATATGTTGTTGCATTGGCCTGTATCAATTTAAATACTTGCTAAACGAATTTTTAAATTATATACACTATCGGGCTCTGACCCGTTTCTATTCCTCTTTCTCTCTGGTATATATATATGTATATATTACAGGTGCCCAGCCACAGGGGCGTCTTGCTTAGGATCCCTTGGAAGGAACGTGCTGTAGCTTAGGTGGGAGTTGCAGGCCACTTGATTAGACGATTTTATTTACTTGATTCCACTTCTATCATTCTCAGTTATTGGGGCATGTGTCGCCCTTTCCAATATTTAGCTGTTTTATTGGGACAATTGTATTTCAATTATTTCTAGCACTGTTACTTTGGGATTTATTTAGCATGCATGTTTTACTTTTAGTTTTAAATGCTGGGATTTAGTTGTTGAATGTTTGAATTAATTGGATTATATGTTCCAGGATTATTATGGTGTGATTCTTTAAATATTAAATTGTTGTAGATAATTAAATCTTTATTTTCAAAATAAAATTTGGAAAGAAATGTTTAAAATTGGTTTTGACACTTAACTTAATTAAATAGGGTGTTAAATTTGGAAAAGTTATTTTTATGATAGTGATGCTAAGAATGAACCAACTATTCACCTTTATTTTAATTTAATAAAGGAGTGACCGCCTGGTATTTAATTAGGCGCGGTGTCATAATAGGTATTAGAGCATCAGGTTCTAGTGTCCTTAGGATCTGTATGGATTATTTCTCTTTCAGCTTAACATTTTTGATATAGAGCCCTAATACTAGGAATGTTGTGTTCATCTCTATACATTGGGAATTCGTGCTTCTGCGATTTGTTTATGCGAATGATGAACTCATCCAAATTTATTTAAATTTTCAGATGGATCGTCAAGACGAACTAACTAAAGAGGTTAGGGGAGTTAACGAGCAAGATCGACTTACACCTCAGGTATCTCCAGAGAGAATATCAACAGCCGAGTTAGCAGGTATTTTGGCACAGGAAGTTACCACTGCAGTCTTACAGTATCAAGAACGCAACACACAGCTTATGGGGGGAAAAATATCTAGAGAGTATAGTCAGTCTGTCATGACTGGAAATAACAAGTGTGTGAAGATGCAAAAATCACAACAACAATCTCTTCAAGATCATAAAAGCCACAAAGGTAACAAATTGTGTAGAGAAACCCAAAAGCGTCAGGGTCAACAAAGCCGGAGGCCGAGTGAAGTCATGAAAAGGTGTTTTAAATGCGAAATGTACGGTCATGAATGTTCAGTCGGGTCACAAGTGGAGGGATTGTCCTCGCCCTGACATAGTTTTTCTGCAAATTTCCCATCAAGGCCAGCAAGACTAGGGAAAAAGCGAGAATAGTCAACAACGTAGTGAAGTGAAGAAGTTTCGAGGGGGGTGCTTCTAATGTGGTAGAAATGGCCATAGGCGTCAGGATTGCCCAGAGCAGAATAGGGCCCCACGGTAGGAATGTGCTAGTAATAAACCACAGAAGCCAGCTCCACCACCCTTTCCAACAGCCTCAATTCAGCAGAGACAGCTACAGTACGGACGTGTCTATAACGTCTCCCAGGCAGCAGCTCCGCAGGCACCACCCGCGATTGAGGGTATATTTTCTATCCATGATACTATGAGTCGAGTTTTGTTTGATACTGGGGCAATGCACTATTTTATAGCTACCCATTTTGCAATGGCCTTAGGGTTATTAGCCACAGCAGATAGCACTATGACATGGGTAGACTCACCACTGGGAAATGGTCCGCTTAATTTTTTTATATATGCCGGAGTGTGGGGGTAGAGATTGGTAGCTTACTATTACCAGCATACATGTTAGTCTTAGATGTGCATGAGCACGACATTATTATCGGTATGGATTCGCTCGCAGCTTATAGAGCCATGATTGATTGCTTCGGTAGGAGCATTGTTTTTGCCATTCAGGGGCAAGAGATGTTTGTAGTGGCGATGCCTCGCCCAGAGGGAGGCTCAACCGCTCATTTGTATTATATAGATGAGGATACCTCTAAGGAGGTTGTGATTCCGTTAGACTCGATTCCAGTTGTTCCTGAGTATTCCAATGTGTTTCAGGAGATACCAGGCCTACCCCCCAGTCGAGAGATAGACTTTGTCATAGATTTATTGCCAGATACGATACTTTAGCACGCGCTCCATACCGTATGGCTCCGACGGAGATGCGAGAGTTACGAGATCAGATAGAGCAGCTGTTAGGTCAGGGCTTCATTCGCAGGAGTACCTCACCTTGGGGCGCTCCAGTATTGTTTATGAAGAAGAGAGATGGTTCACTAAGGTTATGTGTGGACTACCGGGAGTTGAACAAGGTCACTATATGGAATAAGTATTCGTTGCCTCGAATCGATGATCTGTTCGACCAGCTGAGGGGAGCAACTTTCTTTTCGAAGATAGATCTGAGGTCGGGGTACCATCAACTACATATTAGAGAGAATGATGTTTCAAAGACTACCTTCTTGACGAGATATGGGTCTTATGAGTTCAGAGTGATGCCATTTGGTCTCACAAATGCTCTAGCCGTGTTCATGGACTTAATGAACCGAGTATTCAGAGAGTTCTTGGATCAGTTTTTCATCGTCTTCATAGATGACATTTTGATATATTCACACTCCGAGGAGGAGCATGCCGAGCACTTGAGGCAGGTCCTTCAGACTTTACGAGAGCAAAAGTTGTATGTTAAGTACGAGAAGTGTGGATTCTGGTTGCGAGAGGTACAGTTCTTGGGGCATGTTGTTTCTGAACGGAGGATAGCAGTTGACCCGAGTAAAGTGTCAGCGGTGAGGGAGTGGGGGCATCCCACGACACCAATGGAAGTGCGTAGTTTCTTGGGGTTAGCCGGATACTACAGGAGATTCATTCGGGGATTCTCCAAAATAGCGGGTCCATTGGCGAACCTGACTCGCAAAGGGGTACCATATGTTTGGGGATATGCTTATCAATTGGCTTTCGACGAGATGAAAGATAAGCTTACTTCAGCACCAGTCCTTGCTTTACCGAAGTCGGGTGTGGAGTACCTGGTTTACACCAATGCCTCTTTACGGGGACTTGGGGGAGTACTTCAGCAGGAAGAGAAGGCTATAGCTTTTCCCTCCCGCAAGCTTAAGCTGCATGAGAAGAATTACCCCACCCACGACCTGGAGTTAGCAACGGTCGTCCTTGCATTGAGGATATGGAGACACTATTTATTAGGGAATAAGTTCCTTTTGTTCACAGACCACAAATCACTGCAGTGCCTGTTCACTCAGCGAGAGCTGAATATGCGTCAGTGGTGAAGGACTATCAGTTCGACATACAGTATAATCCGGGAAAGGCCAACGTAGTTGCTTATGCGTTGAGTCGTAGACCGATAAATAAGGTAGCGAACGTCTGGAAAGCGAAGTGGAAGGAGTTGGATCACGAGGACGCAGTAGCCCGTTCTTTCATATCTGTTATGACAGTCACACCCGAGATTGTTACGAGGGTAATACAGACCTAAACCACAGACCCGTTTTTCCAGGAGCGGATTGTACGACTTTTAGCCAAGGGTGCTGAGTCCTATTATATTAGTTCTGATGGGGGTTTGAGGTTTAATGGGAGGTTAGTGGTTCCAGAAGGAGCAGAATTGCGTCATGCAGTGATGACCCAATCTCACGGGTCCCAATTTTTGGTACATCCTGGAGGAGATAAGATGTACTAGGATATGAGGAGGCAATACTGGTGGAGTGGGATGAAGAAGGAAATTGCTGAGTTCGTGTCCAAGTGTTCTACCTGCCAGCTGGTGAAGGTGGACCATCAGAAACCGTCACGATTGCTTAAGCCATTAGAAGTACCCGCGTGGAAGTGGGAGAGTATTTCCATGGATTTTATTACAGGGTTGCCTACATCACAGCGGGGCCACGACTCTATCTGGGTGATTGTAGACCGTTTGTCCAAGGTGGCTCATTTTCTGTAGGTGCGGACAGATTATACGACGGGTCAGTATGCTCAGTTGTTCATTTCTGAGATTGTCAGATTACATGCGGTGCCCCTGAATATTGTGTCAGATAGAGACAAGATTTTTGTGTCACGTTTCTGGGAAAGCTTTCAGGAGGCTAGGGGTACTGAGTTGAGGTTGAGTTCAGCTTATCACCCACAAATAGATGGACAGACAGAGCGTACTAATCAGATGTTAGAGGATATGCTACGCATGTGTGTTCTTGATTTTGGAGGAGGTTGGGAGACACAACTTCCACTGGTAGAGTTTGCTTATAATAAATCTTATCAGTTTACGATTGGCATGGCTTCATTTGAGGCTTTGTATGGAAGGCCTTGTTGTTCTCCAACTTGTTGGCTTGAGGTGGGGAATAACAAGTTGCTAGGACCAGAGGTAATTCAGGAAACCTCCACGAGGATTGAGATGATTAGGAGTCACATTCGAGTAGCCCAAGACAGGCAGAAGAGCTACGCCGATGCGAAACGGTTCTTCCAGGAGTTTAATGTGGGGGACCAAGTGTTACTGCGTGTAGATCCTATGAAAGGAGTGATGAGGTTCGGTAAGAAAGGGAAATTGGCCCCGAGGTACGTGGGACCATTTCTCATTATCGAGAGGATTGGGTCGGTAGCATACAGATTGGGACTACCAGAGCATTTACACCGCATTCACGATGTAATCCACATCTCGTCTTTGAGATGGTATCATCGGGATGATATGGCCCATACTCACATCGCGATAAATGAGATAGACTTACAGCCTAACAACTCTTACGAGGAGAGACCGGTGGCTATCCTAGACTATAGTGAGAGGAGATTGAGGTCGAAGATAGTTCCACTTGTACGGGTCCAGTGGGAGCATCATAACGTGGAGGAATCCACTTGGGAGCGCGAGGCCGATATGCGCGAGAGATATCCAGATTTGTTCTTACCAGGTAAGCCTAATTTTCCGAATTTCGGGACGAAATTCCGTTATTAGGGGGGAAGTATGTAATACCCCGTATTTTTATGCTATATTAATTTGGGGATTTATTTAATGTGAATCAAGTATTTAATAAAAATCCGGAAATTAATTATGTTATAATTATTAACGTGATGAGAGTTAGTAATTATGGAAAAATTTGTTGAATATTACTAATGAGCAAAGTAATATATAATATTGATTCTATTAAATATCACGAGTGAATAGAATGACAATTTTGCAAATTTAAGTCGGGACGCGCCTGTGTCGCGTCGGGAATAAATTATTGATTAATAAAAGTGAAATATTTTTAAGTTATCTGTATGGTCGTTTTGAGGGTGCCAAAGCGTCCGGAAGGGCCGAGATAGTCAGAAAAGTATACCCGGGGGTTTGATTTGGGTCTCGGGGCTTTTTTAGGCCTAATTAGTACCCCGGGAGGGCATTTTAGTCATTTTGTATTTTTGGGTAATTAAACCCACGAAAATTAAAGGGGTTGTATCAGATGTTTAGGTTATCTCCTAGGGTTAGATAACTCAAAACACTAGAACGACCATTGGAGAGGAGAGGAGAGAGCTCTCAAGGCATTCCAAGGCTCACAACTCAACCGTTTGCACCGCCGCCACCTCCAACGCGTAGATCGCGACACGGGGAACGCAACCACACCAAATTCAACAGCAAACTAGATTTCTGAAAAATCCCAGGCAATTGTTTATCTGGATTATTTCGTTGATGCATCTTTCATATTGGTTTAGGAATGATTAGGATGAATTGTATGGAAGGAAAAACAAATTTGAGATAGGAAATTGCATGTAGTGATGACTTAAATGATATTCTGGAAACCTTTTGTGATGTAGAGGATTAAACCACGAAATTTTGATGTTGTATAATAAGGAAACCTTAGAGCCGATCAGAATAAAGCAGGCAAATTCGCGCATCAGGCCCCCCGAACCGGTTCGCATGTACCCCGAACCGGTTCTCCCCTGGGTTCGGGAATATTTGTTGGTCTGGGGTGTTTTTTTTTTCTTCCATTCAACACTTAGAATTTTTTTCTTGTTTTATTTCCTTTCTTCCTTGGATTTTTTCTTCAACTTCAACGGGTCATAACTCATCAACCGTAGCTCGGATTTGGGTGTCATTTCTTTCAGTGTTCTCGTTGTTTCGAACTCTTCAACTTTCCAGTGGACTCCTCCTTCGGGATCTGGCTTTAGAATTACCAAAATTCCCTTGAACTTGCCTTCTTAGCTTTTCTTTCATTGTCTCGCTTTCTCTTTTGTGCTGCTTGCATAATTAACCTGTAAAACCAATAAGAGAAGCACGAAACACAAAATACTTGCCAACGAAGATTAGTAGCATAAATGTGCTTCAAATCCATATAGGTTACATCACTCAGGTTCACAAATGCACTGAAATTAGGGGAATCAATATACAATATTTATGTCCAATCACGTAGTAAGTTGGAAAAACCCTTCGAATTAAAATTAGAAACGAACCATTATACTTGATATATAATAATGGGAAAATAAGGATAAATGTTGTGAATGTGGGTTATGGGATAAACATAAATTGATATAATAAAAGTGGTATATTTATATGATTGTGTATGAATATATTATATACTTGAGAAAATCATGCCCGCGCTACTTGCTATCCCTGAGGTTACCGCGCTGGGACAATCTTATCTCGAATGGGCCTTCATGGGGGATATTGACTCGTACCCTAGAAGATAGAAATCTAGGTACATGCTATCGAATCGATAGTCACGGTCCTAAGAGACGTGAGGGTATTACTGACCTCTTGAACTTGGAAACTATGCTTCGCCTCAATATTATTTGTGTATGTATTTATACAGTTCGAGAGTGATTCCGAACTTGTATTCCCTTTAGTATGATTTATACGGGGATTGGATAGCAGAGTATGCCCGCACTATAATTTTTATGCGGGGTGTTGTTTGAATATATATATTATACGAGTATTTAATATATATATATATATATATGAACTTCTGAAATTTGGGAAACTGACTACTGTGTTATGGTAAGTAAGACATGTGAAATGACTCAAATTGGAAATACTTGTTTTGAAAAGTATAATATGATATTGAAAAACTTTATGAATCAATAAAGTTAAAATGAGAGTTTTGTATTAAATGAAATTATCCTTTTAAACCATGATGTTGTTAAATCATAAATCTTGAGAGTCACCTAAGATAAGTTAAATCCTTGGGGAAAGATAGTGTGATATATGATGAGATAAACCATTGGGAAGGTTAGTGCGATAGGAGTGCACATTAGAAGAGAGGTGAGAATTTTCAAGAGAGTGTCGCACTAATATGTTGTTGCATTGGCCTGTATCAATTTAAATACTTGCTAAACGAATTTTTAAATTATATGCACTATCGGGCTCTAACCCGTTTCTATTCATCTTTCTCTCTTGTATATATATTTATATATTACAGGTGCCCAGCCACATGGGCGTCTTGCTTAGGATCCCTTGGAAGGAACGTGCTGCAGCTTAGGTGGGAGTTGCAGGCCACTTGATTAGACGATTTTATTTACTTGATTCCACTTCTATCATTCTCAGTTATTGGGGCATGTGTCGCCCTTTCCACTATTTAGTTGTTTTATTGGGACAATTGTATTTCAGTTATTTCTAGTACTGTTACTTTGGGATTTATTCAGCATGCATGTTTTACTTTAAGTTTTAAATGCTGGGATTTAGTTGTTGAATGTTTAAATTAATTGGATTATATCTTCCAGGATTATTGTGGTGTGATTCTTTAAATATTAAATTATTGTAGATAATTAAATCTTTATTTTCAAAATAAAATTTGGAAAAAAATGTTTAAAATTGGTTTTGACACTTAGCTTAATTAAATAGGGTGTTAAATTTGGAAAAGTTATTTTTACGACAGTGATGCTAAGAATGAACCAACTGTTCGCCTTGATTTTAATTTAATAAAGGAGTGATCGCCTGGTATTTAATTAGGCGCGGTGTCACAACATAGTTTACCGTTTTAAATTAGTTTTCATTTGCAGTTTAGGTAATATAGTGTGATTGCATCTTTTCATAATTTCATAATTGCATCTAGTATAATCATTTTCAAAACCAAATCAATTTTTATTTTCTTTTTAGTTTCAAAGTTAGGATTTCCTTGTCTATCCGAGGTCGTCACAATTTCATTGTCATATTCCCTGAGGATCGATACCCGACTTATCAGATTATTACTTGAGCGACAGGCTTGCACTTGAGCCTAGAGAGTACGCACTTCTGAGACACATTCTTAGTCGCGTCAGTTGATATGTATAAAGAAGCATATGACGATGTTGATCCTCAGTACAAGCCCAAGTTTGATATTCACTGTAGTTGTAACTAAAAGAGGCAAAGGATACTATCGTTAAATCAGATTAGAGTTCAGTAAGTTATGTTTTATAGTGTGATGCTAGAGTCTATATTATTTGAAATGTTTTAGGGATTTGGATTTAAGGTGGATGTGAATTTTATCTATCTTACTTTGCGATAGTTGTTTGTATTTTCATTCTTCAAATTTAAGGTGGATATTATCTACATATCTCACTCATGTTTAGATTTGGTGTAGGCATCACACCCTCATGGGTTGATACACAGTTTTTGAATCTCAAAATGGATTGGAATGATCACGAACTATCTCATGGGCTAAGTATTTTTTTCATTATTCTCTATTTATTCATTGTTCTGGTTTGTATTATATGGAATATTTTCTCGATTTTTTGTTAGTTTTTGTGGTTTATCGAGAATACATATACCTACCTACTTTATTGGGCGTGTTGCAAGATCAGTGAGTTTGTAGTGCAACTTATGGGTTCCATATCTTCCAACTTCTTTTGGATTTTTAGGTCTTATGGGTTTGAGGGTGAAATAGTGTTTGTTTTGGACAGTACAAAATATCAATTTTATCTTTTGGATATGGGAAAAATACAAATTTATCTGGCTATATAATTTTGAATTTTCTTTTATTCTAACACTACAATTTGTTTCTCCTAAACTAAAGTTTATGGGACAAAAAACAAACTGCTATGAGATCACATCTACATGATGAAATTTGCTTCAAGATTTTTAGAGTTAATTTGTATATTTTGTATAAGTTTTCGGAATTAAAGTTTTCTATTTAGTTGGGTTGTCTATTCAGTTTTACATTTACTAACTAAGGATGTAAATATTCTACTTATGGGCACACTTACATGTCCAAATTTATCACTTTGGTGTTCGGGATGTTCACCACAACTGATAGAAGTAGCACAAACTTTTTACTGTGTGTATTTTAAATTCTAATAAGGCCAAATTAATAAGCCCATATTAATGGCTTTGGATAATCAATAGCTCAGGCTGGTGGATAAACTTTTTACTGTATTGTTTATTTTCATGTCTTGGACATTTGATGCCCTCAATATTACAGGTGGTACGGCAGCTGAGCACGATAGGTCACTGCACGATTGATTTGGATGTGGATGTTGGTATCGATTTCTCTTCGATTCTTGGGCTGAAAAGTATGAACATATCAATAGAAGATCAGATGCAACTACTATTAGCGGCATTAGAAATGGGGATTTCCAAATATATTCAAAGCAATGAGCACACCTAGGTTCTTTGAAAGATGGTTATATTGAATATGTAAGTACATTATGTCAGTGTTTTTTTCTTTTTAGTTGTATAAAGTTGTGAAACTGTATATATAATTTGTATAATGGTTGTATAAAACTTTTATTTTTATTTTGATGAACTATGCAATATACATGAGCGTAAGTTTGTTGGTTTCTTAGAAAAAATCTACTATGAAATGCTTTATCATATAGCAGAAGACTTGGGTTCTTTTTGCGGTATACTTAGATTTTCATACCGCCTTGGCTTTATGGGTTATACATGGTGGTGACTCCATACCGAGAATGAATTTGAATTGCAAGAAAATGAAATCATACTTCTAAGGTGACTCCATACTGAGAATGAAATCATATTTCTAAGATGGCGAGGCCTTGAATTAAATGTTAAAAATATGGTTTTTTAACAGTTTGGTAGAATGTTAGATGGAGCCCACCATTATTTAAATTTTAATTTACTACTTAGTTTGTTATTGAGTACAAGATTAATTTGGCTTCATTTCCTTATTTTAGTTTGGAGGTAGTATTATTGTGAACTTTCAGAGGTAGTATTATTTATTACACTACACGTGCAATTTTTTATAGTCCCATTACGGTGATGAATTGGGTTGTTTGAGCTGAGTGGGGGGTGATTGAGTTGATAGTAATGGTGGGGGCTCACCTATTTGTTATTGGGATGTAGATTAGTTCATTTGAGTCTTTCCATTTAAATTTTTTTCGTTGGTAATGGAAACATCCATATCCATGCATTCACTAAATAGCATGCACGAACAACACCGAATCCACACACAAACAACACTGAATCCACCATCACACGATGTGTACATCTGCTCTCACACGACATGTACCAAACAAGACAGGTATAATACATCTGCTCAAATTTTCTAAATTGCGTACACATTTGTTTTGTAAAGAAAACTTTACGACTTAAATTTACGAGATTCAATACTTTGAAAATTTATACTTATAATTTATAAGACATTTATTATTTACATTTTACACGAGTTAATCCTTTTTAAACTTTTTTACGTGTCTTCAGACACGGGCATATCCTAGTATGTATGTATATATATATATATATATATATATATATATATATATATATATATATATATATATATATATATATAAATAGCATTTAACTAATATATATAATAGTTATATAGTATAATTGTAACTGTTATATATATAATAGTTATATATAACATATAACTGTTATATATAATATAAATAATAATTTTATATACAACTGTAACAGTTAACTGTTTATAATTGTAAGCTTCAATCAATATGGTATATGGCGTGTTAATGCTGCAATAAAACACAGCGATCATTAGTTTCTGTGCACTACTTGTAAATTATAAATTGTTATCATCTTTTGATGTCGAATTCATAATAAAAGAATGATAATGGATATGCAACATAATGTAAAAATCAATGTATACCAAAGGATCCAGGTAGGTAGCTACTCAGATACTTATTTAAGTTTATGTGATGATATTCAGTTTTTATTTTGACACCCGGGATAGGCTTATTTGATGATCTTTTAAACATTCTACTATAGTTTTATACTTGTATGTTATTTATGGCCGTGCGGGCTTGTATATACTATTTTTAGATTTTAAATCGGTAGAAGCTATATATTGGTCGTTTAGCTGCAACTTTTGTTAGGTTTATATTAATGTTAAAACATGTTGGCTTTCATGAATAAACAAAGGAAACTCTGCCCAAAATTTTCTAAACTTAAATAGTATTTTAAATTGATCAAGTCAAGCATACATGCATTTGAAGTTATACAAATTCATGCAGTGATTTATTTTTGTATGTTATGCAGGTTGATGATGAGTTTTGCTTGGAGTTATAATGTTCATGGTGGTCTGGAGTTGTGATTTCTTTTTGTGTGGTGGAGTCATATTGCCGTCGTCGTTTTAGATTACGTGGATTCTTTTTACATCTTTTGATGGGTTAATGTATTAGGTTAGATCATGTTTACATCTTTTGATGTGTTAGAATTGGTTATTATCTTATTTGGGAGGCACTTCTTTATACCTTTGTACTTGGATTGTAATGAAATATTATTTTGTAATTCATATTTATGAGATTTGGTTGAAAATTGTGGATCTTTGTATTACATATGATTGTATGAAAAAGGCGCAATGTGATTTGGATTATAAGGTTGCATGTTTATGTCTTGTGAGTTTTGATAAAAATGCGCCAGTATAAAAGTGCTTCCGATTATGAAAAAATAAAAATAATAAATAAAAAGATAGTTTTTGGGAACACAATAGTTGTGTTGACAAAAGCTGTACCATTCGCAACACAAAAGCCATGATGCCAAAGGTATAGCTTTTGGCAAAACAAGTGATGTGTTCCCGAAAGTTTTTAATATCATTTCCCTTGCATTCTGTAACACAATTTGTGTCGCTGAAAGGTTGCGTTTTGGCAATACAAATATTTTTATCGCTATTGAGTGACATATGGTAATATAATTGTGTGTTGCCAAAAGTATACCTTTGGCAACACAATCGTGCGATGTTGCAAAAGGATTTCTGGCAACATAGAGAAATATGTTGTCGATACCTTTTAGCAATACATTTCTAACTTTGGCAACATAATTTGTATGTTGGGAAAATTACTTTTTCTTGTAGTGGATTAAGTGTATAAAAAAATCCAAAAATTTCAAATTTATGCAATTTCATTTTTTCTTTAAATTTAGCTTTATTGTTATGTTATATGATATGATAATCCAAGGAATGGATCACATTAATGGTCTTCTAATTATCACACGATCACCCTTCTTCAAATGAATTCTCAAAGAACGCTACAATAAATTGATTATGAATTTATATATGAAGACAAAGATGGTGTCCGGACGGATGTTTGTTGGAAATGTGCCATGGTATTAAGTTCTCTAACGTTTAAGAGATTTTTGTTCTGTACAAAAGTATACGTGCGGGTTGCATGCTGTGATCGAGAAAAATGTGGAATGGTATGGATATGATAAAAGCAAAGATGCGGAGTTTTTTGTTCAGAGTAATAATCAGAAAAATCAAATTGCTTTGGGTGTAATCGACCCGAATCTAATTTTGTGGCGCAGCCATTGACTTCGAAACAGATATTATCTCAAGAGGAAAATGATAGAATTATTTAACTGGAGGTTTTGATGGTAAAAACGATCCTAATATATCGGCCAAAGGAAATCCACAACTGGTGGTTTTTGGAAAAGGGATATCAAAGACATTTCAAGTAGGTTAAGTAGAAATTTCAATCTCAGCACATGGGGTAAAGTCAATGGCAGCTTTGTATATATGTATTTATAAATGAAGCACTGTTAGCAAGTATTTATACACAAGCTTTGACAACTATTTTACGAATTAATACAGCTTCATCTGGTGTAGCGGTTGGTAACCCGTACAACACAAATGGTTTTTGATATGTTCGTTCAGTAGTTTCAGTTTTTTCTTTTCGAAAAAACCTATGAATACAAAATTGTGTTGTACATCCCTTTTCACCATTTTCAGTAACTTTTACTCTTGATAAATTTGATTTTTTTCCAGTATTTTTGTTTTTTTATGGTTTTTTTTATATCCTTTTATTTTCAAATACAATACCTAAACTAATTCATAAATTATTAAATAACACAAATAACTGAGCATGAATTATATTTAATTTGACAAATTACTATATACAGTTTTTTAATAACACCACCTATCCAAAGAGAATAAAAAATTAACCGAGAATTTTTATAGTTAACAAAAAATTAATGATTGAGATCAATTTAATATTACCCTGTGTGAATATTGAGACCAATTAATGATAAAGATGATTAATTATAATATAAATTATTGTTTTTAGAATGTTAAAATTGTGTTTTGCGATGAGAGTTTCCATATTTACATTTAGATGTTGTACACCCTAAAGGCGTGGAACCTCAAAAACTAGTAAAACATGTTTGAGGACTACAACCGAAAAAATATATTATTGATTAGGGAACATTAGAATCCTCATCTAAATAAGCATGATATGTTTTCATCAAACCCAAGGGGATGGTTATGTAATTGATCACTTCTGACTAAAGGGTTTGCACTTTTAAGCTCATGAGTTCAATTCTCCTCATCAATATAAACTTGAAACCCAAACAACACGGAGTAGTATTTGTCGTATGGTTCGGAGTGGACGAAATAACATGAAGTGCACACAAGCTACTCCGGAATGGATAATCTTTTCTTAGAAAAAAAAAAAGTTTTGCATGTAAGGTATACTCAACAAATTAATACTTATTGTGGAATTGCTTGACAATACTAATACGAGTATGAATATTATATGTGTGTATCCTATAAAGTTTCACCGCTAGCATTGTATCATATTATATAAGATTTAATATGTCATTGAAATTGACAAATTTTTAATCCAACGGTTCAATTGCTTTGCGTCAAATAACGTCGCACATGAAATAACATGTCAAGATATAAAAAGATCCCATCAAGTACGTCATCTTTTATTGCAAAAATTTGAAAATCTAGCACAAGTTTGAGTATCATATTTCTGATAGCCACCCTTCATGGACCCACGCATGCCTGACCGACTGCGTACAACCATCTAACACTCTTTACATTGGCCTATATATATGCCTAGCTTGAATGCTAAACACAATAAACATTTTTCTCTCTTCAACTATTATAAAATAAACATGGAGCTCTTATATGTTTCCCTCTTATCTCTCATTATCGTCCTTGTCTCCCTCTCTCTCAATTTCGTCTTCTACAAGAGAAAATCCGACTTGTCAGGTGCGCCCCTCCCGCCGGGCAGGACTGGATGGCGGGTAATCGGAGAGACACCCGAGTTTGTTAGGACGCACGGGAATGGCAATCCGGAGAAGTTTATATTTGACCGCATGGCAAAGTACTCGTCTAAAGTATTTAAAACATCTTTATTTGGGCAGCCCGTCGCAGTTTTATGTGGTGCTACCGGCAATAAATTGTTGTTCTCAAACGAGAATACATTGGTACAGGCGTGGTTTCCTGCACCGATGCAAAAGATCTTCCCATCCACAAGCCCGTCGGTTGAAGAGTCCATCAAGGTGAGAAAAATGTTAACCAACTTCTTGAAACCAGATGCCCTACGAGGGTTTATCGGAATTATGGATCATAACACCCAACGACACTTTGCCGATCAGTGGGATAATAAAGACCAAGTGATGGTATTTCCTTTGGCGAAACGGTACGCATTTTCGCTCGCATGCCAATTGCTTGCCAGCATCGAGGACCCTAACCACGTCAAAAAAATCGAGGACCCTTTTACTCGTTTGGCCGCGGGTGTGATATCAATCCCCATAAACTTGCCCGGGACCACATTTAGACGAGCTATTAACGCGTCCAAATTTATAAGGGCTGAGCTTATGGCGATCGTCAAGCGGAGGAAAATCGATTTGGACCAGGGGAAGGCGTCTCCTTCGCAAGATATATTATCAAACATGATTTTAACTAGTGATGAGGATGGTAAGTTTATGGAGGAGATTGATATAGCTGATAAAATCTTGGGTTTGTTGTTTGGAGGCCATGATACTCTAGCCTCTACTTGTACCTTCATTGTTAAGTATCTTGCTGAGTATCCTGAGGTCTACGAGAAGGTTAATAACGGTAAAAATCTCTCTCCTAAAATCCTAAATATTTGTGTGCATGGTTGAAAATAAATCCAGTCACACACGTGTACGATTATTTATAAATGCATGGATTACAGGCGTGTGTAGCTTTTTCCGAACAACAAACACAACATAGGATAAATATTTAGAATATTTTTATTAGGTTAACTATCAACGTTTCGTAATATGATTTTAAATGATTCGTTTCGTAATATGATTATTATATTTGACACACACACATGCGTATTTATATATACAAGTATTTGGTTAAAAAAACACACACACACCTTAAATGTGGCAAAAAAAAAAAAACACCTTATATATACAAATATTTTGCAAAAATACAGACGTTCAAGTTATTTTTTGAAGTTAAGCATATTTTTTACAAAGTAAACATACAACGGGATGCATTCAAATTGTTTTTAATACTTTTGGAATCAAGTTGTGTACATTAATACTGCTAGTGCTGATATGTTTGAGTCTAAGAAAATTAATTTTATGTCACATCTGAATGAAAAAAAAATCCACTGCAAATAAAGTAAAATTGTTAAAATTAATGATTTATATATAAATATATATATATAGATAGAGAGAGAGAGAGAGGCGGGCTCATGCGCACACTAAGTTTTCACGAGTGCTGGGGCACACCAATTTTTTTCTAATAATAAAAAAAATTGAGTTTATTTTTTATGTCATATTTAAACATTTCAACGGACACATAAAAAAATTCAACTAAAAAAAACATTTTTTTGTTATTTTAAAAAAAATTTGTCAAACTTTCGCAACTTTTAAAATGCTTAAAAGCAGTGAAAGTTTGACCGATATTTTGAAAATAGCAAAAAAAAAAATTTGAACTGATTTTTTTTTTAGATGGGTCATTTGACATGTTTAAATATCAAACAAAACAATGTGCTCTTAAATATTTTTTTTTATTATTTTTAAAAAATGATGTGCAAACTTCGTGTGCACAAGATCCTATCTTTTATATATATATATAAATAACTATATTATAGTTTGGTCAAGATATATAATCTATAGTATTAAAAATTAAATTTCAAAAAGATATGTATTTTTATTTATTTATTAACTTTTTATTAATAAGTCAAGAATAATCTGTTGAAAGAATATAAGTATGTAATATAGATATTATATTTTATTTTTTGACTTGTATAGAGCAAATGGAGATTGCCAAAACAAAAGCACCAGGGGAATTGTTGAACTGGGGTGATGTTCAAAACATGAAATATTCATGGAATGTGGCATGTGAAGTTCTAAGGCATATACCATCTCTACTAGGAGGTTTTAGAGAAGTCCTTACAGATTTTATATACAATGGTTTCTCAATTCCAAAAGGATGGAAGGTCAGTAATTTGTGCTTTATTATTGTTCAATTATCCATATATTCATACTATTTTTTTTAAAACGAAATTGTTGAGTATTATTTAACATTATCATTTTCTAAAAGTTTGTATGCACTTTAAGTACATGTTTCTAAGATGAATTATTACAAATCTTTCCTGACTAAAAATTATAAACTTTAAGAAATTCTTTATTTTTTGGGGAATAATTTAATTTTCCATTTTATTACAAAGAGTCTTTTGTTTAAAGGTAAAATCATCATTTTCTTACTCGAACTTGGAACATAAGACATATTCTAGGAATTTGATTACCAAGAATAAGAAATCAAAGGGATTTCCAAAAAAATGAAAAACTCTAAAAAAAACTATTGTTTTCTCCAATTAAATCTTTCAATGTTAGAAAAAAATGAAGTATTAAATCTTTTTTATGCAGTTATATTGGAGTGTAAGCTCAACGCACAAAAATACAGATTATTTCCCCGAGCCCTTAACATTCGACCCTTCAAGATTTGAGGGAAGAGGGCCCGCTCCTTATGCGTTTGTGCCCTTCGGTGGTGGACCAAGGATGTGCCCCGGACAAGAGTATGCTCGACTCGTAATACTCGTTTTCATGCACCACCTTGTGAGGAGGTTTAAATTGGAGAAAATCATACCGAATGAGAAGATTGTTGTCCATATGATGCCCTTTCCAGAGAAAGGGCTTCCAATTCGCCTCTACGCTCACAAAGCCTAATTGGTTCTAATCACACTACAAAAATTTGTTCCTTAGTGAAAAATTATTTTCATCATCTGCGCCAAAAAATCAAATTTTGTAGCCACTTATTGGGCAATGATATTTTATCTAAAAAACTTATTGCACTAAAAGAGTCTTTTGTTGTAGTGGAGTATTAAGAAGCATAAATAAGACGTATCAATGGCTATGGCCATACTTTATCTACATGTATTGTGAAGTTGTTGTGTTGTACCTTGTCATGTTGCTTATATCAACGCTTTATGTAATACCCCATATTTTCGGTACATTATTTAATTATAAAAATTAATTACGTGTGCTTGTTTTGACATGTGATATCACTATTTATATTTATGTGTTATATTGTTAATATTAGAACACAGACTCAATATACAATAATTTATTAATTCAATAATTGATAATTGGACCCCTATCGGATAAATATCTATTTGTTGAGTATTATATTTCGGGTTATACTTTGGAGCAATTATAATATTCGTTTTTGACATAAAGCAATGGGTTTTAAGTTTATTCGGTTAGTATATGGCTTGTGTGGAATTTTAAATCATTTGGAAGTCTATTTCGTCTCATTAGGTTGAGGCCCATATGGGGCTTATGTTTAATTCCGTGGGAAGGTGTGTTTAGTGGTCAATATGAATAACCTCAACATTTGTTAGAGAATTGGAGAACCCTTAAAAAACTACAGTTCCTCTCAAACACCCTTCATCTTTCTCTATATGTCCTAAGCTTTCATCTTCTTCCTCCCCCACCAAGGCCTTTTTCCGTAGGTATTTCTTATGGCTTCTACTAAACCTCCACTTGTTCGTTTAAAATTTCTAGACCCATCTCCTAATAATATTTCTTTTGCCTCTGTTCTAAATAAGGGCGATTCTTTAAAAACTCATCACCTTTCAACTTCTACCATTAAAGCTCTTGAAGACATTAATATTTCCCTATCTTAACTCCCCTCCCCCACTTTTCACGGTGAGGATGCTCTTGTTCCCTATATTGACAATGAAACTCCTGAAGAATACATTCTCTCTTGTATATCTATGTTACGAGGAAGGCTGATTCTTTCTAAAGGAAAGCAACCCTAAGGACTTGTGATCTTCACTCCACTATGTCTGAAGATTGAAAACTTGTTCAACCATGGAAACTCATGCCAATAGGGAAAGCTTTCTTTAGTATGTACTTTTGAGTAAAAAAGTGATACGACAAAACTTTAGACTTTGGGTCTTTTAAGGATTGAGGTGGCTTTCTTCAAATCAATTCAATGGTGTGGTAATTTTAGGCCATTATTACATGTTTCATCCATATCACAAGTTTGAGTCGGATTTCTTTACTTACCAGAAGAGTATTGGATTCGTGGGTTTCTCATGGAGATTGATAGGGGTGTGGAAAACCACATTCAGATTGACCCTACCATATTAGAACAAATGTATGGTTTGTATGCTCGTATTTTGGTTGAAGTTGATTCTTCTTTAGAACTTCCCAAACGTGTGGTAGTTGACGGACATGGGTTAAACTTCAAACATTGTGAAGTTTGTGCTTGTGTTGGTCATGCCATTTCTTTTTGTGAAACGGTTAAAACTCATGTTAGGCAGATTCGTGATCTAAAGGTGATGAAAAAGGGTTCACAATCCATTTAAGAAAACGTCTTAGCAATTCAATAAGAGGAAGTTCAAAATTTCACAAATGTGTTAATGCAAAATGAAAAAAAATGATGGTAATCTTTCGACCCCTAATGAGGCCTTTGATCCAATATTTAAATCATGTAATTTTGTTCCCCACCAACATAATACTTTTCATTCTCGTAGGAACTTTGTTAAAATCCAAAAAAGAACAAATTTTGCAAAGAATAAAATCTCTTTTAGTTATTTGTCATGAAGATAGGCATTCTTGATTTTCCATCTCTTTTGTTTTGAAGAAAGGTCTTGTTGATGGGGCTTAAGTTTTTGTTGAATAGAATCAAGTTTGATTAACGATTAAATAATTCCAACATGTTCATTACTTCAAATACTTCATGAAATATCAAAGGCAGTTGACCAAAATGACATGTATTTTCATCATGCAATTAGGTTGGAGGTTCCTCATAATTGTAACCAAACTCTCGAGTAAGATTTGCTTTGTTTGGAAGTTACTTTTTTTATAATAAAACTAAAAAAATCTCCTCATTATTGATGAGGAGACCATTCATTAGCCACTAAAAAATCTCCTCATTATTGATGAGGAGACCATTAATTCTCCTTTAGCTATTATCATGTGGAAAGTACTAGAAAGCATGTGCATGATTGTGAGGGAGTAATTTTGAAGACCCAACTTTATGTTGACTTAGGTTGTGAATTAAGGGAGAATGGTCCTAATAAGTTGGATAATGATGATAATAATTCTTTTAATGGGGATTTTAAAAAGAATAAAAATTTAATTGACTATCAAAGTGATAAAACCCCCATTTTCGACACTCTTATTTTATGTAGTGGTAGTTATTCCTATTAATCTTACAATAGTGAGTCGGATAATTTAACGAATATTTTTTTATTCCAAAGTGCCTCTATTTAAAAGTTCAAAATTGTCTAAAGCCCAAAAAAGTCCATTAAAAAGAAAGATGGACAATACCAACTTGGGCAAGATGAAGGCAACAAAAAATGATTAATTTAGAAATTTCCATTGTTATGAACAATGAAAAAATGCAATTGATTAGGGTCTACCAAAAATTAATGATAAATGTGAGAGAACATTTGAAGCGAAAATCCAAATGGTGTAATTTATGACATAAGCCGAAATATACTGAGATGCTCAAGTCGATGAAATGAAAAGAAAATATAATTTTATTGAACCTAGTTTGAAGACCTAAAAGGGTAAATGATTGGTTCCTTTCCTTTTGATGTTGGTTTTCTTTCTTTGTTATTTTAGAGTCGTTCTTTAAGACTCGTTTTGAATAGATTTGTTTGTCCGTCTACCGCGTGAGACCCAAATGAATTGAAAGATTCATGTTTGTTTTAAGAAGGGATCATGAATGTTTTGAAATGAATGGAAAGCTCAACTACTTTCATTAAGTGATTTATTAGACACTCGAAAATAGAGGATCCTGAATAGTATTTGAAATTTAGAAGAACTGTGGGGGGGAGCATTGAACAGATGTAAAAAGCCCAGGCTCATTTTTTTATTAATGAAATTTGTGCTCCTTTGGAGAAATTTATTAAAAATTAGAGAAACCATATTAATTTTAATGGAAGAGGTACTAAGAGTTGAAAAAAGAATTGTTAGAATTTAGGGATTGATTCCTCAATCAATCCATAAGCAAGTTTTCTTTACTGAATAATTTTATTTGGGATTGTGTTATAATAGTAGTAATACATTGGATTATAATTTATACGTTTACAAACCTAATATTGATCATCTTTAATTCAATTTATGAAATTTGATTAATGACAAAATTATACCTTAATCCTTTGGTAATGAATTAAGATATATTGTCGAGAATACCTATTATTTGAGCTTATAATCATGTCTATAATGATTTTAATTGAATCATGTTAATGAATTTAGTATTAGTCCTTTAAAACTGAGTCAAAAGTGTGTACATTTGTTTATAACTACGTTGTAAATATAGGATTCTTAAATTCATAAACTGAATTTGATGTATAAAAATTGAATTAATTACCTAAAACTAGTGGATTTGGGTTAGTGTTGTTGTTGTAGATCTTATAAGTGATGGAGGATGGGCATAAGATCGTTTCGAGGATTTGAAGTTAGTCTTTGATGTTGTCAATGGAATATTTTTGAGTTTTAGGGAAGATGAACAACGTAGTTCTCATTCAAACGATATTGGTGTCTCGTTTAAACAGTAATAGCAGGTTCGTTCGAATGATCTCATGGATTCGTTCGATCAACATTTGATCAAGTGTGCACCACTAAGTGGGATTTAAGAATCTATTTCTTGAGGGTCCTTAGAGTGCGATTTTTACCTGATTAGAGATAGTTAATTTATTATACGAGTCGTTTTATTAAACCAAGAATATAATGGATTTTGGTGAAAATTATTGAAGGTTTATACTATCTAGTTAAATGGTCAGGATTATTATATAGCGTCTTGTTGACCGTTCTACCTAGATAAAAGTGTATCGAGAGGGTTCGTTGTTTGAATTTTTCTTGCGAGATGTCCCACACACTGTGTCTAAGGAAGACCGGGAGATTTAGTAATCGAGTATTCTCAATCGTTAATTAGAACTTATTTATGGCACACTGAGTATGGTAATTATATTATTAAGGTAATTTTGGTATATGGTTAGGTGCGAGGTGATACTTAGATTATGAGAGCGTTGGAAGATATTTATCATGTCTATTAACTAATTTTAATGGAGACTTTATGTGAAACCCATTTAAGTTTGGTTGTTTGTATTAGTTTAAACCTCATTGTGAATGGTTATGCTTATTTGGGTGTTTTATGTGCTAAATACTATGTGTTAATTCTCATGGAATACATATTAGAAGGGATATCCTTTTTGGGGTGTGGGCAATGTCAACCGCATTGGAACCCCGACCATAGAGACGAGATGTACATTGACCATCTTACCATACACATTATGTGTTGAAAGCACTTGTTGTATCCCTCAGGGGTTAACGTTGGGATTCATTTATATACCCTTGGGTATAGGGCCATATTTTTTTGTTTTACGGCGTAGTGACTATCCCTTATTGATTGTTTGAAGTTATATGTGTTGGGTAACCTAATAATATGCCTAGTAAGTGTGAGGGATACCTGAAGGCGATAGGGTCGGCCTTCATGATGTGAAAGTTCGAGCGTAGCCTATTTATTATATACGTGGTTGGGACCATACTTATGCGGTGGTTATATGTAGAGATTTTGTATCTCACATTATTTATGTGTTTCAGTATTGTGGTACTTGAGTATGTCGGACCGGACTATATCTTATATTATTATTATTAATAGGATCAGTATTAGTCTTAGTAGTAGCAGTAGAAATAATAGTAGTCGGAGTAGCAGTATTAACAATTGTAGCAGTAGTAGCAGACGTAGTAACAATAGTTCTATGAGTTGGTATATGTCTTGGGTAGTGTTTTGGTTGAATCAGATTAGTATTTGGGCTCATTAAGTTGATGCCCATATTGGGCCTCAGGCCAATTTTGTGGTTAATTAAGATGATGGATCATTAGACTTAATCTAATTAACTCTAAAGTCTAATTTGAAGAACCTAAGTCTAGAAAGAGAAAACACTCGAGATAAGACGAGTATTTGGAGGATTCTAGCTTGAATTCATCCTAAAACTCTAAGGCAATTATACCTATATTATAATGCCCCAATATGGGTCTAATTCACCGTTGGGTCAACCCATATCAAGTCAAGGAGTTAAAGGGGTGGGAAAAAGTCCAATTTTATTACTTAATAAAAATCCTTTTATTGTACCATTTATTAAAGATTAAGTTATCGTTTCTAAGTTGGAAAAAGGGTGACCACTTTATGTCATTAAGTCATTTTACAAGATTTATTTAGAAAAATACAGCTTAGTCCACAATGTTAGTGAAATAAGAATTAAACCACACACATCCCTCTATTATTACAAACCATGCCCAAAGACCCAAATAAAATGCTTAAAACCCCAAATTCATCTAGGTTCCCAAACCATGTTCTTTCTAAAATGACTGAGAAATAACGATGTTGATTTGTCTCTGGTGTCTTACCCGCGTGTTATCCGACGTTTCTGCTGAAGGTACCTGGGGTGGGGTTGAGGTTTTAACATAAAAAGTATGGGTGAGCGAACACTCAACATGGTGGGTAATAGTAAGCTTTACGTTTTTTTACAAAAATACTGTACATATACCATGTATTTTAATCAATTTAAAAAACGTTTAAGAATATATATAATATTAATGAAACCACTAAGTAATGCCCCCGAACGATGAGTTCATACTCACACTTAACCATTTAACACCACCCTTTACCGAGTCTAGAGATTAATTTATTTCCTTTTATCCTTTATTCTCATTTCATCACATTTCATTAGGTTGTGCTACTTAATTATTTTCGAGCACAACCATTATCATTTCCGTTATTCATTATCTTTTCTCAGAATCTTCCATTACCGTATATTTAAAGGGCTCCACATCACCGGATATGCTACCATATGCTCTAGACATTGATTTTAGGTATTTCATACCATAGCTCCGGACCCTCCTTAAATATCTCAGTGTCATCCGAGTCCATTTTAATGTGTATTAATATTTTAACTAATGTCCACATTATTTCATCATTACACCATTTTATCCTCCTACTGTTCATATTACTATTTCACATTGTCAATGTTCCTCCACTTTATCTATTTTTCACCCCAAGCATCAATTGACGACCACTAAGACCCTCAAATTTGTTAAAATCACAATTTTACCATTTCTTTCACAATAACTTTGTGAAAAACATTAGAAAATTATCATGGCACTAAAAATCAACGTTTCCTTTTCAAACATTATTTCTATGATTTTATGTCAAAAATCATGTTTATCATTTTATGTTTGTCACATAAAATACATTTAATCATTCAAGATCATTTTTAACCAAATGTCCATACTTTGCCCTATCATCACATGTGACTTGGAATATCATTTTTCTTCATTCTAACAATATTTATGCCACACCTTTTGGGATTTTTTCCTCATTTGATCATTTCTTTATAAAACCCATTTCAAATGATCATTTTTCTTCATTCTAAAAATAATTTATCATGTCTAAAATGTCATTTGAAATATACATGATTCTACACATGTTAAATAAGATTTCAAGACTAAACAAGACAATAATCATGAGTTTAAATTTTTTATGCTTTCCTCCATATTTCAAGTTAAAAATGTTATTTTGTTCATAACATACTTTTTAAGGGTTTGTCTTCTTCAGAAACTCAATTTTTGCAAGACTTGAATAATCTAGCGAATATCAATATTTTTGGCATTATATCATCTCTAGCATGCATCCTACATATTTCTTTCACACCTATAACCTTGAAATCATAGGATGAGGAAAACCCTACTTTACGGTTTGAAGAGGAGACAATTAAGGGGATGAGGATGGAACTTTCTTGCTCCAAAGGCTCCCAAAAGCTCATCAAAATGACTCGAAAGTCCTTACTACATGCTTAGATATACTGACTTCCTTTCTTGATAGGATCATTGATGATGAATAAAAATCTATAAAATGGTTTGTAATGGTGCTTAGAGGTGGCACTACAAGACAAATACATTTTCATGACACTTTTAAAAAATGACTTTAAGACATTTTTAACAAAAGTGTCATTAAATATATAATAGTATCACTTACATGACATGTTTTTTAAAGTGTCATTATATATTTATAAATATTATTTTATATGATGCTTTTTTCCCTCAAAAACAATTTGACGCGCGTGTACAGAGAACCTTTGGCGGACTCTTTCCCCCCAGAAACTTTTATTTCCGAAATGACTTTACCTCCCAAAATATCATCCACACATGACCTCCAAAATAACCCACGATCCCATTGTCCTCCTTCGATTGACATATCGTCCTCCTTAGATTTCCATCGTCGTCCTCCCATGGTCAACAAGCTCTTGGGTAGAGAATTCCAGTTATCACTCTCCCTGTCACAAACAAACATACACATATACACATGAACATTTGTACGAAACCCACATTGGTTCAAAGGTAATAATTTGTCAATTTAATAACTTGAATGGTCATTTTGGTGTTGACAGCACATTTAGAACTCGACCGCTTTGCATTATCTAGCAATTTGTATTTCTAAAGGTAATAATCCAATCTAGATATTTTTTTTCAATTTGGATTCTCTTTTTGTGGTTTACTTTATGTTTAGATTAGGCTATTGTTTAGAATAATGTTAAAATTAAGGTTTTTAGAGAATAATAGTCTATAAACAAAATGACGGTCTTTAAGTTTTATTGGTTGGTTGGATATACTTTGCTGAGATGATTGGACTTAATTTTGGTATATTGTCATTAGTATATGAAGTTCCATGTGAATTTGTTTTAATATTATATTGAACAATCGTGTTATTTGTGTTAATTTTATTAGTTTTATTCTTCACACAAATCTGTGTTATCCTTCTTTGTGTACATATTATTATCTGTAAGGATGTTTTTCTAATCCCTCGAGATTGTTCTTCAATGCTAGGGTTTCCAATATAGGTTAATGTCACTATGGGGTTGCGTAATTTAGGTTAATTTCATTTTGATATAATGTTGTATTGAGTAACTCAACTCGTAAAAAAAACAATGATTTAAGGCTTTTTTGTACATATAATTTGATATAATGTTGCATGGATTAACTCAAATTTTGACTTTATATATAGACTAATTAAAGTTACTTATATTTTATCATTATGTTGTACTTTTTTTGCAGTTTAATGTAGAGCAGTTCTACATGGCCCGCCTGGCGACCGCATTTCATAATTCTTTTTCTTATTCTTTTGTTATAAACAAATGTTAAAAAAATAATTTTTTTATATTAAAAAAACATTTTTTTAACACCTTTTAATTTATAAACAATTTTTTGTATTAAATAATTTTTTTAAAAAACAATATAAAAAAATAATTTGTTGAATATGGGTCGGCGTCAGCGGCACTAATTAATCAAATATTTTTTTAATAAATATCGTGAATAACTAGTGCCGCTGGCACAGACCCACAATTCATCGAGATATTTTTTTTCGATAAAATACATATTCAACAAATAATGTGGCTCCGCTCCAGCGGCACTAAATTAATCGCGATATTTTTTTCAATAAAATCTCATAATTAATAAGTGTCGTTGGCGCGGACCCACATTCAACAAATGATTTTGGTCCGGGAATGCGGGTCCGCGCCAGCGGCGCTAATTAATCGCGATATTTAAAAAAATATCGCGATTATTTAGTGTCGATGGCGCGGATCCACATTCAATAAATAATTTATGTCCCGGAATGTGGGTCGCCGCCAACGACACTAATTAATCGCGACATTTTATTGAAAAAATATCTCGATTCATTAGTGTCACTGACGCGGACACACATTCAACAAATGATGTGGGTTCGGGAATGCTGATCCGCGCCAGCGGCACTAATCGATCACGATATCATGTCAATAAACATATATTTTTTTATTTATGAAAAAATATTTTTTTAATTTTAATAAAAATTGTTTACTTAAAAAAAACTATTTTTTTTATATTAATAGAAAAAATATTTTTTTTATTATATAAAAAACTATTTTTATATTAATTATTAAAAACATAAGAATAAGAAAATGATAAAAAGAAAAAAAAACGATTTTTTAATATAAAAATTATTTTTATATTAATTGTTAAAAGCCAAAGAATAACAAAAAAAAAAAAAAAAAGTGCAATGCGGTTCCCAGGCGGTACCCTTATGTGGTACATATAAAGTTTTTCGTTTAATGTAATACTTACTATACATGGATTTAAATCTTCTACTATTTTTGTATGGCAAACATTTTGTGTATAACATAATCTTATTATGTAAATATTTTTGTATTGAAAACATATTTTTTCTTTTGTGTATAATTTGTTGGTGTATGCATAAACTAAATACCTAATAAGAAATATCAACTACTTGCAATTTATTTGTGTCGATTGACCATTATTTGCGACTTAGTAATATGTGTAACACTTACTCTTACTCGTGCATTGCATGGATTACTACTTGTGGTAGTTCATTCTAAAGTAAAATGGTGGTGGGATCCTTCTTGTGAATTATTCTCCTTGTTGGCCGCTAATACTTTTACAATACTTATTTAATTTTTATAATTTATTACCTTGGTGTGATGGAAAGTTCCCTCACCCAAGCTACAGGTTGTTTGGGGTTTGACACATGGGATAAACATCTCCATAGATGGGGGTAAGGACAGCTGGCATTCGCCTCTCCCATACATGGGATTAACCTCTTTCTATTTAGTGTTACTGCTATTTATAATTTTTATTCATTTGTTATTTTCGAAAGTAATTGTGTATAATCATTTGTGGTATATGGATCATAAATGGTTATTTTGTATAAAAACTTATGTTTTTAACATGAAATTATAGTCAGTAATTTTGTTATAATTGATGGGAAGAGGAGTTTAGGTGTAATTGGTCATTAAGAGGCACGAACACCCCATTGGTCATAAAAGTAACTCGTGGGAAGTGTATGTGTCCTCTCCCGATTGCTGAAATTAACTAGTATAGGCTCTTTTTGTGGTAAAAAGTGGGAATTAAGGGGCGAAAACTCAAAAGAGCGACCGAGTGGCATGGACACCCCATAGGGCATAAAGGTCAACTATGGCAAGTGATCGTGCTCTCACGGGCCCCCCGGTTGCCAAAATTAATTAGTTTAGGCTCATTTAAGGCTTAAAATTGGGCCATAAGTGGCATGGACATCCCATGGGGATAACTCATGGGAAGTGATACCATTATCTTTAGGCTGCTGGTTGCCAAAATTAACTCGTACATGCCATAGCACACGGAGTTCCTCAAAAGAAATATTAGCAACCATCGATCAGCCTGCATCATATGTCGTCCAAGAGATAATGCACTTTATGTTGAACAAATCAAGAAGGTAGATCAAGAATTTCACGAGCACCGAGCAACACTTCAGAATAAATACTCCATCCTTTCAATTAAACCATCAAGAATGGAGCATTGGGGGCTTCTGTTAACGCAAAAATTCTCTATCTACGAGGACCAATCAGAAAAGGACACATGTCATCCCACGTGGTAATATTCGATATCCAGGAGAGTAGTTCGGCATCCGAGGAGAGTTGGTAGGCACCCGAGGAGTATTAGTCGCCACCCGAGGAGAGTTGGTCAGTACCCGAGGAGATTTAGTCGGCCCCCGAGGAGAGTTAGTCGGCACCCGAGGAGAGTTGGTCAGCACCCGAGGAGAGTTGGTCGGCATACCAACCAGGAAGATCAAGGGATAACTATGCATTTAAAGTGCATTAATGAATATGACAGCGCATTTAATGAACCTTAATGTACATTTATACAGTATTAATAGATGACAACACATAGCATACCAAGCAATTCAACAATTAGATTCATTGAATGTGGACATAATGTATAAATGTCTACATACAATGAATCTCTTTATCTCCCATCACTATAAATACATGTATTCCATTAGCAAAAAGGAGAGATCCAAGAGAACCTAGAAACCCCATACACAAGATACACATCCTTTCTCTCTCTACACCCTACGGTGCTATTGTAAACCCCTGGGAATAAAATAACAGTGGACGTAGGCTTTATTCATAGCCGAACCACTTTAAAAATCTTTGTCTCTTATGTGCTTGATTGGATTGCTTTCATCTATTTATCTGTGATCATAAAAATGGGATTCGGTCCAGTTTTTTGCATCAACAGTCATCGTGGCTAGAATCTTAGAAAATAGAGGGGTACCAATGGGGCGAAGCAATGTGAAAAAGAACTGGTGGAGATTTCTCTCCCGTTGGAAAGGATTCACGAGCAACCTGAGAACAGGTAGAAGAAATAACGAGTTTGCAAAAAATCTTAACAAGCGTTTTCATTGTTAAGTCACCATTATAGGTGGAGTTTGCGAAAAATCCTAAAAAGTGTTTTCATTGTTAAGCCACGGTTATAAGTGGAGTTTGCAAAAAATCTTAGCAACTATTTTCATTGTTAAGTCACCGTTATAAGTGGATCTTGCAAAAAATCATAGCAAGTGTTTTCACTGTTAAGTCACCGTTATAGGTGGAGTTTGCGAAAAATCTTAACAAGTTTTTCCATTGTTAAGTCACAATTATAGGTGGAGTTTGTGAAAATTCTTAACAAGTGTTTCATTGTTAAGTCATCGTTATAGGTGGAGTTTGCTTAAGGTTTGAGAAATAAGACTCTTCTAGATTGTACATTGACAAGAATAAAATACAAACAACGAGAAATAAAGAGAAACTAGCGAAGTACCTCAACAGTGGCTGGAGCAAGAACGAGAGTCACCAAGGAGGCCATAACAGCAGGAACTATTAGGGGCATGCTTACTTCGTCAGAATCCCCAATGGCACCGTCAACTAAAGAAACCTCAACGTCTGGTAAATCTCTTTCACGAGTAAAAGGTACCAAGGCCAATATAGGAGTCTCACTTAAAGAGGACGTTTGACTTCCACGTGATGCCCCAACGTTGGTGGATGTATAAAAATAACCAAGATGGGCAGAAACATCAACCTTAGCCTCGAGAATACACAAACCACTAAGAGAAGAGGATGGGGACAGATCTGGAGAAAACTGCAAAAATGAAGCTAAGTGTTAGAAATGGGGAATAGGTACAGAAGAAAGAAGAAATATATTTGTGCTTTACTTCCCTTAGTTATGGTACTTAAGAGGGGAACTGCGGTTATGGGTTTTGTCAACGCAGCAGGAAGAGGAATCTCAGATAATAAATACGCCATTTTGACCTAAGACATCCAAACAGATTAAAATTCAGCATGGCAAACAGAAAAAGGAGTGGAAAAGAGAAAATACATTAGACCTAAGAGTGGTTGAGAATGTGTTACCTCAGCAAAACTTTCTGCAGCTGGAAAAAGGGGTAGAAGAACCTCGAGCTGAGGTATTAATTCAGAAGAAGCTCGGGGAGTTGTCTCTAGTTAAGAAGAGATTCCCACAGATTCAATGGTCTCACCCCCCGCAGTAGCACCTTTAGCCCATTGGGAGGACAAACGATGAGAATAGGTAGGACCTATCAAGGGAGAACAGGGAGAATATGATTTCGTTGTAAATACACCAAAGTGTCCTACCACGAAAGGACTAACCGTAGGAGAAGACCTCCCTTTACCAGCCTTCTGATGAAAATAAGAAAAAAGGGAAAATGTCAAAAAAGAGAAGAAAATGCACTACGTTAAAAATAAATAAGTGTGGAAAGACCAACCTCATGATCAGAAGAATGTGAGGGTACGATAATGGGAGAAACCGGGGGAGATGAGTGAGGATAAGCCCTCTGGGTAAAATGAGCCGTAGTCTAAGGACTATCATTAACTGGTATAATTTCATCAGTAGAATGAGAAGTAGAATTCCTAGGAGTAGATGAAACCGTTGTAGGTTGAACTATATAGGCTTATCTTTTACTTGCATTGGTTCCCAAAGTCCTCTTCATTTTACCAAAGGCACCAGCACCTGAAGCTCCTTTTTTCTTCATAAAGGCCCTTCGGTGGGATCCAACACGATAGTGGGAAATAACTCAGGATGAAGAACTGAGGGCGCAATTTGGAGAAATATTCGTTGAAGATGTTCAAACTCCTTTCTTACTACTTCTCGTATTTCCTCAGGCACATTAGTATTTAGAGGAATAGAGGCAATGGGAAAAGCATCTATAGGGGCTTGGGATTTGCATGGGGCCTTGAAGGTGCCCCACTTTTGGTCTTCTTTAATTTTTGGGAAGGGGTTGTGAGGGACCTTCACTAGGAACTGCGGGGGCATAAGTACTGTCAGCTGGAGGTTTAGGTGTTGAAGCTTTTTTGGCTTTAGGTTTAACAACGGGGATTGTGGGGAAGTATGGAGGTAGCTCGCTTGGGGATCCTTTAGCGTTTGGATAAGTGGGAACTCAATTCCTAGAACGAAATTCCCCTTCATCCCTAACTCCAAGGAAGGAAAACTCTGAATAGTGGGGTAGACTGGGGGACTTTGGAAGAACTCACAAATTTTGTTTATCTACCTTGGCCAATACTTTAGCGCAAAATCACTGGTTACATCCCCTTTCCTATAAAGTTCAGGAATGGTAACACGACCACTTACGGCTGAGCAGATCGTGGAAGCGACTGACACAGTGTAAAAGGTACATGCCTCATAAAAAGATGCCTTCAGGTGATAATCTTAAAATACTAGTCGAGGAACCCCTTGGTCGTACCCAAACAGATGGATGTAACGATTGGGGTTGTAATGTTCAGATGTATACCCCCAGTCAGTGTAAGAGGGCAGATAGCTAGGAGTGAAAGCCAAAACCACGACAAATGAAAGGTTCTCCATTATAAGATCCTCTGAGGTAGTCCCCACAACCCTAGATACGGTACCAAAAAAATCCTAAGTATGGACAAAATAATCATCACTGTAAGGCCTCATCACGAATCATCTTGTTTTGTAAAAAAGTCCCAGAAGCTCCTTCTTACTCTATTTCTTGTGGAAGTAAAAAAGGTGATGGGGCTTGACGATTTCCCCAGCATGAAGGGGAGTGCGGTTAGGAGATATCTCGAGAAAGACGAAGTAAAGAAAACCAGTCAGGATGATAGAATTGGAAAAATTGGACAAGTTATATCGACCCAAGGACCGTTCCATGTCTAGATGCGTCCTATCCAACCATTTATAAAGTGACCCTAGGGCCGTAGCTACCAAAGGAAGCTTATACCAACTGGACAAATGGACATACATATTAATCAAGTCTCTGCGTGGTTGATCATGGGGCTTGTTAGGTAGGACAAAACGTGATAGAATCACAAGTATGTAGGCTAACAACTCAAGAGATATACCTTTGCCCGGGCCAAATTCAGCTATGGGGATAGCACGGTAGAAGTAGTTTATGAGGGGAGTAAAGGTTTCCTGGTTGGAATTACCGATACATCTCCTTCAGATTTCATCTAAGTATGCTTGGGCCTTTGCCTCTTGGGCATCCAAAGCCTCGCCGTGATAAGCCAAAGTCCCTACGGGCTCAAGCCCAAGTAGATCCCAAACATCCTCAAGTGTAACGGTGAACTCTACCCGTGAAGCAATGAACATGTGCGTTGTAATGTTCCAATGGGAGACCAAGATTTAAGGGAAATGTTTTATTTAGAAGGAGTAAATTCCCCAAACGAGGTAGCATAGTTGAGACCGACCTTGGAAAGAACATCAGAGTAAGTGGCCTGCATAAATGAGTTCCAAGCAGTAATGTGGGAAGGGGATCCACCAGGTCCTTCAAAATCAATATCGGACCAACGGAAGTCACCTCTGTTAAGAGGAAACCACATTGTCCCCTCGGGAGGAAAATAACCCCCAAAAGTAGAGTCTTGGTCCTCATCACCCAGTAGTAAAGCGTCATACTTGGATAAAAAATGAAAAGTCCTTCACCCCTCAAAGAATTCATCATCTTTGCCAAAGATAGGCGATCGACGATAAAAATATAGTTGTTCTTGACGTGCTACCACCAACGCGGTGGCATGCAAGGTGGTTACAAGTGGAGCACTAGTGGTGGGTTTTTTGGGAATGCTGGAAGAGGCCATAATAGTGAATGGTGGAAGAAGAAAATCTTAAAAGTGGAGAGGGGCACGAAAATGGAGGAACACAACCACAAGTGGTGATAAAAGATGTGATGAAAGGCGAAGAACTGGAGAAAACCTTGTTAACAATAGTGGTTGAGTCTCTCTCTTTCTAAAAAGGATCTAGGAGTTTGAAGAAGACAAAGAAGAAAAACGGCTAAATGTTTTTGAAAATAGACGTTTGCAATCCCTTAAAACCCATCTTTTGAGTTATCCCACTAACACAAGTGCAAAACCGCATATAATAATTTCAAATGGACACATGGCACTTCGGGAAGTATCTTGACAGTTGAAAAGACAATGCCACATCATTAATGAAGTGACGAATGGGGAATATAAAGGGTTTCCTTCCTAGGCAAAACTTTTGTCAGACATATCCAATAACTCTAAATGAAAAAGCTGCTCCAACGGTTCAAAAAATATACGATGTCCCATCGCCACAAGTCCAAATGTTGTTTAAATTATGACTCAGTAGCATTGCGGATAATTTGTACTTTTTTGAACATGGCGAAGGCTTACAATGGAGAATTTCACAAGTCTTAACGATAGGGACAGTCCTAACAAAAAACTCAATACCTACAACTATACTCCACAATAGCACAAACAGGAGAATTTCATTTCCCCAAAGACAAAACAAGTATTTGAGAAAGTTAGTAGGTTTATCAGGAGAATTTCAAAAAGTCAAGCCAGAACGGTTGAAACTCAGTAATAGGAAAAATTTGCGATGTCCCTTGCTAAAGTGTAAATAAGCCGCAACGCTTCGACTCCGGTACATTGGGGAGAATTTTACATTTTTTGGAGGCCTTAATCATAGTTGGTTGCAATGAAGGAAAAAATACCATAATTTTTTCACACAGAGAAGGTTCATCGGATTGAGAAGTTTTCGTGCAGACATTTCTTATTTCCATAACAAATCTCTTCATGAAGGGGAAAATGTAGAGGGTGTTTGAAGGTAATCCTAATATTAGAGATAATACCCCCATTAACAAAAGTTTTTGGGATTAAGGCAGTGAGGCAAGTCAGTGAGGCAGCTCAGTGTTTGTGATTATGGTAGTGAGGCAGCTCAGCGTGGCAACTCAATGAGGCAGCTTAGCGTCGAAGCTCATACTTTAGCTTGTTGTGTTACTTAGTCAGATTGTGTCTTAGATTTTATTGACTTTGGGATATAACGATTGTAATGATGTAACGAGTATAATGATTTTTACTATGAGGTCAAACGGTACTCACTAGAGACCATGCTTGGCAGGGCCTGGGAGAGCTTTTATGCTCTATCGAACGACCCCGCCATCAAAAATTTAGAGGAACATGGTTTGGAGGATTAAGAAGTGAGGCACCATTGGGGCTTGTCTAGACCATCTTAAATACACCTGGTAAAACACTAAAAGACCCAAACCATGAAACCCCGGGCGAAGCAGCCTTGGGTTCCATTGGGCGTTGAGTTATGTACCAAATAACCCTCCAATTAATGTCACATCTTCTATAGGTGATGTCACTAGCCAGCTACACAATTTCAAATATCCACTTGAGTAAACCACCGTGGTTTTTGGGGTTGTCAGATAGTTGGTGAGCCACCTCTGTTCCGATAGCCACCTAACACACAGTGGTTAGGTAAAAGGCATCTCTTGTCATTTAATTTTTATGACGTGGAGCTAACTAAGGAATCAAACCTTTAATATTTATGATATAAAGTATGAGGGATGTCTTTTATGATTATGAATGACTTAGTTTCCTTGGGAGTGGTGTGGGGACTATTTAAGGATCCCAACCACCTCTAGGGGAGAGTATGTTCTTTTTGAGAGTTAAAGAGTTATTACTTGAGAGAATATACACTAGAGAGAGATTAATTACAAACTAGAGAGTTTACTCTCCCACCATTGTCATTTTTTATGAAGCTCTAATACTTGACAGAAATTTTTGAGGCTGGTTGGGGGTGTTTGATTGCTTGCCAAGCTGTATTTAGGGTTCTTACTTCTCTCTCCCTCCAAATGAGTTACTTTTGAGTTTGTTATTATCCTTTGAGTTATACACGAGATATTTGGGAGTTCAAACTGAGTTTATCTTCACAACGTTGTGATTGCACATCTTATAATTAAACAATAGTGTTGTTGGGTTAACTTATAATTATTCTATTAAAAAGGGGTTATGCCTCCATTTAATCAAAACTACCCTCTTACACATGCGTTGAAGTGACGTCAACTAGCTGATCTATCTTTGAGGTTGGTAAACTCAATACATACTCTACAGCTTCCTTTTCTCCTGGGCACTATGACTGGGTTGGATACCCATTTAGGGAATTGAACTTCCCGAATAGAGCATGCATCCAGTAATTTTCCTACCTCTTTCTCCACTGTCTTCGCCATTTCTGGGGATGTTCCGTAAACCCTATAAGTGACTGGTTTGAAAGTTCGGTCGACATGCAGTCAATGGCATGCAATTGTGGGATATATCCCATGTAACTCGTGCAGTTCCTAAGCAAAAAAATCCATATTTCTTTGGAGGAATGTGGCGAGATCCTTCTTTTCTTGGTCGGTGAGGGAGGCTTCGATCATAAACCTCATTTTAGGCAAGTTGAATCTAGCTATAACTTCATCCAGGTCTTTGACAACTATGTTTTTAGGGTGGACCCTGGTTTCCTCCACTCCTGGTTGGTCGTACCGTAATTTTTATTTTAAAGGCAACACGCCTTCTTAGGCTTCCTCGTATACTTTCCTATCCTCTTTCGTCTTCTCGTGCTTGGAGCAGAGCTGTGAGGAAGCATTTTCTAGCTAAAGCTTGGTCACTACGGATCTCGACCACCACCGATCATCATGGAATGGATCCATCCCCTACGTATAATGGCGTGATAAGGGGATTCGATATCTACTACCAAAAACTCGATTATCTTCAAAATACTTCGTACCATAATCGACAGGACTATCTTGCCCAGTTGCATGGTTATCTTTCCAGCAAATCCGACTAGTGGAACGTTGGGTTCTTTGAGGTCATTAATATTCAACTTTAATTTGTTGAATAAGTCTAGGTACATCACTTTAAAAGATCTACCTTGGTTGACGAGCAACTTATCGATGTCCCAATAAGTTATCTTGAGTGTGGTGACCAATGCATCGTGATGAGGGGTTCTCACCCCAACTATATCATCTTTAGTAAACACAATGTGTTTGCTGTAATTGAAATTTTTTGGCCACCGATGCTTCCCGTCCGGAATCTTGGAGGGGTCTATTTGAAAGGCTTATATAATGACAGTAAGCTTCTTAAGTTCCATTCCAACAGAGTTTCCTTATCCTTTCTTGAGGTCTTATACCTCATGAATTACTGTGAACTTGTGGCCTATCTCTTCCTTGAGGAAATTTCTTCGATTTTGGTTGCCATTGGTTATGAATTTGTCTGCCTTCTTATCTGTGAACTCATTGAGATGACTAGCCTGGGCCAGCTCCTCAAGATGAGATTTGAGTGATTTATAGTGTTCAGTCATGTGAAGACCCACTTTGGGAAACGCACACCTCAGTGAGTTATTTCTCTTCATTGGATTTCCTCCCATCTTCTTGGGCCACTTGACAAATGTCTCTAACTTGATCTTGGAGAGGATTTTCTATATCGGTTCCTTAAAGAGTGTGTTAACAACCTTGAATTATTTTTAGGGGTCATTCTTGTTTTTATTTTAGTGCCAGTCCTACCCCCATTGTTGTTTCCTTTATTCTGGGAACCATTATTCCTTGTCCCTTTGTTCATCTTTGCTCGATCATTTTCCCTTGTATTAAGATGGCTTAAATCTTCGACTTTGGAGTATTTTTCAATACGGGCCATCGATGGAATTAGCCTCCTTCTTAGTTAGGGATTGGTGGAGTAAGGAAGTTCTTGGAAGAAACATATTGAAGGGTGATATGGAAACCAGCTCCGATTAGTCCTCAATCTTATTAAAAATCTCCCAGTACCTCTTAGCATACTCCCTGAGGTTCTCGTGTGGATTTTTCTTCATTGTGAGCAGTGCGTTCATCCTCTTCGGGTTAGAGCTGCTGGTTCTAAAGCGAGCTATTAATAATTCAACCAGATCCTTAAAGCTCTTAATAGATCTATGTGTCAGCCTCTCAAACCTTTTCTGTGCCATGTCATGTAGGCTGAAAGGGAAGATGCAACATGTCAATGCATCATTGTGGATCCACATGCTCATGGACTGCCTGTACTACCGAAAATGATCGATAGGGTAATTTTTCCCATTATAGATCTCGAATATGAGTATTGCAAACTTCTTTGCGGCCTCTTATTCTTCTATTGCCCTTAAAAAAAGAACTTCATCTTCATGTTAAGAGCTCTTGTTGATAGATGTCGTGTGGATCTGTCCCCTCAGTAGGCTGGGTGCTGATCCATGTCCTTACGGACCAAACACCCGATTTAATAATTCTGTTGACCAGGATTCCCATGGCGTCGATCTGGCTATAATCATTCCGTTCGACCATCCTTTGAAATGTTCCTCTCAATTTTCCTTTATTCTCGCTTGGGGCTCCTTCCTCGATTTTGAGACACTCTCATTTAAGGACTAAGAGTCAGATCATAGTGTCATCTTGTATTTCTATAAATATCACTCTCTATTCTTTCCAGTCACCTTTTTATGTGAGCTTTCTCCTCTTCTTGACAATGAGTGTCTTCTTATTTCTCTCGATGTCTCACCCCATAGGCATTCACCAACATGGAAATATGTGTGGACCTTGGTGGTACATGGCTCTCATCAAAAGGCTACCTTTGTGGGAGAAGCCTTGGATTGGTTTGCTAATTTGAGACCTCACCTTGAGAGGGTAAAGTTCTTTTGGAACATCACCGACTTGATGGATGTTACTGTTGTGGTGAGACATTCAGGGATTTCAACTAGTGAGTGTTCTCGTAGGAATAATAGTCGTTCCCACAAACGTCTCCAATTGTGGTATAAAAAATATCACAATATAGGTTTTAGGAAGAACACTCACAATTAAGCAAGAAAGAAGATAATCACACACAAAACACAACTATGTATGTGGTTCAAAAACTTGCCTACGTCCATGGGTTACAATTTATAGATGTGGAATTTTAGTTGTTCGAGTAACTCCACGATGTCCATGATGAGCCATGAATCCCTTAAATATCTCCACAATATTATAGGGGATTGACTCGGTTTGGGGGCGGTGTGGACTGAACATACTCGTCGCTTATTTCTGTTATATGAGTCCGACCAACTCTTTAAATTTGTTGGTCAAGTTCTTCCGTTCTTGTGGGCAAAGAATAAAATTGGTCCCACAGTAACCATAGCCTATACACCAAAATATCTAATATATAACTTTAAATTTCGAAGTTTTGTCAACCCTAAACTCTCGAATGACCAAAACAACCCTATGTAGTGCAGGGTTGGTTTATAAATTCTTCGGGACCAAATTAATATGCTCGGGTTACTCTGTTCTGCCTATTTTGGAACATTCGCATTAAGCAATGACCTCAAAATATCCATTCGAGTCGATGTACATAAATTTCCTATCTCAAACTTAACATAGCCTACACATGATTCCCGATTGAGATTTAACATTGTCCAATTGATATTACTTACTACGAGGTACAATAATTATCACTTGTTATTTCTACACACTTAATAAATTTGTTTTGTAAATTTTAATTATAATCTCTCCCGATCAATATTTAGTAAATGCATAATATTTTTTTTTAATTAAATTACTACACACATGTAATTAAAAATACTCGAATTAATTAAATTCTAAATGAAAAAAAAACGGGATGCTACATACTTCCCCCATGCAAAGGAATTTTGTCCTTGAAATTCGTATGTACTTGCGATAAATAACTACGGATACTACTCTTGCATATTGTACTCCATCTCTCAAGTCGACTCGCCCACATTATGGTGCCCCCACTAAACTCAAACTAAGGTCACCACCTTAGACCGCTGCGTATGATCACTGCGATTACGTATAGCAACTGGTGTCTCCTCATAGGAGATATCTGGCTACAAGTCGATCTCCTCCCATGGAATACGCCAATAAACCCTCTCTCTCCTTTGGTACCTTTTCATCATCGACACGTGGAATACATTGTGAATCTTTTGTAAGTACTCTAGTAAGCCCAGTTTATACGAAACTGGTTCCACCCTCTCAATAATAAAAAAAGGGCCCACGTACCTCGGTGCCAACGTCCCTTTCTTTTCGAACCTCATGAATCCATTCATACGAGACTCACATACAAAAACCTAGTCAACAATTTCCAACTCTATGTGCCTCATATATGCATCAACATAACTATTTTGCCTTTCTTGAGCTATACGGACGTGCCCCCGAATAATCTCGATCCTGTAATTAGTACCCTAAATCATCTCTCGCCCTAATAGTTTGTTTTCCCCACCTCTAACCAACAAGGAGGCATACAAAAAGGCCATCCATAGAGTGCCTCAAATGGTTACATGTCGTTGGTGAACTGGTAGTAATTATTATAAGAAAACTCCACTAATGGAAGGTACCACTCCCATCCTCACCCAAAATTGAGCATGTACATCCTCAGCATATCCTACAACATCTGATTAACTCTCTTCGTTTACCCACCCATCTGTGGATAATACACAGTACTCAAAAGAAAATTGGTTCCCATTGCTTCCAAAAAGCTATGCCAGAAGTGAGACACGAAAATATTGTCCCGATCCAAAATGATATTTATCGGAACCTCATGTAGCCTCGCTATCTCTATGATGAACAACTGTGTGTACTGCCTCATCTCAAAATCTGTATGAATTAGTAGAAAATACGCCACCTTAATCAAACGATCCACTATCACCCATATGGAGTCGAGACTTTTATATGATGTCAAGAACTTGGTAATGAAATCTATAGAGATACTCTCCCACTTCCGCACTAGGACCAACTTCTACAACATCCATGTTGACCTCTAGTGGTCTACCTTCACTACCTATCATGTAACACACGTCGAGACAAACTCCTATATGTATTGATTCATCCTCGACCATCAATACTTCCTACGCATATCCTGGTTCATCTTATCCCCACCAAGATGTACCGTAAACCTCGACCCATGAGACAGTGTCAACAATGCGTGTCTTAAATCCTCATCCTCTAAGATAATGAATCTCCCATTAAATAACAAGCCTACAATAAAACTAATCGAATAGGACTCCACCCTCTATAGACTACTGGGTACTCTATACAGGAAAAACTGATTTCGACCTGTGCTTTCACCACCTGAATAACAATCTCGAGAGCGATATCCAATACGGACATACAAGCTCTAACGACCTCGTCATCATGTCAAATCTCCCTCCACTTCGCCTTCCAAACCTTCGAGGTAGAAATACTTAGTGCTCTTAAATCACTTATAAATGCGAAAGCAAGTTTTAAACAAATTTTCTCTTTTTATCCTAAACATTCATCTATTTTTGTAAAAGAGATAAATTGAACAAAGTAATCAGCTAAGTCCAAGTTTTATTGAAAAAAGGGAAAATCTTTTATTCACTTTGAAATCTACAAGATAGTCGAATTACGAACTACTTGATAACTACCACAATCATAAATTGATAATATTCATAAATCTATAATGAACAACTATGATCCTCGCAAGAATCACAAGAGTGATATCCCCCATCAACATCAACTTTTGTCTTAACCAGTGAATCCCCATAGGTATCACAAGTCATCCATGGAGATCCTCTCAACAAGGTGTATGCAATGATACAAAACTTTCTAAGGATTAAACGAATTCATAATAACAATATTCAAGAATGTTTTGTTGTGAATTACACGGTGTTTTTACAACCCAAAAGGTGAAGAAGTTTCTCAAAAGTTATGCTGAAATGGAGTTGGAAAAAGTCCTAAACATTTATAGCATGAAACAATTATTTATACAAAACTTAAGTCGGTGGGTCGATCGAACAAGAGTAATGGATCGGTTAAACAACAAGCTTATATCATTCGAATGAGATGATATTCGCTTCTAACTATATCATGAAAATGAAACAATAAGATCTCGTTGGAAACACATTTGAATTACATGAAAAACGACCTTCTAACAACATTACCATCGCGTTTGAATGAGATTAAAAAGACTATGTACTTCTCTTTTCCGAAATCAAAAGTTTTTGTTTGTCTTTTGAAAGACAAAACATCCCAAATATTTATTTTGTAAATTAATTCATACTCCAAATTATTTTATACCTTTACGAGATTTTGAGAAGTCTTAAAACTTAAAGATTCTTGAATTTTTATTTATGTCCCTTGACGATTTGTAACATGATACGACAAACTGGCCTAAAGCTATGTTATGAAAAATGTTGTATTTTTTTTTTACAAATCTCCCAGTTTTGCTATTTTGGTACAAAACAAACAATTATAACTGACACCAAATGAAATTAAAGAATACCCTATGACAAAAACACTACCACCCTTCCCAACCTAAGAACATAAAAGTATAAGTCTCTTAGTCTTCAAACTTCATTTCTTTTCCTTTTTTGCAAACTTTGTCTTCATCCGTGTATCTTGAATTCCTGCTTAAGGTCCTGCACACATGCAACAAAAAACATACCTCGTGATGTATCGAGTTTAAAACAAAGTAAAACTTATAAATAAATTCTCCCCCATATATCAAACTCATTTTAGCTTGCTTTACCCCTTTATTTTTATCCGAAATAGACAAAGAAGTAGAAACATAGGAATGGAATATAAAGCATCATGTAGAAGATAGGATATCATCACAAAAAGATATAAATCAATTATGTGTACTGATCATCTCAAATGCAAACATTACCAACTATTTTTGAAAATTTTCAAATTTTCTCCAAAAAATGTATAACTTAAAATTACAACACAATACCATATATAATATATGCAAAATATATCAAAGAAAACCCGACACACGTATATATGTATAAACTACCACAAAAATGACACAAAACACATAATCTGCACACACTAACATAGTATTAATGTGTCTAAACATGTGGGATTGAATGAATGGGGGTGAACTAATAATAAAAGAATTATAATCCAAAATCCCAAATATGTTCAAGAAGTTCTAATTGACCACAAAACATTATCAAACTAATCTTTCACCTCAAATGATAAATAAAGTTGAACTCAATGAACAGAACAAGTACAATGCACACAATGCTAGAATATTGACGATTCTACAAATCAATAATATCAGGGCAAAATCAGGTATCATTGTTGAAACTCGTTCATATTTCTATTTTTTTCTTTTATTTTTTCTTTTGAAGTGATTTATTTCGAATGATCAATCAAACTAAGCTATTTCCCCCCCCCCCTTTTGGCATATTTTGATCTTTTTATTGCCTTATTTTTCCCCCTTAGGCTATTTTCAAACGATGGCTTTCATGACAAGTCAACGGTCTCTCATAGCCCTTTCCGGTGTAGACTCATATTTTTTTAATACTAAATAAAATCTCTCGGGAGATGATTCTTGCATGCCCGAATCCACCACAGTCACATAAACATGTATATGAAAAAATTGATGGGAGAACATCTCACCAAGCTTAAATGTATATAGTAAGGTAAAAATCTAATAAGCCCGTGCATGTGTGTGCGGAGGCATATAAAGAAAATCAAGTTCGATAGAACTCCATAAACATGGTTAAGATCATTCTAAGTGTCTAATGTCATAACAAAATGTCCTAGCCACATGTAAATTTCATAATGAATTGGATTCAAACACACCAATATGCCACACCGAATGTGTAAAACTAAAGTACACAAAAACCAAAAATATTTTTCGTATTTAAAAAAAAATTATAAAAATAAAATCTTTTTTTATTTCTCAAATATGACTCAATAAAAGAAAAATAGTAATACGGAAGATATATATGTCATAACCCTAGCATACATATATCATAAAGCACAACTAGAGAATGACAAACATGCTAACACAGTCTTCCATAAGATATAAAAAAAGAAGAATCTTGTAGAAGCGAACGAGAATCAACAAGTCTAACATCTAGCTCGTTTAATGTCGAAATTCTAAACACAATATATGTTTAATTAATGCGTCGGGATTCAAAAACCAAGGGAATACTTGACTTCAACTTCCTAGGACCTCTTCCAAGATGAAAAAAAAAAATGCCTAAGATGACCTTTCCTACCACAATGTGAACACGTGTAAATACGAGCAATGTTACCTATGGGTTGACCTTTTGTAATTTACTTGGATTTTGTTAACCCTCTAAGATAAATAGTGGTCTTAACTATGACACTAAAATCTTTAGAAACATGTGAGCCAGAGCCATTACTACTAGAACTATTCCAAGTCTTTTAAATTATCTTTTAACTTCGAAATTTTAGACTCAAGCAAAGAATTTGACTATTCCAATTTTAGGGGATCCTTCTTCATATTATCAATCATTATTAGAAGGTTATCTCGCTCCCCCTTAATGAAAGAAAACTTATCCCTAAGAGTATTCTCACATGCCTTAAAATCATTAATCAAAATATTTTTCTCAATGACATAAACCGTAACCCTATAATTTTAAAGCCCTCTAATTATTTATCTAAATACGAGACTCTAACATCACTCCCATTCTCGGATAATTCTAATTTGTAAAATCACGGTTCATGTCCACAAGTCTCTTACAAAATAAATCCCTTTGATTTTGAACAATTAGCAAAAGTTCCAAAACAATTTTAAAATGAGAATTTTCTTTTTCAAAAATGTCAACTCTTATGGAAAAATTCAAATTCAAACGATTTAAGTCGTCAAAACTATGAGAATCCATCGAGAGAAAAATAAAATCACCCAAAATGCACTAAGCATGAATCTAACACAATAACCTAGTGGAACATACTCCGACACCAAATGTTGGTGTAGAAATAATTAGTGCTCTTATATCACTTTTAAATGCGTAAGCCAAATTTAAACAAATTTTATCTTGTTATCCTAAACATGGATTTATTGTGATAAAATAGATAAATCAAACAAAGATATAAACAAAGGCCAAGTTTTAGGAAAAAAACTCCAAAAACCTTTTATTCACTTAAAAATCTACAAGATAGCCAACTTACAAACTACGTGATGACCACGATGAGCAAACCTTTGAAAAAATCCAATGAACAACTATGATCCTCGCAAGAATCACAAGACCCCAGTCCATCATCAGCCTCAGCCTTCATCTTCAATTGTGAATCCATGCAAGTATCAACAGTCCATAATTTTAAGATAAGCAACCAGGCCATCTACCTCACTTGCAGCCCATCCTCCACATCATTCGCCCTACTCGGTAAAACATTCCTCAGTAGCGACAAATGGATGGAGTCCCCAGATGCTATCCTCCCCACATCATCGAGCGCCGCCCTCACCGCCTCCGGCCTCACCCTCAAAGAGCGATCCACCTCTATTTTCTCTCCATCGCAATCCAACCCTAGTAGCTACTGCACATCTATGGGAGTCACAGTCATCTCCCCGAAGTCATAATGGAAGATGTGGGTAGTGTCCCACCACCTCTCCCCCCGAGCGCATAAGATCGTCGTCGAATGAGGCATCTTCATCCAGCACTGATTCCAGCCTCTCAAAGCCTATTGACAATAGTGCCCAACCCACCATAGGTGGAAGGTTATCCCAGACATATTTAAGCCCTGTCGTCCTTCGGGCACGCATAGTCGATAAAGAAACATCAGACTGTCAAAAGAAAAACCTTGTCAAAATCCAAAAAAAAAAGGAAATCACCAAAAAAAATAATTCCAGAGGTCATTTATTTAACTTACATAACCACCAGGGTTCACCACCATAGAAGAGCGATTATGCGACGGCTCCCATAGTAAAGTCCACTCGTCCACAACTGGCTTAAATCCATCAAAAGAGTTCTCACTTCCCAAATCAAGAGGTGCCCTATCCCTCCACTCCACATTCACCGAGTCGTCAATAGCCGACCACTCACTGACAGTGCTCACAAAAGTGGCCATTTGTTAGATTACAGATTGCTAGAATGATTCTAAGAAGAAAATCGCAGAAAAAGAGAAGGCAAGAAGTTGCGAAAAATTAGGAAGACATTGGTCATGCCGATTGGCACTAACCCCAAACCTACCGATCGACACTGCCCCTTTATCTTCTCGAGGAAGTCGAAAAGTCTATGCCAATGTCGAATGGCCTCCTCCACTCCATGCCGACCGACACCTCTTTAAATTTTCCTACAAAAACTCCCAAAAAATACCAAAAAACCCTAAAAAATCCTCAGAAAATTCCTAAAAATCCCGAAGAGGATTTACAACATTTTCACCAAGAAAATTTCACAATCCCTCAAGCGAAACCTCTATTTCCCTAGCGGAACTCTCAAAATCCAAGTGAATCTCCTCCCGCAAACGTCCCCGGAGGACTCCTAAAGCATCCAAAACTTCATGATCATCTCCTATCCCTGAAAGGTCTCAAATTTCCTTGAGCAATACGTCCAAACCCTGGACCACCTAATCACTTCCCCAGTGAATTTTATAGCATCATATTAGCTATTCCTCTGTAAAATCTCCAAAAGATACAAGGATTTCCCCAGCAATCGGCTCCCCAATTCAAATTAAAACCACGAGGTAATTTCCTAGGCAGAGTTCCCCGAGGTCATCTCATTTTAAGGCCTCAGAATTGACTTCGACCCGCAGAATTGGTCATCTCATTTTAAGCCCTCACAATTGGCTTCGACCCGCAGAATTGGTCATCTCAATTTAAGCCCTAAGAATTGAATTCAACCCACAAAATTAGTCATCTCCATTTAAGCCATCAGAATTGGCATCGACTCGCAAAATTGGTCATCTCATCTTCAAGCCCTCAGAATTGCCTTCGACCCGCAGAATTGGTCAACATCATCTTCAAGAATTCAGAATTGGCTTCAACACACATAATTGGTCATCTTAATTTAAGCCCTTAGAATTGGCTTCGAATTGTAGAATTGGTCATCTCAATTTAAGCCCTCAGAATTGGCTTCGACCCATAGAATTGGTGATCTCAACTTAATCCCTCAGAATTGTCTTCGACCCATATAATTTCTCATCTCAATTGAATCCCTTAGAATTGTCTTCGACCAACAGAATTGGTAATCTCAATTTAAGCCCTCAGAATTGGCTTTGACTCGCATAATTGGTCATCTCAACTTCAACCCTTAGAATTGGCTTTGACCCCCAGAATTGGTCATCTCAATTTAAGACCTCAGAATTGGCTTTGACCCAAAGAATTTTTTATCTCAACTAAAGTCCTCAGAATGGGCTTCCACCTGCAGAATTGGTCATCTCAATTTAAGACCTCAGAATTGGCTTCGACCCATAGTATTGGTCATCTCAACTTAAGACCTAAGAATTGGCTTCAACCCACATAATTAGTCACCCTCATCTTAAAGCCTTCAGAAATTCCCTCAACCCACATAACCAGTCATACTCATCTTGAGGTCCTCAGAATTGGCCTCAACCCTCTGAATTAGTCATGCTTTTTAAAAGGCATCAAGCGGTGTCTATTCGACGGCTATGGTTTGTTCCAAACTCACCCATCGAGGGGATCTATAGACACCCCATTATAGTACCCCTTAAACTCTCCTTAGGTCCCTATCACTTCCGTTCATCACTACAAACCTAAGTCATACCCTGAGTACTGACCTAGAGGCCATCGGGCACTGCTAAACTCCGTTTGACCAAAAATTAAACTCTTCAACTCAACTAATAATGAAGGAATTTCCAAATGGAATTGAAACCCCTTTTTAACGGTCCATCCCTGTAATACCCCGTATTTTTGGCGATATTTATTTTTGGGATTAATTAATTAAATGAGAATTAATTGGGAATTAATCCGGATAAAATACTAGCGAGATGTGAATTGGTATTTGACTATATTGAGTATATATGATGATATATGAATATTGAATTATGAAATTGTCGTGGGATTGATATACGGCAATTTGGACATTTTATTGGGACGCGTGAGACAGTCGCGTCAGGATATAAGTATTTTAATTATAAAAGTGAAATTAAATTCTATTAATTGTATGGTCGTTTTGAGTGCGCCAACGCATCCAGAAGGGTCGAGATAGTCAGAAAACACTAGCCGGGGGTTTAGTTTGGGTCCCGGGGTATTTTTAGGCCATACCGGCAACATATAGGGGTAGTTTGGTAATTTTGGATTTTTGAGAATTAAAAGTGACGAAAATTAGTAAATTATACCTGATGTGGATTTGACCCACTAAACCACTAACCAACCCATTTTTAACCTATTAGCCTACGTAGGTTATTAGAATTAGGTTTCTAATTTTTCCCAAAACAAACCCTAGCCACCATAGCCATTGGAGAAGAAAGCTTAGAGAGAGAGAGATAGAAGGGAATTCTACAGAAAGAGAGAGGGAACTTCTTCAAATCGTCATCAAAATCAGAGATTGAATCAAGGCAAGTGGTTTAATTTCAATTATTATAGAGAATGCTTCTTCCATGCGTAGGTTTTTACATAAATCAAATTGTTCTTGAGAGTTTAATAAAAACCCATTTTAATTGGACTTAGAACTTGAATGTTGAGGAGTAATTGCATGTAGAATTGTATAGAAATGATTACCCTGATGTTAATATGTGTTGGATGTAACAAAAACGGATCTAATTTGAGTAAATTGATGATCATAAATTCTAGGGTTCATGTTCTTGAAAATTGGGGAAAAGTGGAGAGATTTGATGAATTGATGATGATTAGGATGAATTGATTCTTTAAAATACGTTAGTATATAACCTTGATATGTTTAGGGATGATTAGAGACCTTAAAACATTATTGGGACGAATTTTGATTGAGATTTGAGGTGTAGAAATTGGTGAAAAATGAAATAAGGAATTCTGGGCTTGAAACTGGCCACTCGTTAGAAGACCTGCCCAGGTCGTTCGAACGAGCTCGTTCGAACGAGCTTCTAACGAGTTGACCATTGACTTATAACGAGGGTGAGGTTCGTTCGATGAAATCGTTCGAACGAGATGTCGTTAGACAGCCCAGTTCGTTCGAACGAGATCTCATTAGAAGACTCAGTTCGTTCGAACGAAGTCTCGTTCGAACAGCCTCGTTCGAACGAGACTTCGAACGAGTTGACAGTTTAGGCTTTTTAGCCTGTTTTGATCCCGAGTGCCCCGTAACCTTGTGTATAGGTAGAGATAGCCTTTCCTTTATGAGTAATTGATATATTTGGGATGTTGGGATATAATGAGGAGTCAAACCTAGAAGTGTAGTTTGAACCTAAAGGAAAATATGAGTAGGACGTGAGTGTCTATTACGATGCTAGAACTATTGACGGCCTAACTTATTATATTAATTGGTAACATATAAAGGGTGTAGTATTATATGCCAGTACGAGAAGAGATATGTACCAATATATTATGGTGATTACTAAGACGTGTGCATACTTAGTATATGTATTGATTTTATGTGTATGACATACCTACCATACTTGCTCTCACGGGAGGTTTGCGTTCGCTTAGGGCCCTCTAATCCTTGTGTTGCCCGGATTTAGACTGGTTACCTCGATGAACATAGGTCAGAGAAGGACTTATTGGGATTTTAATAAGTCTGCCGATCATGGGAGCGCAGGTATGTGCGTGACCCATGTGATGTGACTGTGTTCGCCTCCATTATTTGTGATGTTGTTATCTGTGAACTATTCCTGAGAGATTCGGAATATGTGATCCTTATGTACGTGATGTACCGGGATGGATAGCAGAGTATGTGTGCACCGTAGCTAGTCTCGGGGTGCTTGTACTGTATATTAATGATGCGAATAATATACACTTAATTAATGGGAACTTTCATTGTTAACATTGTGAATAATATTATGGTATTGTTTTGAGAAAACATAACGAGTTAACCGATAGTGAACTATATTATTAAATGAGAATCTGAGTTTAAGTGAAGCCCTCTAATTATTTGATAACGTTAGAATGTAATATGGGAATCGAGTAGTAAGAGGTAGAACTTATTACGTTTTGGTTAGTTATATGTGTCTTTAAGATGGGTAATGTACGTTAGGAGTGCACATGTAGTCGAGAGGTGAGAATTTCATGTGAGTGCACGTCCTAACATGTACTTTGCATTTAATGTTTTAATGTTATTAAAACACTTGCTATTTTCAAAATGTTTTCCACTTTCGGGCTCTGACCCATTTGCTTTCAAATCTATTTTTGTAAAAACCATTTTAGGTGCCCAGCCACAAGGACACCATGCATTGGATTCTCATTCAGGTGACGAGCTGTAGCTGTTTGTGGAAGTTACAGGGATTTGCTTTTAGACGCTTCTATCATTTGGATTCCATGTTCAGTATTCCTCATTTGTAGGGCATGTTGCCCAAATTCTATTAGAGACATTTCCATTTCAGTTTTTCAGACTTTCGCATGTATTAATTCAGTATTCAGTATTTCGTTACTTATTTCAGTTGTGGGATTTGTTGTGAGGAGTCTTCCTCCGGATTTATTTATATCATGTGATGGTTATTCTAGTATTTCGTTATGGTGAATGGTGATATTATTCTTGCTTTATATCTTTTACTGCATGTTAATCAGACTTTAATTAAAATTTTGGCAACTTACTTTTTAAATACTAGGTGGTTAGTAATAATAAAATGTTTTCGACAGTGATGCTATTAACTGAGCCAACTTGGCATTTTTATTTAATTTAATAAAGGAGTAGCTACCCGATATTTAATTAGTCGGGGTGTCACAGGTGGTATCAGAGCATCAGGTTCTAGTGTCCTTTAGGATCTGTACGACTATTATGTTTCCGCTAAGTTTTCTTTGATATAGAGCCCTATATTTTAGAACTGTTGTACTCTTTTTGTGTATGCTTCATTCTTCAGCTATTTTAAGTTTATAAACTGTGAACTTATAAACTTTATTCTTATTTCAGATGCTTCCACGACGTGCACGACGAGTTTCCAGGGATGCAACGCCAGAACCCCAGCCCGCTCCAGTTCAGGGCATGATGAACGCCGCTGAGGTTGCAGCCATTGTAGCCCAAGCGGTAAATGCCGCAATTGCCGTAGTTCAGCAGGTACCGATTGCCGTGCCAGTACAGGCAAATGCATTCCCGTCTGCTTGGGAACGTGTACATGACGCTTTTTAGAAAGCGCATCCGCCAGAGTTTGCAGGTAGCTCAGATGTGGTAGTCTCGATCCAGTGGAGGAAGGATATACAGAGGCACTTGAGGATGTATGAGTGCATGGAAGTTCAGAAGAAGGTGCTAGCTACTTTCAAGATAGTTGGATCTGCACTACAGTGGTGGGAGTCTATTACCACCGTAGAGGAGAGGGATACTCTCACTATTCAGGACTTTTGGGTGAGGTTCGACCGCAAGTACTTTCTGTCAGCTGTTCACACGGAAATGAGGAGGAAACTGATGAATCTGAAGCAAGAGGGTAAAACTGTGGCCGAGTATGAGGCCGAGTTCACGAATATGTTGAATATCGTTCCGGATGAGATACCGACAGAAAAGAAGAAGATTGAGAAATTCACCGACGGGTTGACATGGAGGATCCATCAGCATCTGTTAGGGAACCTTTCGTTGGCCACTTATTCTGATGTGGTTAACGATGCTTTGTTACACTACCAGGATCACCGCTTTCATATGGCTGAGGGAAAGAGATCGGGAGAGCCTAGCCATCAGGGCAGATCTGGAGGACATGGTGCCGGTGGGGCACAATCTGTTCAGGGGCAGAGACAGGGTGAGAAGGGTTCCCAGTAAGGGGATCAGAAGAGGTTCAGATCAGGGAATTTCAGGCACGGACAGGGAGGTTTCCGTCAGGGCCATCAGGGTCCAAACGGCCATCAGGGCCAACAGGGGCAGAATGGGCATCAGTTTCAGCAGGGCCAGCAGGGCTAATGGAGGCACGGTAACGGCCACCAGGGTCGGGGACAGCAGGGGCAGAGAGGAGGGAACTTCCCAGGGAAGTGTTATGTTTGTGTCAAGACTGGCCATAAACGACAGGATTGTCCTGATAGGGGCAGGGCCCCACAGCAGCAGTAGCAGGGTGCTCGCCAGGAGCCGCAGAGGCCTATATTTCTCGCCGCTCTCCCCGCACCGCCACAGATGGAAGCATTGCCACCTATTCCAGCAGTCCCAGCTCAGCAGGGGCAGCTACAGTATGGACGTGTCTATAACGTCCACCAGGCAGCAGTTCCACAGGCACCGCCCGCGATTGAGGGTACTTTTCCTATCCATGGCACTATGGGTCCGGTATTGTTTGATACGGGAGCTACACATTATTTTATAGCTACACATTTCGCAAAGGCTTTAGGATTATTAGCCACAGCGGAGAGCACAGTGACGTGTGTCGACTCACCATTGGGGAATGGGTCACTTATATTCTTTATATGTCGGGGAGTGGGGGTAGAGATTGGTGGTTTGGTATTACCTACAGACATGTTGGTATTAGATATGCATGTGCATGATGTGATTATCGGTATGGATTGGCTCATAGCTTATAGGGCCATGATTGATTGCTTCAGCGGGAGCATTGTTTTTTCCATTCCGGGTCAAGAGATGTTTGTAGTGGCGATGCCTCACCCAGAGGGAGGTTCGACCGCTCATCTGTATTACATAGAGGAGGATACCTCTAAGGAGGTTGTGATTTCTTTAGATTCGATCCCAGTTATCAGGGAGTATTCGAATTTGTTTCAGGAGATACCAGGCCTACCCCCCAATCGAGAGATAGACTTTGTTATAGACCTATTGCCAGATACGAGACCTATAGCACGCGCACCGTACCGTATGGCTCCGGCAGAGATGCGAGAGCTACGAGATCAGATAGAGAAGCTGTTAGGTCAGGGCTTTATTCACAGGAGTACCTCACCTTGGGGCGCTCCAGTTTTGTTTATGAAGAAGAGGGACGGTTCACTAAGATTGTGTGTGGACTACCGGGAGTTGAACAAGGTCACAATACGGAATAAGTATCCGTTGCCTCGAATCGATGACCTATTTGACCAGTTGAGAGGAGCTTCTTTCTTCTCGAAGATTGATTTGAGATCGAGATATCATCAGTTGCGTATCAGGGAGGAGGATGTCTCAAAGACTACGTTCTTAACGAGATATGGTTCTTACGAGTTTCGGGTTATGCCTTTTGGTTTGACCAACGCTCCAGCAGTGTTTATAGACTTGATGAATAGGGTGTTCAGAGAGTTCCTTGATCAGTGTGTCATTGTCTTCATTGATGATATTTTGGTTTACTCCCAGACAGAGGAGGAGCACACCGAGCATTTGAGGCAAGTTTTGCAGACACTTCGTCAAAACGAGTTGTATGCAAAATATGAGAAGTGCGGGTTTTGGTTGAAGGAGGTCCAGTTTTTGGGACACATTATTTCTGACCGGGGGATATCTGTTGATCCGGGGAAGGTATCCGCGGTGAGGGAGTGGGGACAGCCCACGACACCGACTGAGATTCGTAGTTTCTTGGGCCTAGCAGGATACTACAGGAGGTTCATTCGGGGATTTTCAAAGATAGCGGGTCCTTTGACACATCTGACTCGTAAAGGTCTGTCGTTCATTTGGAGTGATGCCTGTCAGTTGGCCTTTGATGAGTTAAAGGACAAATTGACCTCAGCACCTGTGTTAGCATTGCCGAGACCGGGAGTTGAGTATTTGGTTTACACCGATGCGTCTTTGCAAGGACTTGGAGGTGTATTGCAGCAGGAGAGACAGGACATAACTTATGCTTCCCGTAAGCTTAAGCCTCATGAGAAGAATTACCCCACGCATAATTTAGAGTTGGCGGCAGTGGTATTTGCCCTACGGATTTGGAGGCACTATCTTTTGGGGGAGAAGTTCCAATTGTTCACAGACCACAAGTCCCTACAGTACCTGTTCACGCAGAAGGAGTTGAACATGCGGAAAAGGAGGTGGCTTGAGTTTGTGAAGGACTACCAGTTCGATATCCAGTATCACCCGGGTAAGGCTAACGTGGTAGCAGACGCGTTGAGCCGTAGGCCAACAGATGAGGTGGCAGGGGTGTGGAAGGCAAAGTGGAAGGAGTTGGGACACCAGGATGCAGTGGCCTGATCTTTCATGTCTGTGATGACCGTTACACCGCAGATTGTCACAAAGGTAGTACGAGCACAGGCTAATGACTCGTTTTGTCAGGAGTAGATAGTTCGATTACTAGCAGAGGTAGCCGAGTCCTATACCGTTAGTTCAGATGGGGGATTACGCTTCAATGGGAGATTGGTGGTTCCGGAAGGGGAGGTATTGCGACACGAGGTGATGGCAGAGTCGCATGGCTCACGGTTCGCGGTACATCCCAGAGGGGATAAAATGTACGAAGACATGAGATGCCAGTATTGGTGGAGCGGTATGAAGAGAGATATCGATGTGTTTGTTGCGAGATGCGCCACTTGTCAGCTAGTAAAAGTGGATCATCAGAGATCGACAGGACTTCTACAGCCGTTGGAGGTTCTGAGGTGGATGTGGGAGAGCATATCCATGGACTTTATCACGGGGTTGCCTACGTCGCAGAGGGGTCACGACTCCGTTTGGGTAATTGTGGACAGGTTGTCAAAAGTCGCTCACTTTTTACCCGTAAGGACTGACTACACTACGGGACAGTATGCCCAGCTATTCATTTCAGAGATTGTGAGACTTCACGGTGTGCCCCTAAATATCGTGTCTGACAGAGACAAGATATTTGTTTCGCTGTTTTGGGAGAGTTTCCAGGAGGCCATGGGCACGGAATTGTGGTTGAGTAAGGCTTATCATCCGCAGACCGATGGGCAGACCGAGCGCACAAATCAGATGTTGGAGGACATGCTACGCATGTGAATTATTGACTTTGGAGGTGGATGGGAGCAATACCTTCCACTGGTAGAGTTTGGTTATAATAACTCCTACCAGTTCACTATTGGCATGGTCCCGTTTGAGGCGTTTTATGGTAGACCTTGTCGTTCCCCAGCATGTTGGTTGGAGGTGGGGGACAACAAACTACTTGGGCCGGAAGTGATTCCGGATACTTCGGCAAGGATTGAGTTGATTCGGAGTCGCATTCGGGTAGCTCAAGACCGACAGAAGAGTTATGCTGATGCGAAGAGATCTTTCAGGGAGTTCCAAGTGGGGGACCAGGTTTTGCTCAGAGTATCTCCTATGAAGGGGATTATGTGTTTCGGGAAAAAGGGGAACTTGGCACCGAGGTATGTGGGGCCGTTTCCTATTATTGAGCGGATTGTACCAGTTGCGTATAGACTCGGGTTACCGGAGCATTTACACCGGATTCACGATGTGTTTCATATTTCCTCGCTAAAGAAATATCTCAGAGACGATTTGGCTCATTCTCACATCGCTTTGGAGGAGATTGATCTACAGCCTGATAGCTCCTACGAGGAGGGGCCGATTGCTATTTTGGACCGAAGTGAGAGGAAGCTGCGGTCAAAGATAGTTCCGTTAGTGCGTGTTCAGTGGCGACATCACAATGTCGAGGAGTCCACATGGGAACGCGAGGATGAGATGCGCGAATGTTATCCAGAGTTGTTTTTATCAGGTACTTTCTAGTTCCGAATTTCGGGTTGAAATTCTGTTTTTAGGGGGGAAGTATGTAATACCCCGTATTTTTGGCGATATTTATTTTTGGGATTAATTAATTAAATGAGAATTAATTGGGAATTAATCCGGATAAAATACTAGCGAGATGTGAATTGGTATTTGAATATATTGAGTATATATGATGATATAAGAATATTGAATTATGAAATTGTCGTGGGATTGATATACGGCAATTTGGACATTTTATTGGGACGCGTGAGACAGTCGCGTCAGGATATAAGTATTTTAATTATAAAAGTGAAATTAAATTCTATTAACTGTATGGTCGTTTTGAGTGCGCCAACGCGTCCGGAAGGGTGGAGATAGTCAGAAAACACTAGCCGGGGGTTTAGTTTGGGTCCCGGGGTATTTTTAGGCCATACCGGCAACATATAGGGGTAGTTTGGTAATTTCGGATTTCTGAGAATTAAAAGTGATGAAAATTAGTAAATTATATCTGATGTGGATTTGACCCACTAAACCACTAACCAACCCATTTTTAACCTATTAGGCTACGTAGGTTATTAGAATTAGGTTTCTAATTTTTCCCAAAACAAACCCTAGCCACCATAGCCATTGGAGAAGAAAGCTTAGAGAGAGAGATAGATAGAAGGGAATTCTGTAGAAAGAGAGAGGGAACTTCTTCAAATCGTCATCAAAATTAGAGATTGAATCAAGGCAAGTGGTTTAATTTCAATTATTATAGAGAATGCTTCTTCCATGCGTAGGAATTTACATAAATCAAATTGTTCTTGAGAGTTTAATAAAAACCCATTTTAATTGGACTTAGAACTTGAATGTTGAGGAGTAATTGCATGTAGAATCGTATAGAAATGATTACCCTGATGTTAATATGTGTTGGATGTAACAAAAACGGATCTAATTTGAGTAAATTGATGATCATAAATTCTAGGGTTCATGTTCTTGAAAATTGGGGAAAAGTGGAGAGATTTGATGAATTGATGATGATTAGGATGAATTGATTCTTTAAAATACGTTAGTATATAACCTTGATATGTTTAGGGATGATTAGAGACCTTAAAACATTGTTGAGAAAAATTTTAATTCAGATTTGAGGTGTAGAAATTGGTGAAAAATGAAATAAGGAATTTTGGGCTTGAAACTGGCCACTCGGTAGAAGACCTGCCCAGGTCGTTCGAACGAGCTCGTTCGAACGAGCTTCTAACGAGCTGACCATTGACTTCTAACGAGGGTGAAGTTCATTCGATGAAATCATTCGATTGAGATCTCGTTAGCAAACCCACTTCATTCGAACGAGATCTCGTTAGAAGACTCAGTTCGTTCGAACGAAGTCTCGTTCGAACAGCCTCGTTCGAACGAGACTTCGAACGAGTTGACAGTTTAGGCTTTTTAGCCTGTTTTGATCCCGAGTGCCCCGTAACCTTGTGTATAGGTAGAGATAGCCTTTCCTTGATGAGTAATTGATATATTTGGGATGTTGGGATATAATGAGGAGTCAAACCTAGAAGTGTAGTTTGAACCTAAAGGAAAATATGAGTAGGACGTGAGTGTCTATTACGATGCGAGAACTATTGACGACCTAGCTTATTATATTAATTGGTAACATATAAAGGGTGTAGTATTATATGCCAGTACGAGAAGAGATATGTACCAATATATTATGGTGATTACTAAGACGTGTGCATACTTAGTATATGTATTGATTTTACGTGTATGACATACCTACCATACTTGCTATCACGGGAGGTTTGCGTTCGCTTAGGGCCCTCTAATCCTTGTGTTTCCCGGATTTAGACTGGTTACCTCGATGAACATAGGTTAGAGAAGGACTTATTGGGATGTTAATAAGTCTGCTGATCGTGGGAGCGCAGGTATGTGCGTGACCCATGTGATGTGACTGTGTTTGCCTCCATTATTTGTGATGTTGTTATCTGTGAACTATTCCTGAGAGATTCGGAATATGTGATCCTTATGTACGTGATGTACCGGGATGGATAGCAGAGTATGTGTGCACCGTAGCTAGTCTCGGGGTGTTTTCATTGATAACATTGTGAATAATATTATGGTATTGTTTTGAGAAAACATAACGAGTTAACCGATAGTGAACTATATTATTAAATGAGAATCTGAGTTTAAGTGAAGCCCTCTAATTATTTGATAACGTTAGAATGTAATATGGGAATCGAGTAGTAAGAGGTAGAACTTATTACGTTTTGGTTAGTTATATGTGTCTTTTAGATGGGTAATGTACGTTAGGAGTGCACATGTAGTCGAGAGGTGAGAATTTCATGTGAGTGCACGTCCTAACATGTACTTTGCATTTAATGTTTTAATGTTATTAAAACACTTGCTGTTTTAAAAATGTTTTCCACTTTCGGGCTCTGACCCATTTGCTTTCAAATCTATTTTTGTAAAAACCATTTTAGGTGCCCAGCCACAAGGACACCATGCATAGGATTCTCATTCAGGTGACGAGCTGTAGCTGTTTGTGGAAGTTACAGGGATTTGCTTTTAGACGTTTCTATCATTTGGATTCCATGTTCAGTATTCCTCAGTTGTAGGGCATGTTGCCCAAATTCTATTAGAGACATTTCCATTTCAGTTTTTCAGACTTTGGCATGTATTAATTCAGTATTCAGTATTTCGTTACTTATTTCAGTTGTGGGATTTGTTATGAGGAGTCTTCCTCCGGATTTATTTATATCATGTGATGGTTATTCTAGTATTTCGTTATGGTGAATGGTGATATTATTCTTGCTTTAAATCTTTTATTGCATGTTAATCAGACTTTAATTAAAATTTTGGCAACTTACTTTTTAAATACTAGGTGGTTAGTAATAATAAAATGTTTTCGACAGTGATGCTATTAACTGAGCCAACTTGGCATTTTTATTTAATTTAATAAAGGAGTAGCTACCCGATATTTAATTAGTCGTGGTGTCACAATCCCGTGCATGATTTTGATTTACCATGCTGACAAATGACCCATTTCCCCCGAAACTTGATCAAGAGATCATCGAATGCTCCCAGGCTCCGTTTAACCAAAATCAACTCTTCAGCTCCATTGATATTGAATGAATCTTCAAGGGTAACTTAAACCACTTTCCAACGGTCCACTTCCTGACAAATTCGGACTTACGGTGCGGACAAACGATCTATTTTACTCTGAAATGTCACCAAACGCTTCTAGGCCCCGATTGACTGAAGTCAGCTTCCCAAACTGATCAAACTCTTTGGAATGTCAAAATAAATCTCCTAATATTTCTAACGGTCTTCCCAGTGTGCGATTCTAACATACCATGCAGATAAACGATCCGTTTGTGTCCTATAATCCCCCATTCATAGGACCGACGAATGCTTTCGAACCATATTTGACCCAAAGTCAACTCCCGGACCCGAGAGCAGTCAAAAAGGCTTTCAAAGGTATCTGAAGTTCATTTTTAACGGTTCACCTCGGGCATGATTCGGATCAATGATTTGCGCTCTACAACAAATTTTACGAAGGAACTTGAAAGAGACTGTCAAACGGCAAGTTCCAAAACCTGCCTATCGGTAGTGTGCCTAAAAACACTTGCCGATTGGCAGGACTAGGACTATGCCAATTGGAAATACCCTGGGCCAATAAAAATGAGGGTCTGACCTCATTGAAAAGACACACGAGATCGAAAATCCATCACTCTCAGCGAGGTCCAAAAATGTCTCTCGAAGTCAGCACGATTTCCACATCCAAATCCATTTCCAACCTTCAAATTTCATCATCTTTTTCATCAAAGTTGGTGAATTAACTACCCTCGATCATCATCCAGGTACAAGGGCTTCTCTCCAACATCCAAGATCAACCTCAAGATTTTCAATAAGTTCCAAATTTCTCAATTCTTTCTTCAAATTCTCCTAAATTCGCATTAACTTATTTTATTACTTGGCACTTTTATTCTCTTTCAAATATCCTAATATACTTTTTATTAGTATTATTTCACATCTCTTATTTTCATATAAATAAAACCCCAAAAAACAAGAAAAAGAGGGTTTGCTCATAAATTCCAAATGGGAATTCTCACACTTATATCACACTTTTCTCACAACTAAAACACCTTTTTATGCATACACACATATACGAGAAGTCCCCAATTGGATTTATAGGATAAATCCCACCCCATATTTTGCATACGAACTACGTGGACTATCATGCCTCTATAGGCTACGTAGGCGTCTCAGGGTAAAACCCGAGACTCAGGTCTTATTCCTACTTTTCTCCCATTTTCTATTTTTCTATATTCTTTAACTTAATTCTCCTAAAATATATATGATTACATATACATATATTTGTTCTTAGTGGCGTATTATTCCGTATGCATTATCGTTCCATTATAATGATCAACGTTAGGATAATCGCCTAAATCCTATTTTCTAATATTACTTTTAGGAACATTCTTACGGATGACTCTCTTTATCTCTTCCATGATACACATGCACACATATCACGGTGAAATAAAGGAAATTATCAACAATCCATGAGAGACCGCAAGGGCGGAATGGGTGCCTAACACCCTCCCATTTTGTAACTTAGCATTCGAACCCTTTTTGAATCATTTTGGTTTCGTTTGTATCAATATTCCTTTAGAGGCTATCCATCTGGATGGCTCCCTTTTCTTTTGTTTGTTTTGAGTGAAATAGACTTGCGAATCCATCTCTCTACATTTTTCACCTTATCACCGACGCCGATCGAAGTTTCCCCGAGAGGGATGCGCGGGACCAAGATCCTCTCGACATGAAGATACCCTCTTCTTCATCCCTCCCTCCACGAGGATCGGGAATGGCCACAGCGTGCACTCTCTTGAGTTTCTCAGCTCTTAACTATAATGCCCTAACCCTCTGAGTTAACCCGCCTAGTTATGCTACCCAGCCTAAATAGTCCCAATAGGCATATATTTAACCACTAATATGCTTAGTTGACCTGTACCGCATACAATACTCTACTCTAAAATCAGAATCAATATTTATCGAATATTATATTTGAATTTTTAATTCAGTTTCTCTAGATATACAATATCTATATCTTCTACTAACACATAAGAGTAGAACAAATCACACACACACACACATACACACACACACACACACACATATGTATATATATATATATACACACACACACACACACAATTATTCCATCCATGGAATGAGAACCGTGATACGGGCATACTATGCTATCGAGTCCGTGTACCTCACATACCACATCAAAGACTATCGGTTGGGAATCATCTTCGAACTATAAATTAAGCAAGGACATAATGGAGTTGAACATAGTTCTAAGACTTTGGGCTACACACGTACATAATGCACCCAATTGGCTGACCGCACTATCATACACTTAAATAATGCTCAATCCCAAGTCCTATGTTCTAGGGCACACATCCAGACCTCTATGGCATCACCAAGGTCGGATTGCCCATCGCACGTGACCTCTCGTGATAGTAGGAAATGTAGGTATTCTTACACACCTAAATGCACATAATAGCTATACACACAACCTGTAAATTTGAACACTACGTTTGTCATATGTCCCTAATACCCAATGTACTAATTATTAATACTTCATATTATTTTCTAATTTTCCTAAGTATCACTCACAACCCGAAGGGTCCTAGTTACCCCTTAAGAAATATCACTAGTTAATAAATCACTAGCCTATTCGTATCAATTTTGGGTTATCATCTAATCTTCTCGTACCCTAATTTTAAATTCTCGATACTTAAAATAATTTTTTCATTTCGTCGGTCCAAATCTCATTTTACCCCTTTTAAGACTAAGATGAGATTTTAATATAGGTCTACTGATATTCTCCAAGTCCTCATATAGTTAATAAACAATTACCAAAGTCCGCTACAATTATTTGTAAAGAATACAACGTAAATAAACAAATCCCCCTCTTTTCTACAATTGTCGATCTATCGATAAAAAAGGAACGACTTATTGATCGATCGACATCCTTCGATCGATCAATCGATCCTGGGTACATAGCTTTCCACCAAAAAGTTTTTTCTCTTATATTTACACAATCAAACCTCCATGAAACTCATCAAAACACCCATCCAAATTAACCAGACTTTATATAGGAACGTTTAAATAGTTTCTAACATAACAATACTATCAAATGATCATGAAATTCACATTAAACGAGATTCAAATCTCACTTTATTCTTATAAACACTAATTTTACCATTCTTACATATTCATCTTTAAGAAACCATATTTATATTATTATTTTGCATCCCAAATCTCATATATCGTTTTGTATTAACACGAGGTTGATTTAAAATATTATATCCGAACGAAGCATGAATCAACTCCCACTATACATCCTGGAAATCAAGTTTTCATGCAATATAAACCCTACACTATCATAGGAAATATAATTACTCAAAAATGGCAAGTTTAAACACCTGCATTAGGGTTGAGTGATATGATTTTTGTTGCTAGATGATGGATGCGTCTTCCCCTTTCTCCGATCGTGATTACGGCAACGGCAGTGGTGAAAAACGGCGTAGGTCGGCTTAAGAACCATTCTCCTACCCTCTCTTATGGCCACTCGTCTCTCCCAAGTATTGTAATCATAGCCTCTACACCCACATGGCTGATATATAGCTTTAAAATTCAGAGTTTTGCCAACCTTAAACTCCCAAATGACCAAAACACCCATATGTAGTGCTATGTTGCTCTAAAGATGCCTTGAGACCCAATTAATACACCGAGTACTTTAGTCCCCCTATTTGATCACAATTGAAATAAATGGTGACCTCAAAATCGTCATTTGAGTCACTATACATAAGTTTCCTATCTCGACCTTATCATAAACTTTACACGGCTCCCGGTTAGTATAGAACATAGTCCCGTCGATATTACTCACTACGACGTATAATAATTATCACTTGTTATTTACTATACACTTAGCAAATTTGTTCTGTAAATGTTAATCATAATCTCTCTCGATTAGTATTTAATAAATGCATATTGTTTTATATCAATTAAATTACAGCACAAGAGTAATTAAAAATACCCGAATTAATTAAATTCTAAATGCTAAAAAATAGGATGTGTTGCACCTTAATTTTTTCGAACATCTAGGGGCAAAAAACATTGAATCTTACGGGTGAGGGGGGAATGAAAATAGAAGGATATGATGAGGTAGGATGGAAATATGATGGATATATTACACATGACGAAAAATGTCTTTCTTTCACAAGATCTTGATTGCAAACTTTCTAAAAAAAATTCTTCATTTTGAATTTTCTATTTCTTGCTTTTTTTTTTTTTTCCCTTTTTTGGTTTTATTTCTTTTTCACATTTTTTTTGAACTTCCAAATACTCATCAATGTTTGAAATAAATCTGCTAAAAATTATAGATAACCCCAACATAGATTTGTTTTTGAGTTTTTCTCCATCTAAATGAGCTCTTAGAGAGGTATTTACTAAAAATGCAAATTCTCTTAATGAAGACTTTTCTCTTTTACACTTTCAACACTCTTCCCTTTTTTCTAAAATAGTGGGTGGAAATGGGTTGTATTAAAATATGGATCGTATATGGTGATGATATGATAAATGAAAGGTGCATGGATGTGGAGAAATGTATGATAAAATGTAATTTGGTTAGTGTAAGGGTGTAAGTCTAGTGATTGGGACAACTTCATGACAAGATTTTTTACAACTCAAAAGTGATGTCGTTCTAAGTGATCAAGCCAAAAATTTAGTGAAGCATAATGAGATCATGCAACGAGTAAGTGTGGACTGAAAGGAAGTTAAAGCTACTTATGACTGAGAGATTGCGAAAAACTCTCTAAAATGTGAAAGGCATGAATCTCTTAAGCTAAATTCTGTAATGGTGATCCGTAAGGTTTTCATCATAATTGTAGAACCCTTAATCTCTAAACTGTAGTGGTGTGATAGGTGCACAAATTTTATATAGTAAAAAAATTTATGGTGCAAAATGCCTTGATACGTTTTACATAAACTATTTAGAAAAAATACCTTCTAGCTTGCTTCCTAGACTTAAAATATGGATGATAGACAATTTACTTCAGTGACTGAGATGAAAGAAGTCAACGAAATTTTAAAAATAAACTTGTATTCATGATTTTTTTTAAAAGAGGTGCGATTTTCGTAAAATTACCCACCCTAAGTAAAAAGGAACATCCTTCTCGATGTTAAGTAAAATTATAGTTAAAATTGTGAGCAAAAGGTAGGAAAGAGATTACAATAATCAACTGCTAATGATGTGGACAATACGTATCCAAGATAAAACCTGAATAATTATGTAGATAAAAATGATTACAAGTCTATAAACATAGTAAAGAAATGTTTGGTGTGAAACACAACCCCTAAATAGGATAAGACTCATACTCAGAAACAACGGGTTGCCTCCAAGTAGTGCCATGTTTAACGTCTTCAGCCAAACCAAACTATTCTCTCCCTAAAGATAAGAAATATGAAAGCATAGGGTGACATAAAAATTAGGTGATGATAATCACCCCTAAATAAGACTGAAGTGTCAGTCTTATTGCATAAAGGCTACAAGGTCAACACTCATGTATGGAAAATTTTATCATGTGATGCAAACCATCAGTGGGTGGGGAGGAATATATAGGGAAGAAAGGCAAGGGTGAGGGTGAAGAGGCACATATCATGAGATTTATCGAGAGTAAATGTGAGGTAAAAAAGAACCCTATAAGTATGGCTCTCTAATTGAATATGAAGGAAATATGGTTTGGAAATTGAGATGTGGTGGCACTCATAAAATCGTACGATTGTTCTATAAATGGACGATGATAATGGTTACGCCATGACTTATCAATGAGCTGACGGGAATAAAAATCACCATGACATATGCGTGTTAGGCATGGAGGAACAATCTCTCCATCACCTAAGTTGAGGGTTGCATCACAAAGCTTCACATGGAAGGTGTGGTGGATGAAAAAATAACGAATAGGATCATAGATCACTATGTTGAATGGGTGGGTTCATGTGAGGACCGAAGTACATCGATGGGAACATGCAAGGTCCAAGTTAGGTGGTTGGGTGAAATGGACAATGGGTGGGTCGGGTGGGACAAAGGGTGGGGAAAGATGATACAGGCTGAGAATAGGGGACACACACTCCTCTTAAGGCACGGAGTGATCCTCAAGGATACTCGTGGGAGGTAGTGTGTAAGTAAATGATCGAGTGATCAACTTATCCCCCCGTAAGTCACCATATGATGTGGTGGAAAAATGTAACGAAGCATCCCAGATATAAGAATCAACATTAACATATGACATAACCTGAGCCCAATATGTTTGGACATGATCTGTATCTAGAGAGGTAGGAACCATCATGCTTTCAATCTCAGGACTTTTATGAGCAGTCATAGACAAATATAACCTATAATGAAGTGGTGAATAGGCAACACACGCGGTGGTTTCAATAGGTGTAGACTCAGTCATATTTTTGAATTCGTCAGGAGGGAAAATATGAACTTCAATGATGGGGGTCTTTAGGACAAGGCAGGGTTTGTTTAGTCTCACAATCATTGGGTAAGTCAACACAATTGTCAACTTGGGGACAAGACCACAACATGGTTTAAATTTTTAGATTTTTGAGGTTATAGGGTTGGTCAAACTCAAAACTAATATCACTAGATGACTCATAATCTCTCCATGTGGGTACAATAATGGGTTCACTTAGGTGGTATCCAAATCTTTTACACACTCAAATTCATTTAACCTTTGTAAAAGCCATTGAAGGTCTTGATTTTTTTATTGTGTAGCTTGCTCTTGTTCGAGGATAAACTTTTGCAATATGTTTTCGAGAGAAGATGTGGATGGTGGTGGTGAAGTGGTGGCATGTGGCAGTAGTGGTTGAGGTGAACACAACTCACTATTGACATTAAGAAGCGAATAATATTCATATAAAGTGTGGGGAATGGGTCAAAAGTGTCATACACGAGAGAAGTGTCTCCATGAGAGACGAAATGTTCAAAATCATGGGCAGCATAGTGAGGGACTGGTCGAAATGGGGTGAACTAGGCTACAATGATTACAATTAAAAATCGTGAGGATCCACAACATGGGATTGGGATTCATATTCCATGGGATGGTGATCAAGCCTCCACCAATAGCTTGGGTACTCACACCACCCAGTATTAGATATGCCATGAGAATAGGCTAAGGGTGGTTTCAAAATAGTGTAACATGGATACACTTGTGTCATGGTTTGGTCGGATGGATATGAATGGTAGGGGCACTCATGGGGTAAGTCACCAGCTTGGAAACAATAGGTACACGACGAACCATTGGACATATTAACACTCATCGTCGGAGGTAATCGATGATGAGATGCTTGTGTGGATGATGCAAGTGTGTCAACAATATGTGTGGGAGAGTTAAATCCACTAAATAAAGTATGAAGGTTCGACCCGGGCTCAACATCAAACATGCTTCGAGACAATGGGAAATGACCAAAGTAATCCTTTAAAAGGCGTTCGTCAGTAATGAGAAAAGTGATATTTTTTTATTTTTAAATGTTTTTCAAAAGGAAAGAAAATATTTTCATGATTTTTCTAAAAATGATGAGAAAATAATATTTTTGAATTTTTATGGAGCTACTAAAAAGAAAAACATTTTTTATGGATGTTTAGAAAAAGAAAGGAAGAAAATGTTTTTTAAATGTTTTTGAAAGAAATGACGGGAGAAAATATTTGGACTCTTGAATTGGATGAAGTCACTTAAACCACCTAACTAAATAGTGAATTAGGCACACACGGGTAAACAATAAATCCTAACAAGCACGCAGCCGATTTATATCATCAATATTAGTGAAAGGGTAGACAAATTTCAATTATATCCATGGGCGACAAAAATCAAGAAATTTATCTTTGTGATTGGCTTTGCAAAAATTTATGTTCCCATTTTAAATAAAAACAACTAGAATCTTGCCATAGAGATTATCCACAAAGAAACTATGACGAAATGGCCAGTCGGTACAACGTTGGGGATAGTCAAAACCAGTTTTACTGGGCGACCGAACTTAAAGCACAGTTTCCATGAACGCTTAAATTCTTCAAAGCGAACCATTTGAGGATTTTCTAGGTGAAGGGGAATCTACGGGTTATCCTAGAAGTAAATTTGATCAAAAAGGATCATTTGAACACCGTATCTTATGAGTCTATCTAGTCGATTTATTTTAAATTTAATTACAGTTATGGTGTGATACCCCGTAAATTCAAAATCAAATATTACGACATAAATAAATTTAATAATTTCAGATTTATTTTCAGAATAAATTAAATTGGGAGGATTTAAATTATACAAGTAAATTTTTTAATTTAAATCAACTTTTGTTCATGATTATATAAATATAAAACTCAATTGGACATAATAGGCTTGCTAGTGAAAAATAAATCAGAGATAAATAAATTTACTGGCACGTGTTATTTATGTAAAATAGAAATAATTGGGATGCATTTTAGGAAGCTTTGAAGGATTTTTTAGGTGTTTTAAAGATTTAGAAATAGCCTTGGCTCAATAGTATATGGGTTGGGAAACTTTTAGTCCAGTTGGGATATGAATTCGGGCCCATTTGGGGTCCAAAAATTGGGTTATATGTCTAACTTGGGAATTGTGTAAAATATAAGACTCTGAGGTAAATAAATAACTCCGCACCACTAATCATGACCTAACCCTAGCATCCCCACTTCAAGAGAGAGAGGAACAAATGACTAAGACAAGGAGGAGTAGAGAATTCACGGAAGAAATCACCCATCACCATAAACTTGCAAGAATTCTCTTACTCAATTTAAGTTTCAATGGATTTTCTTGATTCATTATAATGACCCCTAAATTTCTTAGATTTAGGTTTGATCTGTTTAATTTCATACTGAATAAATAATTACGCATGTAGAGGACTTAATATAATGTATAATTAGTCATAGAAATTCAGGGATCGAAATCTTGAAATTTATGGTTGATCTCTTAGGGTTTTGATAAATTGAGTAGATTGGGTCAATTAAATATGAAATTAGTGATGAGTGTGTATCAATAACTATTTGAATTAGGCATTGATTTGAGATACAAAGGTTAGGATTGTTGATTTTCAGAATATGTAGTTGAGTTTAGGAAGATGATTTAACAAACCTTATATCAACTAAAATCGTTGAATGATGGATGCCAAAGTAAATCAGTGGTGTTTGAGTGAAAAGTGTGTGATTATAACCTACTTTGGATAAATAATAAGTGTTGTAAATACTCTGGTCATGTACTATTCAAAAAATATGAAGGTTGAGGTTCGTCAATTGCGAAAACAGTGGGAGAAGGACGAAGGGTTTGAAAATTATAACACCCCGCTAATGAAATACCTGGTGATCAGTCCTTTATTAAATTAAAATAAAGGTGAACGGTGTGGTTCATTCTTAGCATCACAAGCGAAATAAAGTTTCCGTTTTAATCACCCTAAATAATTAACCTAAGTGTAAAAATAATTTAAATTATTTTATTTATTAAATTCCATTGTAAAACCCCTTTTTAAGAATAAAATAATTTATGAATAATACAAATGATAGATATACCAATCATCTGATGAAAAATGTCAAATAGATTACTCAAATCCAAATAAATAACCATAACCACTAATAGTGTGATAAAAATAATCCCAAATAAGAACAAAATACTGAAATAGTAGAAGTGTATGAAATCCCTGTCAAAGACTAGAAATGGGTGACACATTCCCTAATTAAAAGAACTAAAATAGCTATCTTAGGAGCCAAAAGAGGAAGCATCTACTGCAATGACCTGCAACTTCCACACAAGCTCCACCACGTCCAGTCGAATGAATGTACAACTGACGACCCTGTGGATGGCCACCTATAATATATATATATATATATATATATGAAAGGAAAAATGTCAGGAAACGGGTCAGAGTTTGAGTGTAGAACAATTTTAAAATGGTTTAGCAAGTATTTAAATTTCTTAATAGATGATATAACATACATGTTAGTATGCAAAACACTCTTGAGAATTCTCACCTCTCGTCTAGTGTACACACCTATCGTACTAATAAAAATGAATCATAAGTACAACCCAATTCACTAGTCTAACACAATACACTAGTCTAATGCAATTTCCCCTCACCAAGTTATGTTTCAAGTAATCGGATGATTATAGCCTATATCAGATAACCTTTTCTTATGAATATATTAGGCCAGTTTTATTCGTCTCAACACAGACTTAAATTCGCAACTACTTATTTCATTTTTCTATGAATTATTCAATTTGTATCTACTTACAAGCACAATAGATTAATCACATGTATATATATGTATCACGCATAATATATATACTAATATGGCACACCACATAAATCTATCGTGTCAACATAATCTGCTATTAATTCCCCGTATCTCTCAAATAAAAGGAAATACTAGTTCGAAATCACTCTCGAGCTGTATTAACACAAAACACACATATTGGAGGCGAAGCATAGTTCCCAGTCACTAAGAGTTCAACACATACCCTCACCTCTCTTAGGACCATCTGACTATCATTCTCAGATAGCCTGTAATCAAGGATGCTATGTTCTAGAGTACAAGTCAATATCCCCCATAAAGGTCCCATCGAGATAAGACTGTCCCGGGGTGGAAACCTTTGTGATAGCAAGTAGCTCGAGTATGATAATACACAGATAAATAACATTATATATATACACATGCACTTGGCTATATATATATATATATATATATATATATATATATATATATATATATATACACTAGGGTGTACCCGTGCCGATGGCACGATGATAAATTTGTTCTCGAGTATTTATGATTATAGAAGACTCACACTTCCATGTATATGTCACTTTAAAAAAGAATTAAAAATACAAACTAAATTTCATCAAAATTTAAATAAATTTAAAACCAAAAAATCTAATATATGTAAAACAAAAAAAAATTGGAGAATGAGAGTAATGCAAACACCACTTAGGTATATGCATAAATAAAAATACAGTAAAAAAAATCCATATCACTTCTATCATTAAAGACACATTTCATTAAATAAATCCCATGAAAGTTAAATAATCCACCGTAAAATTACATAGTTTTATGCAACATTATATTGGTTGAGAGAATAGTGAAAAACAACACCCCATCACGTTTTTCTCAAATATGAATTTCTAGAAAACTAAACATGACAGGATGATAATATTAGTGTATTGTACATCGCCCATGCATCGCACGACTGGTATGCTACTTTTGACCTATTAGATCAAAACCCGTTAACTCTAATTAAATTGTGCAATATTTTTAACGCATGCACGTCACACCCACTCTTAATACCTAAAACCACAACCTACTTGCTAGAACACCATTGGGTGGTTGTTTTTCTATTTTTTCTCAATTACAAAACTTTCATAACTAACAATAAATAGATATCACTGGATTTATCTACATACAATAAAATGAAGTTTAAGTATCAAATGTTACGCATAATAAATATATTCACTACCAATAAAATATGCATAATAACAGCACTGTAACATGTCTATATTGTAATACCCCGTAATTATTATGACTTTTAAAATGAGTTATATTTTAAATTAATGGATTAATTGAATTTGATTATTAATTAATTCATTTGGGTTTATCCGAATGGTGGATATTAAAACGTATAATTCTGAATATTACTTAAAGATATTTAGGTAATATATGAATGCGATGCTATTGATATGGCAGTGTGTTACTAATTCAGTAATTTGGATTTTTAGTCGGACGCGCTATGGGACCCGTCGGGACTAATTTGTCAAATTAAAAAGGAAACATATTTTTACATCAACCTTATAGTAATTTCGACTGCGTCGTTGCATCCGAAATGGTTGAAATAGTCAGAAAAGTCTATTTGGACATTAATTTTGAGTCTTGGGTCATTTGAAAATGAATAGACAACCCAAACGGGCATTTTGGTCAATTTTCTAGGGGGGATGAATAGTGATTGCCGATTTTGTCCTATTATAAGTATTGGTAGATTAATTGTACGTGGGTTATTCATATCCTCTACACAAAAGAGAGAAGTCATCTTCCTAGAGAGAGTGAAAGGTTGCTTTGGTAGGGAAAAGCTTACTTCGGAAGGAGAGGAACTAAGAACTAAGAGTCACCACCACAAACCACCACCGGAAGTTCACCAGAAAAGGGAGAACCACCTGAGATATACTACACCAAAGGATCAGACCTTCAGTAAAAAAAAGTGTTTGATATTTGCAGCTTAAGTTCGTATATTGTCCATGTTAGAATAATTATGAAAAGATATGATTTTTCATGTTTGGAAGACATAATGGAGTTGTTGTATGGATTTCTAGAAACTGAAATCATATAGGACGTAAAATCATGTTGTAGGATGATAATAATCCACGAAATAATCATATATCTATGGAGGAAACTCTAAAAACCATTGTTGTGTTCTTGAGGATAATAGTTTTATAATTTTCAGGAAAAGAGGAGATAAACAAGATTTTTAATCCAACCCCCAGATGATTCTAGGATGTTTAGAGTATTGGAAATCGTTCATATATCTTAATATATCATGTAGTAATAATTATAAGTCATTTGGGAGGCTAATATGAAGGTTTGAATGAACAAAAATGGTGAACCCGTAGTTGCAGAATTGCAGAAAAACTTGGCTGTGACCTGAGGGATCGATCGATCGACCCCTTGCCTTCGATCGATCGACCTCTCATGAATTACTATAGTTGTTTCTTTTAAATGTTGGTTCTTATCCCAAATCTTTGGTAGACCATTGGTGATTGTTAATTGGATAATATGGGACTTAAAGAAGATCAGTAAGCCCTAAGTAAGATTTAAATTAGTTTGATTGGGATTTCAATTGATTAGTATAATGATAATGAATTTAAAGGAATTTCGGTTGCTAGATTCAATTGTTGGATTCTAATTGGTATGCATGAGGATTAAATATAGGACCAATGGGGGTGATTTAATATAATACCTGGGTATACTTAAGTTTAAAAGAAGGTTTAATCCTTATTGAAAGAAGAGGTGTTTATAAGAGATTTGAAACTATTTGTTTTAACCTTAATTAAAAGGAGAGCTAAACTCGAAGTAATTGGGGAGAAATGATGTTATGGACCATTAGGATATTAGTGACTTCTTACTGAATATACGTTGAGGAAAAACCTATTTGAACCTTGAGTATTGAGTGAGGCTCAGGGATAATTAAATTAAGAAGTAAATTTTTGACATTTTAATACGTGGGATTTAAATAGATATAATGCTACATAAGGGAATAATCTAAGGTTAATGTGAGTACATTGTTGTTAGTATATTATAGGTATGATAATGCCTATTTGATTGATTTATGATTATGTGTATGACATACCTAGCTTACTTTCTATCGACGGGAGGTTTGTGCGTGAGGGCAGTCATATCCTGATGAATCCAGGGGATCTTTGATTTGTCGTTCGAGAACATAGGTCTATGAAAGACTTATCGGGGAGTTGATAAGTTCGCTGACTGTGGGTACGTAGGTATGTGCGTGACCCATGGATACGAGAACTATGTTCGCCTCCAATTTGTTTGTTGATGGTTGTGGTTCGAGGAATCCTTACCAAACCTTTTGTCCCCTATTCGGCGACCAACGATATTGGGAAATGGTAGCAGAGTAATGTATTGCACCGCAGCTGTGACTCAGGGTGCCATATTATATATGAATATATATATAATGGATTAAATGAATAAATTAATATATTGTGGTTAAATCATATACTGTGTGATAATTGTAGATAATGGCGAATTGATAAAAAGAATGGAATTCAGTTAATGAAAGTTTATTCTTATAGAATTGAAAAGCTTAATTCATGTTAATGAGAAATGATTCATGTTAATGAGAAACGATTCATATAAATGAAAAATGTATCAGAATGATTTTATAACGTATGGTATGGGACATACGGGGTTATGATATGGGAATGGAATTATATTATGGAATTGTTAAAGAGGAACCATTAACTACGAGGTTAATAGGAAACATTAAGTGTGCACTCTAGTTGAGAGGTGAGAATAGCAAGTGAGAGTTGGATCTAACATGTACATAATAAATTCTTTATTGCACTTGTTAAATACTTGTTGTTTTAAAAATCATTTTTCCAATCGGGCTCTGACCCGTTTCCTTGCATATATACTTTTCCATTGTATCTTCTATATCAGGTGTCCAGCAGTAGGGATGCCAACCTTAGTTGATCTTGACGAGCTATGCAGCTGTGGAGTGTTGCTTAGACGCCTTTCATCTTTTTGATTCACAATATTCTTTGTTAGGGCATGTCGCCCAAAGGATTCAGTTATCTTTTTCTATCGGGGTCAAATACTGTTGTATTGGGGTCTTTTAATACAATTTATATTGTTGGGATTTCTGTAATGGATTTATATTATTTGGGAATGTTGATTCCTAATGATTTTAAATTCTTTTGTGTTATCTATTTGGTTATCAGTGTTGTTGAATAAAATGTGTTATGTTATTCTCAAACTAAAAAAAATGGATTCTATTGAATTAAAAATTTGAAATGTTTTTAACACCAGCTTAATTATTGGGTGAGTTATAAATATTTTCAACAGTGATGCTAAGAATGAGACAACTGTATATTCTGTTTTAATTTGGTATGGGATTGGCCACCCGGTATTTAATTAGGAGGGGTGTTACAGGTGGTATCAGAGCATCAGGTTCTAGTGTCCTTTAGGATCCGTAAGACTTATTGTGTTTTCAGCTTAGCGTTCTTTGATGTAGATCCCTATGAGTAGGATTATTTCTTTTCTATGTAAGCCTACGTGCTTCATCTATTTTGTCATATAAAATACGGATAGTGTTCTCTCATTTTAGATGCATCCTCGACGTGCACCTCAGCCCGCCCCAATTCAGGGTACAATGACTGTAGCCGAAGTTGCTACAATTATTGCTCAAGCAGTCAATGCAGCTCTAGCTGCTATTCTGCAGGCTCCGGCACCAGCACCAGTTGTGCCACCCATGCAAGGGCAAGTGTTTCCTACTGCATGGGAATAAGTGAGGGATGCCTTTCAGAAAGTGCACCCACCTGAGTTTCAAGGAGGATCAGATGTTGTGACTGCTAGCCAATGGAAGAAGGATATCCAACGGAACTTGAGAATGCTCGAATGCACTGAGGTTCAATGTCAAATACTAACCACATTCAAGCTAGTAGGGGTATCTTTGCAATGGTCAGAAGCTACAACCACTATGGAGGAGAGGGACATAATGACTATCCAAGACTTTTGGATACGGTTTGATGGGAAGTACTTTCCTTCCGCCATCCAGACAGAGATGAGGCGAAAACTACTTGATTTGAAGCAGGGAGAGAAGACGGGGGCGGAATATGAGGAAGAATTTATGAGATTAACTAATTTGGTACCAACTGAAGTACCCACTTAGGAGAGGATAATTCTAATGTTCACTGATGGGTTGAACTATAAGATTCGCCATCATTTATTGGGGAATATTTCACTACGTACATATGCAGATGTTCTTTATGCTGCAATGCTTCACTGCCAGGATAACTTCTTTCATAATCAGGGTGTCAAAAGGGGGTTTGGGTCAGGCCTGCAAGGAAAGACTACTGGGGGTAGTTCAGCATCAGAGTGAGCAAGGTTCCCAGACAGGGGACTATGCTAAGCATTTTCGAACTGGAGATTCTTGATTTGAGGATAGAGGTATTGGGCAAGGACAGCAGGGCCATCAGGGCCGGAGATAGGTTCATTAGGGCCAAGGGAAGGGAGGTAATGACCAGCAGGTTCGGGGTCAATAGGGGCAAAGTCGTGGAAAGTTTGTGAGAAAATGTTTTGTGTGTGGAAAGTATGGCCATAAATGACAAGATTGTCCTGATAAAGACAAATTCCATCAGCCACAAAATGTTCGACAGGAGCCAGAGGTACCAGTGTTTCCACCAGCTGCTCTTCTAGCTCCAGCTCCGGTGCTAGCACTACCTCCCATTCCAGCAGCACCCGCGCAGCAGGGTCAGTATGGGCATGTATATAACGTCCATCAAGCAGTAAATCAACAGCCTCCACCCGCGAATGAGGGTATGTTTTCTATCTAAGAAATTATGAGGCGCATATTGATTTTTGTAGCGATTGATATTATGTGGGAAAAAGGGTTGCTAAACTTAGCCTATAGCACTGTTATTTACGTAGACTCACTGACGGGTGTTGGAAACCTATATATTACATGTTATCACCTGGGTTTGATTTTTATCATGGGATTACTTAGTTTGGGCATGTCCGAGCATGATGTGACTATCGGCGTGCATGGACTTGTGGTATACGAGAGCGTATGTACTACTACTATCCAGCATCTTGTCTTTTTTAATAGAGTAGATGAGTGGACTCAATTTGGAATTGATGAAAACCAATTTTTTTTATATAAACCTGATTTCTTTTAAAAATCGATAAACCAAATGTTTATATACTATTGACTGAGGACCTGAGGAGTTTCGATGACCTACTACTTTAGGTAGTAGTGTATCGGGGGGGTTCCTTGTTTGGATTTCGCTTGCGAGATACCCCACGCATGAAACTAATAATCGTTTGGAGTCGAAATAAGTTAGGTCTTTGGGATGTGAGTTTACAACCATTGAAAAAAGAATTATATTGAAAGTGGTACGATAGGGTGTATGGGCACCCTGGATGGTTAAATGGTAGTAGTTTTCAAAATTGTGAAACTATAAGGATCATTTTTTTGAACTTGGATATGTCAATGGTTTAGGAAAATTGCGTAAAGTTTAAATTCGATTCAGTTCAAACTATATGGTGAGGCTTGGCGTATAACATCAATAGGGATTTTTGATAATGTACTGTATGGGCGGTACGTCTTAGATTTCTTGCGATGTGAGATTTATACTCGGAGTTGACCTTGTCGGTATGATTTATATTCCTGAATTCGGGACGAAATTCTGTTATATGGGGGGAAGTATGTAATACCCCATAATTTTTATGACTTTAAAAATGAGTTATATTTGAATTAATGGATTAATTAAATTTGATTATTAATTAATTCATTTGGGTTTTATCCGAATGGTGGATATTAAAATGTATAATTCTGAATATTACTTAAATATATTTAGGTAATATATGAATGAGATGCTATTGATATGGCAGTGTGTTATTAATTCAGTAATTTGGATTTTTAGTCGGATGCGGTATGGGACGCGTCGGGACTAATTTGTTAAATTAAAAAGGAAACTTATTTTTACACCAACCTTATAGTCATTTTGACTGCGTCGTTGCATCCAGAAGGGTTGAAATAGTCAGAAAAGTCTATTTGGATGTTAATTTTGAGTCTCGGGTCATTTGGAAATGAATAGACAACCCAAAAGGGCATTTTGGACAATTTTCTAGGGGGATGAATGGTGATTTCTGATTTTGTCCTATTATAAGTATTGGGAGATTAAGTGTACGTGGGTTATTCATCTCCTCTCCACAAAAGAGAGAAGTCATCTTCCTAGAGAGAGTGAAAGGTTGCTTTGGTAGGGAAAAGCTTACTTGGGAAGGAGAGGAACTAACAACCAAGAGTCACCACCACCAACCACCATCGGAAGCTCACCGAAAAAGGGAGAACCACCTGAGATATACTACACCAAAGGATCAGACCTTCAGTAAAGGCAAGTGTTTGATATTTGCAACTTAAGTTTCTATATTGTCCCTGTTAGAACAATTATGAAAAGAGATGATTTTTCATGTTTGGAAGACATAATGGAGTTGTTGTATGGATTTCTAGAAACTGAAATGATATAGGACGTAAACTCATGTTGTAGGATGATAATAATCCACGAACTAATCATATATCTATGGAGTAAACTCTGAAAACCATTGTTGTGTTCTTGAGGATATTAGTTTTATAATTTTCTAGAAAAGTGGAGATAAACATGCTTTTTAATCCAATCCATTGATGATTCTAGGATGTTTAGAGTATTGGAAATCGTTCATATATCTTGATATATTATGTAGTAATAATTATAAGTCATTTCGGATGTTAATATGAAGGTTTGAATGAACAAAAATGGTGAAACCCGTAGTTGCAGAAATGCAAAAAAAACAGATTGTGACCTGAGGGATCGATCGATCGACCTGCCTTCGATCGATCGACCTCCCCAGAATTCCTATAGTTGTTTCTTTTAAATGTTGGTTCTTATCCCAAATCTTTGGTAGATCATTGGTGATTGTTAATTGGATATTATGGGACTTAAATAAGATCAGTAAGCCCTAGGTAAGATTTAAATTAGTTTGATTGGGATTTCAATTGATTAGTATAACAATAATTAATTTAAAGGAATTCCGGTTGCTAGATTCAATTATTGGATTCTAATTGGTATGCACGAGGATTAAATATAGGACCAGTAGGGGTGATTGAATATATTACCTTGGTATCCTTAAGTTTACAAGAGGGTTTAATCCTAAGTGAACGAAGAGGTATTTATAAGAGATTTGAAACTATTGGTTTTAACCTTAATTAAAAAGAGAGCTAAGGTCGTAGTAGTTCGGGAGAAATGTATTTAATTACCCGATATCCTTATTTGGATTTCGCTTGCGAGACACCCCACACATGGAATTAATAACCGTTGGGAGTCTAAATAAGATAGGTCTTTAGGATATGAGTTTATAACCTTTGCGATATATGTTATACTGAAAGTTGTACGATAGGGTGTATGGGCGCCCTGGATGGTTGAATGGTAGCAGTTTTCATACTTGTGATACTGTAAGTAGTTGTGACTTCGGGATTTATTTGTTTAATATGTGAAGATCATTTTCCCCAAAGCTTGTCACGAGGACGGTATATGGAAGATTGGGTAAAGACTTAAATTCGATTCAGTTGAAACTATATGGTGAGGCTTGGCGTATAACATCGATAGGGATTTTGGATAATGTACTGTTTGGGCGGTACGTCTTAGATTTCTTGCGATGTAAGATTTATACTCGGAGTTGACCTTACCGGCATGATTTATATTCCTGAATTTTGGGTCAAAATTCTGTTATAAGGGGGGAAGTATGTAATACCCCGTGATTTTTAATGATTTTTAAAATGGTTATATTTTAAATTAATGGATTAATTGGATTTTAATTAATTCATTGGGGTTTTATCCGAATTGTGGATATTAAAATTAATGATTCTGAATATTACTTAAAGATATTTAGGTAATATATGAATGTGAAGCTATTGAAATGGCTGTGTGAATTAAATTTAGTAATTTGGATTTTTAGTCGGACGCGGTATGGGACGCGTCGGGACTAATTTGTTAAATTAAAAAGGAAACTTATTTTTACATCAACATTATAGTCGTTTCGACTGCGTCGTTGCATCCAGAAGGGTTGAAATAGTCAGAAAAGTCTATTTGGATGGTTGATTTGGGTCCCGGGGCATTTGGAAATGAAAAGATAACCCAAAAGAGCATTTTGGTAATTATTACAAGGGGGATGAATAGTGATTTCGGGTTTTGTCTTATTATAAATGTTTGAAAATTAGTGTACGTAGGTTCATTTCATCTCTTCTACACAAAATTAAAAGTCATCTTCTTAGAGAGAGTGAAAGGTTGCTTGGAAAGAAAAAAAAACTTGCATGGAAAGGAGGAGAACCAAAGGTCAAAGGTCACCACCACCATCACCACCTATGTTATTCAACTACAAAGGATCAAATCTTGATTAGAGGCAAGTGTTTGATAATGGCAATTTAAGTTTGTATATTGTCCATGTTAGAATAGTTATAAAAAGAGATGATTTATCATGGTTGGAAGATAATAATGGAGTTTGAAATGCATTTTTGGAAACTGAAAATATATAGGAATCAAACTCATGTTGTAGATAGTTAGTAATCCACAAAATAATCCTAAATCTATTGAAGAAATCATGAAAACCATTGGTGTGTTCTTGAAGATATTATGTTGATAAATTTTCTGGAAAAAGAGGATAAAAACAGGCCTTTAATCAAATCTCTTGATGATTCTAGGATGTTTAGATGATTAGAAATCATTTATATGTGTTGATATATCATGTAGTAAGGATTATAAGTCATTTGGGTTGTTAATATGAAGGTTTGAATGATAAAAAATGGCTAAATCCGTAGTTGCAGAAATGCCGAAAACTGGGTTGTTACCTGAGTGATCGATCGATCGACCTCGACCCCCTGCGTTCGATCGATCGAACTCCCCAGGATTGTTAAAGTTGTTTCTTTTTAATGTTGATTCTTATCCCAAACATTTTGTACATCTTTGGTGATTATTAATTGGATATTATGGGACCTAGAAAAGATCAGTAGACCCTTGATAAGATTTGAATTAATGTGATTGGGATATAATTGATTATAATGATGATAATTAAATTAAAAAATATTTTGGTTGCTAGATTAACGTGTTGGATTCTAATTTGTATGCATGAGGATTAAGGATAGGTCTAGTAGGGAAGATTTGATATAAGTGAGGGTAGGCTTAGGGTTACAATTAGAGCATCAAGACCTGAGTTTAAGCTCATTATTGATTTCGCAAGTATTGAGTGTAATACAAGCACTTGGAGGTATGGCTCTTGGATGGAGATGGGAGTTCAGACCACATTTGGTTGAAAGAGGGTATGAGGTTATCCCGATCACGCATTTGAAGTTGACGGACCTCCTCGATCGATAAAGTTAAGTAGTAGTGTATTGGAGGGGTTCCTTGTTTGGATTTCACTTTGTGAGACGCTCCGCGCATGAAGCCTGATGACGTCGAGAGTGGAGAGATGTTATAGGATGCGAGGATGTTGGTTTATTTGATAAGTCATGATATTTTAATACGTAGGATTGGAAAGATATAATGCTACATATGGTAATTATCTTAGGGTAGTGTGATTACCTTACTGATGTTATATTATTGGTATGATAATACCTATTTGATTGATTGATGATTTATGTGTATGACATACCTAGCTTACTTGCTATCGGTGGGAGGTTTGCGGATGAGGGTAGTCATATCCTGATGAATCCATGGGATCTTTGATTTGTCGCTCGAGAACATAGGTCTATGACAGACTTATCGGGGAGTTGATAAGTCCGCTGACTGTGGGTACGTAGGTATGTGCGTGACCCATGGATACGAGAAGTATGTTCGCCTCCAATTTTTGTGTTGTTGTTTGTGGTTCGAGGAATCCTTAGCGAACCTTTTGTCCCCTATTCGGCGACCAGCGATATTGGGACATGATAGCAGAGTAATGCATCGCGCCGCAGTTGTGACTCGGGGTGCCATATTATATATGTGTGTGTATATATATATATATATATATATATAATGAATTTTATGAATGTGTATATAGTGGTTAAATCATCAACTGTGTGATAATTATAGATAATGGTGAACTGAGAACAGAATTGAAGTAAGGCAATGATTATTTATTAAATAGCTTAATTCATATTAATGGCAAATGATTCATATACTCCATGTTAGAATAATTATGAAAAAGATGATTTTTCATGTTTGGAAGACATAATGGAGTTGTTGTAAGGATTTCTAGAAACTGAAATGATATAGGACATAAACTCATGTTGTAGGATGATAATAATCCAATAAATAATTATGTATCTACAGAGGAAACTCTGAAACCCATTGTTGTGTTCTTGAGGATATTAGTTTTATAATTTTCTGGAAAAGACGAGATAAACATGCTTTTAAATCCAAGCCCTTTATGATTCTAGGATGTTTAGAGTATTGGAAATCGTTCATATATGTTGATATATCATGTAGTAATAAATATAAGTCATTTGGGATGTTAATATGAAGGTTTGAAAGAAAAAAAATGGTGAAACACGTAGTTGTATAAATGCAAAAAAACCAGGATGTGACCTGAGGGATCGATCGATCGACCCCCTGCCTTCGATCGATTGTCCTCCCCAGAATTCCTACAGTTATTTCTTTTAAATGTTGGTTCTTATCCCAAATCTTTGGTAGATCTTTGGTGATTGTTAATTGGATATAATGGGACTTAAAGAAGATCGGTAAGTCCTAGGTAAGATTTAAATTAGTTTGATTGGGATTTCAATTGATTAGTATAATGATAATTAATTTAAAGGAATTTCGGTTGATAGATTCAATTGTTGGATTCTAATTGGTATGCATAAGTATTAAATATAGGACCAGTAGGGGTGATTGAATATAATACCTGGGTATCCGTAAGTTTACAAGAGGGTTTAATCCTAAGTGAAAGAAGAGGTGTTTATAAGAGATTTGAAACTATTGGTTTTAACCTTAATTAAAAGGAGAGCTAAACTCGTTGTAATTCGGGAGAAATGATGTTATGGACCAGTAGGATATTAATGACTTCTTACTGAATATACGTTGAGGAAAAACCTATTTGAACCTTGAGTATTGAGTGAGGCTCGGGGATAATTAAATTAAGAAGTAAAGTTATGACATTTTAATACGTGGGATTTAAATAGATATAATTCTTCGTAAGGGAATAATCTAAGGTTAATGTTGGTATCTTGTAGTTAGTATATTATAGGTATGATAATGCCTATTTGATTTATTGATGATTATGTGTATGACATACCTAGCTTACTTGCTATCGACAGGAGGTTTGCGCGTGAGGGCTGTCATATCCTGATGAATCCATGGGATCTTTGATTTGTCACTCGAGAACATAGGTCTATGAAAGACTTATCAGGCAGTTGACGTAGGTATGTGCGTGACCCATGGATATGAGAACTATTTTCGCCTCCAATTTGTTTGTTGATGGTTGTGGTTCGAGGAATCGTTACCGAACCTTTTGATTCCTAATCGGCGACCAACGATATTGGGACATGATAGCAGAGTAATGCATTGCACCGCAGCTGTGACTTGGGGTGCCGTATTATATATGAATATATATGTAATTGATTAAATGAATGAATGGATATATTGTAGTTAAATCATCGACTGTGTGATAATTATAGATAATGGCGAATTAAGAAAAAGAATGGAATTAAGTTAATGAAAGTTTATTCTTATAGATTTGGAAAGCTTAATTCGTATTAATGAGAAATGATTCATGTAAATGAGCAACGATTCATATAAATGAAAAATGTATAAGAATGAGGAACCATTAACTAGGAGGTTATGATATGGGAATGGAATTATATTATGGAATTGTTAAAGAGGAACCATTAACTAGGAGGTTAATAGGAAACGTTAAGTGTGCACTCTAGTTGAGAGGTGAGAATATCAAGTGAGAGTTGGATCTAACATGTACATAATAAATTCTTTATTGCACTTGTAAAATAGTTGTTGTTTTAAAAATCAGTTTTACAATCGGGCTCTGACTTGTTTCCTTGCATATATACTTTTCTATTGTATCCTCTATATCAGGTGTCCAGCAGCAGGGACGCCAACCTTAGTTGATCTTGACGAGCTATGGAGCTATGGAGTGTTGCTTAGACGCCTATCATCTTTTTGACTCATAGTATTTTTTCTTAGGGCATGTCACCCAAAGGATTCAGTTATCTTTTTCTATCGGGGTCAAATATTGTTGTATTGGGGTCTTTTAATACAATTTATATTATTGGGATTTCTGTAATGGATTTATATTATTTGGGAATTTTTATTCCAAATGATTTTAAATTCTTTTGTGTTATCTATTTGGTTATCAGTGTTGTCGAATAAAATGTGTTGTGGTATTCTTAAACTAAAAAAAAAAAGGATTTTGTTGAATTAAAATTTTGAAAAGTTTTTAACACCAGCTTAATTGGGTATTGTGTGAGTTGTAAATGTTTTCGACCGTGATGCTAAGAATGAGCCAACTGTATATATTCTGTTTTAATTTGGTATGAGACTGGCCACCGGGTGTTTAATTAGGCGAGGTGTTACGTATATATCTTTAAATATAAAGTAATATAAAATAAAATGGTTTCATACATATCTATAGAAAGTTAGAATTGTTAACATCCACATATTTTTACTATCGTGTGGGGAGGAAAAGGCAAAGCCAAAAAACTTAGTGGAATGCAAACTTTGGGGTATTAGTTGAATGCAACCTGATTCTAAAACTTTGGGGTATTCATCTCTTAATAAATACTAACACATCATAATACTTGTTTTGGAACATCGGGTAGCAATAAACAGAACTCCGTTCCACGTCAAATTTAAAAAAAAAATATTTTATATAAAATGTTTATTAAAATTAAAAAAACATTTTATGAAGAAAAATGTTTACAAAATTGTGTTCTTAACGAAAAAAAAATTAAAAACTCTTTTTTATGTATTACAATTTAGAAACCTTTTAATGTATTTTAGGTTTTTTAAATAAAATATTTTTAAATGTTTTCCAAATAACATACAATTTTTTTAATACGGACTTAATTTTCAAAATTGTTTTAAAATCTTGTATAAAATTAAGTAAACTTTTTCATAAAATATTAAAAAATAATGTATCATATATGTATTATTAAAATGTAAGCTAATTTATTTAGTTGTTTTTTTTAAAGTACACTTCTAAGTTTATTTTAACTTTGAGGTTTAAAACTATTTTACTTTAAAAAAATGACAATTTTAACTATTTCATATATAAAGAAAGTATAATATTTAAAAAATTATTAAAAATAATAAATATATCAATTACAATTTATTTTTTAAAGTATTTAAAAATAAATTTATAAACAATATTTTAGGCCTTTGTTATATTATATATATATATATATATATATATATATTCTCTTTTTCTTCAAATAACTCCTAGGGCCCCGCGCCTTGGTCTCCTGTCCATCAGATGAAACAGAATGGAAAAAATGAATAGGTAATGTAGGGTTAATAGTGGGTTCGGTATGTGAGCATAGGGGCATGTTATAGTTTGTACTACTATTTACCCATAATCATAAGGAAGCTTGTTAGTACCATTTCACTTCACCGCATAGGAATTCTGGTAACTGGATAAGATCATTTTTTATTTAGCCATAGGATTCCACTTCCTTTAGAATATAAAAAAAAAAATTCCTTCAGAATTGAGCGAAAGTTGTCAAAATTGGATTATTTGGGTTTAGGATGAAAGTTGTAAAAAACTTCCTTTAAATTATTTAGGTTTTGGATTAAAGCTATAATATTTGGATCGATTCGACCGGGTAGACCGTATACTCTCAGGCCCCACAATAACCTTTGGATTGAGTGTATATTTAGTTGTACCTGCCATATCTTAAAATAAAGCTTGGGACTCACGTACAAGTGTGACAACCCGCTCAAAATGATAACGGGTGGCCAACCCTATACTACATTAACTCACGTATCTCAAATGGCACAGTCTCAACATCAACTAACGAAACTAACTAATATAAGGCTAACTACCCGAAATCACTAAAAGTAGATTGTCAAAAATTTAAAACTTTTATTTAACAACAACAACAACAACAACAAAACCAATAATGCAAACAAACCAACAAACTACAATATTACATCTAACTATAATGAATCATAAGTGTAAACTCCACATATATATAAGAGTGCAATACAAGGTACGGATAGAATACCCGAATATGCTGTCGGGTAACAGACAATACAATAATATGAGAAGTAAAATATAAAAGTGTTAATCTACAACACTTGAGTATAAACTCAATATACAACTGAATCCTAATCTAGATATACAAATATAGGAATCGACTATAACAAAGTGCCACAACAGTCCACTACTGCCACAGCTGAACGAATGCACTGGATGGATGAACGTCAATGGTGTACATGCGGAGGAACACCTAAAGTAATATAATATATACATGGAGGGAGAAAATATAAACGGGTCAAAGACCGAGTTGAAAACATTTTATATCAAGTGTATTAAAATGCATAATAATTATAAATGCATTATTACATGATTTAATGGAATCGAACTCTCCATAATAATTGAACTTGCCTCTCAACTAAAGCGCACACTAAACGTATGCACGTGATCTCCAAATGGATGCCCAAATCTACTAGGTAAAAGAATCTAACTTAAATCCAAATTAAATATGTAATTAAACCATCTAACCTATCTCCAATTATGCACTTATCCGAATTCCATCTAAATTATATACTTTAATTTAAATGTTATAGTTATCTTTACATTTGTTCATTTGTTGAACATATAAAGTTGGGTAATCAACCTCATAATAGCATCATCACAATACATCAACATTCTCATTTACTAGAATTTCATATATTCTAGTTATGCCCTCATATGGCATGTAAGCATATATATAATTATATATGAGTTATTAGCATCAAGAGCTAAGGACTAAACTCCTCCTGATTCTCAACACGGCACTGCGTTTCGTATGTGGGACGTCTCGCCGAGGAGAAATCCAAACAAGGAACCCCCCCGTTACACTACTCCTGACCGTATTGATCCTCGGGGCTCATTATGCCCTCAATGCATGATGCATGTAACCCAAATGATTAACCAATTTTAATTAATTAATATTCCCAATTCTCAACACTACACGGCGTTTCATGCGTGGGACATCTCGCCGAAGCGAAATCCAAACAAGGAACCCCCCCCCCCCCCCCCCCCCCCCCCCGTTACACTACTCCTCAAACTGTCAATAGTCGGGAAAGGTGATATATATATATAAATATGAGTATTAAGGACTAACTTCTCCCCAACTTCCAACATTACACTACGGTTCATGCGTGGGACTTCTCGCCGAGGTGAAATCCAAACAAAGAACCCCCCCGATACACTAATCCTGGCAATGTAGGCCGTTGAGGTCCATTATGCTCTTGATACCCAAGTACAAGAACAATCAATAACCATCCAACCGATCTATAACAAGTGGACGCAGGCTCACATGCTATCATCTTCAAGTAGCCCATACAAGTAGCAAACTGGGGCCACCTGGTTGGGTTCAACGACACCCACCTAGTGATCAAGTCAAGCACACGACGTCCCGGGAAGCGGTCATAGCTCCTAACCGGAAAGTGAGAATGACACATACCCACGAATTCTCACCCCCAAAATAAATAATGTATATCACATAATAATCACCTGGATGACTATGACATGGGGTATATCCAAACCCTGCTCATCAAGCCAGGATGCTCACCCTCTACGCACGTAACTTCCCAATGATAGCGAGGAGGGGGTATGCTTAACTATATATATATACCATCATATAAGGTATACATACATCCCACATAATATAAAGATATACCATCATATAAGGTATACCTGCCACATCATTTTCATATTTATTATACTCTCTTAGGCGTAATAGATTTAATATCATTGTTTAGTATATATCTCTCTCTTAATATACTATTCGTCATTTTCTCACACATCTTCCCCACTTAGTATACACGACATTATTTCTCTCTTGAAGCTTACATGTCGCTTCTAATTATGAATTATCTCTCAATTCAATTTAAGTTAAGGATATTCTATATCCGTATGCACCTCAATTAGCATTTTGAATTCTCTATCCATAATAGGGTTCAATTCATTTTATGATTTTTTAAAGTTATCCCATTTGGGATTGAATCCAAAGATTTGGTATGCATAAATTATTCTCATTCTTTCATATGAATTGTAATTACTATCTCCAAGTAGAATCTCCAAATCATGGTGGGCTTCCCCACTCAGAATATACCAAAATATCTAATCGGTATTCCTCAAATTTAGTAAATATGACCACCATAATTTCTTGTAAGGGAAACCCTTAAAAAATCTCCAAACATACTCCAAATAACTCCTATAAATTCTTCCTAGAAAAACATCTCCAAAAATTCCCCTATTTCCGAATCGATTCGACCCCAAAAGCGAATCGATTTGGCCCATCCGAATTGATTCGGTCGAATAGACCTGAGAGTCTGCTACATACCTAATCAATTTTCCCACTTGCGAATCGATTCGGTCCTAAAGACCTAGGGTTTCTGCAACAGACCGAATCGATTCGGAAGGGGCGAATCGATTCGGTAAGTGCAGCAAGCTACGAAATGAGCTATTTTCCTCAAAACCCAAAATTCCCAAAAATCAATTATATCATCATCCAACCATTTTGCATCAACCCAATCACATATACATCATTATTATTCATCTAAGAACACATTTTAATGGATTTCTAACCCTAAGTTCATATTCTACATAACAAATCTAAGATTTTCCCAAAAGTTAGGTTTTGATAAACTAAACCTAAAACCCATAAATTAAATCCAAAAATCATGCAATAAATGGTACACAACAATTATTTAGCAAGTTTAATCACTTGCCTCGGGTTCGTAGGGTCTGAATCCTTCTTGAGATCGCGTATTTTCCGAAAAATCCTTTTTCTCTCTCTTTTTCTCCTTCTTTTTCTTCTTCTTTCTTCCTCTCTATTTCTTTCCTTCTATTTCACTTTCTCTCTTTGGAGAATTGTTTCTCCCATAGGCTAATTAGGCCCATTCTCCCGAGAAACACATCTTTAAATGATAATACACACTTTAAATGACCCCGTAACTTAAATTCGAATCAAACGGTCCTAATTTATTTCGGAACCTAAATAGACCTCAAGTACAGTCATTTCGACCCTTCCAAACACAACTACACCTTCAGAATCGCCATTTGACACACTTTCTAACGACTCCAAATTTGGACCTCAATTGCCAATTTAATTATTCTCCAATAGAATAATATTTATTTCTCCCAATAAATAAATCATCGTCTCCAAGACCTTGGGTTGTTACAAACTTCCCCACTTATAAAAATTTCATCCTCAAAATTTTAGCTAACCCTAATTCTCCGAAGCTCAACTAGTTCCTACCACTCTCATCCTTACTAATCCTATCTCCAAACTTCTAACTTCCCACGACAAATTTATTTTAATTTACTTCATTTTAAGTCAATGTTGAGTTTTATAAAACCGATTTCCACAACTAGGGTGCCCATACACCCTTTATATTCGAGCTTTATGCTCGTACCAATCATAATGAGGTTTTATTTGCCTCCAAAATTCCAGAATTCCACAAATGTAAATAATACTAACATTTTAATAGTGTAAAAATTTTGAATGGTCCAAAGAAATAACTCCTCTCAATTCCTGACATTCTGCACTTTCGTGCGGGGAACGTCTCGCAAAACTGAAATCCAAATAAGGAACCCTCCCAATACACTACTATGCAGCGACGTCGGGGATTGAGAGTTTGTTAAATCCGGACTAGAGTTTGAAAACATTTTGGGAAAAATCATTTTAATATGACCCAAGGCCTAGAAAAAGTTTTTGTCTTACAATATTTACATATAGTGCCTTATGTCCAACACAAGGTGTTTTCAATCATAATACATATAAAAATATGTAGCTCACAAAAATTATCATAATTATGAGCTAAACTTTCCTGCGTCCCATCCATCCACAATCTTTAAACTCTTATCAGAAATCACATCATTACAGTATATTGCCATTTATAAGGCCCATCCATATCTAAAATACAACAATTATAATATCTAACATGACTATATAAAAGAAGTAGCTTTATCATTACTACTTATCATTCATAACCATTCTTACATTCAACACAAGGTTTATAGCTCTATTTGAGCACCTTGCAAAATTATCTAGTCTTACAAAAGATAACAACATAAGAGCCTAACTTGCTCAAAATCCCCTTAGGGTCATTACATACATAATATGGCTATAGCACTACCCTTCCATAACTATCTCCCATACGATATTCCCCAATACTTTAGATAGTAATATTCATATTCATAAAGGAAAATAACTTACATCATTCATCTCTAGTCCGATTGCCCTTCCTCATCAATGTGCTCCCAAACATAGTCCCCCGGTTTAAAATGGCCTCGAATCTGTTGTATGAGTTGCACTTCCAAAACTTCATCAAAACATGGTCCTTTACCTCGTTTAGGACAATCTCTCTTTTTATGACCTATTTCTTTACAAAAAAAACACTTGCCCACAAATCCTTTCTGCCCACTCCCATTACTGGCACTCTCTTTGCCAAACTTACTTGATGGACTCGAATATCCAAAGTTCTTACCCTCATGCGAACGAAGACGATATTCATGACACCTTAGTAGTGTCGGATTTACTACCTCAACGAAAGTCACTAACCTGGGACTTTCTAACAAATGTTACCGGATTTTCCAATCTAATCCTCGAACAATCTTTGATATACTCTTCTCTTCCGTATTTACCTCATCAGGTACTAATTTCTCCCATTTAGAAAAATATTCCTCATATTCTGCCACCATTCTATTACCTTAAAAAATCTTCATATCTCGGGTAGAGGAAGTAAAATACCTTCAATCAAAAACCTCCCAAAAATCTATTATAGGTAAAGTATCTCTCTGTTCAGATGTGGTGACAGACTCCCACCATTGAAGATCTGCACCCGATAACTTAAAGGTGGCTAAAAATTATTTTTGCACCTCACTACACTCAACTATACGAAGGTGCCTATGCATACTATTCTTCCATTGACTTGTAGCCATTGCATCAACTCCACCTGCAAACTCGGGAGGATGCCCTTTACTAAAATCTTCCTTTACTCTCTCCCATAAAGACAATCCTAAATGGGGTTGGTTTGCTCGAATGGGTGATTTCTGAGCCATCATAGAAATGGCACAAGTTACTACTTGTGCCACTATATTGGCAACTTCATCTGTAGTCATGTTCCTTTGAGGCATTTGGGGTTGCACTTTCTCAGCCCCTTTATTTGCCTTGCCTGAACGACCTCCCTTCGGTGGCATCTGAAACAAGAACAATTGTATCAGAACACCTTTTAAATATTTTCAAATCACATAAGAAATATGGACGTATGAATGTAACCATCCTAACAATAAGGCTCTATATTAAGAATGCTTACGTAAGATCGTAGTAACGCACACATATCCTAAAGACACTAGAACTTGATGCTCTGATACCATCTCTGACAACCCGCTCAAAAAATAATAACAGGTGGCCAGCCCTATACTACATTAAATCAGGTATCTTAGATGGCACAATCTCAACATCAACTGGCGAAACTAAATAGTATAAGTCTAACTACTTGAAATCATTAAAAGTAGATTGTCAAAAATTTAAACTTTCATTTAACAACAACAACAACAACAACAACAACAACAACAACAAAACAAATAATGCAAACAAACCAACAAATTACAATATTACATTTAACTATGATGAATGATAAGTGCAAACTCTACATAGATACAAGAGTGCAATACAAGGTACGAATAGAATACCCGAATATGTTGTCGGGTAACAAACAATACAGTAATCTGAGAAATAAAATACAAAAGTGTTAATCTACAACACTTGAGTATAAACTCAATATACAATTGAATTCTAATCTAGATATACAAAGATAGGAATCGACTATAACAAAGTGCCGCAATAGTCCGCTACTACCACACCTCCATGAATGCAATGGATGGATGAACGTCAATAGTGTCCATGTGGAGGAACACCTAAGGTAATACAATATATACATGGAGGGAGAAAATATAAACGGGTCAGAGCCCGAGTTGAAAACATTTTATAGCAAGTGTATTAAAATGCATAATAATTATAAATGCATTATTACATGATTTAATGGAATCGAACTCTCCATAATAATTCAACTCGCCTCTCAACTAAAGCGCACACTAAACGTATGCACGTGATCTCCAAATGGATGCCCAAATCTACTAGGTAAAAGAATCCAACTTAAATCCAAATTAAATATGTAATTAAATCATCTAACCTATCTCCAATTATACACTTATCCGAATTCCATCTAAATTATATACTTTCATTTAAATGTTATATTTATCTTTACATTTGTTCATTTGTTGAACATATAAAGTTGAATAATCAACCTCATAATAACATCATCACAATACATCAACATTCTCATTTACTATAATTTCATATATTTTAGTTATGCCCTCATATGGCATGTAAGTATATATATAATTATATATGAGTGATTAGCATTAAGATTTAAGGACTAAACTCCTCCCGATTCTCAACACGGCACTGCGTTTCGTGCATGGGATGTCTCGCCGATGCAAAATCCAAACAAGGAACCCCCCCGTTACACTACTCCTGACCGTATTGAACCTCGTGGCTCATTATGTCCTCAATGCATGATGCATGTAACCCAAATGATTAACCAATTTTAATTAAATAATATTCCCAATTCTGAATAGTACACGGCATTTCATGCGTGGGGCGTCTCGCCGAAGAGAAATCCAAACAAGGAACCCCCCCGTTACACTACTCCTGGCACTGTCAATAGTCGGGATATGTGATACATATATATATATATATATATATATATATATATATAAATTATAAATATGATCATTAACGACTAACTTCTCCCCAACTTCCAACATTACACTGCGGTTCGTGCGTGGGATGTCTCGCTGAGGCAAAATCCAAACAAGGAACCCCCCCGATACACTAATCCTGGCAATGTAGGTCGTTGAGGTCCATATGCCCTCGATACCCAAGTACAGGCACAATCAATAACCATCCAACCGAGCTATAACTCGAGGACGCAGGCTCACATGCTATCATCTTCAAGTAGCCCACACACGTAGCAAACTGGGGCCACCTGGTGGGGTTCAATGACACCCACCTCGTGATCAACTCACGCACACGACAGCCCGGGAAGCGTTCATAGCTCCTAACTGGCAAGTGAGAAAGACACATACCCACGACTTCTCAACACTAAAATAAATAATGTATATCACATAATAATCATATGGACGACTATGACCTGGGGAATATCCACACACTGCTCATCCATCCAGGATGCTCACCCTCTACGTACGTAACTTCCCAATGATAGCAAGGATGGGGTATCCTTAACTATATATATATACCATCATATAAGGTATACATACATCCCACATAATATAAAGATATTCCATCATATAAGGTATACCTGCCATATCATTTTCTATTTATTATACGCTCTTAGGCGCAATAGATTTAATGTCATTGTTTAGTATGTCTCTCTCTCTCTTGATATACTATTCGTCATTTTCTCACACATCTTCCCCACTTAGTATACATGACACTATTTCTCGCTTGAAGCTCACATGTCGCTTCTAATTATGAATTATCTCTCAATTCTATTTAAGTTAAGGATATTCTATATCCATATACACCTCAATTAGCATTTATAATTCTCCATCCATAATAGGGTTCAATTCAGTTTATGAACCTTTAAACTTATCCCATTTGGGATAGGATCCTAAGATTTAGTATCTCTAAATTATTCTCATTCCTTCGTATGAATTCTAATTATTATCTCCAAGTTGAATCTCCAAATAAAGGTGGGCTTCCCCACTCAGAATATACCAAAATATCTAATCGGTATTCCTCAAATTTAGACAATATGACCCCCATAATTTCTTGTAAGGGAAACTATATAAAAGTATCCAAACATACTCAAAATAACTCCTATAACGTCTCCCAACTGATAACCATAAACGAAACGGAATGAAATTCTTCCTAGAAAAACATCTCCAAAAATTCCCCTAGTTCCGAATCAATTCGGCCCATCCGAATTGATTCGGTCCAATGGAACTGAGAGTCTGCTACATACCGGATCGATTCGGCCCCTTACAAATCGATTCGGTCCTAAAGACCTCGGGTTTCTGCAACATACCGAATCGATTCAGAAGGGGCAAATCGATCCGGTAAGTGCAACAAGCTACGAAATGGGCTATTTTCCTCAAAACCAAAATTCCCAAAAGTCAATTATATCATCATCCAACCATTTTTCATTAACCCAATCACATATAAATCATTATTATTCATCTAAGAACACATTTTAATGGATTTCTAACCCTAAATTCATTTTCTACATAACAAATCTAAGATTTTCTCATAAGTTAGGTTTTGATAAACTAAACCTACAACCCATAAATTCAATCCACAAATCATGCAATAAATGGTACACAACAATTATTTAGCAAGTTTAATCACTTGCCTCGGGTTCGTAGGGTCTGAATCCGCCTTGAGATCGCGTATTTGCCGGAAAATCCTCTTTCTCTCCTTCTTTTTCTTCTTCTTTTTCTTCTTCTCTATTTCTTTCCTTCTATTTCTCTTTCTCTCTTTGGAGAATTGTTTCTCCAGTATGCTAATTAAGCCTATTCTCCCAAGATACGCATCTTTATATGGTAATACACACTTTAAATGACCCGATAACTTTAATTCGAGTCAAACAGTCCTAATTTATTTCGAAACCTAAATAGACCCCAAGTACAGTCATTTCGACTTTCTCGACCCTTCCGAACACAACTACACCCTCAGAATCTCCATTTGACACACTTTATAACGACTCCAAATTTTGACCTCAATTGCCAATTTAATTATTCTCCAATAAAATAATATTTATTTATCCTAAAATAAATAAATCATCATCTCCAAGACCTTGGGTTGTTAGACGAAGTTGGTTTTGCAAGTTACTTTTGAAAGATTAAAATTTTTTTTATAACCCACATGAGAATGAGGAAAATAGAAGAATGTCAGTCCAAAACCACGACAACAATGAAAGAGAAAAACAAAAAAAATTAGATCTGATTCAGAACAAAAAAATGGAAAATAAAAATTCGCTCACCACGCACCTGCTTAAAGAAATGGAAAAAAAAACACAAAGAAGAACAGTCCAAATATTTGTGTTCCTGCTAAAAGAAATGAGACGAAATTAGATCTCCTACAAATAAAATTAAAATTACAACCTGCAAATCTCGCTTCCACCTAAAAACTTAGATTACACCTACAAATCAAAATCGCCAAAAAACATTAGATCTAAAAAAAGGAAAATGTTAGGGAGGCCCAGTTTATGGACAAATTTCATGGACACACTACATTAATAGCTTATACCTTATTATTGTGGGTCCCGCCAGGGCATAAAAATGTGTAGTAAAAACTTGTACTCATTTTTGCCTTATGCCTGTGTACACGAAATGTGTCCACCAACCGGGTCTCCCTATCATCACTCCTAAAAAAGTCCTGTTCATGAGTTTGAAAAAAAACACTTATTCGTGACGTGATTCAGAGCAACAAAATGGAAAAAAAAAATAGATGTAAAAAAAGGACCGATTCGTATGTTCGGAAAAAAGACATGTTCATGACATGATTCAGAACAATAACAAAATGGAAAAAAAATCACTCGCCACGCACCTGCTTAAAGAATTGAAAAAAAAACACAAAGAAGAACGCACCAAATATTAGTGTTCCTGCTAAAAAATACATGTTCGTCACCTGATTGAGAACAACACCGAAATGGGAAAATAAATTAGTTCAAAAAACAAGACATGTTCGTGACCTGATTCCGAACAATAAAATGGACAAAAAAATTCGCTCGCCATGCACTTGCTTAAAGAAATGGGAAAAAAACACAAAGAAGAACACACCAAATATTACCCTTCTTGCTAAAATAAATGAAAAAAAATAGATCGCCTGTAAATAAAATTAAAGATTATCACCTCCAAATCTTGCTTCCACCTAAAAACATAAATTACACCTGCAAATCCAAATCCCTAGAAAAAAGAATTGTTCGTGAGTTTGATCTCGAAAAACTATTGTATTAATCAAAAGAATGGGTTTAAAACCTCATATGTTAAACAACATATGCAGTTTCAAAACTCAAATAACCAATGGTTAAAGATCTTAGTTGTTAAATTAGATCTACAAAACAGGATGAAAATTCGAATGGGCAACTATTAAAGAATCATAATTTTGAAAATCCAATATACTTTGAGCCTCTCAAAGAAAAATAATTGTGAGTTCCACTCTTTCAACAAACAAATGTTTTTTTTATGACTAAATCCCTTTAGCAAATAAAAGAGACAGAACCATATCCTACCCCAACATGTGAGTTCCACTCTTTCAAAGCCATGGAATTCTAGTAAATCAAAGCATCAGATTTGGTGTAACATACGTAAAATGGAGAGAGAGAGAGAGAGAGAGAGAGAGAGAGAGAGAGAGAGAGAGAACCTTGAATCCCTTTAGCAACATATTTTTCACAACATATTTTACCTTGAACAAAGCAGGTATACAGTTTGTTAGTGAGGGATTGTAAGTACAATATAAGCAAAGAGCAAAGGTGGGATGAGTACGGTGATGTAGGAGAGTGATAAGAGTAAGGACGTGGGTTTGTACCAGAGAGCTGTAGAGAGAACGTGGGTTCTCAGCTCAAGGAAGGCAATAGAGCCGTAGAGAGAGGAACAAAGTGCCTCTCAAGTTTCTTAAGTCTTGTTCTCTACCTTGGTCAATTACCATTTAACCACTCCAGGGGTACGATATTATTCCAAGGGTAGGATACACTTTCAAGATTTAATCTCAACCGTGAGTTGATAAAGACAAAACTCATTAACTTTTAATCTCAGCCATTAGTTAGGAAATACCAAAAGTCCCTCCTCCTTTATTATATATATATTGTCCTTTTAGGTATGCCCACGACCCATACTAATATTCTATCCATACATGGCACAAATCACCCAAGTCCTACGTATAAATAACCCATTTCGTTTTATTGTCAATTATCGCCATTTCATAAGTAGTTCTCGTCCCTCGAAGTATTTTCATGTACTAGATGTAAATTCAGTAGGTGTACCCTCACTAACATGCTGGTCTAAGTCTCTCTTGAGTCTCCCAATACCTCACTTAACGTACGCATGATTTTTATCTAATTTTATGCCCCCATTATCCCACGGTTACATCTCGTATAAAATCATATTTTTTGAAACTTTCTTAGACCCTATTTGTACTCTCCATGACCTATTATGATATATAAATGATATCCAAGGGATCCTATGTATTTTAACTGAATTTATTAAAAAGGGGAAAAATATTAAATTTCTAGGAGGGGTCAACCGATCGATGAACATGGGTCGATAGATCGAACCATCTATTGATCGACATTCTTGAGTCGATTGATCGATCGAGCAGTCCTTACCTAGATTCTGCAATTCTAACCTACGGGTTTCATCCATAAAACTTCTCCAAAACACCATTAATGAATCCCAATCTTCCAACCAATGATAAGGAATGTTACACTAACATAAATGGACAATTGTTAACGTAAATTTCCTCTAAATTCATCAACAATTATTCTCAACTGAATCAAAACTCAAAATATAACCCTTTACCCTAGTTTCTTTAATTTTGTCAAGGATTTCATTTACTAGCATATGCTTGTCTCTACTGGGTATAATTTCATTCAACAATTCAATTTCAAAAGAGAATCATTCTAAGATATCATAAGTTCTACCGGATTCAACAATTTATCCCAAATATCAAACTTCTTGCATGAAAACTTTACTATTATTATCCTACACTATTATAGATGTGATATAAACTCAATTTATAGGAAGAAAGATACTTTCCTCATATATTAAGGTTTGATTCTCAAGTGTTGATGGGTATGGTTTCATCCCTCGTTCCCCAATCTACGGGATGGTGGTGTAATCCGTCAAAAGTCGTGTGAGTTGGTGGTTCTCCTCCTTGGAAAGTTTCTCTCTTCTATCTAACTTTTCCTCTCTACAACTCTATAAATCATATCCCTCGAGGACTCTAATTCCCATCAGATTTAACCCTAGAATTTTCGTCCATAATTAAGCCTAAAATGGCTAATTACTAAAATCCCCTCCCAGGTTGTCGGTTAGGCCTAAAAACATCTCGAGACCCAAACTATACCCCCGGGTATACTTTTTTTACTATCTCGACCCTTCCAGACACGCTGGCACACTCGAGATGACCATACATGTGACTTATAATTTATTCACTTTTATTATAACAATTTAGTCCCGACGTGACACATGTGCATCCTGACTTAATTTCCATAATTGTCGTATTATTCACTCGTGACAATTTTAATAAATTCAATTATGTTTATAACTTTACTCATTAAGTAATATTCAACCAATTTCCAATAATTACTAACTCTCATCATGCTAGTAAATATTTAAAATAAATTCCAAATTAATATTAAATTAATTTATCTCAATTAACTTTAATAAATCCCCAGTTTTAAAAGCCATAAAAATACGGGGTATTACAAAAGTGGAGAAGGTCATTTGAACAACCCATTCAAACCAGATTAGTATCTCATTCTAATGTGATTGTTATCTCCTTCAAATGACAATGGTTTTGCACAGGTAGATAGATATTTTCGTTAGGAACGCGTGTCTGCCTGTTTCGTAGTTTTATGATTTTTTTTAATTAGTTATGAATTTATTATGGAAGGGTGTCTGAAAGAAAGATCCTCTATGAGGAATCAAATCTCAATTACTTAGGGATACTCATAGATGAGTGTAGGACTCGAAAAAATATTAAAGAACATTATTGTTACCTTGGAATTATATGGGAATAAATTTGGGGTATGGAATTTGAGTATTTAGGATGAACAACACTCGAAAATATATGAATGGATTCGAATGGAAATTTTGGATAAAATTAGGATACGGGTTGGATTCATATGTGCTAAGTATCTTAAATAAAAATTTGAATGTAAGTTAATACTTATTGAATTAAGAGTTGGGTTGTGACTCAGATATTTTTAGGCGAAGTGCTACGGGAGTTAGGCACGAGGTAGTCGATTTAATTTTATATAGATATATATAATAAATTATCAAGTATTAAATTAATGCCAAGTGTTAAAATTTATAGTGGGACTTTGTGTAACAAATTCTATGAGATGAAGTTATAGACCAAACGAGTGAGTCTGGGTATTCTAGTTGGATGAAACTACTTTAATAACATAATAATTAATGAGAGATTAATTAAACTACAAGTTGGGATATACACTTGGGTATTCTTGGGCTAGTGCTATGGGTATTAGAGCGCGAATGACCACAGATGTCGTTTCAGCGATGTTAAGGGGTGCGTGGCAGTTCATTTTTTTTATGATTTGGCCTGAGATTTTAGCTAAGGAATTACTTCAGAGGACATGTGAATTAATGGTATCGAGTATGAGTTAACGGGGTATTTATTAAAAATACGAATATTCCACATTTAATTTGGGGAAAAATTACATTAAACTTAATGGCTAAAAACTTATTTTATGGAATGGAATTAATAATTTGCTAGATGGTAAATTATTAATAAGTTAAAACATTGTGGACTATAGATGGGATTTCCATGGTAATTATGGAGTAGTTACATATACATATTGTATGAGATAGTGATATATACTTATATGTATTTGTGTTGACATACCAATTGTGACACCCCGCCTAATAAAATACCGGGTGACCAATCATGTACCAAATTAAAATTGGAGTCTCATATGGTTCATTCTTAGAATCACCGTCGAAAACCAATTTAATTACTAATAACCTATTAAGCTAGCGTCAAAATTTTAATTAATAAATCTTTTTAATCAAACCATTCAAATAAAACATTCACACACTTTATATATATCAAACTGAAATGAAATAAAATAACCAAACACTCGGCTCAACATAATACAAGCAAATCGAATGCCGCACTAAAAGGCTGTGAAAGTATAAATAAATACAATTCGGCTTTTGGCTCGAGTGTTACTATAATGCTTCATATCTAGATCACATGAATAGAAGCGTCTAAAAATAAACTTGCATGCATTCATATCTAGATCACACAGATATATATATATCAAGAGAGGAGAAAATAGATAAACGGGTCAGATCCCGAGTTTGAAAATATTTTGCAAGTGCATAAATTTCTATATTTTTAAAATATGATTCATCTCATATTTAAATTGGTATCGCACTCCCATGAGATAGCCCTCACCCCTCTTCTAATAGTGCACACCTATTTCATACTTTTTAAACAACCTAGTTAAGCTACCCTACCTAAATAATCTATTTCAACGATTTTCTAAGATCCTCATAGACCTAAGTACTAAGGGCTAAACTTCTCCCCATTCCTAACATTGTGCTACGTTCGTGTGTGGGGTGTATCGGGAAGAGAAATCCAAAAAAGGAACCCTCTCGATACACTACTACCTGGTAATGTTAATCGTCGGGATTAATTAGTTCCTTAGCACATAACGTGTACATATATATATATATATATATATATATATAGTTCTTACTAGAACCTATAATTCCTTTTTCATATAAATCCGGATATAAATCTACCGGAAGGGAAAATATACTTTATTAGTCTTTTCACTTTATATACATATATTTACTTTATATGATACACAAAAAGTATAATTATACATATCACAATCATAAGTACAATAACCATCCCACCGAACTATAACACGAGGATGCGGTCTCATGGTGCCTATCCGAATTCGAGCTTACTCACTCAAAAGCCAGACTCACTCATGGTCATGGGAAAAATTCACAATGGTGGAGACGGTCATATTCCCTCTGCAAGTGGATTACACACATCGTACTCGTACGCGTGACGAGATGACCTAGGGATATACTCTCCTTGCTCCTCAAGCTAGGGATTCACCCACATCGCGCAACCTCCCCGAATTGCACTAGAGAAAATATATAATCTGGCTGTTCCAACCCTACGCCAAAGAAAAGCGGGTGGAACTAGCATTTTCTTTAGGGATTCCGCCGACATACACACTCGTCACAACCCATGCACAACCATGGTTACAAAGAATTTAGCCGCCCGACATTGAGTGACATGTAAATTGTAGCTACTTTTGGGGTTTTCACCCTACGGACAACATATCCATTCTCAATTATTTAACCCAACATCATCCAATATCACTATCTTGCCAATATATTCGACATTTTTCACATTTTCCACATTAATTTTTTTTCGGGCCGAAGACAAAGCTTTGGACTTAACCGTCCATTTTCTATTATTCACTTCGGAAATGATCCTTTTTCATCCATGCATTGATTTTTACACTGAAAATCATATCCGCTTCAAGGACATAAATTATTTTTTCATATTAGTGCGAAAACACTCTTGAGCAATTTTATTTCATAAAAATGTCTCACTTTAAGTGAATTACCAATTCACCATTTTTCATTACCAAAACCTGCAACCTTATCCTTTTTCAAGTGTTTTTCATAAAAATACCCCCTTCAAGTTCCAAACACAATTCTTAGGCATTTTAGTCATTAACAATCGTTCAACTTCTCACTTTGCCAAAATCAAACATTTTGCATTTTAACCCCTTTAATATATAAAATCACGCTTTTTACATATTTAAGCCTTATTTCTCATATTTAAACCTACACACTTTAATTATGTGTTTTCACAACTTAAAACCCATTTTTTTCAATATTTAAACCTTTAACACCTTTTCTTTTCACACTTTGCTACACGCTCTACTTTGGGTTTTTATACTTTAACACCCATTTGGACTTTATTTACGCACTAGCCCATACTATTCACTTAATATGAATGTACACATCTAAAAACACCCGTTTGAGGTAAAGGTCTTATTTTACACGTAAAACTCCATTTTTAGTGTAGGAAGACATATTTTCATTTTACAAAGTGGTGTGAACCAACCTACAATATAACTTTGCATACAAGTCATATTTTCTTTAGTAAAAATATCATTTAACACATTTTATTCCATAAAATGTTGATAAATAGTATTATGAAATTTATTCACCTTTAAAACGCATTTAGAACCTTCTTTTAAGTGCCCATTTCTACTAAAAATCTTAAGAGTGTCACTAATAACCCATTATTGATCCATAACTATTTTTCTACACTTTTTACATCCAATATTTGGGAAATAATATTCTGAAATTTAACACTAACTTTAATTTCATAAAATCCCAACTATTATCTTGATTTTTCTATTAAAGCATGGAGTAATCATCAGTATGGAATGACTGAAAATTTCTACACATTTAAGACCTTAAATATGCAATAAATTGGGCTAAAAACATTACCAACTTTAATCTACTTCCCACCTAAAAGGGTCTTCAAAATGTTTACATAAGTTAGGTGACCCCCCCCCCCCCCCCCCCCCTTCCTTCAAAGGTGGACTCAAGAAGAGTCACAAATGCAACCTCCAAGCTTTAAGAGTGACCCTTCCAATCTTTATCCAAACCTTTTTTTTCAACACCTTGACAGACCTTTTTCTTGCTGCCAAATACCCCTTTTTATACCACCAACATGTTGTCCCGCCTTCCAAGTGAAGCTTGGATTGAGTTTCAACCCATTTCCATGGAGTTTGGGTAGGGAACTTATGATGAAAATATGAACTACGAATTTGACAATAGAAATATGACTCTTGAGAGTGTTTCTAGTGAGAGGGAAATGGAAATATGAAACCCATTGGTACCCTAACATGAACCCTTCTCATTATTTCTTATAATATTTAAAGGGAAGTGGGAAGTATTGACCATAAATTGAAGGTTTTAGGTGGCCTAAAAGATTTCAGTAACACTAACAAAGGTCTACAAATGAAGTGTCAAAAGGACAATACAATGCCAGCAACCTTGCCACATGTGACACTCAAGACCCACCAAAAATCAACCCCCCAAAGGCTGATTTGCGTCAGTTTCTCTCTCTATTTTTTTTAAACTTTTAACTTACGAATCATATTCCTTGCATTGTTTTAGTTAAAAAATCATATTTACAATATTCATTTAGCCTCTCGGATCGTCCTATACAGAGCGTGCAAGAAACGGGACCTCCGCACAAAATATATTTTTTTAATTTTTTCTTGGCATGGTAATATTCCTTATATTTTTATGAGTCTAAATATATGGTCAGAATTTTTTTTGACTTGCCAATTTTTCAAAAAAAATTGTGCAGTACGGGACTTTCGCAGTGTCGCGCACCGTCAAAGAATTTGTACGCAGGCTTGCGTAGCGCTCGTTGCTTCTTCGAATGATGTGAAACTTAATGTACGTACTTAAAATAATTTTATAAACTTTAAAAAAAAACTCATGAGAGCCATGAAACGTAAATACTTTCCATTTAATCCACATTGCGATACTTTTCTTTTCATACGATTTAAATGTCGCATCGTATTGACCTTGTTCGTGTCACATCTGTTCCTTGATATTTTTCCTTCAAACTTAACGGACATTCTAGGTAATACTAGTAGAGATTAAATACACACTCATATGATGCCTTCATCATGCTATTTTTTCTCGTTTAAACCATTTATGTAATATGCCACCTTACATATTACTTAACGTGTTACATTTGGATTATTTATTCCTCGAATTTTCTTTTGGACCAAACACCTCAAATAACGTTAAATACCTAATTTCTAGGGCAAGTTTAGCTTCACTAGAACACACCATCAGATTCTTCTCACATGTATATATCTTCATGATTAGTTACATATGTTTCACGCACCACCTGTAGATTATCCGTGCTTAGACTCACTAGCACACACTTCCACGTTTCACTCACTTATATATATTCACATGCTTTTTTCAATCACCCCATTCTCATGTCACTCTATCACTTTCAACATAACTCTCACTCACATGTATATCCACACGATTGACACTTTATATATATCCCCACTCTTTGTATAGTCTCCACGATCCATGTATATATTGATTAGGTTTGCTTTCCAAGAGTATCCCTCTTATCTCATGTTACATATATATTCTCCCTCATAGTGGTAATATTCCCCTTATTTAGAACGCATAAAACTCTCCATAAGATACTAATCAAGGCTCGTGCCTTTTTTCACAGTACATCACCTGGGCATGGCAATATCGAACATAGCGAATTCGTTCTCAGACGTACCGAATCCATGAGGTATGTATTGAGGCAATTCACGTAAACTCATGTATATCAAATGGGCTTATCCACATGTACCGATGAATGATTTCCATTATATGCAATAGGTATACCGTGGAAGTCATGCGAAAGGGGGGAACCCTTCTACTAATACACCAAATGCATCAACCTTATATAGGTGTCATCCATAGGACACTCATACCTAGTTTTGCCAGTTATAATAAAAAACTCTATCAAAATTTTGTGTCGCCACACTACCCTGATTTTTGTGTTGTTTATCTTATTGGTCAGACAACACCATGTCCGTGAATCTGGAAACAAGTCAAACTGCATCCCATATCATGCACCCTATCTATTTCCCAACATCGAGTCCAGTCCGAAATTTTTCTTGCGTTTTAGGTAAACATGATACAAGTGAAACCTAATAATAATAATCATGCTGAGGATTTTTCCATTTTACCTCTTTTAAAATGTAAAATATAAAAAACATTACCCTTTTATTAAAAGAAAAACAAAAATACAAAAAATATTCCTCTTTCCCTTATATAAACCAAAATCATTTTTCCTCTTAGGTTTTATCGTGTACCCTAATTACGGCCTTGCTCCCTATTGGCTCCAGTCTTTCGCCAAACAACTTTGAAGATATACTACTTCCTCTGCTGCTTACACTGAGTTTGAGATATCCCTCTACAAGTTATTCAAGGAGAACATAGAATAGACTATAAATGTTCAACCATATCTAATAACCATTTTAGCCCATGAGATGCAACGACACCGGGTCCAAACTCCCTATGCTCAAGAACTTGAAATTAGCTTCTCACGTGTCATGGGTTCATCTTCTCCTAAACTAGTTTGTGTCCCAAAAGAGTATCAACATGCCTCGTGTGCCCCACTTGCCAATCAAATGCCACCAACTTGTAATAACCCTCTCTTCTGATAGCCCACTTTATATTTATTTACAATGTGTAGTGGTTAATTTTAAAATGATAGACGTTGAGTAAATATTGATTTGTTATGTCAAGGTCAATATTTACCAAAATGTTTTATAGTTACCCCGTGAGTAGAGAAAATGTTCATGTGGTGATTTTTAATGTCGTAGGGATTTAAAATGACATTTTGGTTTATTATGAAACCGGAAGTAAAATGAGTTATAGAATTCCCAAATGATGATTTGGATAGTGTAGTTAGTTCCAGTAGGTGTGTGACAGTCAAAATAAGTGCCATATTGTATTTTGGCATTTTGGGCGCTTTTGACTCGTTTTGGTTTAAATAGTGATATCGCGTATTATTTTATCGCGCATTAGTTATTAGAGTTGGGCATTTTAGACTTATGGCCCGATTTAGTCTTGCTAAGACTTACTATTCCTTTTATGCCCCAATTTGTTAACTTAGAGAGAAAGAGAGAGATGAAGAAAGCTTTGGGGAAAGAGAGAGATTGAAGATTTGGGGTTTGTTCTTGCTTTCATCTTCATCAAGTTTGATCTTCCTACCTTGAGGCAAGTAACTTACTTGCTCTTATATGATTTAAGTGGATTAATTTGCATGATTAGTTGTGGATTGTTATGAATTATTTTAGTTAGGGTTTTGTTAGATTAATTGGGTATTAACCCTTAGAAGTTGATTTGGATGATATATGGTATTTAAGATGATAGCTATATACATTTAGGATGTATAAGTTGAATTAATTGAGATTGGTTTGGTTGGTTTTGGGTTTGGTAGAAATTTGGAGTTTAGAACTCCATAGCCAAACTTGGCTATTCCGTAGGGGCGAATCGATTCGGCCCCTTGGGCGAATCGATTCGCATAGATGCAGAATCCCAGGTCTTGATATCCGAATCGATTCGGATTAAGACCGAATCGATTCGGCATTTGCAAAAACTTAAGTTTGTTGTCCGAACCGATTCGCTTTGAGAGCGAATCGATTCGCTGGGGCGAATCGATTCGGTTCTAGCAGTTTTGGGGTCTTTTTCTTTTAATTTTCATCCTTATTCTTTAGGATTAGGACCTAGGAAGCTTATTTAAAGAATTAAACTTAGAGTTCTAGAGTTGTTATGGAGTTTGCTCGTTACCCTGGACTAGAAATGGGTTCATCTGGGGTTTACTTCGGGGAGGTTTAAAGTAATGTTAAGGCATTACTTCTTTTATTAAAACTTTTAGAAGTTTGGAATTTAAATGCCCAACTTGGAGACTTATGGGCTTATCAATTTATATGAACTTTGGGAATTTCTAGGATCATAATGATCATTTGGAGACCTAGCCTGGAATTGTAATTTGAGGTAAAATAAATGATAATGTTCGATGGGAATTAGGTTCGCATAAAATGAACCCATAGGTGTTTAAAGATGATAGGTTCAACTAGAATGAACCCTGTTGTTTAATGATGTTAGGTTTAAATAAAAAGAACCAATCTCATGATTAATGGAAATGGATTTGGTAATGAATATGATGATAAAATGTAAATGTTAATTTACTGTTACACACCTCTCTAAATGACATCATAAGGGAAGTTCGCTTGTGAGGTGAAGCCCCCTGGCTAATGAATGCAGGGTGGATATAGTCCTAGGCCATGGGAGCGCTTGTTGTTATATTTTCTGCGATGGGTAGGAGATTCCGGGTGTGGTCTTGACTATCCCGCAGGCTCATGGCCGCTTCCCGACGTATTGCGATAGGTGCCCAGGTTGTCTTATGTTAGGCCCTGGAAGATGATGGTCATTTAGGGGCGCGCACAGTGGGGAAACCCGGACGGGCGGTCTTAGATATCGTTATATGTATATGAATATAACTACATTTTCATCAAGTTGGACTTGATGGTTGATAAACGCCACTAAGAGCGTATGTTAAATGCCATATAGAGCATAGATATGTGCCATGAAGAGCACGGGAATAATATATGTGCCATAAAGAGCACTTGATGTAAATGATATTCCTAATGAGGAATGGAAAGATAAAATGGGAAGTTTTGATTAATGCATAGAAGTTATAACTCCTTGATTAAACCGAAAATGGTTTTATTCCTAATAAGGAATGTCAGAAGGAAATGGAAATTGTATTATTAAAGAAGGGTTTTAAATTAAAGTTCTTTACTTTCAATTCTTGTTTGTATTTGAAGATAGCATGTCATACTATCATCCTTATCATTCATGTATAACTATTCATATCTATCATGCTTTTTATTCTTCTGGTAATCATATAGAACCCGGCCCTGACCGGTTTACTTTCCTTGTTGTATATATATTATTGTATCCGCTCAGGTGCTCCATCGCAAGGACGCCCGACTTGACTTCCCAAGTTCCCTTCATTTTCGACGAGTTGTAAGATTTTGCTGGTTATTACAGGACGTTGTATTAGACGCTTTCATTCTAGTTATTCTAGATATGATCGGGTCTTGTCACTCGGGCGTGTGGCCCAAACATTTGTATTTGATTAATGAATGTACTATGTAAGATATTTATATTGTTGTACGTCGTTATATGTAGCTGTGGACCGACAGCTTATTCAGTCCATTTGTATACATTCGTCTTAGTTGTATTATATATTATCTTTTGGAATCCCACTTGCTCATCAGATTGGGTCGTTAGTTTAAATTTTCATAACCGCATTTTTAAAAATTTTACACTTTTTGGCAAACCGTTTTCTGATTTATTGTGTGGTTTTCCTGTATACTCGGTTTATAATTGTGATGCTGAGAATGATATCCATCCATGATTCCTGTTACGTTTGAGTATCGGGCTGGCCACCCCTTATCTCGGATTGCGGGTTGTCACAAATGGTATCAGAGCATCGGGTTCTAGAGTACTAGGATCTGTGTGGACTTGTCTCGTTCTACCGTAGCGTTCTTTGATGTAGGGCCTAATGCTAGGACTTCTTGTTGCTTATGTTTGCGATCTTCTGCAACATAGATTGTTTTAAACAGTATTCTAATACTATTGTTCTTCTATCTCATATGCCGCCTAAGAGAGGTCGCGCAGCGAGACGTATTAAGGTCATAGAAAAGGAAGTAGGTCCTCCACCGCCACTACAAGGGACTGTTAATGTTGCGGATGTAGCAAGCATAGTGGCTGGAGCGATTAATGCCGCCATGACCGTAGTGATCCAACAAATACCCTGGGCTCCAGGTGTTCAAGCTCATACGGGACTTACTCCGTGGGAAAGGGTTAGGGAGTCCTTTCTAAAGGGCAATGCCCCAGAATTCGAGGGAGGCACGGATGCGGTTAAAGCCAGTCATTGGAAGAAAGTCATGCAACGCCACCGTCATATGATAGAATGTAGTGAGGATAACAAACAAGTCCTTACCACCTTTAAGCTTGTTGGATCCACTTTACACTGGTGGGAGACGATGACCACACCAGAGCAGAGGGACACAATGACGATCACTGAGTTCTGGGCTTTGTTTGATCTTAAGTATTTTCCTCCCGCAGTTCAGAGGGAGATGAAGAGGAAGTTGCAAGATGTAGTACAAGGGGAGAGATCTGTATCGGAGTATGAAGAGGAGTTCACCCGGTTGGCGAGTTTTGTACCGGATGAGGTGACTCCGGAAGAGAGGAAGATCTCAAAGTTTGTGGAAGGTCTAAACTGGAGAATCCGAAAACACTTATTGGGTAACCCAGCTTTCCAGACTTTTGGTGAGGTTATGAATGCAGCCTTACTCCATTGCTAGGAGCATCGATTATATATGCAGGGTAGCAAGAAAGCTACTGAAATGAGGCAAGTAGGGAAGCTTGGAGAGTTTATTGCGAGTGGAAATAATAATAGGCACAGACAAGGTGCTTTGCATCAGGAAGATCGGGGTGGCCCTGGAGGTAGAGGTCGTCCGGATCGAGGCATTTCCCAGTTTAGGAATACCAGAGGTCGAGGTCAGGAGGATATGAAAGGACGGTGCTTCCAATGTGGGGAGGCAGGTCATTACAAGAAGGAGTGTCCTCAGATGATTGGGGGTCAGTTTCCTAGGGCCCCGCATCATCCATATGTTCAGTTTCCACCTCCGGTACCTATTATGGTTATTCCTCCGCAGCAGGGACAACTAAAGTATGGACGTGATTGTCATATTCAGGAGACTATGCTTCCTCCAGCTCTGCCGGAACCACCCGTTATTGAGGGTAAGTTTTTCTTTACTTGAGTTACGCGAGTATGTGTTATTCGATGCGGGTGTTACGCGCTCATTTGTTTTATGAGCTCTTCTCAGATTACATATTTGATAAGATCTGCTGAGAGTATTTCTTTTTCTAGCGTTGAGTTTTTATTTATGTGTGATGGTTCGCTCATTTCTTTTGGTTGTATGTATATAAGAATTTCTTTTACTAATGTGTACTTTGAGGCCGAATTACTCGTCCTTAACATGGTCGAGTATGATGTGATATTGGTATGTGATTGTTATGCCTTATCTCCACGACCAACAAAGTTGAGTGGTAGCGTATAGGAGGGGTTCCTTGTCTGGATTCTGCTTCTACGGGACGCTCCACGCGTGAACCTTAACGACGTTGGGAGTGGAGATATACAACCTTTCCTTTCTTTTATTTTATGTATATTACGCTCTATCTCCATGATCAACCAGTTAAGTAGGCATGTGTCGGAGGGGTTCCTTATTTGGATTTCTCTTTGCGAGACACTCCGCCGCATGAACACTTAACGACGTTGTGAGTGGAGAGATGCTATCCTTTCCTTTTATTTTATTTTAATTAAATTTCTAGTTGGAGATGGGTTGAAAAGTTTAGCCGAATCACATAAAAGAGTTATTAGGGGCTATTAAAGTGCGAAATAAAAGCACTGTATATAGTTTTCTCCTCTGATCGATGTGAGGGAGACCGAGGTACGAAGTCGAATTGAGACTTCGGGTTATGCCTTGATTAGAAGGCTATTTAATAAGATGTATATGTTATAGGGTATATAACCCTAGGGTTTCACGAAGGGTGAGCGTTGGGTTGTTATTTATTTATTTTTATTTAATTGATAGTGTGTAGCTGTAGGATCTTTTCGGTCCCGAACATGTGTCTTAGACCTGTACCCCTCGATGACTGACAACTCGAGGTAGTAGTGTAACGGGAGGGTTCCTTGTTTGGATTTCGCTTTGGCGAGACGTCCCACACACGAAACTAAGCAAATGTCGGAAGTTGAGAAAGGTCATAGGCACTAGGGATATAATTAGCGTTAGGTGTATACGACTTAGTTAGGGTATAGGTAGGTAGACTTTAGAATTGTTGGGACATAGGACCTTTAGTATGAGACGTAAGTTTAGGAATGCTATTGGGAGTTGACCCTGAATAAGTCATGCGTAAACTCTAAGAGGGATTGGTTCCATGATATGAGAAGTGGGAGGATTTCGAGAAATTGGTAGTAAGGCTGAAGGGGATGAGGCCTCTCATAGTAGAGTGTTACAAAGGTAACGAAGGGGTGAATTGATTCGCACCCCTGAGTCAGGTGGTTAAGCTCGAAGGTAGATTCCATTAGAAAGTCTCTGCCATGATGGGGAGTGATAATACTGGAGTATCGATTTATTGTTGATGCGCCTCACAAGTTTAAACTTGTGAGGAGTATTATCCCCTATTTAAGTTGAAGTCCATCTTGGGGGTGATCGCTGTATAGGAAGGGAGATGCTACTTCTTGGGCAGAATTTAGTCTTTCGTGCAAACAACATTTCATTGCAAGATGTCGCAGGAGGAAACAGGGGCGGTTAAAACCATAAATAAGCTGCCGATTCAGGAAACAGAACTCTGCTCTTTTGACATTGAGGGTGGGGTGCGTTCCCATAAGAAAATTTTGTCCCGAACGAAAGGGACTTAAGTAAAGCAGATATGGAGAAATCACGCGGTTCTAACGTTTCGGTGCATCAAGGTAATGACATAATGTGCTAAGTTGTACGTCACTGGTATTATTTGGTTGGGCATAGAAAGGTTGTTGTACTGCATGGGGTGCCCTTGATTATAGTCCTGACTCAAATAAGACTTCCGTTTCTCATTCTTGGCAAGTTTCCAAGAAGTCATGGGAATCAATTTATGGTTAAACACTTCTTATCATTTTTCCCAGATGGCCAGACCAATAGAATAAACCATATGTTGGGGATATACTCCTTATATGCGTGCTTAACTTTAAGAGTAGTCGGGAACAATGTCTTCCGCTCGTTAAATTCACTTGTAAGAATTTATGTCGATTCACTATTAGGACGGCGCTTTAGAAGAAGCCTTGTATGGTAGGCCATGTTGATTCCCCACTTGTTGGTTAGAAGTGCGAGATGATGAGTCTTTCGTATAACCAAGATCGATGAAAAGAACTCAGTCGATGCGGGAAGAAGGCATCTGAAGTTTGAGGTCATTAGACCAAGAGTTGTGGTGGGTATCGCCTGTGAAGGGCATTAAGCGTTTCGAGTGGAAAAAGGAAAACTTGCACCGCATGATGTTGTACCTATCCTAGAAATGTTGCGGTGGGTCCGGTAACCTATTAGCTCGCTTTATCGAAACATTTTGCGGCAAGTTCATAATTTGTTCCTTGTCTCTCATGCAAGGGAGTATGAGAGATACGACGGTGCCTTTAGGCACATTCCTTTCGAAGTAGATGCAACTTGGCAATTCTCATTAGATGTAGTCTGTTGCTATCTTAAAGCGTAGAGTTACGTTTGGGATCGCTGGTAGTACTTTGGGGGATGAGTTCTATATAGTCATCATAGTGTCGAGAAATCGACATAGGGTCGCGAGGATGACTTGCGGGAATAGTATCCGCACTTCTTCTTGCGAGGTATACCTAAATTTTGGGGGCAAAATTCCCTCTTAAGGGGGGGAGTATGTAATAACCCTCTCTTCTGATAGCCCACTTTATATTTATTTACAATGTGTAGTGGTTAATTTTAAAATGATAGACGTTGAGTAAATATTAATTTGTTATGTCAAGGTCAATATTTACCAAAATGTTGTATAGTTACCCCGTGAGTAGAGAAAATGTTCATGTGGTGATTTTTAATGTCATAATGATTTAAAATGACATTTTGGTTTATTATGAAACCGGAAGTAAAATGAGTTATAGAATTCCCAAATGATGATTTGGATAGTGTAGTTAGTTCCAGTAGGTGTGTGACAGTCAAAATAAGTGCCATATTGTATTTTGGCATTTTGGGCGTTTTTGACTGGTTTTGGTTTAAATAGTGATATCGTGTATTATTTTATCGCGCATTAGTTATTAGAGTTGGGCATTTTAGACTTATGGCCCGATTTAGTTTTGCTAATTCTTACTATTCCTTTTATGCCCCAATTTGTTAACTTAGAGAGAAAGAGAGAGAGGAAGAAAGCTTTGGGGAAAGAGAGAGATTGAAGATTTGGAGTTTGTTCTTGCTTTCATCTTCATCAAGTCTGATCTTCCTACCTTGAGGCAAGTAACTTACTTGCTCTTAGAAGATTTAAGTGGATTAAATTGCATGATTAGTTATGGATTGTTATGAATTATTTTAGTTAGGGTTTTGTTATATTAATTGGGTATTAACCCTTAGAAGTTGATTTGGATGATATATGGTATTTAAGATGATAGCTATATACATTTAGGATGTATAAGTTGAATTAATTGAGGTTGGTTTGGTTGGTTTTGGGTTTGGTAGAAATTTGGAGTTTAGAACTCCATAGCCAAACTTGGCTATTCCGCAGGGGCGAATCGATTCGGCCCCTTGGGCGAATCGATTCGCATAGATGCAGAATCCCAGGTCTTGATATCTGAATCGATTCGGATTAAGACCGAATCGATTCGACATTTGCAGAAACTTAAGTTTGTTGTCCGAACCGATTCGCTTTGAGAGCGAACCGATTCGCTGGGGCGAATCGATTCGGCCCTTAGGGAGAATCGATTCGGTTCCAGCAGTTTTGGGGTCTTTTTCCTTTTAATTTTCATCCTTATTCTTTAGGATTAGGACCTAGGAAGCTTCTTTAAAGAAGTAAACTTAGAGTTCTAGAGTAATTATGGAGTTTGGTCGTTACCCTGGACTAGAAATGGGTTCATCTGGGGTTTACTTCGAGGAGGTTTAAAGTAATGTTAAGGCATTACTTCTTTTATTCAAACTTTTAGAGGTTTGGAAGTTAAATGCCCAACTTGGAGACTTATGGGCTTATCAATTTATATGAACTTTGGGAATTTCTAGGATCATAATGATCATTTGGAGACCTAGCCTGGAATTGTAATTTGAGGTAAAATAAATGATAATGTTCGATGGGAATTAGGTTCGCATAAAATGAACCCATAGGTGTTTAAAGATGATAGGTTCAACTAGAATGAACCCCGTTGTTTAATGATGTTAGGTTTAAATAAATAAAGAACCAAACTCATGATTAATGGAAATGGATTTGGTAATGAATATGATGATAAAATGTAAATGTTAATTTACTGTTACACACCTCTCTAAATGACATCAGAAGGGAAGTTCGCTCATGAGGTGAAGCCTCCTGTCTAATGAATGCAGGGTGTTTATAGTCCTAGGGCATGGGAGCGCTTCTTATTATATTTTCTGCGATGGGTAGGAGATTCCGGGTGTGGTCTTGACTATCCCGCAGGCTCATGGCCGCTTCCCGACGTATTGCGATAGGTGCCCAGGTTGTCTTATGTTAGGCCCTGGAAGATGATGATCATTTAGGGACGCGCACAGTGGGGAAACCCGGACGGGCGGTCTTAGATATAGTTATATGTATATGAATATAACTACATTTTCATCAAGTTGGACTTGATGGTTGATAAACGCCACTAAGAGCGTATGTTAAATGCCATATAGAGCATAGATATGTGCCATGAAGAGCACGGGAATAATATATGTGCCATAAAGAGCACTTGATGTAAATGATATTCCTAATGAGGAATGGAAAGATAAAATGGGAAGTTTTGATTAATGCATAGAAGTTATAACTCCTTGATTAAACGGAAAATGGTTTTATTCCTAATAAGGAATGTCAGAAGGAAATGGAAATTGTATTATTAAAGAAGGGTTTTAAATTAAAGTGCTTTACTTTCAATTCTTGTTTGTATTTGAAGATAGCATGTCATACTATCATCCTTATCATTCATGTATAACTATTCATATCTATCATGCTTTTTATTCTTCTGGTAATCATATAGAACCCGGCCCTGACCGGTTTACTTTCCTTGTTGTATATATTATTGTATCCGCTCAGGTGCTCCACCGCAAGGACGCCCGACTTGACTTCCCAAGTTCCCTTCATTTTCGACGAGTTGTAAGATTTTGCGGGTTATTACAGGACGTTGTATTAGACTCTTTCATTCTTGTTATTCTAGATATGATCGGGTCTTGTCACTCGGGCGTGTGGCCCAAACATTTGTATTTGATTAATCAATGTACTCTGTAAGATATTTATATTGTTGTACGTCGTTATATGTAGCTGTGGACCGACAGCTTATTCGGTCCATTTGTGTACATTCGTCTTATTTGTATTATATATTATCTTTTGGAATCCCACTTGCTCGTCAGATTGGGTCGTTAGTTTAAATTTTCATAACCGCATTTTTAAAAATTTTACACTTTTTGGCAAACCGTTTTCTGATTTATTGGGTTGTTTTCCCGTATACTCGGTTTATAATTATGATGCTGAGAATGATATCCTTCCATGATTCCTGTTACGTTTGATTATCGGGCTGGCCACCCCTTATCTCGGATTGCGGGTTGTCACACAACTCAGCTACCAATTCCAAATCTTGCCCATCTAGGGGTTAATCTCTAGTACTGGTTGATCGTAAGGAGGAAGCACTCAACAAAGTCATATAGGACTTTAAGATGTTGTCAAAGATATTCGACCACGTCAAGATCTCATGGAATTACGTTGACTACACTCACATGTTTCCATATACCAAAGCTAGTGCACCAAAGAAATCTGAGATGTCGAACATTGAGAAGTTCGGAGACAACGAACCCCCAATTGTTCTTCTACATAGCTATCAATTTTGCTTGATCCTACTTGGGGGTTTAGAGGAGATAATGGCCCAAATGATTCAATAATACCTAAAAGGAGGTGCCCCCAAGTGGTTCGTTTCCCTAGAGGACTCTATAATCGATAGTTAGAAGGATGTAGCCAAAGAATTCATCTCACAACACAAGTACAATTTGGAATTAAAAGTTATGTGGAGATATTTTGAACTATTTAAGCTTAATCCAAGTGAGTCAGTAAGTAGTTTCATTGGTAGATGGAAAGAGAAAGTTGGTACAATGAGTAACAAACCATCAAAAGAAGAGAAAGTGAGCGTAGCAAAGAAAAATTTCTTGCCCCATATCCGAGTTTCGATGGGAGGTCAGTACAACCTAAATTTTAGATCCATCTAGGAGGTTGGTGTACAGATTAAAGAAGAGATTAATAGTACAAAGTGGAATCTAACCCATGAAAGGTTGATTAGAAAATTTGTGCTAAAGATGTATGTCAAGTCAGCTTGCACCTCAATCTAAAAAATCAATAACATATCCTAACCTGCCACTTCCTCGAAACCTGAAAGCCATACCAACCTTGAAAAAAAGGAGTATACTGAACTCAATGCTCCCCTATCAAAACTTTACCAAGCCACGCATGCTCGAAAGCTCTTCAAACCATCGAAACCCTGTCCATTGAAAAATTCCCTTCCCAAGACCTTTATACATGATTATCACTATGATTTTCTCTAGATTGCATGACACACCATTCATTTGTATTTTTACCTTAAAAATTTGATCCAAATTTTTATAGAATGGGGCATTATTTGTCCGTATGCTAATCCTAAACCCAACACCAATAATAACCCTCTCCCAATATATGGACATGAGTTAAATGATATCTTCCTATAAAGAAACCAGAATTCCACCCCTCTACCCAAATCATATCCGTCAAAATACCGAACATGCCTACAATCTCACCTAAAAACCTCAAGATGTGCCCACTCTTTTTCCTTCATCCCATGAGGTTTTTCGATCAATCCCTACCACTCGTTATCCCAACACGTAATATCGTTTGGACGTGATCAAAAGGAGGAGGCATGGAATTACCTATGATCCTAAACCAACTCCGAAGATTAGGTCTGAAGTATCCTATATAGATTACTATTGATTATGATATGTTTGACGATCTGTTCGTGGAAGATTGAAAATGGGCCTAAGATTCAGAGGAATGGGTCATGTCCATAGAATAATTAAGCCTAGATGACATCATACAGATCATGTCAGATATGTTCCTTCAAAAAATAGAGAAATGTGGTGTCTCTACATTTTTTATAGTGCTGAAGCTCGAAAGGAATATGTTCCCTTCATTCCATTAATTTCTCGCTAAGAGAGAATACTTGTATAACAAAGTTATAGAAGTTATTGACCAGTTGACTACTCCTGACAGGATGCTATCATTGCCACGGGCTGGGGTGATGATTTTGAGAATTCGAATAATGAATAAAAGGGCGAATATTTCCCTTTTGCGTGTTCCATAATCTATGGTATGGCTCTGCTGACAAGAAGATGAAACCAGGGCTAGAAATATTTTTTGAGGATGACATCACTTGGGATGAAAAGCAGAAACATGAGGTGAAGCCTCCGACAGACAAAACCATAGAAAAGCATAAAAAAATCTTAGGACAGTGATACTAAAGAGTCGTTCAACCTGGACACACTAGGGATGAATCTCTGCATGATTCTCAAGGAAGCCGCATTGTCTGGCCCTTATAAAAATATTATCTCGATGGAAACACCTATCCTCAATTGGAATGTTGTTTCATTCCATCCTTCTAAAATCAACCTAAGTGTTATTATCCACTCTCTCCAAGATATGGTTCAGCCCGTTACTTTTATTCTATCTCTGATATCATTATAGATGAGTCTTCCTTTGACGAGGTCCTCAATGTTGTATTCCCTGAAGATTCATTTAATGAAATACATGAGGATTTTTTGTATTATTTTATCCTTGCATTAATTATCTTCATTCTCATCAAACTTTTGATGACGATGATATAGTAAATGATGAATTATTAATTGATCTCAATGAGGAAATCATAAAGAACACAACCGGGTTCAAAATAATGATGATAAGAAAGTTTCTATTAATCTCGATTCTAGTAGTCATCTATGCGAGACTAGGATAAGAGGACACAATTTGAAGAGCCAATACAAGAGTTCATGGACGTCTTTGCATTGTTGCATAATAACATTCCCGTTATTGATCCATTTATAGCGCAGCACGAGACCCCCTCATTCCTAGAGAACATGACCATAAAGTACAATGTAAAGAAGTTACTAATATAATAATCTCTTAAGGTGGAAGAATAACATATGAAACAATTTAACTAGGCTTTATTTGCATAGTTAAATATCCTACATGGCTTGCAAGCATCGCCCCTACGCTGAAATCTGGAGGGAAGGTTTGCATGTTCATCGACTATCAAGATCTGAATAAGGAACCTATAAAGGATGATTACCCCTACCGATTATCTACATGATCATAGAAAACATGGTTAGCCACACTCTCAAGTCATTTTGTTAGCGGGCTTTTCAGTTACAATTAGATTAAAATTCACCCTGACCAGCAGGAGAACGCTGCCTTCGTCACCCCATGGGGAACCTTATGTACTCATTCATGCCAACTGGGCATAAAAATTCCAGGGCTACTTACCAAAGGGATTCTACAACCATTCTAAAATCTCATCAAAAAATAAGTCAAGGTCTAGGTCGACGGCATGATTATCAAGTTCACGGCTGAGGAAGGTCACATTCTTTCCTTGAGGGAACTCTTCCAGCTACTCCAAAAGCACTAGATACGACTCAACCCATATAAATATGTCTTCGGCATTACTAAAGAAAAATTTCTCAGGTTCATAATTAGTGAGAAAGGATTGAAGCTGACCCCACCAAACTAAAATGCATACTCGGGATACCACCACCCAAGATAGAGAAGGAAATGTGAGGAATCATAGTTAAAGTGTAATGTATCAGTCAACTGACCTCTATCTATCACGATTGCTTCGAGAAGGGTTTTATGGCATCATTGATGATTGGTCTACTGATAAACTCAATTTTTTTCCAATTATTCACAAAAAAGGATCCTAACACGATACACAACCTCATGTCTGGGTAAATAAATATGCCAAGGTAGAAGAAGTGGTTATTGGGACCAAGAATGAAACTGGAGGTAAAAAAATGACCAAAAATGGTGAAAAAACAATGTCACTAAGAAAGGGGACAATTGAAAAAATGGATGATCCAAGAATGATGAAAAGGCATACCCTACCAATGCCTACAATGATAGTAACATTATTTTCTAAGTTTGGATAAAAAAGATCTTATGTCAGATAATATATCATTATTTCTTCAAGTGGCTGAGGAAGAAGTCAGTAGATCCGTCCATGAGGAAAACCACCCTGAGATGTTCCTATCAAAACTACCATGGGCACATTACAACTAATTGTAAGAATATCAAGTCCCATTATGATGAGTTGGCCCAGGCCTACAACTTGGATTCATATTTGGAGAAGAAATGTTACAATCCCGGTAATACCTCGCATTTTAAATATATGTTGTAAAAATAAATTAGGTATATTATCTGAGGAAAATTATGGAGAATTAAACACATGAATGAATAGGTTGGGATTTCACATAAAATGGCGCATTACGCGAAGTGGTTAAAAGGGAAATTTCCACATTGCATGGTCCGCATGGGCGAACATTTGTGTTCAAATAGTTAGTACGAGTACATTGGTGAAGTACAATGTAAATTAATTGAGGAACAAATGAGATAAGGATATGAGTAAGTATAAAGTAATACTTTTGCCGATGCGCGACCTATAGGATGCAACGTTTCATAATTTTTATAGGATTCCTTGGAGGGGAAAAAAAATATAACCAAGTTTTATGGGTACTAAAAATAAATATAATATACCATGGGGTCAAAGAATGAAAGAAAAAATTAGGCCCAATCGACCTCCCCTAGCTATAGTCAACCATGGGTCTCAGATATCCTACACTTATTTGGACATTTCAGTCTTATTTTCTATAATCTTAACACATGAGGCATCTAAGTAAAATAGGCATATTTCCCCATGAGCGTTGACCTAAATGAGAGTATTTTTAACACCTTTGATGGATGGGAAGTTTCTTCAATAATAAAATGGTATGTTTAATTATTGTGGGATTATAAGAAAGAGAGAAGGGACTTAAAACTTAAGGAGACCAAGACATTAGAATTCTCCATAATTCTAACACATTTAATCTCCTAAAAGCAAGAAGATATGCCCAACAATTGTAGCTATCATATACACCACCATATCGCACCAAGAAACACCATTTAAAAGCATATAACCACCTTAATACTGTACTCAAAAGGAGTTACGCCTCCATCTGATCTAAACAACCCACCTAAAACCAGAGTGGGTGTTGTATTAGTTCGATGAACCCTGTTGCCAATAGGAGTTGCAATTCTTCTTTTATCCTCAAGTCCAACTCAGGCTTATCAGTCCTCATTGCCTATTTAATCGGAATGGATGAAGGCATTACATTTAATTTATGGAAGATTATGTGACACCCCGACTAATTAAACACCGGGTAGCTACTCCTTTATAAAATTAATTCAAAATGCCAAGTTGGCTCAGTTAATAGCATCACTGTCGAAAACGTTTTATTTTTACTAACCACCTAGTATTTAAAAAGTAAGTGCCAAATTTTATTAAATCTAATTAACATGCAACAGAAGTAATGAATAACTAAATAACACCATTCACCATGCTGAAGTAAAATGGATAACCATCACAATATATAAATAAAACCTGGAGGAAAAACTCCTCAATACAAATCCCACAACTGATAAGTAAACTGAAATAAATAACTAAAACTGAATACTGAGCAATACATGCTAGAGTCTAAAAACAGAAATAAAAAAAAATGTCTAATACAATTGGGCAACATGCCCTACAACTGATAAATGCGGAGACTGGAATCCAAATGAGAGAAGCGTCTACGTGCAAATCCCTGTAGCTCCCACAAACAGCTACAGTTCGTCACCTGAATGAGAATCCTATGCTTGGTGTCCTTGTGGCTGGGCACCTAAAATGGTTTTACAAGAAAATATATTTGAAAGCAAATGGGTCAGAGCCCGAAAGTGGAAATCATTTTAAAAACCTGCAAGTGCTTTAAAAACATTTAAAACATTAAATGCAAAGTACATGTTAGGACGTGCACTCACATTAAATTCTCACCTCTCGACTAACTGTGCACTCCTAACGTAAGTACCCATCTATAACTACCCTTTCCACTAGCTAAGTGACAACGTAACTAGCTAGACTACCAAAGGTTCTACCCATTTTACTCGGTTCTATTAACATAACAACGCTCGTAATTAAATAGAGGTTTAACGTAAACTCAGTTACTAAATATGCCATGGATATAACTATCAGTTAACTCATTATATAACTCGAACCAATACCGTAATATTTTTACAACATTAACATGAGGATTTCCATTAATTTAATGTATATTATTCACATCATAAATATACGATACAAGCACCCCACAATCTAAGCTATGGTGCACACATACTCTGCTATCCATCCCGGTACATCACGTACATAAGGATCACATATTCCGAATCTCTCAGGAATAGTTTAGATAACACAAATCACAAATAGTGGAGGCGAACACAGTCACCATCACATGGGTCACGCACATACCTACGCTCCCATGGTCAGCGGACTTATTAATATCACAATAAGTCTTTCTATGACCTATGTTCATCAAGGTACCAGTCTATATCCCCCCTGTAGGCACACAAGGATTAGAGGGTCCTAAGCGAACGCAACCTCCCGTGATAGCAAGTATGGTAGGTATGTCATACAAACAATCCAAATACTAATACTAATTAAACACATGTCTTAGTAATACCATATTTTAACCGTAGTACATATTGCACTCTCGTACTAATTATAATTATCACAACTTATTTTATTCCGGTTCATAATTACACGTGCCATAATTTATCCTCACATTGTAGTAGACACTCACGTCTCAACCCAAACGGTTCGTTGAATATAACTCTAGTGTATGATTTACTCATCTCAATAACCCAAAAGTCCCAAATCAATCACTATATCATCATCAAAGGAATACTAACTCTACATTTGAACCAGTTCCCGGGACTCCAAAAGTCAAAACAGTCCAAAAAGAACCAAACAGTCAACTCGTTAGAAGTCTCGTTCGAACGAGGCTTCGAACGAGTTTGGACTGTCAGGTCGTTAGAAGTCTCGTTCGAACGAGGCTGTTCGAACGAGATCCTAGTTCGTTCGAACGAACTGACCCTTCTAACGATATCTCGTTCGAACGAGATATCGAACGAAAATCCCTACTCGTTAATAATGACTGGTCAACTCGTTAGAAGCTCGTTCGAACGAGTTCGTTCGAACGACCTGGGGCTGCTTCTAACGAGATGCCAGTTTCGGCCCAGAACTTCCCAAAAATCATTTTTCACCATTTTTACTCCTCAAACCTCTTCTAAAATTCGTTCCCACAATATATTGAGTTCTCTAATCATCCTCAAACATGTTAAGGGGCTATACTAACATCATTAAAGGGTTTAATATCTTCTAAACATCATTAAATCACAATTTCTACATTAATTCCCAATTTTCTTCAAGAACATAAACCCTAACTTTTTCTCATCATAAATTCCCAGATTTTAATTCGTTTATACATCACCTAGATATGAATCTCCAAAATTAAACCTCCCAACAATGTTTCTACATGCAAACCTATCCCAACATTCAATAATAACTTCAAATTTCATGGGTTTTCTTTTAATCTTTCAAGAACAATCAAGATTCTTCAATTTCTAACATGGAAAAGACATTCTTCGAATTTAAATGAAATAAAGTCACTTGCCTTGGTTTGATTTCTGAATTTGGTGTGGATTTGGTGTAGAATTTCTGCAGAATTCCTCTCTCTCTCTCTCCTTCTCCAAGCTTTCTTCTCCAAAAGGCTATGGTGGCTAGGGTTTGCTTTGGGGAAACTTATGAAAACCTAATTTAATAAACCTCCGTAGCTTGTTGGGTTAATAAGGGTTGGTTGGGATCAATCCTTATCAGATTACAACTCTCAATTTTCGTCAGTTTTAATTACCCAAAAATACCAAATTACTAAAATACCCTTTAAGTTACCGGGATGGTCTAAAAATACCCCGGAACCCAAACTATACCCCCGGCTAGTGTTTTCTGACTATCTCGACCCTTCCGGACGCGTCGGCGCACTCAAAACGACCATACGGATTATAGATTTTAAATTCACTTTTATTAACAAAATATTATACCGTGACGCGGCGGTCCCACGCGTCTCAACAAAATTTCTAAAATGCCGTATATAAATCTCACGACAAATTCTATAATACCAAATACATATATAATCATATATGCACATAATCAAATACCAATTCGCATCTCATTAGTATTTATAACCCGGATTAATTTCCAATTAATACGCAATTTAATTAATTAATCCCAAAATAAATATAGTCAAAAATACGGGGTATTACATACTTCCCCCCTAATAACTGAATTTCGTCCCGAAATTCGAAACTAGAAAGTACCTGCTAAAAATAGCTCTGGATAACGTTCGCGCATCTCATCCTCGCGCTCCCATGTGGACTCCTCGACATTGTGATGTCGCCACTGAACACGCACTAACGGGACTATCTTTGACCGCAGTTTCCTCTCGCTTCGGTCCAAAATAGCAATTGGCCCCTCCTCGTAAGAGCTATCCGGATGGAGATCGATGTCCTCCACAGCAATGTGAGAATGATCCAGATTGTCCCTAAGGTATTTCCTCAGCGAGGAAATATGGAACACGTCGTGAATCCGATGCAAGTGCTCCGGTAGTCCAAGTCTATATGCAACCGGTCCTATCCGCTTAATAATAGGAAACGGCCCCACATACCTCGGTGCCAACTTCCCCTTCTTCCCGAATCGCATAATCCCCTTCATCGGAGATACCCTGAGCAAAACCTGGTCCCCTACTTGGAACTCCCTGAAAAATCTCTTCGCATCAGCATAACTCTTCTGCCTGTCTTGAGCTACCCGAATGCGACTTCGAATCAACTCAATCCTTGCCGAAGTATCCTGGATCACTTCTGGCCCAAGTAATTTGTTGTCCCCCACCTCCAACCAACATGCTGGGGAACGACAAGGCCTGCCGTACAATGCCTCAAACGGAGCCATGCCAATAGTGAACTGATAGGAGTTGTTGTAAGCAAACTCCACCAGTGGAAGGTACTGCTCCCATCCACCCCCGAAGTCAATAATGCACATGCGTAGCATGTCCTCCAACATCTGGTTGGTGCGCTCTGTCTGCCCATCGGTCTGTGGGTGATAAGCCGTACTCAACTGCAATTCCGTGCCCATGGCCTCCTGGAAATTCTCCCAAAATCTCGAAACAAATATCTTGTCTCTGTCAGACACGATATTCAGGGGCACACCGTGAAGTCTCACAATCTCTGAGATGAAGAGCTGGGCATACTGTCCCGCAGTGTAATCAGTCCTAACAGGTAAAAAGTGAGCGACCTTGGACAACCTGTCCACAATTACCCAAACGGAGTCGTGACCCCTCTGCGACGTAGGCAACCCCGTGACAAAATCCATGGATATGCTCTCCCACATCCACACCGGAACCTCCAACGGTTGTAGCAATCCTGCTGGTCTCTGATGATCCACTTTTACAAGCTGACAAGTGGCGCATTTCGAGACAAACTCAGCGATATCTTTCTTCATACCGCTCCACCAATATTGCCGTCTCATGTCTTGGTACATTTTGTCCCCTCCGGGATGTACCGCGAACCATGAGCCGTGCGACTCTGCCATAACATCGTGCCGCAATTCTTTCCCTTCCGGAACTACCAATCTCCCATTGAAGCGCAATCCCCCGTCTGAGCTAACGGTATAGGATTCGGCTCCCTCTGCAAGTAAGCGAACTATCTGCTCCTGACAGAACAAGTCATTAGTCTGTGCCCGTACTACCTTTGTGACAATCTGCGGTGTAACGGTCATCACAGAAATGAAAGATCGGGCCACTACATCTTGGTGTCCCAATTCCTTCCACTTATCTTTCCACACCTCTGCCACTTCATCTGCTGGCCTACGGCTCAACGCGTCTGCTACTACGTTAGCCTTACCCGGGTGGTACAGGATGTCGAACTGGTAGTCCTTCACAAATTCAAGACACCTACGCTGCCGCATATTCAATTCCTTTTGCGTGAACAGGTACTGTAGTGACTTGTGGTCCGTGAACAGCTGAAACTTCTCCCCCAAAAGATAGTGCCTCCAAATTCGTAAGGCAAATACCACTGCCGCCAACTCCAAATCATGTGTGGGGTAATTCTTCTCATGAGGCTTAAGCTTACGGGAAGCATAAGCTATGGCCTATCTCTCCTGCTGCAAAACACCTCCAAGCCCTTGCAAAGACGCATCGGTGTAAACCAAATACTCAACTCCCGGTCTCGGCAATGCTAACACAGGTGCTGAGGTCAATTTGTCCTTCAACTCATCGAATGCCAACTGACAGGCATCACTCCAGATATATGGCACACCCTTACGAGTAAGATGTGTCAAAGGACCTGCAATATCTGAGAAACCTCGAATAAACCTCCTGTAGTATCCTACTAGACCCAAGAAACTACGAATCTCCGTTGGTGTCGTGGGCTGTCCCCACTCTCTCACCGCTGATACCTTCCCCGGATCAACTGATATTCCCTGGTCGGAAATAATGTGACCCAAGAACTGGACTTCCTTCAACCAAAACCCGCACTTCTCATATTTAGCATACAGCTCGTTCTGACGAAGGGTCTGCAAAACCAGCCTCAAATGCTCGGCGTCCTCCTCCTCCGTCTGAGAGTAAACCAGAATGTCATCAATGAAGACAATGACAAACTGATCTAGGAAATCCCTGAACACTCTGTTCATCAAGTCCATAAACACAGCTGGAGCGTTGGTTAAGCCGAAAGGCATAACCCGAAACTCGTAAGAACCATATCTCGACAAAAACGCAGTCTTTGAGACATCCTCCTCCCTGATACGCAACTGATGGTATCCTGACCTCAAGTCAATCTTCGAGAAGAAAGAAGCTCCTCTCAACTGGTCGAATAAGTCATCGATTCGAGGCAACGGATACTTATTCCGTATCATGACCTTATTCAACTCTCGGTAGTCTACGCACAATCTCAGTGAACCATCCCTCTTCTTTACAAACAAAACTGGAGCGCCCCAAGGTGAGGTACTCCTGCGAATAAAGCCCTTCCCTAACAGCTGCTCTATCTGTTCCCGTAACTCACGCATTTCAGCTGGAGCCATACGGTACGGTGCACGTGCTACAGGTCTCGTACCCGGTAGCAAATCAATAACGAAGTCTATCTCTCGACTGGGTGGTAAGCCTGGTATATCCTGAAACACATCTGAATACTCCCTGACAACCGGGATCGAATCCAAAGGAATAACAACCTCCTTAGAGGTATCCTCCTCTATGTAATACAGATGAGCGGTCGATCCTCCCTCTGGGCGAGGCATCGCCACTATAAACATCTCCTGCCCCGGAATGGCAAAAACAATGCTCCCGCTGAAGCAATCAATCATGGCCCTATATGCTATGAGCCAATCCATACCGATGATCACATCGTGAACATGCATGTCTAACACTAACATGTCTGCAGGTAATACCAAACCACCAACCTCTACCCCGACTCCCCGGCATATAAAGAAAATAAGTGACCGACTCCCCAATGGTGAGTCGACACACGTCACTGTGCTCTCTGCCGTAGCAAACAATCCTAAAGCTTTCGCGAAGTGTGTAGCAATAAAATAGTGTGTAGCACCCGTATCAAATAACACCCGACCCATAGTGCCATGGATAGGAAACGTACCCGCGATCGCGGGCGGTGCCTGTGGAACTGCAGCCTGGTGAACGTTGTAGACACGTCCATACTGTAGCTGCCCCTATTGAGCTAGGACTGCTGGAATGGGTGGCAAAGCTACCATCTGTGGTGGTGCAGGAAGAGCGGTGGGAAACATAGATTTCTGTGGCTCCTGGAGAGCACCCTGCTGCTGCTGCTGTGGGGCCCTGCACCTATCAGGACAATCCTGCTTCTTATGGCCAGTCTTGCCACGAGTAAAGCACTTCCCTGGGAAATTCCCTCCCCTCTACCCCTGCTGTCCCCGGCCCTGGTGGCCGTTACCATTCCTCCCTTGGCCCTGTTGGCCCTGATGGAACTGCTGCCCATTCTGCCCCTGTTGGCCCTGATGGCCGTTTGGACCCTGATGGCCCTGGCGGAAACCTCCCTGTCCCTGCCTATAGTTCCCTGATCGGAACCTCTTGTTATCCCCCTGCTGGGAGCCCTGCTCAGTCTGTCTCCGCCCCTGACCCGATTGTGCCCCGCTGGCACCATGTCCTCCGGTCCTGCACTGATGGCTAGACTCTCCCAACCGCTTGCCCTCGGCCATGTGAAAATGGTGGTCCTGGCAGTGCAATAACGCAGCGTTAACCACATCAGAATACGTGGCCAACGATAGGTTCCCTAGCAGATGCTGACGGATCCTCCAATTCAACCCGTCGGTGAACTTCTCTATCTTCTTCTTCTCTGTTGGAATCTTGTCTGGTACGATATTCAACAGGTTAGTGAACTCGGCCTCATACTCGGCCACGGTCTTGCCCTCTTACTTCAAACTCATCAGCTTCCTCCTCATCTCTGTATGAACTGCAGACGGAAAGTACTTGCGGTCGAACCGCACCCAGAACTCCTGTATCGTGAGGGTATCCCTCTCCTCCGCAGTGGTGATAGACTCCCACCGCTGTAGTGCAGATCCCACTAGCTTGAAAGTTGCTAGCACCTGTTTCTGAACATCAATGCACTCATGCATCCTCAAATGCCTCTGTATGTCCTTCCTCCATTGGCTCGAGACTACCACATCTGAGCTACCAGCAAACTCTGGCGGATGCGCTTTCTGAAAAGCGTCTCGTACACGCTCCCAAGCAGACGGGAATGCATTAACCTGTACTGGCGCGGCAACCGGCGCCGGTGGTGGTGCCTGCTGAATAACGGCAATCGCGGCGTTCACCGCTTGAGCTACTATAGCTGCAACCTCAGTGGCGCTCAACATGCCCTGAACTGGAGCGGGCTGGGGTTCGGGCACTGCATTCCTGGAAACTCGTCGTGCACGTCGTGGAGGCATCTGAAATAAGAACAAAGTTTATAAGTTCACGGTTTATAAACTTAAAATAGCTGAAGAACGAAGTATACACAATAAGAGTACAACAGTCCTAAAATATAGGGCTCTATATCAAAGAAAACGTAGCGGAAGCATAATAGCCGTACAGATCCTAAAGGACACTAGAACCTGATGCTCTGATACCACCTATGACACCCGACTAATTAAACACCGGGTAGCTACTCCTTTATAAAATTAATTCGAAATGCCAAGTTGGCTCAGTTAATAGCATCACTGTCGAAAACGTTTTATTTTTACTAACCACCTAGTATTTAAAAAGTAAGTGTCAAATTTTATTAAATCTGATTAACATGCAACAGAAGTAATGAATAACTAAATAACACCATTCACCATGCTGAAGTAAAATGGATAACCATCACAATATGTAAATAAAACCTGGAGGAAAAACTCCTCAATACAAATCCCACAACTGATAAGTAAACTGAAATAAATAACTAAAACTGAATACTGAGGAATACATGCTAGAGTCTGAAAACAGAAATGAAAAAAAACGTCTAATAGAATTGGGCAACATGCCCTACAACTGATAAATGCGGAGACTGGAATCCAAATGAGAGAAGCGTCTACGTGCAAATCCCTGTAGCTCCCACAAACAGCTACAGTTCGTCACCTGAATGAGAATCCTATGCTTGGTGTCCTTGTGGCTGGGCACCTAAAATGGTTTTACAAGAAAATATATTTGAAAGCAAATGGGTCAGAGCCCGAAAGTGGAAATCATTTTAAAAACCTGCAAGTGCTTTAAAAACATTTAAAACATTAAATGCAAAGTACATGTTAGGACGTGCACTCACATTAAATTCTCACCTCTCGACTAACTGTGCACTCCTAACGTAAGTACCCATCTATAACTACCCTTTCCACTAGCTAAGTGACAACGTAACTAGCTAGACTACCAAAGGTTCTACCCATTTTACTCGGTTCTATTAACATAACAACGCTCGTATAGAGGTTCAACGTAAACTCAGTTACTAAATATGCCATGGATATAACTATCAGTTAACTCATTATATAACTCGAACCAATACCGTAATATTTTTACAACATTAACATGAGGATTTCCATTAATTTAATGTATATTATTCACATCATAAATATACGATACAAGCACCCTGCAATCTAAGCTATGGTGCACACATACTCTGCTATCCATCCCGGTACATCACGTACATAAGGATCACATATTCCGAATCTCTCAGGAATAGTTTAGATAACACAAATCACAAATAGTGGAGGCGAACACAGTCACCATCACATGGGTCACGCACATACCTACGCTCCCATGGTCAGCGGACTTATTAATATCACAATAAGTCTTTCTATGACCTATGTTCATCAAGGTACCAGTCTATATCCCCCCTGTAGGCACACAAGGATTAGAGGGTCCTAAGCGAACGCAACCTCCCGTGATAGCAAGTATGGTAGGTATGTCATACAAACAATCCAAATACTAATACTAAGTAAACACATGTCTTAGTAATACCATATTTTAATCGTAGTACATATTGCACTCTCGTACTAATTATAATTATCACAACTTATTTTATTCCGGTTCATAATTACACGTGCCATAATTTATCCTCACATCGTAGTAGACACTCACGTCTCAACCCAAACGGTTCGTTGAATATAACTCTAGTGTATGATTTACTCATCTCAATAACCCCAAAGTCCCAAATCAATCACTATATCATCATCAAAGGAATACTAACTCTACCCTTGAACCAGTTCCCGGGACTCCAAAAGTCAAAACAGTCCAAAAAGAACCAAACTGTCAACTCGTTAGAAGTCTCGTTCGAATGAGGCTTCGAACGAGTTTGGACTGTCAGGTCGTTAGAAGTCTCGTTCGAACGAGGCTGTTCGAACGAGATCCTAGTTCGTTCGAACGAACTGACCCTTCTAATGATATCTCGTTCGAACGAGATATCGAACGAAAATCCCTACTCGTTAATAACAACTGGTCAACTCGTTAGAAGCTCGTTCGAACGAGTTCGTTCGAACGACCTGGGGCTGCTTCTAACGAGATGCCAGTTTCGGCCCAGAACTTCCCAAAAATCGTTTTTCACCATTTTTACTCCTCAAACCTCTTCTAAAATTCGTTCCCACAATATATTGAGTTCTCTAATCATCCTCAAACATGTTAAGGGGCTATACTAACATCATTAAAGGGTTTAATATCTTCCAAACATCCTTAAATCACAATTTCTACATTAATTCCCAATTTTCTTCAAGAACATAAACCCTAACTTTTTCTCATCATAAATTCCCAGATTTTAATTCGTTTATACATCACCTAGATATGAATCTCCGAAATTAAACCTCCCAACAATGTTTCTACATGCAAACCTATCCCAACATTCAATAATAACTTCAAATTTCATGGGTTTTCTTTTAATCTTTCAAGAACAATCAAGATTCTTCAATTTCTAACATGGAAAAGACATTCTTCGAATTTAAATGAAATAAAGTCACTTACCTTGGTTTGATTTCTGAATTTGGTGTGGATTTGGTGTAGAATTTCTGCAGAATTCCTCTCTCTCTCTCTCCTTCTCCAAGCTTTCTTCTCCAAAAGGCTATGGTGGCTAGGGTTTGCTTTGGGGAAACTTATGAAAACCTAATTTAATAAACCTCCGTAGCTTGTTGGGTTAATAAGGGTTGGTTGGGATCAATCCTTATCAGATTACAACTCTCAATTTTCGTCAGTTTTAATTACCCAAAAATACCAAATTACTAAAATACCCTTTAAGTTACCGGGATGGTCTAAAAATACCCCGGAACCCAAACTATACCCCCGGCTAGTGTTTTCTGACTATCTCGACCCTTCCGGACGCGTCGGCACACTCAAAACGACCATACGGATTATAGATTTTAAATTCACTTTTATTAACAAAATATTATACCGTGACGCGGCGGTCCCACGCGTCTCAACAAAATTTCTAAAATGCCGTATATAAATCTCACGACAAATTCTATAATACCAAATACATATATAAAAATATATGCACATAATCAAATACCAATTCGCATCTCATTAGTATTTATAACCCGGATTAATTTCTAATTAATACGCAATTTAATTAATTAATCCCAAAATAAATATAGTCAAAAATACGGGGTATTACAGATTACTTCTTCATCTAGTCCCTCCATCTTCGTATACGTCCATGCAGAAATAGATATGAACTCCAGGATTATCTCAATCAAAGCCTCCCATTTATCCGTATAGATATCCTTCGGGAGAAATATGGGCCTTGGGTCCTCCATTTCATTAGCCAAGTTTATCTCCTCCTATTCATTCCATTGTGGCTTCGATTATTCTGCCATGTAGTCTAGTTCTTCGGCGACTTCGTCCACGAACACTTATATGTTGGAATGATCCATTACCATATATAGTCCCCGTTGATCCACCAAAAAACACTCATATGTAGGTTCAGCTTCCTCATCAGCCGCTGCTATAGTTCCTTTAACTACCCATTCACTCTATCATCAGCGGTAAACCACCTTCCCTTCCTCAGTAACAAGTGCCACCCCGACTAATTAAATACCGGGTAGATACTCCTTTATGAAATTAATACAAAATATCAAATTGGTTCAGTCTTAGCATCACTGTCGAAAACATTTAATTTATTACTAGCCACCTAGTATTTAAAAAGAGAGATGCCAAATTTTACTAATTCAATTAATAAAAAAACAAGTAATTAAATCATCAGCCATCCATCACATAAACAATCTCATATGAATAACCAACGAAATGAAATAAACTGAGTCTGGAGTAAACACTCCAATGCTAATAATACGAGAGTAAAATAAAGTCTCGATACAAGAGTCTGAATAAATAAACAAACATCCGAAATAAAACAAAAAGTCTGAGAATCCTATCTCTAACTCAATATGGGCGACATGCCCTAACAGAGATGAATGACTCTGAAGGAAGCAAGCATAAATGTGGGGGAGCCTAATACCGAGATCCTATAGCTTCCACAACAGCTAAAACACGTCATCCGAATGGAACTCCTATGTTTGGCGTCCCTGTGGTTGGGCACCTAAAATGTTTTAACAAAACAAAAATAGGTTTGGAGGAAAACGGGTCAGAGCCCGAGGTGAAAACAATTTAAAATTTTAGCAATTTTTTAAATTCCAATTAAACAAAACATATTATAAACATTTTAGTTGCGTACTTTCACATGAGTTTCTCACCTCTCAACTAATGTGCTCGCCTGACGTTTGCCCTCAACCCATCCTAGTTATGCCACTAACTAACTAGTCTGTGACACTCCTGCTTTCACATTCTAACATAGGGTATCTACTCGTAACACCCTAACAAGTCATATTCACAACCCATATTCACATTCATTAAATTACTTATCTGAGGTGTTAATTACATTCTCACATTCTTCACCCATTCAATTATCTCAGTTAATCACTTCTACTAAGCAACAGTGAACCAGTCGCAAGTACATATATAAATCACTCTCAGTATATATATACATATAAGGCACGCCTAGGCTAAGCTGCGGTGCATGAATATTGTGATATAAAATCCATGTACATCACGTATGCAAGGATCATGTGTTTCAAATCACTCAAGAATCGTCTCAATACAAATCACACATATTAAAGGCAAACATAGTTCACATACCCATGGGTCACGCACATACCTATGCTCCCATGGTCAGCTGACTTATCAACTCCCAAATAAGTCATTTACAATCCTATTTCCTTAAGGTACCACTATAAATCCCCCCCCCCCCAAAGGCACACAAAGATAAGATGGCCCTTTTTCGATAACCAACCTCCCGTGATAGCAAGTATGGTAGGTACGTCATACACATAAGAAATCCATACACTAGCCATTCACACAACCTAATTAATCATATTTAAATATAGGTATTCATGCATTCAATCTAGTAAGTCTCGTACGTAGAAAGTTTATCCCGAACATCATAAGTAAAATATATCTATCTTGATAACTCTCTTGTCGTATCAATTTGAGTACTTAAACCTATCCCAAAAGGCTACTAGGTCTGCTAATAGTTTCTAGTGTTATCTCAGTAACTTAAAGTCCCTCTGTTACTGTTACTATTCTTATCCTTACATGATCATCCATTCCCATTATTTTTTCAATTCGAATGGTTTCTAGACGTACCTCACTCGATAGACCCTCGTAAGCAATAACATTCAATTCTATAAGGTATACCATTTTTTTGGGCATCAACTAAGACCCTACTGACCTTAACTAAGTCCTTAAATATTAAATTAATAACTCTACGAATCATTATCAACCTTGGGAGTTTCATTAAATCTTAAGGAAAAACAATTACCAAAAGTCAGGAGAGGTCAATTGATCGATTAAAAGGATCGATCGATCGAAATTCATGGATCGATCGATAGATCAAGCAGGTAATTTCCCAGACTTCTCTTAAAAAGTTACTGGTTTCTTCTTTTTTTACACCTCCAATTCTTCATTACAACATCCTAAACTCCCAAGAAAGTTCACTAATCATTCTATTAACATATTATCATAATCCTTAACGTATTAGAATCATTAAATTATCATGGATCATCAGTTTCTTGGATCAAAATGCCTAATTTTCATAAAAACCCTATTTCTTCTATTTCCTTCAAGATCTTCATAAAACTCTACATAAATTTGCAATTTCCTATGCATGAATCATGGTTTCATAACTAGTATATGCCCAGAAGTTTATCTACATGAAGCCTACCCATATTCAATCTTTAATTCTCTAGTTTCATAATTTATTTCACTTATTTACGATAAATCATCAAATCTAAACTATCATGTAAAATATAAGCTTTGAATATTTGCAAGATAAATCACTTGCTTGGAAAATAAAGATTCTGATTCGTTGATGACGGTATTGGTTGGTTCTCCATCTCTTTCCTGTCACAAATCTGGCGATGGTGGTGGTGGGTGGTGGTTATGGCTATGGAAATCCTTGGAACTTCTCACCTCTTCCTCTCTAACCGCCATGATGATTTTTGGTTGTCAAAACCCTAAGGGACTCAAGTGTTGACTGATAAATACACCTAATTTTCGTAGGTCACTATTCACCAAATATAGGAATGACTAAAATACTCTCCTAGGTTGCCGATTAGGCCTAAAAATGCCTCGGGACCCAAACTAAACCCCTGGCTAGTGTTTTCTGACTATCTCGACCCTTCAGGGTAGGTTGGCACACTGAAAATGATCATACGGAAGACATAAAAATAAAGTATATTTTAATCCATTAAGTTGGGTCCTAACACGAATGAGCCGCGCGTCGCAACTTATTTACCGAAACTGCTGTATTTTCAACTCACAACAATTTTAATAACTCAATTCAATAATCACATATTACCATAATCACTCAGTAATATTCAACAATATCATCATATTTAAATACTAACTTGCTAGTTATTTAAATCTGAATTAATTTCTAATTAATTATTCCAAGTTAATTTAATTATACACATAATTAAAAGCAAATTTTATTTAATTAATCTCATAATGAAAAGTCATAAAATTACAGGGTATTACATACTTCACCCTAATAACGGAATTTCATCCCGAAATTCAGAAAAGTAGGCATACCTGGAATTTTTTTAGGTATCTTCTAGTACTCAAAACAGAATACAAAGAAAGGCTTAATCATTACATCCCTCACTTCACAACAAGCTTGTTGAACACTATTGACACTTTATCATTTTTAGGGTTACACCTCAATAAATGAACCTCATGTTGTGATCTTACTAAACAACATTCGAATAAGAATATCATATACATCATTGGCCGCATTATCTCAATATTATTGTGAGTTCCTACCTCACTTCGTATCAACTCTCGGGTTTATTTAAACACAAAACTTCCATCATGGGAGAAACCATAGAACATCGCACTCTTCTTGTTTGTTCTTCAAATATCTATTCCCAGCGTTATGATTTTTACATAAGGGAAAGCCACTTCAGATGCTTAGTGGTTATCTCATTATAGTCATCGGACTCTAACTTCTGACTGATCCAAAACTCTGATAATCCTCTCACCTCCAAACATCCATAGGAATAATGGTAAGGCTTATCCACAAAAAACATCAGTAATCACCTTCTCCACTATAAATAGGTACGGGTGCTTTCACACAACTTTACTATTAGGTAATATCCTCTCCCCATTACCATATTATACTTCACTTACTAGCTATACCAGTTGTGGAAATGAATATTTGCAATGAATCCAAAATTACTTTCATACAGTTCCACCAGTCGTCAATTACCTTGCGCCTATTCCTTAGGCTATAGGTGATACAACTTTCTCAAAATGAAACTATTCCCACTACTTCCTTATGCCCCATATTGAAGGTGGGTTTAAGGGATCTCATCCTAGTTCAGAATAATATTGCGTAGGACCACATACCGGCGCGATCACTATCTAATAGTGTAAATCACCCAAGGATATAACAATTTCTTTCCTTCTTGATAACTCGTTCCACACAATCGAATGAACTCGTTACTTAACTTTATGAACGCAACCCATCAAAGAAATTTACCATCTTGACTCTTTCGCTACTAGAATCGTTGGGTCGACACCAAGTTTCTGGTTAATACCCTTACTCCAACCGATTTCTATCTATAAGTGGTGCACGTGGGGCTACTAATTATGTCCCATTCAACAACGAATTCCACTTATAACTCCTCCCATTAAGTGATACTTAATAACCCTCATCCCTCGGCGTACACCAAGAGTTCCGACCCGTGAACTTTTCACCACGTTGTGTACATCAAGACTCTTTATACCTTATTTTCATTCTCACTCTTGTAATACCCCTTACTTTTAAAGGTGTTTAAATTACAATGTGGATGTAATTTGGTAATTTCAGGAATTACCGTGAATAGTAATTCTGGGATTTATAAGTGAAATTAAATAAATTAAATAATATAAAATGAATAGTAAATATTAATTTTCGAGTGTCGGATAAATATTTACATGGATTGTATTTTCTTATGAGACTAAGTATATGAATAGATTAATTTTATTACATATCGCAGTTGGGTAAAGCGACAAAGGGAAATATTTTAATTGGAAAACACGCCTATTGAACGTGTTGAGCTTAATTAGTGAATTTTCGTTAAATAACTCCGATGAAGATTTCAACCATGGAATTCGGTTCGTAATGGCCGAGATAGTCAAAATATAGTATCCGAGGGTAGTGTTTAGGTTTCGTGGGATTTTGGACTAGTAGGGACTCGTAATTGAGTAGACGAGTCAGTTTACAATTGGGTACACACCCAATTTCAGATTTAATAAGAGGCAACCCTCATTCCTTTCCCAAATTCTGCCTTAAGAGAGAGAAATGGAAGAGATAAGGAAGAGAAGAGGAAGAAGAGAAGAGAAGAGAATAGAAGAGAAGAGAAGAGAAGAAGGAAGAAAGGGAATTCCAGGACAAACTTCGCGAGATTCGACTCGGGATCGTCGGATTTAATCCACGAGACAAGTGTTTAACTTGCTTTACGATTGAGTGTGTTAATTTCTCATATTATAGTTGGTATAAAATTAAAGATTTTGGGGATGAAATTTCGTTGATCAAATCGATTTTCGGAAGATTAAAATGCATATTACTCGATTAATACCCAATTTGTGAATCTTGGAATTTATTGAAATTAATTGTTGAAAATCATTTATAGGATGATTAGAACTCATTTGATGTATATATATGTTGTTGATCGAGGTTGGAGGATGATAGAAGAAGAGATAAAATCTTGGATTAAGGTTTAATGGCCGGAAAACTTCTCGGAGAAGAAGCTGCCCAGATCAATCGATCGAAGGTCGGGGGTCGATCGATCGACCCTTCAGAAATTCTGGGAGTTTCGATTGGTGATGCATATATGGGTTAAATTCCAAGTTTCATTATTCCTACCTTGTTTGTTTGAGAAAATAAATATACAACAAATGGAAATTATTCCTAACCATTTAAGGAAGATAATAGGGTTTAGGAAAGTGTAAAAAATGGTGTGGCACATAATGTGTATTTTTGAAGAAAATAAATCATAGAGTGAGACATATGGGGTTCCTTAAAATAGAGTCGGGACTTATGAATAATTATTCAAGTGAGATGTGTATTTTAGATTAGTTGAAAGTAAAAATCTAATACTTACCCAAATAGGGGTGTTGGTGGGAAGTAATACTTTAAGAGGTATTTAGGTGAGTAATTTTATATAAGTAATTATGATCGTAGAAATGGTATTTATATACCAACCTTGGTTAAGTAAAATCCTACAAGGTGAATGTGATGAAATTTAGGATACGTCCTACAAAGAATTGGGAAAGTACCCTATGCGTTTATGGACGATGCTTATTATAAGTGAGGAGATACTTAAGGAATTAAGAGACGCAGTGCGCATGCTAATTAATTATTATGAATTGGTATATTCGGGAATTATTTGTACAAATATTTATGAAGTTATTAGGAAGTGATTTGAGTATTAAAGAAGAGAGTACGTATTGGGGTAGTGTTTTAAGTGTATGAATGTTTTTATTATTAAGAAAGGGAAACACTTGAGGTTATTGGCCATTGCTATAGAGTTGGGAATTTATATCCATATTATATTAGTAAGTGATTTAGATTGTATAAAAGACGTCGTTAAATTATATATATATATATATATATATATAAAAAACAAATAAATACATAACAATGTTATTGGTGTTATCATCATACGGTGAGAGAAGCTAGGAAATAATATATTAAGGATTGGATATAATCGATAATTGAGTAGAATATTCGAGATATAAATATATTGCACATGGAATTTATTATATGGGCTATGCGTATGCCCTAATATTATTTCACATACGGGTTGAATAAATACTTATGGAAAATTATGTATAGGTGAGATAAATACCTATCGTTATCATATGGTTGTGTAAATGTTTTCACATACGGGTTGAATAAATACTTATGGAAATGTTTTCCTACATTACTGTTTATTATGTGTATGACATACCTACCTTACTTGCTATCACGTGAGGTTGGTTTACTATAAAGGACAATCTCATCGTGCGCGCCTTCGAGAGGGGGGGGGGGGGGGGGCTTTATTGGCACCTCAAAGACATAGGTCTTGGAATGCCTTATTTTGAGTTAATAAGTTAGCGGACCATGGGAACGTAGGTATGTGCATGACCCGTGTGTCTAGGACTATGTTCGCCTCCAATATGTGTGATTTTCGCTTATTTACATGGTTCCTAAGTGATTCGGAACACGTGATCCTTATGTACGTGTTGTACCGGGATGAGATAGCAGAGTATGAGTGCACCATAGTTTATCCCAGGGGGTGCTAGTGTGTTTATATGTACTGAGAATGAAATACATGTATACTTGTGATGTTCCACCGTTGCTTAGTAATTAAACATGACTAAGCTACTTATATTATCGCTCGGTGGATTGATTATTGTACTTGTGGCATATAATATATTATTATATATGAGATGAGATATCATATAATGTAACCTTGTATAAAAGGTAAAAGAACGAATAAAGTGTGATACTACTTCCGATAAATTAATATCCGGACTTATACAATTACGAATCATAGGTTCTAATAAGAACTATATATATATATATATATATATATATATATGAGATAGTATAAGATGTTGTATGTACTGAGGGCCTAGTGGATCTCGACGATCAACATTGTCAGGTAGTAGTGTATCGGGGGGGGGGGGGGGGTTCCTTTTTTGAATTTCACATCGCGAGACACCCCACGCATGAACGTTATATAATGTTGGAAATGGAGAGAAGTTTAGTCATTCGTACTTAGATTAATAAGTATTATTAGAAGATATTAAATATATTTGTTAGGCACGGTAGCTTAAATAGGTTGTTGAAAAGATATGCGTTAGTTGTGCACTATTATAAGAGGGAGGAGGTGTATCTCATGAGAGTACGATACCAGTTTAAATATGAGAAATATCATATCTTAAAAATATGGATTTTAAGAACTTGCTAAAATGTTTTCAAAACTCGGGCTCTAACCCGTTTCTCTATTTTTTTCCTCTCTTGCTATATATATATATAGGTGTCCAGACATAGGGACCCCTGGATGATCATTCCTTCGAGTCAGACGTTTACTACAGTAGCTGTGGATGCAAGAAGGTTTATTGTAGATGTTTTTATCATTGTGATCCAGATAGGAGGTATTGTAGACATGTTGACAATGATGGACCAACTGTACTCATTTATTCTTCCACCACCTTTTCGTGCGGTATTCGATTTGGTTGTATTATTTTGTACCGATTGTTCGGTTACTTCATTTCATTTCAGATATCGCATACACTATTGTAATTATTTTACTTGAATGGTTTGGTTAAAAAGATTAGTTAATTTAAAATTTGAGGACAGCCTAATAGGATATTAGTAATTAAATTTGTTTTCGATAGTGATTCTAAGAATGAACCATATGAGACTCCTGTTTTAATTTGATATAGGAGTGATCATACGGTATTTTATTAGGCGAGGTTGTCACAACTTTATTTACGCGTAAGTCACCCCAACATTCGATTGGGTGGAATTTCGCTCCAAATTGTCCATAATAGTTAAATATTTGTCTTCCCAAGGGATACCCCCTTTTTAAATGGCTTTCCACTGCCTTTCCACCAAGTTTGGACGTGCTACTCTGATTGTACATGACCATACTGAGTATCACCTTCTCTTATGACGATTAATCCATTATACCATTACTATTTTGCAATACCAGTCTCACAAGTATAAATCTCACCCATCTCTATGTCTCTTCTTCTAGCAATTATCACATCAGCAAACCAGGGTGTCTACACCTCTTATAACCCGTGCATACGGGTTTAAACATCATTTACGCTTCATACGTACTCTAAACTCTTTATTGCCCCTCCATTCGCAATGTGGCTATACAACTTGGGCGTTCCCAATCACCCCCGAATTTTAATCTAAATCCTCCTAAACATCATTTCATCCTTTAACCTGCCAGAATAAAACAAAATTATTAGTACTTCCTCACTACACAACTGGCTCAACTGGCCTTATATCATTATTTACCCCTTTAACTTCCAGTTATAACTACATACTCCCTAACGATCGAGGTACCCAAAACATGTACGAATGGCCAAAAATCACCTTACTACTAACCTTACGCTAAGTTTCATGCGTGGGATGTCTCGCAAAGAGAAATCCAAACAAGGACCCCCCCCCCCCCCCCGATACACTACTATGTAGCATTATCGGTCATCAGAATTCGTTAGGCCCTCAGTCCATAACATGTACCCCTATATTCCCGTCTTTAGACAACAAAGTTACATCTCCTTGCGTAATTACACTTAAACAAGGAACTTCTTCCGAGAGACACTGTCTCTTAACATTTATGGTAATCACATTTCGTAAACATCATGCAAATAAAATCAGGGCTCTCAACATCCCATCCCCATACATACAACTATGAGTATTAACTTCCATATCTCTACAGGGTGATATAACAATGCACTCTTCCTATTACCACATCCTGAGCCTTGATTATAATAACAAGCTAAATCTTTTTGCTGAACAGTAAACCAAATACACTTCGAATCATATCAATTAAATCCCTACACACATCGGGATCAAATATTCGATACCATTATACCTTTCTAAGTCTCGATAATATATATATATATATATATATATATATATATATATAAACATGAGCCCAGCCGTCTCGCATATGGGGTCTCACCAGAACAAAACATTCTACACCAAGGTAGTAACCCCGATAGACTTGCAATAATCGCACACTATCGGTTTAATCATTATTATAAATCCATAATTAGGATAATATCATACTCGTATAACACAACACCAAAATGAGTAATTTGAATAAAGTATATGCCGCTATCGATACACCCATTCATCCTTTGTGGATAACACTAAAGGTAAGCCCACTATACCAGGGAAAATATTTGAATAAATAACAACATTTACAATATACGCACTAAACTCAACTCTCATGCGAATATCTAAATAAATAAAAATGTAGTAACTCCTTCCTGACACATACACCACGCATCATCATCTGAGGATATAACTCATACTTCTACCTTTCCAATCGCCCTGGCTGCTCAAATGGTTCCTAGAATTAACATACATGTCTGTACCAAGTCAAAAATTTCAATAACTATTTCCCTAGATAGGCATCATACCCTTATCCCTATACTTTCTTCAAAAAAAAAATTAGTGCACGGGTTTCACTCCCGACAAAATACCTCTACATATACTCCACTTATCTCTAGTCAAACTTGGCCATATTGGGGTTGTCCTTCTCTCGGACGTTGGTAGTCTCGACTCTCATGACTACCTCCATTATTCCCTTAAATTTGATGGACCTAAGGAACAAGCTACTACATTCGACAACTCTTATTGAAATCACCATCGCTCAGTAATAATTCAACTATCCGTATCATTTAAATGGGTCCCCTGATTGGTCTCCCCCTTGTGGTGCTTCTCCAACACCATTTCCCCTAGTCTTACTCTATCTAAATTCTTCGATTCTTTTAGCTCCCCACATACGGAAATGTTTACTTCCATATTAACAAAATGCAACATTGTTACCATCTTCATTGACCATCCCACCAGAATTCCCAAGAAGTGCTAGCAATTTTTTTTGTAGGTTAATTTTCCCATTAAAGTACTCTTGTCCAATGCACCTACTTCATCTGGTGTAAGTTTCGCAAACTAATGAAATTTCTTTTCCCTAAGTGACCTCTATCCGACCCTCTTGTGCGAGTTCATAAGAACGTTCGCATCTTATCCTGAACATCTAATGAAGGAACTAATGGCCAAAACATACATGTGTCCTCTCTTGTCAAAACATTCCACTTCTAAGTGTGGTGGTTTCGTCTCACCATTGTAACTCTTTTCTTACGAGCCAAGAAAAAAATTTCCCCAAATTTTCACTCCCGACTATCCATACTCCAACATATGACCAAGTCTTTGGACATTTTACCTTCGTTGGCTAACACAAGCCATCTCCGCATTTCTTTTATTTCCACTGCTGGTTCTCTTTAATGTTTCTTCTGACTCTCTCCCATTCCATCCTTGCTGGGTGAGTCTAATATGATCCCACTTTTTACTACAGCGGTACTATAATGTCAAATGTTGTGCCAAAGCCACCTTTACTATCCTGGCGTTCCGTTCCATAATATAGGTGACCTCAATTACGGTCATCATTCTTGAATATACCTTATAACCTCAACTAAGCTTTGTCTCCTACTGTCCGCCCAACTCGCACAACATACTGCATTGTTCGTCACACGAACACACCCTAAGGCAAATAAGATTCACTATCATATACATTATAGTAGGAGAACGAAACCTCACCAAATAAATCAACAATCCTAAACGTAGGGATCTATATCAAAGAAAGCTACGCCGGAAGAATAATAAGCCACACAGATCCTAAAGGAAACTAGAACCTGATGCTCTGATACCACCTGTGACACCCCGACTAATTAAATACCGGGTAGATAATCCTTTATGAAATTAATACAGAATATCAAGTTGGTTCAGTCTTAGCATCACTGTCGAAAACATTTAACTTATTACTAGCCCCTGTGGCACCCCGACTAATTAAATACTGGGTAGATATTCCTTTATGAAATTAATACAGAATATCAAGTTGGTTCAGTCGTAGCATCACCGTCGAAAATATTTAATTTATTACTATCCACCTAATATTTAAAAAGAGAGTTGCCAAATTTTATTAATTAAATTAACAAAAAACAACTAATTAAATCATCAATCATCCATCGCATAAACAATCTCATATGAATAACCAACGAAATGAAATAAACCGAGTCTGGAGTAAACACTCCAATGATAATAATACCAGATTAATATAAAATCCCGATACAAGAGTCTGAATAAATAAAATAACATCTCAAATAAAATAAAAAGTCCAAGAATCCTATCTCTAACAGAATATGGGCGACAAGACCTAACAAATAGGAATGACTCTGAAGAAACAGAGGATAAATGTGGAGGAATCTAATACCTAGATCCTATAGCCTCCACAACATCTACAATATGTCATCTGAATGGAACTCCTATTCTTGGCGTCCCTTTGGCTGGGTAACTAAAATGTTTTTACAAAAAAAAAAATAGGTTTGGAGGAAAACGGGTAAGAGCCCGAGGTGAAAACAATTTAAAATTTTAGCAAGTGTTTAAATTACAATTAAACAAAACATATTATAAACATGTTAGTTGCGTACTCTCACATGAGTTTCTCACCTCTCAACTAATGTGCACGCCTAACGTTTGCCCTCAACCCATCCTAGTTATGCCACTAACTAACTAGTCTCTGACACTACTGCTTTCGCATTCTAACATAGGGTATCTACTCGTAACACCCTAACAAGTCATATTCACAACCCATATTCACATTCATTAAATTACTTATCTGAAGTGTTAATTAAATTCTCACATTCTTCGCCCATTCAATTATCTCAGTTATTCACTTCTACTAAGCAATATTGAGCCAGTCACAAGTACATATATAAATCACTCTTCGTATATATATACATATAAGGAACCCTAGTCTAAGCTGAGGTGCGCGCATACTATGATATCAATCATTGTATATCACGTGTTTTGAATCACTCAAGAACCGTCTCAATACAGATCACACATATTGGTGGAGAACATAGTTCACATACCCATGGGTCACGCACAAACCTATGCTCCCACAGTCAGCAGACTTATCAACTCACAAATAAGTCATTCATAGCCCTATTTCCTTAAGGTTCCAATCTAAATCCCCCCCGAAAGCACAGGAAGATAAGATGGCCCATTTTCGAAAACCAACCTCTCATGATAGCAAGTATGGTAGGTATGTAATACACATAAGAAATCCATACACTAGGCATTCACACAACCTAAGTAATCATATTTCAATATAAGTATTCACACATTCCATCTAGTAAGTCTCATACGTACCAAGTTGATCCCGAACATCATACGTAAAATATAGTTAGCTTGATAACTCTCTTGTTGTGTAAATTTGAGTACTTAAACCTATCCCAAAAGGTTATTAGGTCTCCTAATATTTTCTAATGTTATCTCAGTAACTTAATGTCCCTCCGTTATTGTTCTTATCCTTACATCATCATCCATTCCCATTATAGTTTCAATTTGAACGATTTTTAACCGTACCTCACTCGGTAGACCCTCGTAAGCAATATCATTCAATTCCATAAGGTAAACCATTTTTTCGGGCAACGACTAAGATCCTACTAGCCTTAACCAAGTCCCACAATATTAAATTAATAACCCTAGCAATTATCATTGGCATTGGGATTTTAATTAAACCTTAAGGGAAAATAATTACCAAAAGTCAGGAGAGGTCGATCGATCGATCAAAAGGATCAATCGATCGATCATCGATCGATCGACATTCTTGGATCGATCGATCAATCAAGCAAGTAATTGCCCATATTTCCCTTAAACAGTTACGTTTTTCTTCCTTTTTACACCTCCAATTCTTCATTACAATGTCCCAAACTCCCAAGAAAGTTCACTAATCATTCTATTAACATATTAGAATAATCTTTAATGTATTAGAATCATTAAATTATCACGGATCATTAGTTTCTTGGAGCAAAATGCCCAATTTTCATAAAAACCCTATTTCTTCTATTTCCTTCAAGATCTTCATAAAAATTTACATAAATTTGCAATTTCGCATGAATCATGATTGCATAACTAGTATATGCCCATAAGTTTATCTACATGTAGCCTACCCATATTCAATGTTTAATTATCTAGTTTCACAATTTATTTCACTTATTTATGATATATCCTCAAATTTAAAATATCATGTAAAATATATGCTTTGAATCTTTGCAAGATAAATCACTTGCCTTGAAAATAAAGATTCTGATCCGTTGATGACGGTATTGGTTTGTTCTCCCTCTCTTTCCAATCACAAACTCGGCGATGGTGGTGGTGTGTGGTGGTTATGGCCCTTGGAACTTCTCCTCTCTTCCTCTCTAACTCCCATGATGATTTTTGGTTGTGAAAACCCTAAGGGACTCAAGTGTTGACTGATAAATATACCTAATTTTCGTAGGTCACTATTCACCAAACATAGGAATGACTAAAATACCCTCCCGGGTTGTCGGTTAGGCCTAAAAAGACCCTGGGACCCAAAATAATCCCCCGACTAGTGTTTTCTGACTATATCGGCCCTTGTGGGAACGTTGGCACACTCATAATGATCATACGGACGACATAAAAATAAAATACTTCTAAATTCAATAAATTGGGTCCTGACACGACTGAGGGGCGCATCCCAACTTATTTACCGAAACTGTTGTAATTTTAACTCATGAAAATTTTAATAAATTCAATTCAATAATCACATATTACCCTAATCACTTAGTAATATTCAACATTATCATCATGTTTAAATACTAACTCTCATCTCGCTAGTTATGTAAATCAGAATTAATTTCCAATTAATTATGCCTAATTTATTTAATTAATCCCATAATTAAAAGCCAATTTCATTTTATTAATCTATTAATTAAAATCCATAAAATTACGTGGTATTACATAACAATCTTCTTGCACTTCCTTCTGGACGTTTCAGCCGCCTTTCTTTATCGCTTCTCGAAGTTTTTGCCCTTCTTCCTTCAGAGAATTTGCGCAGCACACTTTGTCGTGAGGCCTGGTGTTCCATCAGATCCATTTTGGGTTGTATCCTGTCTTTTAGCTGCTTCGATATTTTCTTAGGTCGATGGACCACAGAGTGGGATGCTTCTATTACTTCTCTGTCATTCGTAGTTTCATCATTATGGACGTTCACAGGTCCCATCCTTTCTCTGATCGAGGGAACCGAAGCTCCCTCCATTCTTCTCGTCAGGACTCTAACATCCTTCTATAACTATATATATATATTATTGCATCCACTTGGTGAGATTCTTCGATAGTGAAGGCCCTCTTCGTAGCTCGTATATTGAACTCAGTTTCTTTAATACTTGCCTTGGGGCATTAGTGATAAGTCGAGGTAACTAGTCATTAGTTGTGCATCCACACTCTTCCTGTTATTAAATGGTAGGAAGTTACACCCTTTATTACATGGAACTTGATGTGGGAACTTAGATTTCCCATTACAATCCTAACATTCACATAAGCAATGCATTTGGAGGACTGGTTATCATAACCTGAAATCGCCAAAAGGCATGGGGACCAATCTCTCTTCTGGTACGTTATCTTCATGGAAAGAACGAATTGGCATGATATTGATGGATGGTCCCCTGTCCATAAGAGCTCTCATGAAGCTAACCTCGTTGATGCTGTGACATATAATGGTCAATTATGAGGAAATCTCACGACCCTATCTACATCGTTGAACGTTATTTCTGACAAGAAATTCTTCACCATCCTGGCCATGGGTCCCTTCCATCTCAGCGAAGGGACTGCATTCTTCCTTGAAATATCTAGGATTACTTGGGTTATATATAACCTACTTTCTTTTGTCAATCCCATATGGTTGAAGAACTAGTCAAACTTTGAGGACCGTGAAACCTCACTTCGCTCCAAGTTTTGGTCCATCTCCTCACCTTCAACGTTGTATATGTCCTCCATATATCTGGCACTTGCTTCAGTAAGTCAAACACCACATTATCCATTCCTCTGTTTCATTCCTATATGGCTTCTTCAAACTCCCCTTACTTCGTCGTTAGCTCCCTCGCTTCTCTTTCTACCTCATTGTTATTGTCCACCATCAGATTGGCCCAATGGGCTGGGAGTGGGATGTAATTAAGATTTTGTGGAGGGATTTTCAATGTTCCTACCTTTACATGTTTATTGATGAATCTAACAATACTTGGGATTCGCTCTGGTTATCGCGTCTGGTTCCCTCGCGGGGGTGCCTTTTGGTTCATACATTATTCCTCCTTGAACCATGGGATTATAACACCTAACAACCTCCTCTACTATGCAGGGTAATGGTGGTGGATCTTCTCTATCTCTCCCAAACTTTCTCTTGTTATCTTTCTTTGGTTGTTTGCCTCCCTCACTTCCATTGATATTTCTCACTCGTGGGGATTGATCGCGTGCTGCAATGGGTGGATCGGGCTTCTTGAACATCATTCGTACCATAATGGGGTTCGTCTAAACTATTAATAATATATTCCTTGTTGCTATTAGAAATTTCACAAAAGTCCCCTCGCGAGATTCATTATTCCGGTGACAAATGTCTGCTGGGAGTAAACCCTCAGCACATAGTTGTAACAGTTTGGACTCATTGGATTCTTTAGTCATGTCGAGAGACCTTTCCCTAAATATTTGAACATAAGTCAACACAACCTCTCCCAACCATTGTTTCTACCTTCCTAACTGTGTTAATGCGAACTCACCTTCTCCCAGAAAGAACTTCTGGAGAAATAAAACATACATCTCCTCCCACTTCGAAACCTTTTTTTGCATCAAATGAGAGTACCACATATAAGCTCTATCGATTAATTATTTTAAAAACTCCCTCAATCTGACCTTCTTGTTGTTGAAATGATCCCCTAGATGTTCTATGAAACATTTGATGTGTTCCTTCGGGTTTCGCCCCTTTTCAGTGTACTTTTTAAAAATATGAGGAATATAATCTTTTGGGTGAGGCTCATCGTTATATTCCTAATGGTAAAGCATCCGAAAGTCATCACAAACCGAAGCTACCTCACGAGTGGATTGCCGGAAGCTTGTATAAAATTTACCATTTCTTTTTGCATCTCTTTTCTCATTTCCTCCTAGTCGATACCATTGAAGGAATAGCCAAAGGGACTATAAGTGGGATGCTCATTGCACTTGGAGTAACCACCATGGTTGGAATTCTTATTATTCCGAGATTTCCAACTATTGGAATCGCAATAAGGGGTATGCTTACTGGGGTAGTTCCTGTTAGAACGACGCTTGGTGGGGCCGTTGGAGCTACCCCTGGCGTTACGAAGGAGTTGGCCTCAAATCCCCCCAACACCGTTGAAGCTACATGAGTTTGCAAAAATTCAATAAAATTATTCATGAGGAGTGCCACTTGAGCTGGTCCCAACTCGGTGCTCATGGAAGCTTGTGTCACCCCTGGAATGCATGTCACCGTTTGAAGTGAAGGTACCTCCATTCAAGGGGATCCATCTCTCGAAGCCTTCGGCTCTCTCATCGCTTGTTCTTCATTGCATTTTATATCATCCAAGTTAAGTCTTTGATAAATATTATCCTGAGACATACTCTTTTCTTAGAAGAATGCCTCCCCAACGGAGTTGCTAAATGTAAGAGGGTAGTTTAGATCAGATGGAGGCATAACCCCTTTAGAGTATAGTAATGACGAGTTAACCAGTAGCACTACAGATTCATTAGAAGACACACAATGACAACCTAGTAACTATAAACTCAGTTTGAACTCATAAATCTCTCGCGTATAACTCAAAGGATAATAATAAGATCGTAAGTAACTCATTTGGAGGGAGAGAGAAGTAAGCAACCTAAATACACCGTCACAGGCAACCAAACACACCAACTCTCAAAGGTCTCCAATCAGATATTAAAAGCTTTGTAATAAATGACCATGGTGGATGGGTAAAAGCTGTAGTTTTGCAATAACTTCTTTCTTTATTGACAATAATATCTCTCTCTAACCAATAATCCCCTAGAAAAAACTATGGAAAAGGAACTTTCTCTTTTTAGAAGTAGTTGAGGCCAATGAATACCCCCCCCCCCCACACACACACATACACACCACTCTCAATACGACTTAGTCATTAATAACTGTGAAAGACATCCCTCATACTTTATCTCACAAACATTAAATGTCAGATGAACTAGTTAGCTCCACGCCATAAATATTAAATGCCAAGACATGCCTTTTGGCTAAACACTGTGTGTCAGCCCCAAATACCACGGTGGTTTACTCAAGTGTAGATTTGACATTGTCTAGCTATCTAGTGTCATCACATAAAGTAGATGTGACATTAAGTAGATGGTTGTTTGGTTCACAACTCAACGCCCAATGGAACTTCAGGTTTCTTATCCCGAGGTTCCACGATCAATGTCTTTTAGTATTTTAACAGGTGTATCTAAGATGGTCTGGACATTCCCCAATGGTGCCTCACTTCTCAATCCTCCAAACTGAGTCCCTTTGAAGTTCCTAGGGTAAGGTCATTCGATAGAGCATGAAAGCTCTCCCAGGCCTGGTCTCGTGCGAGTACCGTTTGACCTCACACCGAATGAAATTATAATCGTTACATCATTACAGTCATTATGGCTCATAGCCAATGTAAACAAAATATACAACAAGACTAAACAAAACAACACGACTAAAGGATGAGCTCTCTCGGTCCGCGTCTTTGCTGGAAGATCCCCCTGGGACTCCCTGAGCTGCATTGCTGCCTTATTGAGCTTCATTGATTGAGTTGCCTTGTCGTCTTAGTCCCTTGACTCTATTGTATTAGCTGGGGGGGGGGGGGGGGGGTTATCCCTATTCTGAAGATTATCTTCAATCCCCCCTACACACACACACACACACACACACACACACACATATATATATATATATATATATATATATATATATATATATATATATACACACACACACACACATTGTTGTCTGCCTTATATGGGAATGTGCCCTATTAGACTAAAGATGTAGACGCTGCTTATTGATAATAAAGTTGGGTTAATAATTTTATGTGGATAATTTAGTACGGAGATGAGTTCTAAATCTGGTAGACAATTATTAATGAGAATAATATTTGAGTACTCTAAGATACTAGACAATAATTAAAGAGAATTAATAATGACGTAGCCAATTATTATCGAGAATAATAATTTGGTAATCAAAGAAAATGAAACTTAAAGGCTAACGGGGTAGACGACAAGGATTATGAATTAAATCAATTAATGGTCTGAAGAGATATACAAGGGTTATAGAATATTATGTCGTAAGAATATGCAAATAGTTTATTTAAATTGTGTAGTCAACATTATGAAATCCAATTGGGGATTGGGGTGTTAGACATAAGTACCCACTTTTAGTGATCGCATAGATAGATGGATTTTTCTTTTCATGACAAATTAAATAATGGAAATCATAATTGGCAGTTTTATTGAGGATACGAGTAAGACAACTTCTAGATGAGAGGTGAGGCACTCGTTACATGTGAGCATTGATGGAGAGACGTGAAATATGAGTTGGTAATAATTTTCATATTTACCGATGAAGAATCCTTTCATCTTTCGGATTCAGGCCCAATTAATAAATGTTTATCCCAAATGTATTCTTAATTACATTGGTAGCAATACAGACGATGAATCAGACTTGCAGTCGCATTGGACGTAGTGGATTTCGCTCCATTGATTCTATTATTGGATGTATTTTAGAATTTAGTAATTTTATTTCATAATGGTGTTTGTAAGGGGATAATACCAAGTGTGTATTTATATATAAGATGTACATAACTTTACATATATGGACATTGTATGATGGTTAAGTTTTTATTGTTTATGTATTAGGTTTGTTTTGTTGGGATGTTTTTATTCTTTTTGGATTTTGATATAATAAAAAAAGAAATTTGTATTCCTTCAGTGCTGAGAATGGTATAAATTATTGATAAGGCGCTTCTTCAGTGTATTGAGCCTGACCGGCCTTTACATGAGAAAATAAGGGTTGTTATATCCTACCAATTGACAAAGTGTCATTGGGTGATTATGTCAGGACATGATTTTATAAATGTTTGGAGTAGAATCTAAGATCTTTCTATCTTCCCTAGATAACAGTTTGTATGTATGATACTGCTACATTCGTCTCGTCATTACGATCATCCTCGACGACCTTATCTGATTCCATGCATCCAACATCTCCACACGTGCATTATGCTACATGCGACATGTTGCTCAACCATTTCCCACAACTCCACAACGCATTATTGATAAAATGATTTATTGAAGTTGTTTATATTTGCATAGATATTTGGGAATTCTTTTAAAAAATATTTTTTTAAAGTCTTCACCTTTCTCTCGTTTTAAGGTTTTATTCCACCTTTATAAAAGAAAAGCAAAAAGTCTTCACCTTTCTCTCCTTTTAAGGCCACGGCCTTACCTTTATAAAAGAGAAGAATTCTCCCAACTATCTACGTGCATTTGTTAAACCTTCAATTCATTATTTTTACTCATCTGGAGTAATTTATGGATAAGTCAGTCCCTTCTTCATTGCTTGCCATCTGGAGTTCTTGTGGGAGATTCTAGTCGACGACATCGAAACCGACACCTGTGGGTATTTCAAATATCACACTTATTTTCTATAGTCCGTGTAACCGTTTTCACAAATTATAGTGAAAATAAATGGTTTTGCCCTGCGGCGATTTTTCCTGATATTTTGTGTCACGTGCTTTATATATTATGGTTTGACACAAGCACACACGTAGGTTCATGTTTTAGGTATTAATTAAAACACTGAGTTTAATTAAATAATTTCTTAATTTGAATAAAATTGCACTCTTCAAATTGGTATCAGAGCCAATTACACAATTATACCGTGTAATTTTCCACAATTTTTTTTATCTAAGATATCAATTTTCTGAAAAATTGTTTTTTTGAAAAAGGGCGTGTTCAAAGGAGAAATTATATAATAAAATGCCAATTTTTGACAGCACAAACTATGCTTACTAGAAAGCCCGTATGAAATATGTTTTAAAATCCATTGATGAACGTGTTTGGATTTTGGTTGAAAGAGGGTGGACACCTCCCGCCAGGACTACTGATAACGTGAATAATTTAAAATATGTGACTGAATGGACTGATGAAGAATTCAAATGGTCATCTTTTAATTCTAAGGGTTTAAGTCCTATTTCTGGATCCGTCACTCCTAACAAGTTCCGACTGATTATGACGTGCACGACGTCAAAAGAGGCATCAGATGTTTGTCAACTTACCCATGAAGAGACTAATGTTGTGAAAGAATCTAAACTGCAAAATTTAACAACTCAATTTGAAACTATCACCATGCTTGAGACTGAATGTTTTGATGAATTCTATGATATGCTAGGTTATTTGATATTATAAGCACTAGCTTTAATCTTAGTGAACAAATTCCTAATGCTAGACTTATTAAAAAGATTCCATGATCACTGCTTAAGAATTTTATCCCTAAAATCACTATGCTAAATTCTATTGGTAATTTAAACATGCTTAAATTAGAAGAACTTATAGGAGATTTACAAACATATGAAATTGATATGTTTCCTAATTCTGTCAAGCCTAAAGATAAGGGAATTGCACTTAATGCCCAGGATAGAAAGAGTGAGGTGTCGGAAAGAAAGAAAGTTGAGTCATCTAGAAAAAGGTAGATAGACACGACAAATTCTGAGTGTGACTTTGATTTAGATGATTTGGTTCTGTTTGCTAAAAATTTCAAGAAATTCTCAAATTCAAGAAAAATTCAAATTTCAAAGATAAAAAGAATTTTGAGAAAAATATGAAAAATGAAAAAAAATTTAAATACCGCCCTAAGAAAGATGGTGATAGATGCTATGAGTGTGACGGTAAGGGTCATAGAGCTATGGAGTGTGCTACTAGGCTGAACAGACTTGCAAAAAAAGGGCAAAGCTGTCCTTAATGCTACCCTTAGTGACAACAGTGAGGTTGAGTTGGTGGACTCTGGAGATGAGTCACCGCATGAATGTAACTTCACCGCATTCATGGCTAGTCATAATTCGAGTGCCCCTCGCGACATTGAGGAAGATTATTCACAGGGACACCTCCATAGTGAGAGCGATGTGAGTGAGGGGGAGGATGATGCAAGCGAGAGAGAAAGTATTCTTTAACCCTCCTAAGCTGTGTTATATAATGAGTCATTTAAAACCAAAAAGCGTAACAAAGCGCTATTTAATAGGATCACCACTTTAGAGAAAAATTTAGAAGAAGCGAGAGAGAGAGAGAGAGAGAGAGAGAGAGAGAGAGAGTCCTCCACCTGCACTACCTTGAGAGTGAGAGAGTTTTCCTGTGTTGAGAAAGAAAGTTTGTTTAGAGAGAGAGAGAGAGAGACTGTTTGGAGAAAGAGAGTGTGGTTTTGAGAAAGAGAAAGGGGACTTGACTAAATAAGTGGTCAGTCTTATGAGTGGGCTCCATTCCTCCCTGCAGACTCGGAAGAAACTTGAAGCCCTTGTTTCCCAGCTTACTCATGATCTTTAGCGAGCACGGGAAGTTAAGGTTCAAATCGAGGATAGATCTAGAAATATGGGAAAAATGTTCCTCGGCCCTGCTTTAGGTTTTGGTGATAGGGAGGGAATAGGTTTTGATGGTGCCTCCATGACTAAAATTGCACCTCGACCAGTTCGTGAGTTTACCACGACTCCATATGGCCATTGTCAAATACTACGAAGAAGAGTTCGACGAAGAAAAGAAAACCCAGTTACACCTAAGACTTGTTTTCTTTTGTACGTATTGGAAAAAAAAGGCCACCTCAAGGAGTACTGCTATAGTTTGGGTCCGACACAACGTACTACTGTTCCAGAACATTGTACTGATGATTTTACCATCCTGAGAGAGCGTGTTAAGATTTTATCTGCCACCTCACAGAGTTTGACAGAGGAATTTCGACGGATGTCTTTGCTGTCAGTAAATGATTCTTGCATCCCGTCTTAAACCAACAACAACAAGGGTAAACAAAAGGTTACCACTTCTTGGTTACCTAAGAAAGAGGAAAATGCCCTTGTTGTTCATGTCGCTCTCAACAATACGTGCGGGTACAAAAGACAACCAAGTGCACGATGTTCGAAACTAAAATTGCCAGAAATGAATATGTCTTTAACCAACATCCTCTGTCACAAGCCCGGAACTCAAAATCACCGTTATCTTTCTGAAACGAAGTTTTATTCTATCATTACCCTCCAAATATGGCGTTGGATAATGTAATATCCCATAATTTATGATTATTTAATTTTTATGCGCTTGTAATTATTTTTTTAATTGGGGTAAATTAAATTAAGTTTTTCATAAATATTAATTAGTGACATAAGGATCAATAGTTATTATTACTTTTTTTTACTTGCATGTGATAAGTAAATAGATACATAATTTACTATATGACACATACGCGTGAAAAGAGAAAGTTTATTTTTATATGTCGATAGAGAGTTGCATCAACGGATTGATATGTTTGTGGGTGACACATATCCAGTTGAACAGATGTTAGCATATTTGTATTTGGGTGACTCGGATGACATTTTTTAGTTGTAACGATGATCCGAAATTGGTATCAATTGTCCATAATAAGTATTTGTGTGTTATGATTGGGTTCTGAGAGCTTTTTAGACATAACAGGACCCGTAGAAGGTAGGATAATCTTTTTCCACCTAGGGTTTTAATGGGAAAATAGGATTAGGGTGTAGTTTTGAGGTATTTAAGGTTTAGAGGGTGGATAGAAGCCCCACTTTTCAAATTCTAAATATTTGATAGTTAGAGAGAGTTTAAGTAAAGAGAAAGAAGAAGAAAGTAAAAAGAAAGCTTGGAAAGAAAAGAGAGAACAATCTCTGAATTCAATCCATTACATGTGTCAAGACTTCAGATTTAGATCCTCAAAAGGCAAGTAGGTACTTACTTTAAATTTCATGTTTATGTATTTTATTACTCTCACAGTTAATGGTATAAAAAATCTATCATTTAAAGGTTCAAAAGGTCGAAGCTTTGAGAAATTAATTAAGAGATGTTGAACATAATTAATATCTTATTAGAATTATTAATTAGTTGATGATGATTAATTGGAAATTTAAAAATTATACGTGGGTTTACAATGATGAGTATGTAGAACAAAGATAGGATGTTTGAATTAATGACCGTGTAGCCTAAGTAGGATGATAAAATGAATGTGTTAGGTGTGTACTACAAATGAGAGGTGAGGTTTTTATCTCGTGTGAGCGGTAAGGCACAATTAAAAATTATGAAAGTAATACACTATGTGTTTTATCGATTTAAAGAATTTAATTACTTGAAAAATATTTTCAAACTTTTTGGGCCTTGACCTGCGGGCAAATCTGTTTTCTTATTTTCTATTTAAAAGCTCAGGTGTCTACCAGCAAGCAGTAACCGGGACAACATGGATAGATTATTTTTTTTGTGTAGTAGCTGGGGAGGATATGTTATTCACTTACCCACCTCAGCTCTTTTTATCTACATAGGATCTTTATTATTCCAACATTTCATTTTGGGCTTGTTTCATGTATTTTAGATATGAATTTAATTTATCTGAGAAGATTATTTCAGTATTTAGTCTTTATGAATTTGAATCAATTAGATTATTACCATTTGGTGACCAATAGTTTCTTTGGTTCACACTTATTATTTATGAATTATGATTTATTTTGTTCATTTAGTTGTATGGTTTTTATCCGTGTTATCTTATATTGCTTATTGTGATTGTGATGCTGAAAATGAAAACGTACTATGATTCCTATTTTTATTTTAGTAGAAACATTTTCCAACTAGTATTATAATAGGTGTGGGTTCTCACAGTTGGTATCATAACATCAGGTCTTAGTGGCCATATGATGTGTGCGATCTTACTATATTGTCAGCATTGTGTTTCTTGGATATAGAACCCTATGCTTTGGACTGGTGTTTCATATTACTCGTTTACGTCTTTCTGCTATTATTTATGATGGAAGGGGATGTTATACAATTTTGGTTTATTGTCGTATGCCAAATGCAAAGAGAGGTAGACTATAACGTGCCGAGAAGGAGGCCATAGAGGAGGAGACTTAGCTGGAGCCACATGAGGGTTAGCGGATTATGACCATAACATAGGTCATAGACATAGTAGACCAGAAAGTTCATGCCATTATGACTGCCCTACTAAAACATTTTTTCCAGGAACATTCACAATCGCAAGTGGAAACACCTTTTTTTTACTCACCCACTATTGTCAATATGAGCGAGAGTCAAGGAGGCCCTTCAGAACGGATGTCCATAAAATTTTTAGGGCAGTGTGGATGTCGTAGAAGTTAACCAATGGGGGGATGACATACAAAGGCATTTGCGCATAGTTCATTGAAGCGACACTAAAAAGCAGGTACTTAGCAACGTTAAAGCTAGTCGAAGGCAGTCGGTTACCACGTTAGAGAAGAAAGATACGATGACTATATAGTAGTTATGGTGTGGTTTGATCACAAGTTCTTTTGGTCAGAAGATTGGAGGAATATGAGGAGGATATTTCTATATCTCTCATATGAGGGCTGGAATATGGCCGAATGTGAGGAGGAATTCACTCGCGTGGAAAACTTTGTGCCAGATGAGGTAAACACTAACGATAGGAGGTTTCTCAACTTTATGGATGGGCTAAAAGAGATGATTCTCACGTACTAAGGGACCCCAACATTGAGGGACTAACATTGAGGTCATTAACTCTGTGTTGGTCTACAACTAGAATCCACTGCATCTTCCCCATAAGATAACAAAATAGGTACAAAAATATGTCGTACGAATCACCTTTTCAATCCAATATGATGAAACACAAATGTTGGTTACCAAACCACGGACCTCAAAGCATATGAATATGTAAACATGTATCTTTAAACTGAATGGGTGAAACTAGGGTTTAAGAACTTTAATAAATAGGTAGAGAACTCATTTACAATGAACCTTCTTCGAAATTACGTAGTTTGTTTAAATTAGACAAACTCGTGAATAGTGAAAACCTGAATTTCAAAGAGACAAACTTGTTTGAGCGAGATTGGGTAGTTTGTTCCAATTAGAATGATTTTTGGTTCTAACGAGAACAAATTTCGTTCGAATGTGAACCCTTTTTCATTCTAACGAGCTTCCAATGAGTTATCCACCGTTTGAGAGAGAGTCCTCATTTCATGTTCATGAGATTCACATTCCAATGAGATTCTAAGTTCATTCTAATGAGTTGATAACTTCATTGGAATGATATATCCATTTTTTTTAATGAGGTGTATGACTTCGTTCTAAGGAGCTAAAATCGAAAAAAATCTTCAATTTTTTTTTAGAAATAGTTCCAAACGATACCTTACAAGATCCTCGACAAATGTGAAGACAAACTTTGAATGAAAATTTCAATACGATGTGTATCTATCTTTGAATATTGGCCATTACGTCTTCATCATACATATCGTACTCTTACAAGTTTGACAATATAAAGCCCAACCTATGACCCCAATGTTTTGTCTAGAATTAAGCAATTTACAAACAAATTGACTTGATTGGAAATCTTTCCTTAAAATTATTTTTATTTGGATATCATGGGACAAAACCAAAATCAAAATCTTATGGTCCATCAAGATCTCTAAATGTTCTCAATACCCACCCCCAAAAGGAAAAGGTACTACTTGACCGACTCATACACTTGAGTAGCTTTGCATTCTTGAAAACTTCAAATGTAAATAGAGTATAACAAGTATAAATTTACAGAAGAATAAATTTATAACAATGTCTAAAACAATCTCAACATAGGTAAAACAATTTCCCCTAAGATAAAGAACCTAATCATAAAAGGAAAGATACCATTTCTTCCCCTTTTTATTCACGATTTGACAAAATAAAAATGCATAAAATTATTTCTCCCCCATAAACCAAATGTCGCCTAAAATGTGTGAAGATATGATACCAAGAAAGATATGGAAGATGCAATAATATAATGCAACGGTGTAAAGTGTGACAAACACATAACATGGAATCTCAAGCACAAATAATCCAAGATATGGAAGATTTTGTCATTTAGGATGAGGAACCATCCATTCTCCCGATCAATCATGTCCCCGTCATCCTTGGTAGCCCATTCTTAGCTATGACTAACGCACACATCAATACTAGGAGTGGGCGAATGCAAGTAACAATTTCGAACATGAACCTCGAGATTAACATCTTTAATAAAATTAAGAATGAGTGTGATAGAAGTGAATCGTGAGAACTGAATCTTATAGAGGAAGCACACAAGCGGGAGAGGTCTGACGAGAGAGAGCTGCTAGGGGTAGGTTTTGTAGCACAAGGTGATAGCGGGTAGTCTGATGATAAGAGCAACACGGGAGAGGTGTGTGTAGTAATCGCAATTGGGAGAGGGAGAGAGCATGTAGGCTAAAGCAGGAGAGAGAAGAAGTGAACATTAAGGAAGAGAGAGAGTTAGGCAATATGAGCCTAGGGGATTTTGAAACAGAATTTGGGACGGTGGATGAGAGACTCAATTTTGAAGTTCAATCTCACTTGGACTCATTTAATTACTTACAAGAGAGCCAATGGAAAGAAACGATAGATGAATTTATTTATTGTAACCACTTACTTATGCCACTTGAGTCCTCAAACGAAATTGACGAGAAAACTTGGGTTTCACCCGAGCGAGAGCACGACCTATGAATGCCACCCGAGCCATTGGAGTTTTCAAATGTGATAGTGGGGGAGACATAAGACTATTATTATTTAGACCCCAAACCTAGCACTACCAAGGGAAAGAGAGATCAAGGTTTGATTAGTTGCTCCAGTTTCTACCGAGAGGACCACTCTAAATTAGCACAAGTAAGCTTCACATATATGCGACACCTTGAGAATCCCATTCGGAACATATATCACGAATCTTCAGGCAACTCCTTCACTTTTTGGAAGGGTCCCAACTTGTTCCTCTTGTTGGTTTATAATTCGAGGACGGCAGAAACAAGGAGATCATCGGACCTCGTGAGTAGGGTCGGCTAAGTTTGTGGAGATATAACAGGTTTTCGCACCACCGACATGTATGGGGTGATTTTTATTGTATTTTTGAGTCACATGTTCGTGTTATATAGTACCTTATAGCTTTTTAAAATTTGTTTATTTTATTTTCTGCACTTCTTATTTTGTCCCATTTAGCTTTTAGTCCTTTTGATTGGGTACAATGCAAAAGTCTAAGTTGGGGGGGGGGGGGGGGGGGGGGACGAGTGCGTATTTCTAAAACTTCATATGTTTCCAAAATGACAAAAAAAATTGAAAAAAATTGAAAAAGCCAAAAATATTTTTATTCAAAATACATAAAAATTGGAATTTAAATTTTTCAAAAATATCACCCAAATTTTGTTTAAAGTCTCAAATTGTAACAATTCAAACACACAAATCCAAAGTTGACTAAGGATGAAAATTGAAAGAAAATTGACGACTTAACGAATAAGAGTGGTGATTATTAAAATCAATCTGAGTTTTTAAAATCGATCTGAGTTAATGACTAACTCCAAGTTCATTTTAGCGATTAAAATAAGTCGCAGGGGGTCTCAATTCTTTAACAATGAAGGGTTATGGGAAATGGAATATTGTCTTGAAAAATGCACTGAAAATATCTCCAAACTTAAATAATCTCGAGACGCATATGGTAATGCAATTAGCAATTTGGACAATGAAGTAGGCCATCGTTTGACACCCAAAAATATTGACTACAAAAAAATCATGAAAAATTCATCCCTTTTGCAAACCCAATTGAGCCTTATAAATGTTTCCCTTTTCGTTTGATAACCCGAAAAACCCAAGTGGCCCTGGAATTGTGAAAAATGAAAAGGTCATAATTTAAGTCCAATTTTTACGATTAAATGGGGAAAGGAAAATAGATGTATGATCAACGAAAATAGAAAGTAAAAAATATAAGAAAAAATGAGAAAAAGCCCGAAAAAGCACTAATGGACATCATAAGAACATTTTTCAATTTCGAATTTCCCAACTATTCCCATTTCTCTTACCCCTTATACCTTAGATCCCGAAGAAGTCCTAACTGAGTCCGAATTGCAAAATTGGTTACTGCGTGGAGAGTTAAGGCACAAAAATATTAAGAGAGATTAAATGTGTGAGTTAGAGATAATGTTTTCGATTTCCCAATAATCATACTCTAATGGCGAGATCCTTTCCACCCAAAATAGTTTGTCTTTCCTGATGGTGTGAGTGAACTGATGTTACATTACATTTACTCTTATAAATCGCACACATTGAGAGAGAATAACCACATTCTGAGTGATTCGTTTGCGAGAGTATCCAGTGAGCATTTGAATCAAAAAGAATTTTTAGAAAGTAATGAAATGTCCAATCGGTAGATATCTGTAGTTTAATTTTTGGCTTCGCACACACGCACTGCAAATTGAGACTCCCGAATACAAATATAGGGTGATTATTGGTCGGGAAATTTAAATTGAATATTTTGTAAGCATTTTGAATTTCTTTGAGTCTAGGAAAATGAATTTTGTGGGTATATTCATTAAAAACTCTCACGAGACACAACTCATCCTACTAGGGTAGCCTAGGGGTTTAAAGGCTTGTTGCATAAGCTAAATGAAATCGCTTTCTCGCGAAAGTGCTATTCTATCCAAATAAAATGAATCTCGAGAGTTGAGACTTAGTTCTATTCTTTTACATTGCTCATAATGCACAAAGTTCTAAGTTAGGGGGGGTTTATTAGGAATAAATTCTTTCGAATTTATCCCCTTAATTTAGAGATTTTTATCTCCTCGAATAATATAATTCATCTTGATTTATCTAATTTATATGCTACTGACCTTTCTACATAGTATCTCGAGTTATGTGCATTTTTCATGATATTTATAGGTATTTATTACTATGTGAAGAAAGGAAAAAGGCAAAGGATAATAATGAATCAAGGGAGAAAATTCAAAAGGGCAAAAGAGTAATTTCCATCAGGATTCTAAAACTTGAAGATCCCGAGTCTATGAGTGCGTATGAATAAACGACGGTCAATTCTAAGTTCAGAAGCAGAAGTTGTGTGGTTCTAAAGATGAGAGATAAAGAAGAGAAAATGGGGAGAAATTGAAGAGAATATAAAAACGAACACGGACTGGTCCTATTTAGAACAAAAATGGATCGATCCGGACCCTTAGAACTCACTGGAATTTTTTTCTTAACGGATCGATCCTATTTCCAGGAAAAAAAAGACAGATCCGAATTTAGACCCAGACCGATTCTCTCTTGGGCGCACAGACTGGTCCGTCGAAGATAAACCTAATTTTCTTGTTCCGATTTTAGAGTTTGATTCAGCCACGACTCCATATTTTTTTGTGATGTATTTAACTTCTAGTTATTGTTAGACAAAGGGAGTTTGAACTTTTACTTTTTTTAATTAGTTTTTAGAGAGGGCAATCTCTCACTTCTATTGCAAACCCTAGTTTTGAAAATTGATTATAAGATTCATATTTGATTTCCAGATTTAGTGAATGTAAGTAATTCCGTTTCATTTAACCGAATCTCTCCATTACTTATTTAATTAATTCTCAATTCTTAGTTGCTAACACAAATTAAAAATTGTTCTTGCCAATCATGAGCTCTTTTAATTCTAAACTTGATGTTTTTCTTCATTTTATCATGTCTGGATAATCTTTTAAGGGTTGGGATGCCTGAACCTCACCCGATGTAATTTATCATAATTGGAAATAAATTTTTGAATTGAATTTTAAAAGGATGATGTTTTATGGCTATCTTAATCGTTGTAGGACTTTTGATCTTGTTTGCCTAGGTAATCGGGTTGCTTAAGAGTGCGACACTGCATTGTTCTTACCTTTGATTTCGTATGATGCGGCCTACGATCCTTTATATACGGAATGCTTAGGATTAATGAAGATTGGGTTCCTTGTAAATTATTATTCCGAAATCTAGTATTCTACATGGTGAATTACTAGGGTGTGGGGGAGTGCAACCTACCCTTTTGTTCTCATTTGCAGTTAAATCTTTTTTACGTTTGCCATATGTTTTTAGACTAAATTAACATAGTTCATTTCATTAATTGTTAGTTTATCTAGTTGTTAATTAAATTTAGCATTTAGTCCATAGTTGATCTTCAACTCAGGGCATCTTTTCATTTCTTTTTGAGTCAAGTTAGTATTATCTAACTTTCCAACGTCGTTATTATTTTCTCGTCCTATTTCCGGGAGGATTTGACCCCGATTTACTGGGATTATTACTTAAGAGACATGCTTGCACTTGAGCCCAGATAGCACGCACACTAGAACATTGATTCAATTAAGTAATATTTTGAATTGATTCAACCAGACAACATCAAAATATTTTAAGTTTTGTATTGTTCTTTTCATAAGGTCAATTACTTGATTTTGATGGATTAGGCTAGGATTTCAAGTGATGATTCATTTTTTTTTGTTGATTCATAATAATTGTTTGAATCACGTGACTGCCGAATGTGATGAGAATTTGGAGAAAAATCAAAAACCTTAGAATTGGTATTTGAATTTGGTGAGGAATGGAAAAATAATAATAATAATAATAATAATAACAATAATTGTTTTTTCTTTTTCTTTAGTGACTTTTGTAAAATTTTGATCCAATCATATTATTTTTGAATGAGCTTTTTCTCTCAATATATATGTATACGTACTTACATATATCCTTAATTCACAAACCAAAAGTTTGAATAGAATGAGTTTTATTGCAATATATTTTAATCCCAATATGTTAGTTTTTTAAGAAATTCCAAGTCGCAAACCTAATCTTATTTCAAAATATAAAGAAGGTTAATCGATTTTCATTGGTCTCGATTTACAACAATTTTTGGTCGATGATGAATATTGTAGTATTTGAAATTGGTTTAAATATTTCATCTTACTCAATGTGGTACTAAATTATTTCAACTCCCGAAAATTTGGTGGAATTTTTATGAGTGGATCAAGTTGATTTTGCTTTTGCAATTTTGCGTTATGATACTATAATGCTACAATACTGGGCTATTATTTGAATTTATGTTTCTAAAACGAGGTTTCTACTTAGTGGTTTTGACTTATATTTGTGTACTCTCTTATATGTAGATCCAAACCTGAAGCAAAATCTCATATATTTGTCCCAAATCTCGATTTACAGCGTCCATGATCGTTGAAATCAGGTATGGAAAATTAGCTTGAATTTCCATTCTCTAACTGACATTAAAGTTAAATACATCAAGTTTGGATCATCTCGATTGGCATAATCCCCGATCATTAAAGTACTTGATTATGTATCTTATTATACTATAATTATCTTCTTTTGTATTGAACTTTTGTGATTTGCATAGGTTTCACTTCAATGGTGTAGTCCAATTGGACAATGAAAATGTATTGGTTACGTATTGTGACACCCCACCACATAAAATACCGGTCGATCACTCCTATACCAAATTAAAACAGGAGTCTCATATGGTTCATTCTCATCATCATTGTCGAAAACTAATCTAATTACTAATATCCTATTAGGCTGGTGTCAAATATAGTTTTTTTAACCAAACCATTCAAATAAAACATCCGCACATTTTATATGAAACAACTGCAATGAAATAAAATAACCGAACACTCGGTACAATTTTTTACAACCAAATCGAATTCCGCACGAAAAGGCGATAAAAGAATAAATGAATACAATTAGTCCATCGGCCCGAATGTTTCTACAATACCTCCTATATAGATTTCAGCGATAGAAGTGTCTATAATAAACCTTCATGCATCCAGAGCAGCTGAGGCAAACGTCTGACTCGAAAACAATTATCATCCAGATGTCCCAGTGTCTGGACACTTAATATATATATAGATATAGCAAGAGAGGAAAATAGAGAAACAGACCAATGGTCGAGTTTGAAAATATTTTAGCAAGTGCATAAATGCAATATTTTAAAGTATGAAAATCTCTCATATTTAAACACGTGTCGCACTCACATAAGATACCCTTCACCTCTCATCTATAGTGCATGCCTAACGTTCTATACTTAGTCTATTGTAGCCACAACTACCCAATCTATTTAGACTAAAGTACTCAGGTGAACTTATCTACACGTCTAAGTTCTCGTACCGCCCATACAATACTAAGTTTCATTAACACCTCTCATAATGTTAATAAATTGCAAAGTAACATTTCACAAATGTTAGTTTCTGATTTGAAAGTTAAGTCTGACCACTTAATCTTATTAATTAGATGCTCACTATCTAATATTATGTTCTGCCTATTAAGCTTTCTCTGCTTAATTTAATAGTTAGATGTATTTACGTCATCTAATTATCTACTACTTCGTCCTAGTAGATTATTCATATAGTATATATTTCACACATAATATAGACTATAAGGATAATTGGCCCGGCCTAATCGTCGACTCCACTTACCCCAAATTACTTACCTTTTTTATGTATGAACTTCATATAATCATATACCATTCTACCCAAGTAGATTATTTATATAGCATGTATTTCATACACAATAATTATCTACTACTTCATCTTAGTATATTATTCATATACTATATATTTCACACACAATATAGAGTATAAGGATAATTGGCATGATCTAATCATTGACCCCAATTATCCAATTTTATTTATCTTTTAGATGTATGAACATCTTATAATCATCTACCATTCTACACAAGTAGATTATTTATATAGTATGTATTTCACACAATATAATTATATACTACCTTGTCTTAGTAGATTATTCATATAGTATATATTTCACACACAATATAGACTATAAGGATAATTGGCCCGGTCTAATCATCGACTCCAATTATCCTAATTTACTTATCTTTTATATGTATGAACATCTTATAATCATTTACCATTCTACCCAAGTAGATTATTTATATATTATATATTTCACACATAATATATACTATAAGGAGTATTGGCCCTATATAATCATCCTAAACCCTAAACCCTAAACCCTAAGACTCCAATTCTCATATCATTTACATTGTCCCGGTCTAATCCTCGACTCCAAAGGTAAATAAAAAAAATAGAATATTGGCTCGGTATAATCCTCAACTTCGATATCATATAGGCAATGTAGGTATTCACCCAACCTACGTACCAAATTTAGAGGTATTCACACAACTAAATTATACACACTTGTATGTAATATATTTCTCTCTAATATTCACCATACTTATTTACTTTACGAATTTATTTCACTTTCGTATTTATTCGAGTATAATCATCTACCATTCTACCCATGTAGATTATTTCTATAGTATATATTTCACACACAATATATATACTCTAAGGAGTATTGGCTCGATCTAATTATCGACTCCAATTCTCGAATATTTTACATTGACCCGGTCTATTCCTTGACTCCAAATGTAAATGAAAAAAAGATAATATTGGCTCAGTCTAATCCTCGACTCCAATATCACATAGGCACTGTAGGTATTCTCCCAACCTAAGTGCAAAATTTATAGGTATTCACACAACGAAAGTATTCATACTTGTACGTAATATATTTCTCTCCAATATTTACCGTACTTGCTTGCTTTACGAATTTATTTCACTTTCGTATTTATTCGAGTATTCCATCTACGACTCATACTTCGATCACCAATTTTTATTCAGTATACTATAGGTATTCACACAACCTATATATACTATGCATCAATAGGTGTTCACTCAACTAGATATTATGCATTAGTACATAGTATGTATCTCTCACATATTTGTCGTACTATTTGTCTTACGATTTATCTCACTATCGTATATACAAGAGTGTTCACATAACTCTAAGGGTCCTTGTTACACCTTGTTATATCAACTCAGTAGTCACCCTTGTTATCCTACTGACCCAAAAAATTTAAGCTCGCTCACGCTTTTTACGTAATTATATTCTTATCATCTTGAATTAGAATACATCCCAATCAAGCCTATGAATTTCCAGTTTCATTCTCTCACAAAATTAAAGTCCAACACTCAATTATAGACCTAATGCCATCATTATTCCAGAAATATATTTCATCAAGGTCCCAAACACTTCCCCGGTAATTTTTTTTAGCCATTTGAGGCTTAACAAGAAAATATCACATTTGCGAGTAGTCGAAACGAATCATAAATTTTTTGGCAACTTAAACACCTTGCACAAAAACAACTATAACTCACTGTACAGAAATCCAATTGACCTCAATCAAAGCTCATAGAAAGACAACTTCACTATATTCTTTTTAATCCATAAATGAACATCTAGTTCAAATCACACAGAAAATGGCATGCATTTCAATTGTCTATAAAATTTCTGTAATTGTGTTGTTCTGGGAGCTTAAACACCTTGCACTAAAACAACTATAACTCACTCTACAGAAATCCAATCGGCCTCAATCAAATCTCATTAGAAAGATAACTTCAATATATTTATTTCATCCATAAATGAACATCTAATTCAAAACATAAAAAATTGCATGCATTTGAATTCTCTCAAAAATTCCATTTTGATTCGTGAGTTTACATTTGAATTGAGTTTACATTCCAAGACCAACCACGTAATCAGAATTTACATTCGAGTCACTTAACCGCAATCACTAATTTAACCCAACATAGCTTAATGCAATTTTCCAATTAAAATATTTTCCTTTGTCGCTTTATCCAACTGCGACATGTAATTAAAATAATCCCAATCAAATTCTTACTCATAATAAAATATAATCCATATAAATACTAAACTGACACTTACAAACTAATATTTACTATTCACTTTATATTCTGAATTTATTAAAGTACACTCATAAATTCCAAAATTACTATTCAGAGTAATTCCTCAAATTACCAAATTACGTCCACCTTTGTAATTTAAATATCTTTAAAAGTATGGGGTATTACATACTCCCCCCCCCCCCCCCCCCCCCCCCATACAAAAGAATTTCGTCCTTGAAATTTTGACAATACCGGTACTAAGACTTAGGATTATTTTAACATTACAAAGTAGAAAGTTCCCCAAGTATGCTCATATATATATAGTCTCCGCATCCCTATATATTTACAATAATCCTGCACCCTTATGTTCAGACCACTTGGCGCAAAGCATTTATTATTAACACCACATCTAGTAGTCTCACACAATAGACATATTCACAAATCCATATATATATATATATATATATATATATATATATATATATGTATAATTATATATATAGTCACATCAACCCTATACATATATGTTCATCCTTCACTATCGGGTTAACACCCATTAGCGCACTTAATTAATAATATCATTGTATTCTTGGGTTATCACCCATTAGTACATTAATAATATTTTACACCTCCGGGTTATCACCCTTTAGTGTATAAAACAACATAACCTTGCACTCCCGGGTTATCACCCATTAGCGCACTTAATAAAAATATCAAATAATAGGCTTACACAAATCCTATTAAAATTTATAAGTATTCGCCCAACATATTTGCATACTTACCATACGTATTTTATTCTCATCTCTATGTATAGTATAAATATTAAGATTATTATCTCTCTCGTAATCTCCAAGGTACATTCCCTATACAAAATAATTAAAGGATTAATTATCATATACTCTTCTGAATTTCGGTACTACATACACCCTTTCTTTCCTTGGAGTATGTTAACATTACAGTCATACGCAAGCCACTCTTCAACACTCGTTCGAGTAAGACTCCGCTATACTTTCCCACAATAATTTGGTATCCTTTTATCAAGAGGTACCTTTTAAATGGCTTTCCACAGCCTTTAAACCCATCTCAGGTGTGCTAGCTCTCATTGCACATATATGCTTGAATTATCGTCATTCTCACACGACATTCAATCCGTCATACCATTTTGACCTTGTTTATAGCTGTCCCTCAAGCATATATTCTACACATTCATTTTCATGTCCTTCTATCTCGGACATCATTGGAACTAACTAACCAGGGTTCCCATACACCCTATCATTCATGATTATGTGCACAAGCATAATATATTATGTGCATATCATACGTGCCAATAAAAACATGGGTATTCTAAATCACCCCACTAATCATAATATAATTTTCCTCGACATCGTCTCACCCTTCAACTTGTGGTGAGAGGAAAATTTTAGTGCTTTTTCAAGGCACTACAGGCTTCACTTGCCTTATTTGCATAATATCTCTCAGTTCGACGTGTTCTCTCCACGCGTAAAACAAGTAGCGGCTACAGTGTTAGCCCTTACCCTAGCGTCCAACACATATCTCAACTCCCGCATCTCTAAAGGAGTGATATAACAATATGCTCTTTTTATCACTAAGTACTCAACGCTAAAAAAAATAACGAGCTCAATCTCTCCACTCGGATGCAACCCAATATACCTTGAATCTTATCAATACAGTCCCTACACACCGGGATTAACAGTAACGAGACATATATGCTCTCTAAAGTCCCCAACAATATGTATCAATGTAACCACTAAACTCATATCACATGTGAATCTAGCACTAATCAAAATATCATGACTCGCTCGGTCATAGAAAATATACCTCATTCGCCCGAGGATACAACTCATATTTCTACGTTGCCAATCTCCTTGGCTGCTCAAACGGTTCTCGAACATAACACGCTTTTCTGAACCGAACCCAAAACTATCTTAACCATTTCCCTACTAGGCACCATACTCATTTCCCTTTACGTACTTTGGGTAAAATCAATACGTGTTGTCTCACTCTACATATAAAAATATCTCTCGATAAAATCCCTTATATTTGTGGCCACGCTGGACGCCCCTTTGTTACTTTTGGCCCCAGGGAACACACTACTGGCCTTACCAGCCCTGACCGAATTCACCATCACTCGATCAGAATTCAACTATCTGCATCTTTCAAATGGGTCCCCCATATGGGTCTCTCCCCATGGTGTTTCACTCGCACCTTTACTTGTAGTCTTACACCCTGAGTAATTTCTCAAATTCTTTTAGCTCCATTCACGTAGAAGCATCAATTCCTCAAACACAATCGGGGTGACCTCGACTACGTTCATTGTCCCCAAAATATATTTTACAACACTAATTCAGCCCCGCCTCCTGCTATTCTCCCAAAGGTGCTCACCGGTCGTCCTTCATTGTTCAGCACACGAATCAAACACGAACGTGTATAAAATGTACTACAATTATACACAATAGTAGGAGAATGAAATATCACAATAGGAATCAACAATCCTTAGCATAGGGATCTATATGAATCGAACGGTATGCTTTAAACACAGTAAGCCATACAAATCATATGGACACTAGAACCTGATGCTCTGATACCACCTATGACACCCCGCCTAATAAAATACCGGGTGATCACTCCTGTACCAAATTATAGCAGGAGTCTCATATGGTTCATTCTCAGCATCACTGTCAAAAACTAATATAATTACTAATATGCTATTAGGCTGGAGTCAAATATATTTTTTTAACTAATCTTTTTAACCAAACCATTCAAATAAAACATCCACACGGTGTATATGAAACAACTGAAATGAAATAAAATAATCGAACACTCGGTCCAATTTTATACAACCAAATTGAATGCCTCACTAAAAGGCGGTAAAGGAATAAAGGAATACAATTAGGCCAAAGGCCCGAATGTTTCTGCAATGCCTCCTATCTAGATTTCAAATATATAAGCGTCTAGAATAAACCTGCTTGCATCCACAGCTGCTGCAGCAAACGTCTGACTAAAAAAAAATCATCATCGAGGCGTCCCTATGTCTGGAAACCTAATATATATATATATATATATATATATATATATATATATATATATATATAGAGAATAACAAGAGAGTAAAATAGGGAAACGGGTCAGAGCCCGAGTTCAAAAATATTTTAGCCAGTGCATAAATGCCATATTTTAAAATGTGAAAATCTCTCATGTTTAAGCTGGTGTCGCACTCACATGAGATACCCTTCACCTCTCATATATAGTGCACGCCTAACGTTCTATACTTAGTCAATTGTAGCTACAACTACCCAAGTTATTTAGACTAAAGTACTTGTGTGAACTTATCTACACGTCAAAGTTCCTGTACCGCCCATACAGTACTAAGTTTCATAAACACCTCTCACAGTGTTAATAAATTGCCAAGTAACATTTCACATATGTTAGTTTCTGATTTGAAAGTTAAGTCTGACCACTTAATCCTATTCATTAGATGCTCACTATCTAATATTATGTTCTGCCCATTAAGCTTTCTCCACTTAAGTTAATAGTTAGATGTATTCATGTCATCTAATTATCTACTACTTCATCCTAGTAGATTTTTCATATAGTATATATTTGACACATAATATAAGATATCAGGATAATTGGCCCGCCCTAATCATCGACTCCACTTATCCCAAATTAATTACCCTTTTGATGTATGAACTTCATACAATCATCTACCATTCTACCCAAGTAGATTATTTATATAGTATGTATTTAACACACAATAATTATCTACTACTTCATCTTAGTAGATTATTCATATAGTATATATTTCACACACAATATAGACTATAAGGATAATTGGCCCGGTCTAATCATCAACTCCAATTATCCCAATTTATTTATCTTTTCGATGTATGATCATCTTATAATCATCTACCACTCTACCCAAGTAGATTATTTATATAGTATGCATTTCACACACAATAATTATCTACTACTTCATCTTAGTAGATTATTCATAGAGTATATATTTCACACACAATATAGACTACAAGGATAATTGGCCCGATCTAATCATTGACTCCAATTATCATAATTTATTTATCGTTTATATGTATGAAAATCTTATAATCATATACCATTATACAAAAGTAAATTATTTATATAGTATATATTTCACACACAATATATACTATAAGGAGTGTTGGCCCTGTATAATCATCGACTCCAATTCTCATACGATTCACATTGTCCCAGTCTAATCCTCGACTCCAAAGGTAAATAAAAAAAATATAATATTGGCTAGGTATAATCCTCGACTCCAATATCATATAGGAACTGTAGGTATTCCCTCAGCCTAAGTACAAAATTTATAGGTATTCACACAACCAAATTATTGATAGTTGTACGTAATATATTTCTCTCTAATATTTACCGTACTTGTTTGCTTTACGAACTTATTTCACTTTCGTATTTATTCGAGTATTCCATCTACTCTTTATTGGCTCGGACTCAAACTTCGATCACTAATTACTATTTTGTATACTATAGGTATTCATACAACCTATATATACTATGCATTAATAGGTGTTCACTCAACTAGATAATATGCATTAGTATGTTGTATGTATCTCTCACATATTTGTCATACTATTTGTCTTATGATTTATTTCACTATCGTATATATTGGAGTGGTCACACAACTCTAAGGGTCCAAGTTACCCCTTATTATATCAACTCAATAGTTACCCTTGTTAACCTACTAACCCAAATAATTTAAGCTTGCTCACGCTTTTTTCGTAATTATATTCTTATCATCTTGAATTAGAATACGCCCCAATCAGGACTATGAATTTCCACTTTAATTCTCTCACAAAATCAAAGTCCAACACCCAATCATATACCTAATGCCATCATTATTCCAGCAATATATTTCATCAAGGTCCCAAACACTTCCCCGATAATTTTTTTCGCCATTTGAGTCTTAAAAAAAAATCTCACATTTTCTGGTAGCCGAAACGAAACATAAATTTTTCAGGAAGCTTAAACACCTTGCGCTAAAACAATTAAAACTCACTCTACAAAAATCCAATTGACCTCAATCAAAGCTCATTAGAAAAATAAATTCACTATCTTACTTCTTATCCATAAATGAACATCTAATTCAAATCACACAGAAAATGGCATGCATTTGAATTGTCTATAAAGTTTCTGTAATTCTGTTGTTCTGGCATCTTAAACACCTTGCACTAAAACAACTATAACTCAGTCTAGAGATATCCAATTGACCTCAATCAAAGCTCATTAGAAAGATAACTTCAATATATTTCTTTTCATACATAAATAAGTATTTAATTCAAAACATATAGAAAGTTGCATGCATTTGAATTCTATCAAAAAATTATGTTTTGATTCCCGAGCTAAAGATTTAAATCTCGGAACTGCTTCCTTAGAAAAATCATAACTGATTAAAAAATATTAGAAAAATACTTGGTCGGTGCCCACGCGATCGTATTGAACAGATCTACAACTTTCATCTTTTGAAGAAGAGCTGAATCGATTCTCTTCCTAGCCGAACCGGTTCGGAAGTGATGCTGGCCACTATTCACCTTCTTCTCCAAAAATCCCAAACATCCATTTTTGTTGTTTCTAATCTCATTCAACAACTCCATAAAAATTTAATCTATGTTTTACAACTAACACATCAATTAATTGGGGAATTAAACCAATTTTCTTAAATTTATACCCAAAAACCCTTAAAGCCCTTTGTTTTGCCATTTTCCCCATTTCAATCCATTTCTTCACTCCATTTACATGGACTTAAGACTAGATATCATTAAGAGTTTACAATACATCAATATGTAAACTTATATTCAAATTTTCCCAAATTTATTTTACGGGTTCTAGCCCAAAATCATGTAGTTTACCAACGATAATATGAGATTTATGCATAAAATGAAATAAAGCAAGTACACACACTTGCCTAGAGGATGAAATTTGACGACCTTGAGTCGAATCCGATGGAGTTTGGATATAATCCCCCATTTCTCTCTTATTTTCTCTTCTTCCTTCCTTTCTCTTTTTCTTTCTTCTTTCTTTCTTTCTTTCTTACTCTCCCGTGCCTTTTAAGGGATAAAATGAGGGCTTGTCCCTTATTAACCCAAAAATGACTTGTTTACTCAATCATGAGTCCTTACGGGTCCAAAAATTCTCGAAACTCAATTACTTCCCCCTGATACTCTATTCTGACTATTTCGTCCATTCCAAGACCAACTGCACAATCAGAATTTACATTCGAGTCACTTAACGGCAAATCACTAATTTAACTCAACACAATTTAATGCAATTTTCCAATTAAAATATTTTCCTTTGTTGCTTTACCCAACTGCGATATGTAATTAAAATAATTCCACTCACATTCTTAGTCTCGTAAGAAAATATAATCCATGTAAATATTAATCTCACACTTACAAACTAATATTTATTATTCACTTTATATTCTGAATTTATTCAATTACACTCATAAATTCCAAAATTACCGTTCACAGTAATTCGTCAAATCATCAAATCACGTCCACCTTTGTAATTTAAATATCTTTAAAAGTATGGGGTATTACATGTATTAGAGTTCAAGTCAACATTTTGACGGTACGTCTATATATCGACATTGCACATGGTCTTGGAGGTTATAATCTACTCGCAGTAGATTTTGACTTTGTTCTCTTTATTATTGAGTAGACATATATTTCATAGACATATATCTCATGGGGAATTCACATACAATGTACATTTTAGCTGATCAAATGACGTTTATTAAAATCACACTTATTCAACAAGCGTATGATGTCCACAAAATTCAGATCAGGGAGTTTGTCATACTTCTATGTTTAGAGATGGTTAATTTCTACACTTTTTTTATTTTTTATGTTCATAAGAAAAGGCATGATGTTACAAATTTATGTAAGAGATACAAAACTAGCATTCACTTAGTCATCTTTGAAATGAACTTTAGATTATTTTTTTTCTTAATGATTTTTTCTTTCAAAAATGAGAAAACTACAAAATCTCACATTTTCACTAGCTTTGTGATTACAAATGCAATAAGGAAGCATTCTTATCAATGGTAGAAATGTATTGTATAATCAGTTCTACACAGCATCAACATCATTTTATCTGCTAAATATCAACTGAGATGCTCAACATGGTAGTTCAGTGAACATTATATAAAGTACTTGTGAGAAATTGAGATGATCAACACAATAGCTAAGTGAACATTACACAACATCACCATCGTTTGATATCTATTTAATTGAATTCAAGAAAAACTTAGTAGGTTTCAGTTTTGAGTTTTTTCAGGATGACAGATGGAGGAACATGATTTTCGCAAGACTTTTTTAGGGTATATAAACTTCGTTCGCCACTTGACATATGTTTTTTTAAATGGAAGTGTTAGTTTATTAATTATCTCCATCATTTGCTTCCTGAAAAAGAGGAGAGATCGTTTTCAATTCCCCTTTCTTTCGAAGATAATTTCCTACTTGCCCTTCCAAATTATAATCATTTGCACGAGCAAGCTAGCCATATATATTTCAACCGACATAAATTTTCTCCACATTCCTTTCTTTATTACCATGGTGATCAACTTTAAACAATTTATCGAATTCCATAGCATTCCTGAAGGTAATCCAATCATTATTAAATCCCATGATGTCTTTGCCAGTAATCCCATGTCATACCAAAAGATCTCAACTCCTAATGTTTTGTACTTAGACAATAATTTCAACTAGTATATTTTTCTACCCAATTCCTTTGAATTCTTTGTCTTATTCATTATGTTAAAACAACCCTTATCCATGACCAATAATGCAGATCATTTTATGCAGGCTACTGAGGTGTAGTTGTTGGTGTATCAATAGATTGGGGTTGGTCTATCTCATTTTCCAAGTCATTCTCCAAGTCAATCATTAGATAATTACAAATTGAAGATGACAATTTCCTTATTTACAATGACATTCGTTGTAAGCATATGTATTGTAATGTTCTATATCTCCTTTTAATGTGATAATAGTACATAACAATGTTGATGCTAGTTGCATTCAAGGACAAGTTTCCCAAAGGCTCTGAAATTGAAATGAAAAGTTTGATAGAGAGGGACAGAGAAATTAGACTTATTTGGTGATAGAAACACAATTTCCTAGTTCTTTTCATGTCCTACACAAAATTCAGAATTTTCTTGGTTCTTTCTACCCATATTTCTATGAAACATTCTTAATCTAAAGGAAACAAGAGACATTAGAAGGGTTCTTAGTCTATACTGATATACCCTACCAAGTTTCCAGCTTAGGTTTTGAGACTATTTTGTTACTATTGATGACATAAAGGGTATATATTTGACATTATTTTTTTTTCTTTAGAAAACTTCCAACTAAAATTTTGCTTCTTTGCATGGTTGTAAAAATGACAACTGGAAGCTAATGAATTGACTCTTAAAAAAGCAAAGGACATATTTTTGTTTGTACTTAAAAAACCGCTTTTACATGCCTATTTGTGTTTATTTATTTTTTATTATCTATTTTCATATTATCTAAGGAAAATATAGTATGGGGAAGATCACCGAAGTCAGCTAAGACTTACGGCATTATATATTTAGAGGTATGACTCGCCTCCCACTAGAAAAAAAATTGATGAATCTCTTACATTTGCGTACCACTCAATGTTTTTAATGCCTTCACCCATGTACAACATGCAAATATATGATTATACATGTATTATGTGAGTAAATACAATAGAGTTTCTAGTGTGGAGCCACGGTGTTATGTATAGATTACATGCCAATCTTAGGGTGGATCCATGATGTTGTGTGTGTATATTTTACAGCCTAATCTTCGATTTGTTATTCTTGTTAGATACGGGTATGTGAAATGGCTTTATGTGTTTCATTTTGAGTATACCGCCGGTAGTCCCCTCTTTGTAAAATTTATTGTAATTATTGAAATCATGGGCATAAAAATATGTTGCAAATTGGTGAAAATGTAAAATAGCCACAAAATGGTCCCGTAAGAGGCACAAACACCTCTCAGGGGACCAATGTAACTCGTAGGAACCGACTGCTCCCGATTTGTGCATACGACATAAATTTTCCAAAAGTTAGACTTAGTAAAAAAAATGTGTCGTTAAAGGGGTGTAAAACAATCAAAAAACCGTCCCATAAGAGGCACGAACCGCTCGTACGGGACCAATGTAACTCGTAGGAACCGATTACGTAATCATGGAACTTTCGGTTTGACTATATGATGTAAATTTGCAAAATGTTAGACTTGGACATAAAAACATGATGCAAATGGATCAAAATGTATTATAGCCACAAAATCGCCACGTAAGAGGCACAAACAACCTCGTATGGGACCAATGTTAGTTGTACGAACAAACCGCGTAGTCACGAGACTCCTTATTTGAGTATACAATGTAAATTTTCAAAAATAGACTTTTACATAAAAACATGTCGCAAGTGGGTGAAAACGTATAACATACACAAAACACTACCTTAAAAGGCACGAACACCTCACACGGTACCAATTTAACTCGTAGGAATCAATCGCATAGTCACAGGAATCTAGTTTGGCTGCATGATGTTAAATTGTAAAACGTTGGACTTAATTCTAAAAGCACGTCGTCAAAGCGTGAAAACATAAACCGACCACAAAATGGTCCTATAAGAGTCACGAACACCTTGCACGTGACCAATGTAACTCATAGGAACCGATCGCATAGTCACGAAACTACTGGTTTGATTATTCAATGGAAGTTTGTAAAAGCTTAGACTTAGGCATAAAAACATATCGTCAAATGTTGAAAACATAAAAATACAACAAAAATGTTCCGAAAGAGGCATATACACTTCATACGGGAGTAATAAAACTAGTAGGAGATGATCGTGTACTCATGTTACTTCCGAATTGAATATACCATGTAATTTTGCAAATAGTTAGACTTTCGCATAAAATGGGTGAAAACATAAAACAACCATAAAACAATCCCATTAGAGGCAAGAACACCTCGCACGGGACTAATGAAACTCCTATGACTGACAACGTAATCACAAGACTCCCAATTTGATTATACGATGTAAATTGCTAAAAGTTACACTTAGGTATAAAAACATGTCATCAAAGGGTCAAAACATAAAACAACCAAAAAATAGTCTTGTAAGAATCACGAACACCTCGTACTGGACCAAAGTAAGTCGTAGGAACCGACCATATAGTCACGAGTTTCTCAATTTCAGTATATGACATAAATTTGTAAAAACTTAGACTTATGTATAAAACAAGCCATGAAAGGGTGAAAATATCCCTTAAGAAGCACAAAAACCTCATATAAGACCAATTTAACTTATAGGAGTTAATCGTGTAGTCATGGGACTCCCAATTTATTTATACGACGTAAATTTTCCAAAAGTTAGACATAGGCATAAAAACATGATGTCAAATGGTGAAGACATAAAACAGTTACAAAATGGTCCAGTAAGAGGCATGAACACCTTGCATGGGACCAATGTAACTCGTAGGAACTGACCACGTAGTGATGGGACCGCCAGTTTTAGTGTTCATTGTAAATTTGCAAAAAATGATACTTAGGGATACAATGATACCTTTAATGGGTGAAACCATAAAGTAGCCACAAATCAGTCTTGTAAGAGGAATGAAAAACTTGCACGGGATCAATGTAACTCATAGGAATTGATTGCGTAGTCATGGCTCTCCTAGTTTGAGTATATGACATAAATTTGCTAGAATTTAGACGTAGGAATTAAAACATGCCGTCAAGGTAAAAAGGTAAAATAGTTACAAAATGGTCTCATGAGAGGCATGAACACCTCTTATGGGACCAATGTAACTTGTAGCAGCCAATCTCATAGTGATGGGACTCTTGGTTTGATTATACATGTAATACCCCATAATTTTATGTATTCAAGATTTAATCAATTCGATAATTAATTAAGAAAAATAGGTATATTTAAATTACGCAAGTGAAGTAATTTAATGTGATTTCGTAATAATTGTGATTACTGAATATTAATCGAGATATATATACTGATTAATATTTTGAAATGAAATTTACTAAGTGTGAATATTAAATAGTTTGTAATTATCAAATTATGTCATCAGGACTGATATGGGTGTAATAGAGTTATCTCACCGGGAGTCGCGTGTAAGCTATTTAGTGGTGAGAAATGAGAAATGTATTTTAAGTAACTCGAACGATAATTTAGAGGTCACGAATGAGTCCAGAAGGGTCAAATTAGTAAAAATAGTATACCCGGGGGTGTCAATCGAGTGGAGAGGAAATTTTAGACTAAAACGGGACCATAGGAGGGCATTTTAGTCATTTTATATAAAGGGGTTAGGATATATACGAAATTTCAAACTCTATACTAGCTTATAAGGGTTGGAGACTAGGTCCTACATGTTAGAAAACTCAGAGAAACCATTAGAGAAGGAAATGAGAGACTTCTTGAATATTCTTGGGAAATTATTTTGAGCTTTCAACATATTCTTGCACACAAGCAACCTAGGATGGAGGATTTAAGGATAAATCATTCAACCCAACAACTAAGCCACGAAATCAAACCCTACCAACCAAGAGTGAAGTTGTTTATTACGATATTTATGAATTTATAATACCCATGTGAGTATTTTAAGATTTGTTGTGTGAAATCAATGTTCTTAAAAGAAAAGGAATGATTTTTATGCATGTTGGAATATCCTATGCTTGTATAACGATTTAGCATATCTATAGGATCAATAATTAGAGGAGAATTGACCATTAATATGAATTAAATGTGGGTTTTGATGATTATAAGAGGAAGAACATGAAAACCTAGGATTTTTTAGGATTCGAGGTTTAAATCCATTCTTGAATAATTTATAATCTTTTGATGCAAAAGTTACTTTAGAAATTGTCCTTATACACAAGGGAAGGGTTAGGGACAGTTAGTTTAGAGTTTGGTTGCAGAACATGGAAGATTAAGGTGCGTTAATGGTGGAAAACCCACATGCTATAACTGGTCCGGTCCAAATTGATTGGTTTGGTTCGGCCTTTATTTATAGAAAAATGAATTTGTCCGGAACAAAGAGCAGTCGTTCAGTTTGGAATTTATAGAACAACAACCCGGTTCGGTCGGTTTAGTTTCGTAAATTAATTATGACAATTCATGTTTGGGCTAAGTGTTCCTAAATCGATGTTGTGGAAATCTTTAGGACTATATAAATATAATAATAGGGGATTTATTATATTATAGTAGGCCTTTTATATATTTATGAAGTAGTCTTATTGAGGAGGTTTAAGACGAGATTGAATTTGAGATGAATGAAATCGTAAGTAATCTTAGAGTTGGATAAAGAATTACAAAAATTGAATAAATTAATGTATCAACCACTAGGGTAGGTTGGACTTATCTACCGAATTTAAAAAAGGGATAACTAAGACCCATAGAGTTGTTTGAATACTCATATAAATACGGTAGCGAAATAAATCGTAAAATAAAATGTGCGGTAAGTATTAGAGAGAAATACACTACGTACGAATGTGAATCTTTAGGTTGTGTGAATACCTATAGTATAGGTAATTAGGTTGTGTGAATACCTAAAGTGTATTAATAGTATTGGGGTCGATGGTTATCCAGATCAATACATGAATGTTCGAATTTAGGTACAATGATTATCTGAACCAAATCGAAAATAAATAATATTGGAGTCGATAGAAAATCCGGACAAATATACATATGCATAACATTTACATTGGGGTCAAGGGATATCCATCCAATGTGAATGATAGGATAATTGGGGTCGATGGTTATCCGGGTCAATATTCTTTATAGTATCGATCAAGTGATAAATATATATACCTTATTATGTCCTACTGGGTGCGATAGTAGACTTGTCGATGATATATTTATGGATATATATCTAAAAGACAAATTAAGCAGAGAAACGTAATACATCATAACATATGTAAGTGTTGCATGACAAATAAATTGTATTTGGGACGTTAATGAGAACAATGTACCGTATGGGTGGTACAGGGAACTTAGGGGAATAGATAAGTTCACATAATTGTCACGCCCCGCCTATTTCTGGCATCGGCCGCCACCAAAACTAAGCCGGGCGTGAGTACAAAAAATACCATCCTTAGCATGTGACATATACGAGACATCAAATTTTAATCCACAATATAATTTATTTTAATCAAACCCAAATATGAAATGACATTCACCCGATAAAGCTCCAAAATGTGATAAAATCCATCACAAAATCTCCCAACATCTCAACAATGAAATAAATCAATCCAACTGAAAACTTAAAACAACTTTGGAACCAAAAAGGCCCAATAACTCCAAAATAGTCTCATAAATAAAACGACTGAATGGAAAGAGAAAATCAAACTACTAAAGCAGTAACATAAATCCATCTGCACCTCCAAAAGATCTCCAATGAATCCTATGCAGTAACTCCCAAAAATCATGAAAAAGATTAGTCAACGAATATGTCAGAGCCAAAGCCCCGAGCATGTAAACCGGCTACTCTCCTCAAATAGGGTCCTTGAACCCAGAAAATAGTGTTATATATATCGACTATAACAATAGAATCTTTTAATTACGAGATTAATTATCACCATAAATAAATTCACAATTACCCGCAAGGTTTTCATAAAAGCCACACCAATATCATTTTAATTAACCCACCTTCCCACAATATTAAATTTAAATAATTTAACCATGAAGAATATTACCAATACCCGTCCCCTTGTCAAGTCCGCCGTCTGATCCGTTTTTATCCTGCGATCCTCGCGATATGACAAGGTTCCACACACGCAACCGGCCCCTTGTCAAGTTCGCCGTCTGGTCCGTTTTTATCCTGCGACCCTCACGATATGACAAGGTTCCACACACGACGCGACATAACTCGTCCTCTGACCCATTCAAACTGTCGGCCCTAGACACATTATGTCGCCAATAAATTTTTAATATCCGTTTTAGTCATGCGATATTAAATTCCACATTCCTTATTTTCATTAATCACATTAATTTCCCCCACCCTTAAAAGCGATGTGAAAATCCTCAAAACAACCTTTAGTCCCAACTAAGGGTTCCCAAAACACAATATCGTCCTATCCTAAGCAAAGAATGATTATAAAATTTCACTCGACCTAGATTTCAATCCTAGGCTATCACAACAAAGGTATAATATAGAAAATCGGCCCCCACCCCAAATTATATAACCCGCCTAGACTTACACTAACTAGTCTCATACCTAATTAGCATAAATCGTAATTAAGGCCCACTTACTAGTCCCATACCTAACAAGTGTACTATAACAAGGGTGAAAACCAATTATCTACCATACCCAACCTTTCCGAAATATTAACATATTTCCATAAAGTAACACAATTCCAAATTATAACAACACTAAATTCCCATTTAAATAATTTAATTTAAAAAGTGAAAATCAAAGACACCCAAATATTATGATTTTCAGAATGATCGCTACATGCAAGTCTTATCATGATTCTTATTTTCCAACACAATAAATTAAATTAAACTAGGGTTTTCACATGAAATATCAAAATTTACTTTTAAAAGGGCTCCTCTACATGCACATGCCCAAAGCAAAATCGACTACACCGACACAACCCAAAGAATAACAAAGTTATAAGTATTCAGTAACATTAATTTTCATGCAAAACAGTCCCAAAATTTATCTCTTCAATATTTATAATAGTAACTTATTTTAGAAAAATGTGAGTTTAATGGAGGCTACAATCAAGACACATAACACTAAGGGAAAAGAATAGGGTAAACATGCCTGTGAAGATCGTGTGGTAAATCTGATTAGAAATCTGGATTCCTCTCAAAAAATTATCAAAAGAGTGTTCTTCAGCGATCTTGATTAAACCCCAATTAAGCATTCAAAAACTTGTGCCAAAACTTGTGACAAAAACTTGATTTTGTGTAAGGTTGATTATTATGGTCGAGAATAAATATATTTAGAAGTGTTATCTGGTGAAAAACTTGAGAAAAAGTGATTATGATAAGTCCCCCCACGAATTAGAGTCATTATATAGACATTAGGAAACCTAATCCTAATAGAACTCTAATAAGATACAAACACAAAAATTTTATTCCGAACGATCGTATCATTGGAATTGGATGAAATTTTACAGAGAATTTGCTAAAGATGAGGGGAAGTTATAGAAAAAACTTCAGCTCGATCAGACCGTTCAATATTTTTAAATATATTTTTTTTGTTAGACAGTTTTATGTTTTGAGGACTCTTATAGATTTTTATGTTTTGAGGACTCTTCTATATAATAAAAATTCAATTAAAACTCCATTTTAATTCCGATTTCGAAACCGTTTAAAATTCTATTCTTCTAAAATCATAACCAACATATTTAGCCGATAAAAATTATTAAACTCAAAAAAATATTTTTTTTTGAAAATTCCAATTTATTAATTAAAATATTAAATAAAAACACGGGGTGTTACAATAATACTATAGTCTACTTAGATTGGGAAGTATATCTAGGTGGACTAAGTATAGAACGTTGGGCGTGCGCAATAGATGAGAGGTGAGTAAACTCAAGAGAGTGTACAATGTTTTAACATGTGTAATAAATAACCGATTTGAAATGTAATAAACATTTGCTAAATATTTTCAAAATGTTTTGTGTTCTAACAGTTGCTATAAAATATTTTAAAAAACCTTTTAGGTGTCCAGCCACCGGGATGCCAGGCATGACTTCATTCAAGGGATTTGGAGTTGTAGTACTATGGATGCTGACAGGGTTGATTTTATTAGACGATTACTCCATTCAAATCTGGTGTTGGATCTCATTTTCTATTCCATGTATGGACGTGTTGTCCATTGTCACTTTTCTGTTATTTAGTTTCTCTTATTATTATGGAGTATTCTGTTTTGGATTTTTTTCCGATGGTTCATTCGGCAAACCTACATGCATTTATATATTGAGATGGTTGGACTCTAATATATTGTGAATGTTTAATTTAGTTTCCGTATTATTAGATTTGTCTATTTTAAATAAAGATCAAATTTCGCACCGGTCTAATTTCACATAGGTGGTTATTAATTAAAATGTTTTCGACAGTGATGATAAGAATGAAACATATGAGAAACTTGTTTTAATTTAATAAATGCCTGATCAACCGATTGTAAATTAGGCGAGGTGTCAAAGATTGTATCAAATAATCAGGTTCTAGTGTCCATAGGATTCGTACGACCTATTATGGTTTCAGCGTATCGTTATTTTGATATAAAGTCCTATTATTAAGACTGTTATCTCATCTTGGCATGCTTAGATACCGTTCTTCTATTAGAATTTTGTATAAACTGTGTACTTATACAATTTAAAATTTTATTTCAGTATGGCACTAAGGAGAGAGTGAGTTGAGAGGGCAACAACCAGAGACTAGGGTAGGGAGGACCCTCAGGTTTTCCAGGTACCGCCACCACCATCAGAGATGATTTTTACTCCTCGTGTGGCAGTGAAAATGGCATAGGTAGTTGAGACAACTATGAGGGATATGGAAGACCACCTTCCCCAGCCTCAGGCTCAATAGCCCGTAGCACCATCTATTTAGGCCCAGCAAGGGCAACCTACTTGGCATAGGATTAGGGATACCTTCCAAATGGCCACCTGCCCGAGTTTAAGTGCGATACGAATGTAGTGGCGGCATGCTAATAGAAGAAGAACATTAAGGACCATATGCGCATGTTAGATTGCAATGAGGTACAATGACATATGTTGGATACATTCAGATTAGCGGGGTCAGTCTTTCAGTGGTGGGTGTCTGTGATCACCGCTGAGGAGAGGAACTTAGTGACGATGATGGAGTTTTGGGTACGGTTCGACTGCATGTACATTACGCCTGCAGTGGAGTCAGAGATGAGGACGAAATTTAGGGAGGTGTGCCAGGGTGACCTCTCAATTTCCAATTATGAGGATGAGTTAACCCGTCTAGGGAACTTTGTGCCAAAAGAGGTGAACAATGAAGAAAGCAAAAAGCCGAGGTTCATGAATAGTTTGGCTTAGAGGATAAAATAACACTTTATTGGTAACCCAGCGTTAATGACTTACACGGATGTCCTTAATACCGCATTATTACACTATTAGGATTACCATTTCCATGAGAAGGGAAGCAAAAGTGGAGTACGACCAAGACAGCAGGGCAAGGCCAGGGGAGTAATGTTATTGGGGCACCACCCCAATAGCCACAAACAGTGGGTACGCAGGGGAAGAACTACTGATAAGGGAACTCTACCAAGAGGTTCATATTTGGTGGGCACCTACCAGATAGGCAGGCCCAATAGGGTCCCCAGCAACAAAAAATTCCTAAGGGCCGTCAGGGCCAAGGGAACCAGGGGCGGCTAGTAGGGTCGGGGTCATCAGGACCAATAAGGCTAGGGCCAGATACATTTCGAGGGTCAGTTCATTACATGTGTCCAGCAGAGTCATAGGAGTAAAGCTTGTCCACATCAAAATGGGATGCATCGTCTGGGGCCCCAACATGGGTGGCAAGCTCTGATAGTTCCAGCACGAGCATCATCCCCACAGTCATAGTAGGCCTAAATGCATTATGGGCATGTGTATAACGTCTGAGATATACCGATGCCTCTTGCACCACAGGCACCGCCTGCAGTACATGGTACATTTTATATCCACGGGTAAAAGGGTAGAATACCTTTTTATACTGGAGCATCTAAATTATTTATTAGGACTAGATTTGCACTAGCTGCCAGCTAAATAGAGACAGATAACGATCTCCTTATGAGTGTTGAGTCATCGATGGGTAGTGGTTTGTTAATACATTCAATTTGTTGAGTCACTGCAAGGTTATTGTAGACTGGTTCTAGCGTAAGACCTTATAGTGTTAGACATGGAGGGTTATGAAGTGATTCTAGGTATGGATTGTCTAGCAAGCTACACAGCGATGATATATTTCTATGAGAGAGCTATTATGTTTTCGATTCTTAGACATGATATGTTCCTTGTGGCGATGCCTTTTCCCAATGAAGGATTGTGCACTCATTTATATTACATCAAGGAAGAGACCTCGCAGTAGGTGGTTGTTTCCTTAGATTCTATTTCTATAGTGAGGGATTTCGAGGATGTATTTCAAGAGATACTGGGGTTATCATCGAGCTAGAAAATAGAATTTTTCATCAACTTAGCACCAGGGATGAGACCGATTTCCCAAGACTGTATTGCATGGCACCTTTAGAGATGTGGGACCTGAGAGAGCAGATTGAGCAGGTCGTGGGCCAGGGTTTCATTCAGCTTAGCACAGTTTCTTGGGGTGCTTCGGTGTTGTTTGTGAACAAAAGGTATGGTTCACTTCGTTTGTGTGTGGATTATAAGAACCCGAATAAGGCGATGATGCGGAATAAGAATTTATTTCCTAGGATTGGTGACTTATTTGATCAGTTGAGAGGGGATAAATACTTCTCCAAGATCGATTTGAGGTTAGGCTACCACCATTTGCGTATTCAGGAAGAGGATGTTGATGCGATCACAAATGTGTATCTGAGTGCATGGTATCTAGGCTCAAGTGCATGCTTGTTGCTCAAGTAAAATTCCTGATAAGTCGAGTATCGATCCTTAGGGAAATAGGATGATGAAATTGTGACGACGATGGAAAGAACAAGAATAATAACTTGACTCTAAAAAGAAAAAAGAAAATATGATTTGGTAGGTGAGATAACTACAACTAAAAGGAATATGGAAATCAACTACTGAACTGAGAGATTAATGAAAGGAATTATTTTTAAACTACTTATGAAACTAAACTTTTGAATGAAAAGATTTCAAATGAGAAGAAACAAGATTAAGATACAATCCTCCAACCCTAGTTAATTTACTACTGTTAAAACCTCATCTAGAATTAAAATAAACGATAAAACCCTGTCTTTAAAAATCTCAAGCATTATATATATAAGGTTCATGCCCGCATCATATATAATCAAGAGTGAGAATAAAGTGGTGCCGTTGTAGCTATACATGAGTTGCACTCTTAAGCATCCTGGCTACCCGGACAAACGAGATCAAAATCCATACAACGGTTGTGATCACCTCACAACATGATTTAGTCAATTATTTAATTCAAAAATTAATTTTAAGTATTTGTAAAAGACATCGGGCTGGATTCATGCATCCCAACACGTAGAAAATTAGTTGGACATGATCAAAGTGGAGAAAAACAAGGTTCTTAAGAATTAAAACATCAAATCTAAAGAAAACAGAGGAAAAGAGAAGTGCATAATCAAACCACCAATCAAATTAATTAGCTATTGAATAAATAAAGGAAGAATATTACTTGTATTGAAGAATGCAAAATTTACCATCTAATCCTAATTAGAAAACTAAAAATGTGATCCCTTATAATTATTTAACCAAATTAAATAAATAGCCTCGAAATTTACAAGAGTTTGACCCAATTAAAGATCTGAGAAGGAATAGAAAAATCTTTGAAAATCTAATGCGGTTCGGACACATCGGGCAGGGCGGCCCGAATCGCGCCCGTTTTTCTTCCAGGGACATTAAGATAAAGGTGGTTCGGATCCTTTTTTAATAAAAGGTCTGGATATCACCCTTTTTCTATATAGGGACTTTTTTAGTCATGTGGTCCGGATCCTTTTTTAATAAAATATCTGGATTTCCTGCCTTTTTCATTCAGAGATTTTGTTGAAGCCCAGTCCGGATCCTTTTTGAACAAAAGGTCTGTGTTGCCTATGAAATTCATGCAAGGATCTTTTCTTGATTCTTCTCATCTTCAAATGCTCATAACATTTTCACCATAACTCGGATTGAAGTATCGTTTCTTCCAATGTTCTCGTAATTGAAATATATTCAACTCTCCAGTTGGCCTTGACTCCGTATTAAGGATACAGAATTATGAAATCACCCTTTGACTTTCCTTTTACGATTTTTTTATCTTCTTTTCCAATTTCTTTCTTCCTTAATGCTTTAAATACCTGCAAAACTCACGAGAAATACACGAAACTAGATGTCCTTATTAGAAGGAGTCACTAGAAAAGAAATGTCATAATTCAACTAATTTTGCAGTACTTAAGAATATAAAAGTCATTAAATTAAGGGGATAAATTTGGAAGAATTTGAGCCTAATCAAACCCCCCCTAACTTAGAACTTTGTGCATCTCGAGCAATGTAAAAGAATTTATATATGGATCAACTTTCAAAAAATTTGTTTCATTTCGATAGAGTACCACTTTCACGGGAAAGAGATTGGATTTAGCGTATGCAATAATCCTTTAAACCCGTAGGTCACCCTAGTAGGATGAGTCGTGTCTCGTCAGGGTTTGAAGTGAATATACCCACAAAATTTGACTCACAGCGAATTCAAAATACTTAAAAATTGTACAATTTAAATTTTCTAGAAAATAGTTACCACCAATTTCTATTCAAGATTCTGAAATCATAATGCGTGTGTGCGATGCCAAAAATTTAATCTCAGATTTCCAGCGATTGATTATTACATTACTTTTTCGAAAATTCGTTTTGATTCCAATGCTCACGGAATACTCTCAAAAACGAATCCCTCGAAAATGTGGCTATTTTCTCTCGGTGTGCGAGATATAAAGAGTAAATGAAATGGAACACGAATTCACACACACAAGACTGAAATGAAGAAAATTTATGGTGAATGGATCTCATCATAGGATTACGGTTATGAGGAAACGAAAACATCGCCTCTAATTCACACATTTAATCTCTTTTATTATCTTTAACCTTAACTCTCCACGCAGTAACCAATTTTCAATTTAGAGGTGTAATGGGAAATGGTTTGGGACATTTGGAATGGGAAAATATTCTTAAAATACTCATTGGTACTTTTTCGACCATTTGCTCATTTTCTCTTCTTTTTATTTTTTTCACACTTTTCTTTTTCTTGCTATTTTTGTTGAGCATTTTCTATTTTTCTTGCCCCTTTTTATCACACCACTGGGACTAAATTTATGGATTTCAAATCTTCTCAATTCCAGGATATTTGGGTGTTTTCGGGTTGCCAAACAAAAAAGGGAAAAAATTTTCTTCGACTCAAATTCGGTTGCAAAAAGGGTACTTTTTCAGGACTTTTTCTGACCAATATTTTTTGGTGACAAACGAGGGCCTACTTCGTTGCCCAAATTATTAATTGCATTACCATATGCATCTCGAGGTGGATTAAATTTAGAGAATTATTAAGTGTGTTTTTCGAGACAACATCTCACACATTTCCATAACCAATCAAAATAATGGTATTAAGATCACAACGACTTAATTTAAACGCTGTATTGAACGTTGAGTTAGACATTAACTCGGATTGATTTAATTTGTCAAAAAAAAAGAAAGGCTCAAAATCTCGCTGGGTTCGTTAATCTCCACACTTACACGTAAATTCGTCTATTTTCTTTCAATGTCCGTCTTTGGTCAATTTCGGCTTTGTGAAATTTATTTTCACATCTTGAGACTTTAAACTGAATTTTAATGATATTTTATAACATTTAAATTCCAATTTTTGTTTACATTGAAGAAAAATATTTTTTGTTTTTTTTTCCAGAATTTTCAATTTTTTTGGAAATTTTCTAATTTTTTTTTGCATTTTAAAAATTTATGAAGTTTTAAAAATACGCACTCGTCACCCCCTAACATAGACTTTTGCATTGTTCCCAATAAAAAGGACTAAAATCTAAATAAAGCAAAATATGAGTGCAATAAGTAAAGCAAACAAATGGAGACAATGCGTACAACCCACACAAAGAAAACAACAACCAACACAAACAAGTACAAAAAGCTTCACTTGGGTGGGGGATTGGAGTAATTGGGCATGCTCGGGTCTTAAGGATCATAAAAGAATCTTGGAGGGGGCCCACTAAAATTGAGTTGATACATATAATCTTGAATACGATGTATCATGCTCGTATCCCGTTGGTAAGAGTATTGGTTGGCCTCCCAATCCCTTGTGTATTGCGTGAGGAATCCGTCAAATTTTGTTTCAAGGGCTGCGATGCACACATCAAATGTCATTGTCGAGAAGCGAGAAATCATAATACGCCTCACCCTCGTCAGAATCTCCCCCTTTCCCTCCCATTCCCACGTCTCCCTCCTCTTCTTTGCTACTCTCCTCTTCAGCCAAGTCCTTATTATCATCTTCTCGCACTCATAAAATGTCTCTTTGGTGCTCACTCTTGTTCTGGGTGGCCTGCCCAAAAGTGGTTGGGAGGCAAAGAGAACCGATGGGTGGAGCGATGATGTGATTAGTGAGAATAGTTGTAATGAGTCATGCATAAGGAAGGGGAGTAGTGCCTTTTTCATTCAACACAACAAAATAGATGTCTCGGTATGTAATGTGCACAAGATTGATGGAGGAGTTACGATCGAAGAGGTGGTAAACAAAGGTGGCTTTCCGTGGTCGCATGCCAAAATCATTTGAATTTTGAAGGATATTTAGGCATACGATTTGGAATGTGAAGCGTGCCTTCTCGGCCGTCCGACAGACCTAAAAAATCCTCGTGGTCCAGACTTCCTCGGGTGCTAGACGTTGGATGCACACCGCTTTGTCTATGGGTGGAAGAGTATTGCGGTGGATGTAACTGGTCGGGTGTAGGACGTCTTTCTCGACTAGCTTCACGATAAGTCTTATAATAGAATGTCGTATGCGTTGGCCCCGTACCCTTGCCTCGACGACAAACTCGTTGGTGCGTACGAGTGTGCCATAAACTCCTAGACCTCATCCGCCTAAACATTGTTGTAAGTCTCATTAAGATAGTGGCACCAACCTTTAGAAGGAAATAGAGTGGTGACGGAATTGGGTACCTCACCCTAATTAATAGCCCACACTATTTGGAGATTGCATGTTTTCCCAAATAATTCCTCGCACCACAGCATTTATTGATCAGAACGGTAGTCATAGGGATTATTGTCGATGATCTTGACGGAGTTGTACTTCGTGGGTCTATCTTGGTCATCCATGGAGGGAGAGAGTGGACGGGTAAAAGAAATTTAGAGTTTAAGGAAGAGATAGGCTTAGAAGAATTTGTGTGGGAGAGATGGGGGGAGTAGGGGTGTATTTATAGGTGGGTATTGGGTGGGAAATGGTTGATTTGGAGAGAAAAGGGGATGAGTTTCGGGGGGGGGGGGGGGGGGGAGGGGGGAATAGTGGAGAAAAATGAAGTGGAGGTAAGTGAAGGGATTGGGGAATAAGGGCTGCACCTAGGGAAGTGTCGAAGAAAACCAGAGGCTGGTCCGGATTAGGTGCCCAAAGGAAATATGAATCGTCCCTTTTTTATTTTAATTTTCTTCGAAGGTGGTCCGGACCGTATGCCCAGGGGCAGTCCGAATCGCTACTGAATTTTTGACAAAACTTCCCCTAACTTTATTTTTTTCTCCGCTCTTGTAATGTTCTTCCACCTTAATAACAACTCTACCATGAATCGATTATTTCTCAATCGTCACATCAAAATCCGGGGATGTTCACAATGCGTGCTTCCTACCTGGTTAATGTGATCCACACATAGTTATTAAACCTACTTCACCTTTAATAACCGACACATAGCTATTATACACAAGAATCACCCAATACGCCTCGGGGATGCGATGACCTCTCAATTTCAGCTCACTCTACCCCATAAATTGGGTCCGACAACCAAATGGTGTCGACATCCTGTACACACGCCTCTAGATATGGCTTTAGGAATTGACCATTGACTTTGAATGTATTTCCCCCTTTGGATTTTCCAATTCCACTACTCTATGGGGGAATACACTCTTCACAATGAATGGACTAGTTCACCGAGATCGCAACTTACCCAGAATAGATGAACTTGAGAGTTATAAAGGAGCACTTTTTGCTCGCGAAGAAACTCCTTGTGTCGAATAATCTTATCATGTGTGTGTTTCATCCTTTCTTTGGATATCTTAGCATTTTCATACGCGTCATTGTGTATCTCTTCTAACTCATATAATTGAAGCTTGTGATCTTCACCGGCTTTGTTCATTGCATTATTTACCCTCTTACTAGCCCAATACGCATGGTGTTCTAGCTCAAAGGTAAGTTGGAAAGTCTTTCCGTACACAAAGTGGAATGGGGACATGCCGACTGGGTTTTTATATGCGATACGATAGGCCTATAGAGAATCATTCAATCAAAGGGACCAATATTTCCGATTAGGATCAATGTTCTTCTCCATGATGTTCTTGATTTCCCGATTTTCCAACTCGTCATGCCCATTCGTTTGTGGGTGATAGTGCATTCCAACCTTGTGAATGATGCCATACATCGCCGATCATTTATTGTCATTTATCTTTATATCTATAGCTTCCACCCATTTAGAAACGTATTCTACCGCAACAAGGATGTATACCTATCCGAAAGACGGGGTAAAAGGTCCCCTGAAGTTAATACCCCAACAATCAAAGATCTCAATAATGAGTATCGGGGATAATGGAATCATGTCTCGTTGGGTAATCGCTCCCATCCGTTGAAACATATCGCAAGATTTGTAACACTTAAATACATCCCGGAACATGGTGGGCTAGTAGAAACCGCTGTGAAGAATTTTAGAGGCTATCTTTTTCTTCGAAAATGGTCTCCACATGCCTCCGAATGACAGAATTGGATGACTTTGGGTATTTTGTAATCCGATACGCATCATTGGATGATTTTGTCAGCGCAATATATAAAAAGGAATTGATCGTCATAGAAAAACATGCGCGACCAAGTAATGAACATCTTATTATCTTACGCTGTCCACTCCGGAGGGACGGCTCCCATGACAAGGTAATTGACTATATTCGCAAACCAGGGCAAAGAAGAGGTGGCAAAGAGTTGCTGATTCAGAAATACTCGCCTATGGGTATAGAATCGCGAGGTAAATTGGACAAATGTCGGGATAGATGATTAGTGATGATGTTTTCTACTCCTTTCTTATCTTTAATGGAAAGATTAAACTCTTGTACGAGTAGGATCCACCTTATGCAGTGCGGCTTTGCATCTTTCTTTGCAAGGAGATATTTTAAAGCCACGTAGTTAGTGAAACAAGTGATGGAGGAACCAGTGAGATAGTACCAAAATTTTTTATTGAGCAAATACTACCGCCAAAAATTCGTTCTTCGTGGTGTAGTAATTGAGTTGTGGTCCGGTAAAAGTCCGACTAGCAAAGTATATGACATGAGCCTTTTTGTCTTTCCTTTGTCCCAAAGCATCCCCTATCATAAAATCTCTAAGGACCAATTCGGGGCTTACATGATGGGAGTGAAAACAAGCATGCTTTTAAAATTTTCAAAAGCACTTTGTCATGCTTCATTCCTCTCAAATGAGATATCCTTCATAAGAAGGTTGCTTAAGGTTCAAGCATTGGTACTAAAGTCCTTAATGAACCTTCTATAAAACCTCGCGTGGCCCAAGAAAGAGTGCACATCTCTTAGCAATTTTGGTGGGGGCAGGTCAGCTATGACGTCTATTATTGCTCCATCAACCTCAATTCCTTTGGATGCAACAATGTGGCCAAGAACAATTCCCTCAATTACAATAAAATGGCATTTTTCCCAATTCATCACTAAGTTCTTTTCCACAAATCGGGCAAGTACTCTCTCAAGATTTTCTAAACAAAGATCAAAAGAGGTGCAAAAATGCTAAAATCGTCCATGAATACTTCAAGTCCTCTCTCAATCATGTCGCTGAAGAGACTTAACATGCACCTTTGAAGGGTCGCTGGTGCATTACACAAGCCAAATGACATACATTTGTAGGCAAACGTACGAAAGGGAAATGTGAAAGTCATATTTTCCTGGTCAAGTACATCTAACTCAATTTGGTTATATCCGTAATAACCATCTAAAAAGAAATAGTAAGGGTGTCCCACTACTCTTTCTAGCATCTGACTAATAAATGGAAAGGGGAAATTATTTTTCCTAGTTCCCGCATTGAGTTTTCGATAATCAATGCAAATGCTCCACCCAGTGGTGGTACGTTGGGGAACTAGCTTTCCCTTTTAATTTTCAATAACTGTCATGCCCAAATTCTTCAGTACAACTTGAATGGGGCTCATCCACTTTCTATTATAGATTGGGTTGATAATCCCAACATCCAATAATTTACTGATTTCATCCCTCACTACCTTTTTCATAGTATGGTTCAACCTTCTTTGCATTTACCTCGAGGGCTTCACATCCTCCTAGAGGTGGATTTTATGGGTAAAAATCAAAGGACTTATCCCCTTCAAATTAGTAATGCACCAACCAAAAGCACTTTGGTGCTTCCTCAAATTTTTTAGTAGTTTACCCTCTTGCTCTTCGTCTAGAATAGAGGAGACAATAACATAAAATGTCTTGTTCTCTCCTAGATAAGCATATTTAACATTGGAGGGTAGTTTTTTTAATTCTAGTGTAGGAAATTTTTTAGTAGAGGGAGCCATTCATGATTCCCTCGGTGGAAACTCCTCGAATCTTGAAACCAAACTCACATCTCTCACGTCCTCGTCTGATGCTCTCTCTTCCAGAATTTACATTCGCTCCTCTACTTCCTTTTCAAAGTCAGTGTACGCTCCCTCACTCTCTTTAATCGACACCAGACATGATTCTAGAGCATCAACACAAAAGTTTTCCTCTATCTACTCTTCTACGATCTCATCTACAAGGCTTATCGCATGAAGATCATCTTCTTCCACCACATTTTGGGCTATGTTGAAAATGCTAGTCTCTTAGGCCGTGTTACTAAAAGTGAGTTGCATACACCCATTTCAAGTATTAATTTGTTCGTTAGAATTAGCTAAGAATGGGGTACCCAATAATGATGGGAACCTGATTAATCGAGATGAAGGAGGGCTCCGTGTCCCAAATGATAAAATCTACGAAGAAGTTGAAAGTTTCAACTTGGACTATCATGTCCTCGATAATACCCCTAGGTATCTTTACGATTCGATCTACCAATCATAGAGTTATATTTGTGGGGTTCAGGTCACCTAGATCAATTTGCCTATAAATGGAATATGGGAGGATAATACGCTCATCACCAAATCGAGTAAGTCTTTTTCAATTCTATTATCTCCAATGATGTATGAAATGGTGGGTGCACTGGGATCTTTAAATTTTGGTGAGAGATCGTTGAGTAGTACAGAGCTCTCGTTTTGTGATAGAAATATATTTTTCTTTACCTTCATCCTCCTCTTTACGGTGAAAAATTCCTTAATGAATTTTGCATAAGATAGAATTTTCTTGATTGAATCGAGGAAAGGTAAGTTTAACTTTACTTGCTTTAACACTTCTAGAACTTCATCACGAGAGGTTCTTTTTAGAGAGGAACCATTCGTTAAGGAAATGGCACTATGAAGTGTGGTTTCACAACTACCTCGGGCTTACTAGTGTCTTCATTATCACTCTCTTTAAAGGGGAGATCTTCGGCCTCTCTCGTGTCGGGTGAAATCTCCTTGTCTTTTGGTGCATCATTTGAGGGAGGTGATAAATCAATGACTCTCCCACTATGTAGAGTGATTACAACTTAACATTGCTCTTGATGTTATGTGGAGGTTTAGCTAAAACTTGTTTGAACTTGGGGAGGTATTTGGCCCTGGGCAGGAAACTTGCCCTTCTCTTGTATAATCAACAAAGATTGTAACTTTGAGATGTTCGCATTTATGTCGGTGAACATGTGATTATATCTCGTGTTGGTCTCACTTTGGGAGTTAATAAGTTAGTGTACTGTATCTTCGAGAGTTCTCCATAGTAGATATATATAATGAGCCGGAGGAGGTGGTGCTTGCTGAAATGGAGGAGGGGTCGAGGTGGAATGACTTTTGAATTTGGATTCAACGGAGATTGTTGTTGCCCATAGCTAAAACCAGGATAGTTTCTCCATGAAACGTTGTAAGTATTCCCATGCGGGGCCTTAAAGTTTTCCTCAAGCCCTCCTATAGCCTCCAACTTCTCAATATGCATGGCCTTGTAGGCGTAAATCATTGGGCATACCTTTGTGGAATGGCCCACCTCACAAATAGCACACGCCTTTTTTTTACAGCACGGTTGGATCCGAAAATGTCTCTCAATCGGACTTCAAGTAAATCTCTCACCCCTTTTTCAAACTGATCAAATCATCAATCTAGTAAAGTACTACTATCTAGTTGGTAGAGAACGAATACAGTCGGAGTGGTGGATACTTGTCTAGGTCGGGTTTGGGCATTAGGATCAGATATATCTCATGCTTGAGTACTCTCGGCGACATACTTAAGATGAGTGTTAATACCAAATTTAGTCTGCTGACGTGGACCAATCACCTGAAGACACATATCAACCTACGTGGAAAAAACAAATACTTTCAATGAACAGCATACTGTCACCGAGCTACTCAGGCTGCCCGAGTTACTCAGACTCTCCGAGAAACTTAAGCATACCGAGAAACTTAAGCGGTCCGAGCTACTTAGCTTGCAGAGCATGTAAATCAAGAGTATCAAAAGGAGACTGCGTATTAAATGCTCATTATTATCGTACAGATGTATATACCTACTAGATAACAACGCATTATCTTTTCACATGTACAGCCTCAGGGCTATAAATACATTGTAATCTCCTCACAAGAGGGATACTTTTTGGATCTCTAGGCAAACCTATTATCGAGATTCAAAGAAAACAGTCATCAATACAAAACAGTGGACGTAGTCCATTCTCATAAGGTTGAACCACTTTAAAAATCTTTTGTCTTTTTTATTCATTTTTATCTCTGATTGATTAACTTGATATAATCTAGTTTTTTACATCAACAGATTGGCGCCGTTTGTGGGAAACGACTATACTTAGCATTTTTCATCAAAACAACTCATCATCTATGGGTGAGAATTTAGAATCTAGTAATCGAAACATTGGGGTCCCTCCAAACCCTTCTACTCCCCCAAATATTAAAGATTTGGCTGGCATAATGGCTAATTTGACCCAAGGCCAAACGGCCAGACAAGAAACTATGCATCAACTTATATAAACTGTTCAAGGTGGAATGCCAGTCTAATTAGGACAACCAAGTGTTCAGAGAAATACCCATTTGCGATCTTCAAGAACTAGGTGAACACTATTCCCGGAGATCTCTCAATCTAGACATACTGTTTCACACCCTACTGAGAGCACTAATGATCTTTGTATCAAACAGGTCGGACTTCATCAGTACGAGCTACAGATTCCCAACAGAATGTCACTCTCACTCCATAAAGGACTAGTGATCTAGAGAGGTTGAGTAGAGTCTCTCCTTTTAATCGTTTGGGCCCTAGGTGGAATAGAAGTCCTCCTAGGATTGCATCGAGGAACTCTCAACGACCATCTGACCTAAGGGAAGGTTCTGCCTAATCACGCCGAGCAGCCCGTAATGAAAGATCCCAAGAGGAACACTCAACGCGATCAATCGCTTGAAGAAATAGGCCCGAGGTGGGAAATGATGCATGGAAAGGCTCTATTAAAAGGTTGGAAGATAGGTTAGGGGAAATGGCTAAGGCCAAGAATCATGGACTTTCCCTACAAAGAACTTTTGTACAAGGGACACCATTCATACAAACAATCGTGGACTTTCCCACACGATCAAAATTTAAAGCTCCTATGGTGAAATCTAAATATGACGGAAAAACTGATCATGTCCTCTGTATATAACAATACCAAGCTATTGTCGATATCTATGCGGTTCCAGATGAGATGAGATGCAGGGAGTTTTTGGGAACTCTCATCGGGTCAGCTCATATATTGTACAACAACCTGCCTCAGGGGATGATTGCAACTTTACTTCAACAGGTAGAGCTTTTCATAGGGAATTTTTGTTTTGGAGCAAAACTAGTTAAACGAGTATCACACTTATTGAGTGTTAGACATAAGCAAGAAGAAAATTACCAGAGACTACATTACTCATTTTAATAACGAGAAACTTTAGGTAATAGATTATGAAGAAAAAATAGAAATTACTGCTTTGATGAGTCGACTTTTACCATATAAGTTGTACTACACTTTGGCCAAATATCCACCTAGGACCATGGCAAAACTGATGGTAAAGGCAGCCAAGATCATGAACGTCGAGGAAGCTATGGCTACGAAGAAGAATACAGACACCAAGGAGACTAAGGTCGAAGATGGTAAAACCGAGAAGAAAGATCAGAAGAATAATGGTGGAAACAAGCAGTTGAAAGGTAAGCAAGGGCTGGAGTAGATGAGGAAATATGGAAATTATACTCCCTTGAAGGTAGACATAAATGACATTCTGGAGGAGATTAAGAATAGCAAGGAGTTAGCTTGGCCAGGGAAAATAAAGGCAGATCCCGATAAAAGGGATAAGTCCAAATATTACGAATTCCACAAAAACCATGGTTACACGACCAAACATTGCATAGCTCTACATAATGAAATTAAAGCACTCATCAGGAGAGGAAAATTGGATAAGTATGTTGATCGCCAAAATGGTGGAAAGACCATCGACCGAGGGAGGCAAATATCTAAGTGTCCACGCCGAGCAAAAGAAGATAAGAAGAGAGATCATGAAGACGATCTAGAAGATGACCCTGATCTCCCTAAAAGTCCAAGACAGCCAGAACGATAGGTATTTTCAATCCATTTTGGGTCATTTGAATGTAATGTCATTACAGGTGGAGATGGAGGAGGTGGAGATCTAACTACACAGAGAAAATCTTACCTCAACAAGGCCTAAGCTTGCTCTTACATACAACGCATAAACTTGACTGAAGATGATCGCCCAAGGAAGGTGAATAGGGACAAACCGGTCATCGATTTCTCTAAGAATGACCTGGCAGGTGTAATATATCCTCATGATGATCCATTGGTAATCAAGATGATAATGAAGGACGTGGTGATTTCACGGGTACTAGTGGATAATGGTAGCTCTGCAGACATCATGTTGTACCCAGGCTTTGACAGTTTGAATTTGAAGTTAGCCCAGTTGGAGCCCTATCATAGGCCCATCCTCGGTTTTACTAGCGAAAGGGTTTTACCACTTGGGACGATCAAGTTGGATATGCTTATTGGTACATGGAATGCTTGTCGAACAGAAAGATTACGCTCTTTCGTAATGGATAAAAATGTCTAATCAGCTTACAACATCGTCATGGGAAGGGTAGGTCTGAAGAAGTTTGAAGCAATACCATCTACTGTACATCAATGTTTAAAATTCCCAACCAACTTTGGAGTAGGAGTTGTGAAAGGGGACCAGAAAGTAGCTCGGGAATGCTACTATTCATCCACCGAATAGGAAGAATGAGAAAAATCTAGGAAGAAGACTACTACCTATCAAGTGGATGAACTAGAAGTTGCAGAAATTGAAATATTAGATCCTAGAGAAGAGTCTCAGCTCGTGAAGTGCCAGGTAATGGAAGCTACCGAATATATCATTATGGATGATGAACACCCAGAACGAACAACCGAAATTGGTACATCATTGGATTAATCGATAAAACGGGATCTGATAGCATTTCTAAGGTGCAAAAAATAGACTTTTGCATGGAGTCATGAAGGCATGCCAGGAATAGACCCGAGTTTCCTGTGTTACGAGCTCAACGTGAACAAGGAAATCAATCCAGTAAAGTAGCGAAGAAGAGTATTCAGTCCTAAAAAGAACCAAGCTATACTGGAAGAGGTAGAGAAACTACATAAAGCCTTTTTTATTGAGGACGTTAAATATCCATATTGGCTAGCAAATGTGGTAATGGTAAAGTAGAAAAATAATTAGTGGAGGATATGTGTGGACTTCACTGATCTTAATAAAGCCTGCCCAAAGGATCATTTTCCTTTTCCTCGAATCGATCAGATGGTGGATGCTACATCGGGGCATGAATTATTAAGTTTGATGGATGCTTACTCAGGTTACGACCAGATCAAAATAAAACCTGAGGATAGGGAAAGTGCCTCTTTTGTCACCTAAGGGGAATTTATTGCTATAATGTTATGCCTTTCGGACTTCAAAACGCAGGTGCAATATATCATAGGCTGATGAATAAGGTGTTTGCAGAGAAAATCAGTCATAACATGGACGCTTATGTTGAGATATGCTGACGAAAAGCAAGAAAGTTGTTGATCATCTAGTTGACCTAGGTCAGACTTTTGATCAATTAGAGAAATATCAAATGAAGTTGAATCCCACCAAATGCATATTTGGAGTACGAGAAGGTATGTTTCTCGGATATATTATTAACTAACAACGTTTCGAGGCGAACCCTGAAAAGATTAAGGCCCTACTCAAGCTACGATCTCCATCTACGAAGAAGGAGGTACAAAGTCTCAAAGGGGGAGTTGCAACACTTAACCGATTCGTGTCACGGGCAACAGATAGATGCATTCCATTCTTTACAACACTCCAAAAAACTTTTGAGTGGAATGATGAATGCGAGAAGGACTTTCAAGAGTTGATGACATATATAGGGAAACCTTCATTGTTATCTAGACCAGTGATGGGAGAAATATTATACTTCTATCTGGCAGTTTCAGAGAATACAGTTAGCTCGTTGTTGATAAGAGTGGAGGATGGAGCATAAAAATTGATCTATTACACCAGCAAGGCCTTTCGAGGAGCAGAGATCAGATATCCAAGGCTGGAGAATGTGACACCCCGAGACTAATTAAATACCGGGTAGCTACTCCTTTATTAAGTTAAACCAAAATGCCAAGTTGGCTTAGTTAATAGCATCACTGTCGAAAACATTTTTATTACTAACCACCTAGTATTTAAAAAGTAAGTTGCCAAATTTTAATTAAAGTCTGATTAATATGCAATAAAAGATTTAATGCAAGAATAATAACACCATTCACCATAACGAAGTAATAGAATAGCCATCACATGATATAAATAAATCCGGAGGAAACTCCTCACAACAAACTCCACAACTGAAATGAATAACTAAATACTGAATACTGAATCAATACATGCCAAAGTCTGAAAAACTGAAATGGAAATGTATCTCTAATGGAACTGGGCAACATGCCCTAAAACTGAGGAATACTGAACATGGAATCCAAATGATAGAAGCGTCTACAAGCAAATCCCTGTAACTTCCACAAATAGCTACAGCTGGTCATCTGAATTAGTATCCTATGCATGGTGTCCTTGTGGCTGGGCACCTAAAATGGTTTTACAAAAAAATAGATTTGAAAGCAAACGGTTCAGAGCCCGAATGTGGAGATATTTTAAAAACCTGCAAGTGCTTTAAAGACATTTAAAACATTAAATGAAAAATACATGTTAGGACGTGCATTCACATGAAATTCTCACCTCTCGACTAAATGTGCACTCCTAACGTAAGTACCCATCTAAAATGACACTAACCACTAGCTAAGTGACATCATAACTAGCTAGACTATTATAGGTTCTACCTTTAATACTCGGTTCCCGTTAACATTATAACGATCTCAATTAAATAGGGGCTTAACGTAAATTCAGATTCTCATATAGAAGTAATACAACTCATTATAGATTATCCCTTTTATGTTATTCCATAGTTATACACACAATACCATATGAAAGTTCTCATTTTACTAAGTGTATATTTTCCACAACATAAATAAACAATATAAGCACCCCGAGACTAAGCTGCGGTGCACACATACTCCCGGTACATCACGTATATAAGGATTACATATTCCGAATCTCTCAGGAATAGTTCACAGATAACAACATCACAAATAATGGAGGCGAACACAGTCACATTACATGGGTCACGCACATACCTACGCTCCCACGATCTGCGGACTTATTAACATCCCAATAAGTCTTTCTCTGACCTATGTTCATCGAGGTGACCAGTCTAAATCCGGGCAACACAAGGATTAGAGGGCCCTAAGGGTACGCAAACCTCCCGTGATAGCAAGTATGGTAGGTATGTCATACACACAAATCATGTATCAATACTAAGTAACACACATCTTAGTAATCACTATAATATATTGGTACATATCGCATTCTCATACCAGCTTAATATATATACCACTTATATAATCCCGGTCCATATTTATACGCGCCATAATTTATTCTCACGTCGTAGTAGGCACTCACGTCTCAATCCATAATGTCTATTTGATTCGTTCCACAATTATAATTTACTCCTCATTATATCCCAAATGTACCAACTATACCAATACATCATCAAAGGAATGTTATCTCTATTCTCGAACAAGTTCACGGGACTCCCAAAATCAAAACAGGCCAAAAAGGCCTAAACTGCCAGCTCGTTAGAAGTCTCGTTCGAACGAGGCTGTTCGAACGAGATTTCGTTCGAACGAACTGGGCTATCTAATGAGATCTCGTTCGAACGAGATTATCGAACGAACATCCCTCTCGTTAGAACCCCAAACTGTCAACTCGTTAGAAGCTCGTTCGAACGAGCTCGTTCGAACAACCTGGGTAGGTCTTCTAACGAGTGACCAGATTCAAGCCCAGAAATCCTATCTCGTTTTTCCGATTTCTCTACACCTCAAATCTCATACAAACCTCAATTTAACAATTGTTTAACGTCTCTAATCGTCCCTAAACATGTTAAAGTCACATACTAACGTATTATAAAGGATTAATTCTTCCTAAACATCATCAAATCACAAATCTCTACTATTTTCCCCAATTTCTCAAGAACATAAACCCTAGAATTTATCATCATCAATTCCCAGAATTTAATCCATTTTTATAACACATAAATTTGTAATTCTCTTAATTCATTCTTCCAATAACGTTTCTACATGCAAACCTACATCCACCATTAAACTAACAACTCCAATTTCATGGGTTTTCCTTTATCTCTCAAACAAGAATGATTATCAAGATTTATAACATGGAAGAAACATTTACTGCCTAAAATGTAAATTAAACCACTTGCCTCGAGTGTCTCTGAATTTGGTGTTGGTTTGATGAAGCTTTTTCAGCAGTATTCCTTCTCTCTCTCTCTCCACAAGCCTTCTTCTCCAATGGCTATGGTGGCTAGGGTTTTCTTTGGGAAAGTTTTGGAAACCTAATCTAATAACCCCCGTAGCTTATTGGGTCATTAAGGGTTGGTTAGTGGGTTTAGTGGGTAACTTCCCAATCAGATAAAACTCTTAATTTTCGTCACTTTTAATTCCCAAAAATACAAAATTACCAAACTACCCTTTATGTTGCCGGTATGGTCTAAAAATACCCCGGGACCCAAACTAAACCCCCGGCTAGTGTTTTCTGACTATCTCGACCCTTCCGGACGCGTTGGCACACTCAAAATGACCATACGGTTCATAGAATTTAAATTCACTTTTATAATCAAAATATTTATATCCTGACGCGACTGTCACTCGCGTACCACTAAAATGTCCAAATTGCCGTATATCAATCTCACGACAAATTCATAATTCAATATTCATAAATCATCATATATAATCAATATAGTCAAATACCAACTCACATCTTGCTAGTATTTTATCCGGATTAATTCCCAATTAATTCTCATTTAATTAATTAATCCCAAAATAAATATTGCCAAAAATACGGGGTATTATAGAGAAGTTATCACTGGCACTAATCGAAGCGAGTAAAAGGATGAGACCATACTTCCAAGCCCATACTATAGTGGTGTATACTGATATTCCATTAAGATAAGCCATGCATAAACCGAAAAAATTAAGAAGATTGATGTACTGGGCAGTAGAACTTTGTGAATATAGCATAGTTCATGATCCTAGGTCGTCACTTAAGCGGCAGGCAGTAACGGATTTTATTACAGAGTTTACTCACTCGGATACCTCTGAAAAGAAGGGTCTTAACACATACCAACTCGTGGATGTTACGGTATCGTCTAAGTTCACACCCGACCAAATTCCATCAATGGATAACCAAGAGAAGACAGTCAATGAGCAGCGAGAACTATCGGGGGAAGATAAAAGGAAGTATCAAATATTCCACTAAGGAAATCTGTCTAATCAAGAATTTGATAATGAAGTGCTTGTATGGAATCTGTACGTGGATGGCTCTTCATGTGCCACAGGCAGTGGAGCGGGAATTATTTTAAATAGTCCTCATGAGATTGATATAAAATATGCTCTATGTTTTCAGTTTAAAGCCTCCAATAATGAATCTGAATATGAGTCTATGATCGTGGGTCTAAGTTTAGCCAAAACCATGAAGACAGAGGAGATCGTGGTGTTCAGTGATTAACAGTTAATCATAAATCAAATTCTCGGATTGTATGCAGCGAAGGGAGAACTAATGATTAAGTATCATGCAAAGGCTATGGAGGTTATTTTGACTTTTACCACGGTTCAGTTGATCAGAATACCGAGATTGGATAATGCAAGAGCCGATGCACTAGCTCGGCTAGCATCAGCGATATGCACCGAGCTACGAAGAACAATCCCAATAGAAATTCTGGTTGGTCGGAGCATAGATGAAGATTTGATGATGAACTTCATTAACCTCAACTTGGGACCATCTTGGATGGACCCCATCAGGGCTTATATTAAAGAGAGGGCTTTGTCGACTAATAAACTCACTGCCAAGAAACTGAAATTTAAAGTTGCTCATTACGTATTGGCAAGTGGCATTTTGTATAGAAGAGGAGTTATAGGAGCACTACAGAGATGTGTCCATCCCTCCTAAGTTAAGGATTTGATTGAAGAGGTTCACGAAGGGTCCTGTGGAGCACACATAGCAGGTCGGACGCTTTTGCAGAAGATGACAACATAGGGGTATTATTGGCCAACGATGAGAGCTGACTGTGCAGCTTACGCTAAGAAGTGCGATAAATGCCAATGTTTCTCTTCCATCAGAAGAACTCCCTAGGCATTGTTAACACCCATCACCTCCTCTTGGCCATTCTCCATGTTGGGGATAGACTTGGTCAGGCCACTTTCGAAAACCAAAGGAAGATTTAAATACCTCGTGGTTGATGTGGATTATTTTACTAAATGAGTGGAAGTTGAACCTCCTATCGATATGACATATGACAAGGTATATCAATTCATTTGGAAGAGTATTATTTGCATATATGTTCTCCCATACTCATTCATTACTGATTATGGAACCCAATTTGACAATGAGGAATTCGCTACATATTGTTATCAATAAAATGTACTAAAAATCCACTCTACGCCAGGCCGTACCCAGAGCAATGGGCAAACTGAAGTAACGAACATAATCCTACTGAATGGTTTGAAAAAATGGTTGGATGATGCAAAGGAAAATTGGATCAACGAGCTACACTCTGTGTTGTGGGCTTATCGAACTACACCACGAACAGCAACTGGGGAATCTCCATGCATGTTGACATTTGGGAGTGAGGTTGTCATACCTGTCAAATTGGGTTTACCTACACATAGGGTGATTAATTTCAATTCTCCTACAAGAAATTTGATGAGGCGTTTGGACTTAGATATGCTCGAAGAAGTTAGGGAAGAAGAAGCCATCAGGAATGTCTCATACCAACAACGAACAACCTTGTTCTACAACGAAAGGGTGAAGCAGTGCGACTTGAAAGAAGGGGATTATGTGCTGAAAAAAGTAATACAAAAGCATAACAAACTGGAAGCCAACTGGCATGGACCTCACAAAGTAACTGAATTTTTTCATCCTGGGACATACAGAATTGAAACCTTGGAAGGAGAAGAGTTTAAGAACGCATGGAATGCAGAGAATTTGCGCAAGTACTATCAATAATTAAAGTCCACATGTAACACAGTTCTTTAAATATGAATAAAAGAATGTTTCACCCATATTTCCTCCTTTGTTGAATTTTTTTCAAAATATTAATGCTACACACTACACATTATACACATTCAAAGTAGCAACCCCCAACTTCGGTTGGTTGGCAACTCATACCACCAACTTCGGTTGGTCGACAACTCATTACCACCAACTCCGATTCATCATTAACTCATAACCACCAACTTCGAATGGTCGGTAACTCATAGCCACCAACTCCGTTTGGTCGGCAACTCAGAACCACCAACTCTGGTTGGTCGGTAACTCATTACCGCCAACTCCGGTTGATCGGTAATTCAATAACCACCAATTGTGGTTGGTCAGTAACTCAATAACCATTAACTCCAATTAGTTGTTACCAAACTAGGCAAGAAGATGGACGGCCTCCCAGGGCATCCACTATTTAGGCAACAAGGTAATCCAGACGATATTAATACAACTAAGCAAGAACATGGGATGAAAATCATTCCATTGCTTAGGCCCAAAGAGTGACAAGTCACTATAATTAAAAAACTAATGGGACAAGAAGTTCCATTATTTAATAATAAAACATGATATATATATATATATATATATTCACCAAGTAACAAAGGCATTCTACAAAGAAATGAAATTGTAAAACTTTTTTCATTAAAACCATGTAGATTACATATGATATGAAGTTTGATTCATTACATAAAAATTTCCTATCGTATTGGTTTCTTTCCCTATGCTTTTGAAACAGGTTCCACCCCAGCTAGAGGATCATCTAATGCATAAGGAAAGTTTATAAAATTCATATTGCGCAGTATTCTCACATTACTTATGGACGGTCGATCAAGCAAATGCTCTGGACGAGATATCTCAATGTTTGAATGAAGGTTGTAATCATCGAGATAATTGGAGATCAAAATCTGAGGAATAACACGGGCTGGAATCCAATTAGGTTAAGTTTGAAGGGAGGCACAAGCAAATCAAGAACTCCAGGTTCATAATAATCCCACAAGAAATGACCTTGATCCAGTTTCAGAACACACAAGGATTTCATCCACCCTTGCTTATATGCTTCATTATTTTACTGCTGTAAACGAGCATCAAGGTGATACAAAGCTTCATTATACCCATCCATCCAAAATTCCCTGGGCTACTTGTGAAATTGATGAGTTAATCTCTCAAGTTGCTCGTGGATCTTCTTCACCAGAATTTCTTTACTTTCCAGAGCAGAACTCTGACTAGAGATTTGGTCGGTGAAACTCGGAATCTTCTTAGACATGTCTGCCAAAGCTTGATTCTTCACCATCAATTGAATGACTTAGTTTTCTAAGGCCAATTGAGTTCTTGTTTCGTCAATAGTAACCCGAACATCCCTTGCTCATCCACGAAAAGAAGATATTGCTCTGCCACGAGCAGGTGTGGAAGATCCTACTCATTTCAAAGTTTCTAACTCATCCCGTAAGTTAGCATTTTCTACTTTTAAAAATGAAAAACCATCATCATTAATGGGACCAAGGCTCTCGAAGAAGAAGAGGTGGCAGATTTGAACTATTTTATTTCTTCCTACAAAGCAATGTTCTCCTGCTCTAGGAGCTTGGCAATATGTCTATGCTCTTCAATCTCAAGCTTTAACACACTTTCCTTTTTCTTATGAGCTGAAATGTATTTTTCATATCCCTTGTCAGCAATTAATTACTGATACTTTTTCTCACAACCTTGATGCAAAAGTGTAGTGGATTCCTTGTACTACTGTTGAATTTCCTCGATCATTCCTCGATGATCTTCAATCATTTTATAATAATCCATGTTATTGGCTATAGCATGATCAAGTAGGCACTTCAAGTACTGTTAAGCATCCACTGCTCGTTTAGAAGCATCTGATCTGAGGATATCAATGATTTGAGCTTCAGTAAAATCTGCATAACTAGTTTGAAATAGTCACTACATTTCTTTATCATTTATGTATCATGAGCTGATAAAAGTTACATCTTGGCCACAAACTAACAAAGACAAGATGAAAAACAAAATCAACAATGATGCGAATAGATCAAGTAAGAGAGAAATTCCAGGCGAACAACAAAAGTTCAATTTTTTATTCATCATGATAAAGGAAAACACAAATCTGGGTTACATATATGAAAATAAAGAAACAAAAAACCCGAACAACTTTAAACCTTCTCCTTATTTCCTACGATTTCTTCAAATGGTTTGGATGAAGGGGCTAGTTGCTCGAAGAGCAATGGCAGCTGCTCGATGGATGTGCTGGATTATTGGACTTGCTTGGAAGGTTGAACAACAGAAATAACAGGGACTTGCTCTCCTGTCATCATGGAGGATTCATCGAAAGCAGTTTCATCTTCTTCTTCTTCTTCTCCGGGAGAGGGAGGAGGGCCATGCGGTCTGGAACAACTCAGAATTTTTAGCAACCTTCAATTTATTCAAGGCCGCTACCCATCCATCCCTAAAATATTTAACACTGGCATACTCCATTTGAGAAGACATGACAGCCAGGCCCTTGTTCCAACCTTTGTCCTAACCAGCACTAAAAGATTTTTTAACAGTAGTTCTCCATTTTGCTTTTTCCAAATAAGTTCTTTCTCTAAGGAGCTCCTCGACAGACTTCAGTTTTTTTTCTACTTCTTTCTTATGTCGATCAGAATCTTGAAGCTTGGCAATATTATCCTAGGAAGATTTAAGCTTAACCTCAAACTCCTTATTACTCTATTCAGTTTCCTTCATTTTTTTCTCCAACTCTTTAGAGGCAGTCACAGCTTGATCTCGATTTGTTTCAACAGACTAGAGCTTTTTCTCCCATGCATTTTTACCTTCCTCGTACTTCTAATGAGATTCCTTCAAAGATTGAGTTAATCCATCAAAAGCTTCTTCTATTCTGCTTGAGGAAGTGGAAGCCCTGATAGCTTTATCTTTCTTCAAAATGCTATTGAAACACGTCACGAGCTGGAAAAAGGAAGAATTTTAAATCAATATATGAATATACTAATAAAAAATAAAGGACTTAGGGTAATAATACTTACTGGCGTAATGTGTTGAGCAACCAAAGTAGTGATTCTCTCATGAGAGAAGGTATCTTCAATGCCTTGGAATTCTGGGATAGTCTAAGATTTGATCAAGCCCATAGCAGAGCTTGGAGTTACAAGAGCTGGAACATTACCTTCAACATTTGATGGTTGAGAGATAGGGTCAACAGGTCTCTCAGTAGAACTTCTTTTTAATCTCCTAAGAGGAGCAAGAGCATTCTCAATTAAAGGTGATGTCTCTATTGGTGAAATGATAATAGTCTCACTTGAAGGTTCTGTCATTTTCGGAGGCACAGGGGGCTTCTTACCAGCTTCCTTAGTAGCAGTGGAAGGGTGTGCATCTATAGACTTTATCCCCTCATCTGGGACATCTTGTTTATTCTTATTTGCCTCCTCAGTGGCAAAGGCAGACTTGTTAAAAAATGCAGGAGCTTTCCTTTTCTTCATTAGATCAGTAATAGGAGTACTTAAGTTAGAAGAGGAACCTTCCACACTTGTTTCAGAGGTTGGTATCTGATCAAGATTAGCCACCATAGGACGAGCAATGAAAGAAGAAGTGTAGTTTCTGTATTACAGCAAATAAGAAGCATATCTAATGTGCTCCCCAGCAACAGATTGGTGCAAGCCCCAGATAAGTTTTAAATGTTTTATGTTAATGTCAGTCTCTTTTGGGGGCTTCCTTTTACTGTCAACTATAACAAACAAAATTAATGGCAGTGATGCATTTCATCGAACACAAAGAAAATTAGATTTCAAAATGAAAATAACCTATCCCATTGCCATAACGTGGACACCTGCGACCTTGGTACACACGATTTCCATTTAATGGAGGTGTGTTGAAAATTTTTCATCCCAATTCCATAATCAAAATAGTCCTTATTGGCATCGGGAAGATTGACAACCAAAGCTCTATTCGAAAACCTAGTTTTTAAATAAAATATAGTATCACTGGTAACCCATCTATAGCATTACATAATTTCTGGAATCCCAAAACGAGTTCCATGAAGTTGATTTAACCTATGTACGCCATTAACTACTCTCCATGTATTTGGAGCTGCTCTTGGAGATACAATATCAAAATATTGGCAAAACTCCAAGCATAGGGGATTTAACGGGAAAGAAAAGTCACACTCGGCTACAAAAAGACTTGGGAACTAGTGTCCCTCAGCCAAAGAAAATAAATCAGAAGGACAAGAAAGTTCTTCCAAAATAACCCATGAAGGGATTGAAAACTCAGACCGAAATTTATCCAACGACTCAGCAAGATAAACCATGGTGAATAAAGTAAATAAAGAAGAGGTGAGAAGATCTTACAGAAGAAAGAGAGATCGGTTGATAATGAATGATGGAAAGAACGAAGGCACAAGATAGAGAGAAAATGAAGGGTTTAAAGATACAGATTTGAAAAGTAGAAAACGATAGAATTTTTGTCGCATTTAAATACTTTACCTCGGTAATAGAGAAAAGCAATGATTACAAGGGAAGACGCATGGATTTTCGGCGGCTAAAGAAGAAAAAGGCGCAAATATCGAAGTGATCGTGAAAATTCAAAATATTTATGAAGTTTGATATTAGGTGCTCAAAAAAGAATTATGTACAATAAAAATGTTCTAAAAATCATTAAGACCAATAATCCAAGCAATTTTCAAGAAAAATGTTCCACACTCTCCTTCAACCTCAACTGTGAAACATTGGGGGCGTTTGTTGATACCAAATTTAGTCTACTGATGTGGAACAATCAACTGAAGACACGTGTTAACCTACGTGAAAAAAACAAATACTTTCAACGAATAGCATACTGTCACTGAGCTACTCAGGCACCCCAAGCTACTGAGACTCTCTGAGCAACTTAAGCATACCGAGCAACTTAAGCGGGTTGAGCTACTTAGCATGCAGAGCATGTAAATCAAGAGAATCAAAAGGCGACTATGCATTAAATGCGCATTATTATCGTACAGATGTATATGCCTACTAGATAATAGCGCATTATCTTTTCACATATACAGCCTCAAGGCTATAAATACATTGTAACCGCCTCATAAGAGGTGGACCTTTTGGATCTCTGGGTAAACCTATTATCAAAATTCAAAGAAAACAGTCATCAATACAAAAAAGTGGATGTAGGCCATTCTCATAAGACTGAACCACTTTAAAAATCGTTTGTCTTGTTTATGCATTTTTTTTTCTGTGATTGATTAATTAGATATAATCTAGTTTTTTACATCAACAATGAGCCTCACCATCACTTTCATCGAATTCCCAGAATGGTCCTTTGCACATGGTTTGCACAAGTTGTTTAGACCCTACTATTAACCCATTATGGAAGAAAAAGATTAAGTGGTATTTTTCAAATATAAGATGGAGGCAAGCGCTAATCAATTCTTGAAAGCGTTTCCAACACTAATCAAAAGACTCAGTATCTGTTTGTCAGAAATCTTGAATTTGAGTCTTGACAGAGTTGGTCTTGTGTCATGTAATAAAATTTTGATTTCATATCCTTTGAATAGATAATGGAGTTCAAGGGTAGAGACCATAGCCAGGTCTTTACAGTATCCTTTAGGTATAAAGGGAAAAGCTTAAGGCGAACGAATTCTTGTGAGAAAGCTTGATCACTAAATTTCTCCTATGCTTCTTCAAACTCTCGTATGTGAAGGTATGGTTTCTCTGAATCAATGCCATGGAATGAAGGGAGAATCTGTATCATATCATTACAAAAGTGGAACTGATCGGCATTATACGAGAGGAAAATGCTACTAGGGGTGTTAGTTCACTCGGGAAAAAGGAGTTATTTTATAGGACGATATGGTGGATTCCCCTCCCCGGTACCGAAATTAGAAATGTCTAACAGTTATCTCTCTCTCTCTCTCTCTCTCTCTCTCTCTCCCTTAACGACTCGGTAACATCACTCAGTGCACTAGGTGTGTAACCTAAAGCGTAACCAGATGGGTCACTCAAAGTGTAATTGGACAGTGAATTTGGCAGTGTAGGAGGTGGAACCTAGAATTGGGGTACACGAGGGGTTTGGGGGCTGTCAGGATTATACTCAACAATCGGATTTTCATGAATTATGTTTGGAGTATTTTGAGGAGGTTGTTCAGGATTTTGCATGAACGGGCTTTTGAGAGATAATTTTTATTTTTTTAATTATTTTTTATTCGTTTGGTCAAAGTTTTTTATTTATTCGATCTATCCTAAGTCTATATAAGTCCCCGACAATAATGATAAAAACTTGACGCACCACAAATGTGTATCTCAGTGCATGCTATATAGGCTCAAGTGCAAGCTTGTCGCTCAAGTGATAATCCCGTTAAGTCGGGTATCGATCCTAAGGGAAATAGGACGATGCAATCGTGACGACGATGGAAAGAATGAGAATCCTGGTGATGTAACTATAAGTAAAAGAATTATGGAAATCAACTACTAAACTGAGAGATTAACAAATGAAATTCTTTTTAAACTTCTATTGAAACTGAACTTTTGAATGAAAAGATTTCAAATAAGAAGAAAGCAGGGTAAGATACAATCCTCCAACCCTAGTTCATTTACTAATGTTAAAAAAAAATCTTGAATTGAAATAAAGGATAAAACCCAGTCTTTATTAATCTCAAGCATTATATATATGAGGTTAAATCTGGCATCATATATAATCAAGAGTAAGAATAAAGCGGTGTCATTGTAGCTACATGCTCGTTGCACTCTTAAGCATCCCGATTGCATAGGGCAGACGAGATCAAAAGCTCTACAACGGTTGTGATCCAACACAACACAATTTAATGAATAATTTAATTCAAAAATTAATTTTAAGCATTTATAAAAGACATCGGGTTTGATTCATGCATCCCAACCCTTAGAAAATTAGCTGGACATGATTAATGTGGAGAAAAATATGGTTCTTGAGAAATAAAACACCAAATCTAAAGAAAACATTGGAAAAGAGAAGCGTAGAATCAAACCAGTAATCAAACTAATTAGAAAATGAAGAATTAAAGGAAGAATATTACTTGTATAGAAGAATGTAAAATTGAAATCCTTACAGCAGATTTCCCTATTATCAAACTAGGATTTTTGGCTAAGAAAATTCCTCTACTCCTAACTAGAAAACAGGAAATGTTGATCCCCTATAATTTTGTAACCAAATTTAATAAATATCTATGAAATTTACAAGAGTTTGACCCAATCAAAACTCTGAGAAAGAATAAAAAAATCTATGAAAATCCAATGCGGTCTGGAGCCATCTGACAGGGAGGTCCGAATCGACCCCCTTTTTTCTTCCAGGGACATTCAGCTAAAGGTGGTCTGGATCCTTTTTTAATAAAAGGTACGGATCACACCATCTATATAGGGAATTTTTTAGGCATGCAGTCAGGATCCTTTTTGAATAAAAGGTCCGAATGGCCTGCCTTTTTCATTCATATATTTTGTTGAAGCGCAGTTCAGATCCTTTTTGAATAAAAGGTCCGGATCGCCTATGAAATTCTTCTTAAGTCTTCTCATCTTCAAAATGCTTATAACATTTCCACCTTAACTCGTATTGAAGTTCCATTTCTTCCAATGTTCTCATAATTAAAATATCGTCAACTCTCCATTTGGCCTCGACTCCCAATTAAGGGTGCAGAATTACGAAATTTCCCTTTGACTTTCTTTCTTTGATTTCTTTCTCTGCTTTTCCAATTTCTTTCTTCCTCAATGATCTAAATACCTGTAAAACTCCTGAGAAATACATGAAACTAGATTTACCTTTTAGAAGGAGTCAGTAGCAAGGAAATGCAATAATTCAACTCATTTTTCATTACAGAAGATGATAAATGTCCCTAAATTAAGGGGATAAATTCGGAAGAATTTGTGCATAATCATATGTCCATAAGACCTCTATCCTATCGCGGTATGGATCATACGAGTTTAAGGTGATGCCATTTTGGCTCACCAATGCACCTGTAGTGTTCATAGACCTCATAAATACGATATTTCGGGAGTTTCTTGATCAGTTTGTGATAGTCTTCATTGATGATATCTTGGTTTACTCTTAACTGGATGAGAAGTAGGCCAAGCATTTACGTATGGTTCTGAAGACGTTAAGGAACATCAGTTGTGCGCCAAATTGAGTAATTGTGTATTTTGTCTTTGGGATGTATAGTTTATTGGCCACATTGTATCTGACAGGGGCATAGCTATTGATCCTAGTAAGGTATCGACAGTGAGGGAGTGGGGACAACCCACAACACCGATCGATATTGGTCACTTCTTGGGGTTGGATAGATATTACCATCTCTTCATCAAGGGGTTCTTAAAGATTACTGGGCCTTGATGAACCTGATTCATAAAGGAGTACCATTTGTGTGGAGCTACCACTGTCAGTTGACTTTTGATGAGATGAAGGATCGATTGAGCTCATCACCCATACTTGAATTGCCTAGGAGTGGGGTGGAGTATCCGGTTTATAGGGATGCATACTTATAGGGACTTGGGGGTATATTATATCAGGAGGAGAGGGCTATAGCTTATACATCTCGAAAGCTAAATCCCCATGTGAAGAATTACCCCACCCACGACCTCGAGTTGCAAACGGCCATTTTTGCATTGAGGATATGGAGAAATTATCTATTGGGGGAGCAGTTTACTTTATTCGCGGATCATAAATCACTTTAGTCTCTCTTCACACAAAAGGATCTGAGCATGAGGCAGAGGTGGAGACTAGAATTCGTGAAGGATACCAATTTGATATACAGGATCATCCTGGTAAGGATAATGTGGTTACAGATGCGTTGAGCCGATGACCTAGTGGAGACATAGCGCAGGTGTTGAAAGAGAAGTGCATTGAACATTGAAAGTAAGATGAGGTTGAGAGAGAGTACATGGTAGTTATGATTATCACTCCCGATATCGTTATGCAGGTTGTGAAGGAACACGCTGAGGATTAGTTCTATCTGGAAAGGGTACGCCAGTTATTAGCTGAGGGTGCAGAGTCTTACTTAGTTAGCTGAGAGGGAGGCCTGCACTTTAATGGAATATTGGTTGTTCCCAAAGATGAGGATTTGAAACATACAATTATGACTAAGTCTCACAATTATGGATATGTGATACATCCTTATGGGGATAAGATTACCCGGATATGAGGAGATAGCACTAGTGGTCCGTCATGAAGTGAGACATAGAAGAGTTTGTGTCAAAGTGTGTTACTGGTCATCTCGTGAAAGTTGACCATCATTGGCCTACGGGGATGTTGCACCCACTTGAGATTCCCGTATGGAAGTGGGAGAGCATCTCAATGGACTTTATTACTAGGCTACCTACGTCGTACATGGTCACAATTCCATATGGGTGATAGTCGATCGACTGACCAAGGTGGATCATTTCTTACCAGTATGCAGAGACTATGAAATGATGCAGTACGCATAGCTATTCATTTTAGAGATTATTAGGCTGCACGAGGTCTCGATCATTATTTTGTCTGATAGAGACAAAAAATTTGTGTCACACTTCTGGCAGAGCTTTCAGGAAGCCATGGGCAGAGATTTACATTTTATTATGGCATAGATGGGCAAACTGAGAGGGTGAATCTGATGCTTGATAATATGCTGAGGATGTACATCCTAGATTTTGAGGAAGGGTGGGAGATATATCTTCCATTGGTAGAGTTTGCGTATAACAACTCTTAAAAATTTACTATCGGTATGGCACCATTTTAGGCATTATATGGGAGGCCTTATCGTTCGCTCGCATGCTGGTTATAGGTGAGGAAAAATAATTTGATGGGTACCGAGATGATTCCGGAGACTACTACAATGATTGAGTTGATTCGAGGACATATTCGGATAGCTCAGGATAGGATGAAAAGTTATGCCGATCTAGACACGATAAATATGGAGTTAGTATCTCCTATGAAGGGGATTATGAGATTTTTCAAGGGAGAGAAGTTAGCAACGGCCTATATGGGACATGTAGCATACATATTGGGACTTCTAGAGCATATTCAATGGATACTCGACGTGTTCCATATGCCATCTCTAAGAAAATATAGGGGGAGTGAGAGACACTTCTGCCACGTGCCTATTGAGAAGATTGATTTGCATCTAGACGTCTTGTATGAGGAGAGACCCATGGCTATTTTAGATCATAGCAAGCGTATACTATAGTCAAAGATGGTGCCATTGGCAAGAGTTCAGTGGGGAGACTACAATGCTGACGAGTCGATGTGGGGGCGGGAGGATGACATGCGAGACCATTATCTAGAGTTATTCCCCACAGGTATGTCCTAATTTTGGGGAGGAAATTTCTTTGTAAGGGAGAAGTATCTAATACCCCCTACTTTTACGTATTCGAGATTTAATTAATTTGGGAATTAATTAAGAAAAATACGTTTATTTAAATTAAGCGAGTGAAGTAATTTAATATGATATAATAATAACTGTGATTATTACAAATTAGTCAAGATATAGATACTGATTAATATTATGAAATGAAGTTTACTAAGTGTGAATATTAAATAGTTTATTATTAATAAATTATGTCATAGCGAGTGATTTAGGGGTAATAGAGTTATCTCACTAGGAGTTGCGGGTAGACTATTTAGAGGTGAGAAATGAGAAAAATATTTTAAGTAACTTGGATGATAATTTAGTGGTCATGAATTAGTCCAGAAAGGTCAAATTAGTAAAAAATATGATACTTGGGGGTCACAATCGAGTCACGGGGTAATTTTAGACAAAAACGGGACCATAGCATGTTATTTTAGTCATTTTATGTTAAGGGGTTATGAGACCTACGAAATTAAAAAATCTATAGCAGCTTATAAGGGTTGGATACTAGGGCTTATATCTAAGAAAAATCAAAGAAACCATTAGGGAAGGAAATGAGAGAGTTCTTGGAGCTTTCATCATATTCTTGCACACAAGCAACCTAGGAAGGAGGATTGAAGGATAAATCAATCAACCCAACATCTAAGCCATGAAATTAGACCCTATCAACATAGAGGCAAGTTTTTTACTTCGACATTCATGAAGTTATGATACCCATGCATAGGGTTTTAATATTTGTTGTGTTAAATCAATGTTCTTCGAAGAAAAATAATTATTTTTATGCTTGTTGGTATAGGGTCTACTTGTTGAACAATTTAGCATATGTAGAGGGTAGATAATTAGAGGATAATTGATCATTAATATAAATTAAATATCGGTATTGATAAATATTAGAGGAAGAACATGAAAACCTAGGATTTTTGAGGATTAGAGGTTTAAATCCATTCTTGAATAATTTGAAATGTTTTGATGCAAAAGTTACGTTAGAAATTGTCCTTATACATGTGGGAACGGTTTTGGATAATTAGTTTAGAGTTTTGTGGGAGAACTGTAACACCCTGTGCCCAAAAAGGGACACGAGGTGTGATACTACGATATAACTAAACTAAAACCATCCACAATAAGTGTAGAGCGTCTATATTCCCTAATTCAAATGTAACAAATCCATAAATTGTTATAGTTACCCAATAATTAGAATAATTTTTCTCTCAAAGTACTCAATTCTCCAACTAATTACACCACCAATTTATACATCAAAAAAATAAATCTTCAAATCCATGCTCCAAAATAAACCTAAAAATAATCCTTAACGTCCCAATCCATGCTAACCTTCCACTAAAAGAAAATATGGGGAAGTACACAATATGACAAGAATAGATGCTAAAAAATAAATGGCACGCTGAATAATTCGCAACAATACGAATCCATATATATAAATCAAATTTAATACTCAAGCATTGTAAGAATATGAATTTCTAGAAAATAAATCAATGGGACACCAAGCTTCACCTCACCTCACATGGGCATTTTCAATCCATATATCAGATTTTGGACTATCGATGAGTGCCCATTCTCTGTGCCGTATTAAAATCTCATGACACGATGCCCCAATCAACAATTCAATATCTGAATTAATCAACATTATGGATTCCAACAATTATTTTTGAATTTTCAAATGAATATCACAATTAAACATCACTCCAAATAACACATGAAACAAATCTAATACTCTCGAGAGAATTTAGGAGCATATTGTGTATGTCATGTACCTGAAAATCATCACATATATTCTTCCTCAAAAATCATATTGCAACATCACGTTCCCCTCGTGAAAAATAGTAAAGTCATGTTCTAGCCCCATGACGCGACCACAAACATGTATCTATTGCGTGTTATATAGGCTCAAGTGCAAGCATGTCGCTCAAGTAATAATTCTGGTAAGTCGAGGTTGAATCCTTAGGGAAATGGGACGAGAAACCGAAACGACATCTGGAAAGACAGAGAATCTTAACTTGATTCTGAAAGAATTGAAAATATGCTTTGAATGGGAGATTTACTATGAAGTAAATGCAGTTTTAAATGAATAACTTATCAAACGGAGTGCCAATGCAATGTAACTAAACTAATTAACCTAAGACAGATGGAAAATGTATGACAAACTTAACTGCAAATGAGAACAATAGGTTGGATTGCAATCCCACACACCTTAGTAATTCACCTTGTAGGATACTATATATCAGAATTAGTGTCTTAAATGAACTCGGACCATATCAATCCTAAGTATTGCAAATGAGAAGGAACATAGCCCGCATCATACGAATCAAATTTAAGAATAAAGCGGTGGCATATTAACTAACACATGCATCACATTCTTAAGCATCTTGGTTACCAAGGGCAAACGAGATCAAAGGTCCTACGACGTCTGTGACAATTACGCAACATGATTCCTTTAAGATTCAATTAAAAAATCTATTTCCAATTATGATAAATATATTGGGTGGGGTTTATGAACCCCAACCCTAAAAATCTTAGCCAGACATGATTAAATGAAGAAAAACATTAATTCTATAAACAATTGAATTCATGATTGCTATAAAAGAGATTGACAAGAACAAATTTTATTTTGAGATTGCAACCAATAATTAAGAATTAATTAACTATATAAGAAATAGATAAATTCAATTGAAATGAAATTACTTGCATTCAATGATTTCGAAAATCAAATTTGAATCTTGCAATTAATCTTCAAAATTGGGTTTTCAATACAGGGGAGAGAACTTTTTCTCTCCAAAAACATAAATAAAAAATTTAATTATTCGAACCCCTTTTTGTCTAAAAATAACTGGCATTAAAATAAATCCCAAAAAATCAGGAGTTGTAGTTGAGTCAAACTCTAAATTCAGAGCTGAATTTCAGAAGCTATCTCCACCGGATCGGTTCGCTGGTGGATGGATCAGTTCGTTCCCAACAATAAATGGATCGGCCCGGGGTCTAAAATTGGCCAGTGTAAATTTCCCTTTCTAGATGATTTGTTTTCTCTCATAATCGGATCGGTCTGGTACGTAAAAGTGTCCAGTGTGTTTTTCTCTTCCGAACTGGTTCGTTTTCTCTCATACTAGGTACGGTCTGGTTCCAAAATTACTCCAGCTTCATTATCTGATATTCAAAGTCTCATATCTTTTAGATTGATGATCAGATTAAGGTTTTGTCTCTTCCTATGTGCTCGTAGAAGTACAATCTCCATTTTTCATGTTGGACCTTTTTCCGAAATATCGATGCAAATTAACCTTTATGCGCTTTGACTTTCATACCTTGACTGATTCCTTTGCTTTGGATTCTTATTCTCTTTACTTAGCATTAAATACATATAAATAGCATGAACAATACACAAAAGTCAAGATACTACGTAGAAAGTTTAGCAGCGTATAGATGAGATAAATTTGTATAAATTACATTATTCGATGTGCTAAAAGCTACTAAATAAGGGGATAAATTCGGAAGAATTTATGCCTAATCAAACCCCCCTAACTTAGAACTTAGCACGTCACGAGCAATGAAAAATCTTCCAATTAAGTATCAACTCTCGAAATTCATTTTATGAGGATAAAATAGCACTTTTGCAGGATAGCGATTGCATTTAGCGCATTCAACAAGCCTTTAAATCCCTAGTTTACCCTAGTAGGACGAGTTGTGTCTCGTGAGGGTTTGCAGTGAATATACCCACAAAACTCAATGTGACTCAAAGAAACTCAAAGAAATTCATTGTGTCACACTTCTGGCAGAGCTTTTAGGAAGCCATGGGAAGAGATTTACAATTTAATACGGCATAGATGGGCAAACTGAGAGGGTGAATACGATGCTTGAGGATATGCTGAAGATGTACATCCTAAATTTTGAGGAAGGGTGGGAGATATATCTTCCACTAGTAGAGTTTGCATGTAACAACTCTAACCAATTTACTATCAGTATGGCACCGTTTTAGGCATTATATGGGAGGCCTTATCATCCGCCTGCATGCTGGTTATAGGTGGGGGAAAATAAGTTGTTGGGTCCCGAGATGAATCTGGAGACTACTATAATGATTGAGTTGATTCAAGGACATATTCAGATAGCTCAGGATAGGCTGAAAAGTTAGGCTGACCTAGACAGGACAAATATGGAGTTAGTATCTCCTATGAAGGGGATTATGAGATTTGTCAAGGGAGGGAAGCTAGCAACGACATATGTGGGACATGTAGCAAACAGACTGGGACATCCAGAGCATCTTCAGTGGATACACGACCTGTTCCATATGTCATCTCTAAAAAATTACAGGGGGAGTGAGAGAGACTTCTGCCATGTGCCTATTGAGAATATTTATTTGCAGCCAGACGTCTCGTATGAAGAGAGACCCATGGATATTGTCGATCATAATCAGCTTATACTATAGTCAAAGATGGTTCCATTGGCACGAGTTCAGTGGGGACACCTGATGGCAGACGATTTTAATATAATGGAAGACGATTTTACACACACGATCATGAAAGACGAAGTATTTGAGGTAGAATGGATGTCATCATTAGAATACGATTATTGGGAAACTGGGAAATATCACCTCTAATTCATAAATTTAATCTTTTTTATTATCTTGCATGCCATAACTCTCCACGCGGTAACCAAAGTCGCAATTCGGGCTCGGTTAGGACTTTTTCGGTCTTAAAGCGTCTTGGGTAAAATGGAAATGGTTAAGAATTTTGAAATTTGAAAATATTGCTTATGATGTCGATTTGTGCTTTTTTCCGGGCTAATTCTCATTTTCTCTTCTTTTTCTTCCTATTTTTGTTGAGCAATTATTTATTTAATTATTTATTTTTCTTTCTCCTTTTTACGCACTTTTCGGACTTTATTCGATGAATATTCAATTTTCACAATTCCGGGCTAATTGGGTTTTCAAATGAAAAGGGGAAATTTTATTTGGCTCCAATTGGGTTGCAACAAGGTTAAATTTTCAAGATTTTTAAAGCCAATATCTCTGGGTGACAAATGAAAGCCTAACTTCATTGTCCAAATTACTAATTGCATTACCAAATGCATCTCGAGATAAATTAAATTTAGACATCTATTTAGCGCATTTTTCAAGACAACATTCCATTTCCCATAATCGATCAAAGTCAAAGAATTGCGATCCTCGATGACCTATTTAAACGCTAAATTGAACTTTGAGTTAACCATTAACTCGGATTGACTTTAAAAACTCGTTAAAATTGATAGGCTCGAAATCTCACTGATTTTTATTAAGTCGTCAATCCACGCTCAATTTCCATCCTTAGTTAAGTTTAGCTTTGTTCATTTGGATTTTTACAAATTTGAGACTTTTAATAACATTTCACTGATATTTTCAAAAAGTTCAAATTATAATTTTTATTTATTTTGAAGAAAAGTATTTTTGGCTTTTTCATAATTTTTTATTTTTTTTTTAAATTTTTGAAATTTTCTCCTTTTTTTTTTGTATTTTGGACTTTGTGAATTGTAAAAGCTCATGCGTACCCCCCCCCCCCCCTATCTTAGGCTTTGGCATAGTCCCTATGCAAAAAGTACTAAAAACTAAATAAAGGAGAGGACAACAATAAATGAACAAAGTATAAAAACGCAATAAATGAAAACAAGCACAAGACACTAAAGGTACGCAATCTAATTTCCATTAAAATATGTAGAAGCTTATAAAAACTGTGGATATTTGAGAAAAAATAGTTCAAAAACATCCAAAAACAAACAATCTATTGTGGGGTCTAGTTAGAAGGTCCGTGAATGTCAGGATCATAGAGATCATAAAATTAAGGCGGGGGAGGTATAGCGAAGGACATTTGGTACATTTGCTCTTGGAGGCGGTGCATCATACTCGTATCTGGTCGATACGCGCGTTGGTCCTCCGTCCAATTAGCATCGTATCACTCAATGAACCCGAAAAGTTATTTTTCAAGCACAATGATGCTCACACCATAGTCTCCACCTGGAGGCTCAAAATCAGAGACGTCCTCATCCACATACTCGGGCTCCTTGCCCTCGGCCATGCTCACATCATCGAACCCAAAGGCCTCACCCACTTAGCTTTCATCGTCGGAATCGTCTGAATAAAAATCCTCCTCATTTGCCACAACTTGCTCTTGCACTTGTTCTTGATGGGCATATATAATTGCCCTTTGAATCCGGCTCTTTTTGCGATAACCGTTCCCAAAAGGATTTGGAAGTCGAGGGAACCCACTCGGGCGTTCAATGTCAAAATCTTCTAGTAGGGATGAGATTAATCCGGTGTAGTAATGTGGGGAGGATCCCTTTTTGTCTAATGTAGAGAAGAAGGTGTCTTTGTAGATTGTGTGGGACAAATTGATCATGGTGGTGGTGTTGAAAAGATGGTAGACGAGTGTAGATTTGCGTGGGCACATAGTCAAATTATTTGAAGTTTGAAGGATGTTAACGCACACAATGTGGAAAGTGATACTCGCCTTTTCATTTAGCCTTCCCATAAAAAAAATTCGGTGGACCACACCACACTGGGCGCCATCCGAGATATACATATGGCCTTGGAGAGAGGTTTGATGGCATTGGAATATGTGTACTGGATGTGGTTGGGTAAGTCGAATGTTGCCAACTTGCGTATGATTTAGCCCACAGAGAATGGCAAATGGGTGCCATAGATGTAAGCCTAGGATGTGTAGGCCTCCACCCATACTAAGGATCCATAGAAAATGCGGACCTCGGTAAGGTATCGGCACCAACTATGGGGATTGAGGATGCAGGTAATGGATGCTAGAAATTCAGTCCAGAGCACCTGACACTCGATGTGATGCTTTTGAGATGGGCCGAAAAATTTATGGCACCAATCTCGTTCCTCGATGGAGCGCTATGCGAGTTGCATATAACTGTAATCAACGATGGTGCTGAAATTGTACTTAGTCAAGGATGGTGCCATTCGCACGAGTTCTGTGGGGACACCTGATGGCAGATGATTTTAATATAATGGAAGACGATTTTACACACACGATCATGAAAGATGAAGTATTTAAGGTAAAATGGATGTCATCATTAGAATACGATTATTGGGAAACTGGGAAATATCACCTCTAATTCATAAATTTAATCTTTTTTATTATCTTGCATGCCATAACTCTCCACGCGGTAACCAAAGTCGCAATTCGGGCTCGGTTAGGACTTTTTCGGTCTTAAAGAGTCTTGGGTAAAATGGAAATGGTTAAGAATTTTGAAATTTGAAAATATTGCTTATGATGTCGATTTGTGCTTTTTTCCGGGCTAATTCTCATTTTCTCTTCTTTTTCTTCTTATTTTTGTTGAGCATTTATTTATTTATTTATTTATTTTTCTTTCTCCTTTTTATGCACTTTTCGAACTTTATTCGATGAATATTCAATTTTCACAATTCCGGGCTAATTGGGTTTTCAAATGAAAAGGGGAAATTTTATTTGGCTCAAATTGGGTTGCAACAAGGTTAAATTTTCACGACTTTTAAAGCCAATATCTCTGGGTGACAAATGAAAGCCTTACTTCATTGTCCAAATTACTAATTGCATTACCAAATGCGTCTCGAGATTAATTAAATTTAGACATCTATTTAGCGCATTTTTCAAGACAACATTCCATTTCCCATAATCGATCAAAGTCAAATAATTGTGATCCTGGATGACCTATTTAAACGCTAAATTGAACTTTGAGTTAACCATTAACTCGGATTGACTTTAAAAACTAGTTAAAATTGATAGGCTCGAAATCTCACTGATTTTTATTAGGTCGTCAATCCACGCTCAATTTCCATCCTTAGTTAAGTTTAGCTTTGTTCATTTGGATTTTTACAAATTTGAGACTTTTAATAACATTTCACTGATATTTTCAAAAAGTTCAAATTATAATTTTTATTTATTTTGAAGAAAAGTATTTTTGGCTTTTTCATAATTTTTTATTTTTTTTTGAAATTTTCTCCTTTTTTTTTTTGTATTTTGGACTTTGTGAATTGTAAAAGCTCATGCGTACCCCCCCCCCCCCCCCCCCCTATCTTAGGCTTTGGCATAGTCCCTATGCAAAAAGTACTAAAAACTAAATAAAGGAGAGGACAACAATAAATGAACAAAGTATAAAAACGCAATAAATGAAAACAAGCACAAGACACTAAAGGTACGCAATCTAATTTCCATTAAAATATGTAGAAGCTTATAAAAACTGTGGATATATGAGAAAAAATAGTTCAAAAACATCCAAAAACAAACAATCTATTGTGGGGTCTAGTTAGAAGGTCCGTGAATGTCAGGATCATAGAGATCATAAAATTAAGGCGGGGGAGGTACAGCGAAGGACATTTGGTACATTTGCTCTTGGAGGCGGTGCATCATACTCGTATCTCGTCGATATGCGCGTTGGTCCTCCGTCCAATTAGCATCGTATCACTCAATGAACCCGAAAAGTTATTTTTCAAGCACAATGATGCGCACACCATAGTCTCCACCTGGAGGCTCAAAATCAGAGACGTCCTCATCCACATACTCGGGCTCCTTGCCCTCGGCCATGCTCACATCATCGAACCCAAAGGCCTCACCCTCTTAGCTTTCATCGTCGGAATCGTCTGAATCAAAATCCTCCTCATTTTCCACAACTTTCTCTTGCACTTGTTCTTGATGGGCATATATAATTGCCCTTTGAATCCGGCTCTTTTTGCGATAACCGTTCCCAAAAGGATTTGGAAGTCGAGGGAACCCACTCGGGCGTTCAATGTCAAAATCTGCTAGTAGGGATGAGATTAATCCGGTGTAGTAAAGTGGGGAGGATCCCTTTTTGTCTAATGTAGAGAAGAAGGTGTCTTTGTAGATTGTGTGGGACAAATTGATCATGGTGGTGGTGTTGAAAAGATGGTAGACGAGTGTATATTTGCGTGGGCACATAGTCAAATTATTTGAAGTTTGAAGGATGTTAACGCACACAATGTGGAAAGTGATACTCGCCTTTTCATTTAGCCTTCCCATAAAAAAAATTCGGTGGACCACACCACACTGGGCGCCATCCGAGATATACATATGGCCTTGGAGAGAGGTTTGATGGCATTGGAATATGTGTACTGGATGTGGTTGGGTAAGTCGAATGTTGCCAACTTGCGTATGATTTAGCCCACAGAGAATGGCAAATGGGTGCCATAGATGTAAGCCTAGGATGTGTAGGCCTCCACCCATACTAAGGATCCATAGAAAATTCGGACCTCGGTAAGGTATCGGCACCAACTATGGGTATTGAGGATGCAGGTAATGGATGCTAGAAATTCAGTCCAGAGCACCTGACACTCGATGTGATGCTTTTGAGATGGGCCGAAAAATTTATGGCACCAATCTCGTTCCTCGATGGAGCGCTATGCGAGTTGCATATAACTGTAATCAACGATGGTGCTGAAATTGTACTTAGTCAAGGATGGTGCCATTGGCACGAGTTCAGTGGGGACACCTGATGGCAGACGATTTTAATATAATGGAAGACGATTTTACACACACGATCATGAAAGATGAAGTATTTAAGGTAAAATGGATGTCATCATTAGAATACGATTATTGGGAAACTGGGAAATATCACCTCTAATTCATAAATTTAATCTTTTTTATTATCTTGCGTGCCATAACTCTCCACGCGATAACCAAAGTCGCAATTCGGGCTCGGTTAGGACTTTTTCGGTCTTAAAGAGTCTTGGGTAAAATGGAAATGGTTAAGAATTTTGAAATTTGAAAATAGTGCTTATGATGTCGATTTGTGCTTTTTTCCGGGCTAATTCTCATTTTCTCTTCTTTTTCTTCCTGTTTTTGTTGAGCATTTATTTATTTATTTATTTATTTATTTATTTTTCTTTCTCCTTTTTATGCACTTTTCGAACTTTATTCGATGAATATTCAATTTTCACAATTCCGAGCTAATTGGGTTTTCAAATGAAAAGGGGAAATTTTATTTGGCTCAAATTGGGTTGCAACAAGGTTAAATTTTCACGACTTTTAAAGCCAATATCTCTGGGTGACAAATGAAAGCCTTACTTCATTGTCCAAATTACTATTTGCATTACTAAATGCGTCTCGAGATTAATTAAATTTAGACATCTATTTAGCCCATTTTTCAAGACAACATTCCATTTCCCATAATCGATCAAAGTCAAAGAATTGTGATCCTCGATGACCTATTTAAACGCTAAATTGAACTTTGAGTTAACCATTAAGTCGGATTGACTTTAAAAACTAGTTAAAATTGATAGGCTCGAAATCTCACTGATTTTTATTAGGTCGTCAATCCACGCTCCATTTCCATCCTTAGTTAAGTTTAGCTTTGTTCATTTGGATTTTTACAAATTTGAGACTTTTAATAACATTTCACTGATATTTTCAAAAAGTTCAAATTATAATTTTTATTTATTTTGAAGAAAAGTATTTTTGGCTTTTTCAGAATTTTATTTTATTTTCGAAATTTTTGAAATTTTCTCCTTTTTTTTGTATTTTGGACTTTGTGAATTGTAAAAGCTCATGCGTCCCCCCCCCCCCCCCCCTATCTTAGGCTTTGGCATAGTCCCTATGCAAAAAGTACTAAAAACTAAATAAAGGAGAGGACAACAATAAATGAACAAAGTACAAAAATGCAATAAATGAAAACAAGCACAAGACACTAAAGGTACGCAATCTAATTTCCATTAAAATATGTAGAAGCTTATAAAAACTGTGGATATATGAGAAAAAATAGTTCAAAAACATCCAAAAACAAACAATCTATTGTGGGGTCCAGTTAGAAGGTCCGTAAATGTCAGGATCATAGAGATCATAAAATTAAGGCGGGGGAGGTACAGCGAAGGACATTTGGTACATTTGCTCTTGGAGGCGGTGCATCATACTCGTATCTGGTCGATACGCGCGTTGGTCCTCCGTCCAATTAGCATCGTATCACTCAATGAACCCGAAAAGTTATTTTTCAAGCACAATGATGCGCACACCATAGTCTCCACCTGGAGGCTCAAAATCAGAGACGTCCTCATCCACATACTCGGGCTCCTTGCCCTCGGCCATGCTCACATCATCGGACCCAAAGGCCTCACCCTCTTAGCTTTCATCGTCTGAATTGTCTGAATCGAAATCCTCCTCATTTGCCACAACTTCCTCTTGCACTTGTTCTTGATGGGCATATGTAATTGCCCTTTGAATCCGTCTCTTTTTCCGATAACCGTTCCCAAAAGGATTTGGAAGTCGAGGGAACCCACTCGGGCGTTCAATGTCAAAATCTTCTAGTAGGGATGAGATTAATCCAGTGTAGTAAAGTGGGGAGGATCCCTTTTTGTCTAATGTAGAGAAGAAGGTGTCTTTGTAGATTGTGTGGGACAAATTGATCATGGTGGTGGTGTTGAAAAGATGGTAGACGAGTGTAGATTTGCGTGGGCACATAGTCGAATTATTTGAAGTTTGAAGGATGTTAACGCACACAATGTGGAAAGTGATCCTCGCCTTTTCATTTAGCCTTCCCATAAAAAAATTCGGTGGACCACACCACGCTGCACGCCATCCGAGATATACATATGGCCTTGGAGAGAGGTTTGATGGCATTGGAATATGTGTACTGGATGGGGTTAGGTAAGTCGATTATTGCCAACTTGCATATGATTTAGCCCACAGAGAATGGCAAATGGGTGCCATAGATGTAAGCCTAGGATGTGTAGGCCTCCACCCATACTAAGGATCCATAGAAAATGCGGACCTCGGTAAGGTATCGGCACCAACCATGGGGATTGAGGATGCAGGTAACGGATGCTAGAAATTCAGTCCAGAGCACCTGACACTCGATGTGATGCTTTTGAGATGGACTGAAAAATTTATGGCACCAATCTTGTTCCTCGATGGAGCGCTATGCGAGTTGCATATAACTTTAATCAACGATGGTGCTGGAATTGTACTTCTGAGGTAGTACCACGATAGTGAGAGGTTAATGGAAAATGAAAAACTGGAAGAAAGAGAGTGAGAGAGATTTGGGGAGTGGTGTGGAGAAGGGGGGTAGGAGTGTGTATTTATAGGCGACGAAGTGGTGGGAAGGGTTGGACTTGGAGGGAAAATGTGTAGGAGCTGAATATGGAGGGAAAATAGGTGGTGAGGGGTGTAGGGGACTATTTTGGTTGGAATTGGAGAGATTGGGTGCAAGGGGAGGTGAACCTAGGGATTATAACAATTTACAGGAATTAGACTGATCCGTGTTCCCAGGATTGAACAGGTCCGGTACTTTTTTTATTTCAAACCCTCCGAAAATGAACCGATCCAGTTACCTAGGGGAGGATCGGTCCAGTACTGGATTTCACCAGCTTCTCTTATGCTTCATTTAACTACACTCTCTCTCAAACTTTTTCTCACCCTCATTCCTCTATCAACTTAAACCAACCTATTTCACTTAATTTGTGCTATGAGATCCTTAGTATGCTCCCAATGTGTGTTCGCTCAAACCTATCCTAGGTGAACTCAACTACCTAAATGAATCTATGAACCTAACCTACACACACCTAATATACACAAGAGTCACCCCATACGCGTCGGGGATGCGACGACCATCTCGTATGACTTACCAAATCTTTACAAATGGGGTCCGAGAACAAAATTGTGTCAACCTATTCAACAAATGCCTTGTATTACAGTTTAAAACATTGTCCATTCACTTTGAAGGTGGTTCCCCCTTTTTAATCTTCCAATTCTACAGCACAATGGGGGAACACCTTTCGAACAACGAATGGGTCAGTCCATTTAGACGACAACTTACCCGGAAACAAGTGAAGTCTAGAGTTATAGAGAAGTATTTTTTCCCATAAGGAAACTCCTTATGGAAGATAATCTTATCATGTGCATGTTTCATCTGTTCTTTCGATATTCTAGCATTCTTATACGCGTCATTGCGTATCTTTTATAACTCATTCCACTGAATATTGCGGGCTTCACCAACTTTATCCATGTCATAGTTCAACATTTTTATGGACCAATACGCTTTATGTTCTAACTCTACGGGGAGATGGAAAGGTTTTCAACACATAAAGAGGAAAGGGGACATTTGAAGGGGGTTCTTGTATGCGATTCGATAGGCCCATAGTGAATCATTCAATCGAATGGACCAATCTTTCGAGTTAGGATCGACAGTCTTCTCGAGGATGTTCTTGATTTCCCGATTCGCCAACTCAGCCTGCCCATTCATTTGTGGGTGATAATTCATTCCAACCTTGTGAACGACTCCATACTTTCTCATAAGTGTCTCGAATGGCCTGTTGCAAAAATGTGTGCAATTATCACTAATTATCTCCTTCGGAGCACCAAAACGAGAGAGTATATGTTCCCGTGAGAAATGTATCACCACATTATCGTCATTTGTTTTGGTATATATGGACTCCACCCATTTGGAAAAATAGTCTACCAAAATAAGGACGTATAGGTATCCAAAAGATGGGGGAAAAGGACCCATGAAGTTAATACCACAAGAGTAAAAAATCTCGATAATGAGTATGGGGGTTAATGGAATCATGTCTCGTCGAGTGATAGCTCCCATCCGTTGACACCTATTGCATGATTTACAATAATTTCTCATATCATGAAACATTGTGGGCTAGTAGAGGCTCCTTTGAAGAATCTTAGCAGTCGTCTTTTTCATCGAAAAATGGCTCCACAAGCTTCTGAATGACAAAATTAGATGACTTTTGGAATCTCATCATTTGGTTCACATCGTTGGATGATTTGGTACGCGTAATATTTGAATTGGAATGGATCGTCATAGAAAAACATGCGTGACCAAGTAATGAACATCTTCTTCTCTTACGGTGTCCAATCGCGATGGATGGCCCTCGTGATAAGATAATTGACTATGTCCGCAAACCAGGGGAGAGACGAGGTGGAAAAAAGTTATTCATTCAGGAAATATTCATTTATGGGTATAGGATCTCTAGATATGTCGGACGAAAGTGGGATAAATGATCAGCAACGACATTTTCTACTCCTCTTTTATCTGTAATAGAGAGATTTAACTCTTGTAAGAGTAGGATCCACCTTATGAGGTGTGGCTTTGCATCTTTCTTTATAAGGAGGTATTTCATTGTCGCGTGGTCGATGAAGAAAGTAATGCGTGAACCGATGAGGTAGGAATGAAACTTGTCTAGAGAAAATACTACCGCTAGGAATTCTTTCTTCATAGTGGAGTAATTGAGTTGTGGTCCGGTTAAACTCTAGCTAGCGTAGTATATGACATGAGCCTTATTATCTTTCAATTTGGCCCAAAAGAGATCCTACTATGAAATTACTCACATCAGACATAAGCTCGAAGGGAAAGGACCAATCCGGAGGTTGCATGATGGGAGCGAAAACAAGAATGCTTTTAAACTTATCAAAAGTGCATTGACATTCTTCATTCAATCAAATGGGTGTCCTTTATGAGATGTTTACTCAAGGGGATAGCGATGGCGCTAACGTCCTTTATAAACCTTCTATAAAACCCCGTGTGGCCTCAGAAAGAACATACATATTTTAGTGATTTCAGTGGGGCTAACCCGACTATGACATCTATTTTATCTCTATCAACTTCAATTCATTTAGATGAGACGATGTGTCCAATAACTATTACCTTGGTGACCATAAAATGGAATTTGTCACAATTTAGCACCAAGTTCTTTTCCACACACCGGGCAAGTACTAGACAAATATCGAAAGAAGTGCCAAAAATGCTAAAGTCATCCATGAATACTTCAAGTCGTCTTTCAATCATATCGTTAAAGAGACTTAACACGCACCTTTTAAATATCGCGGGTGCATTACACAATTCGAATGGCATACGTTTATAGGCAAACATACCAAAAGGACATGTGAAACTTGTCTTCCCTTGGTCAAGAACATTTACCTCTATTTGGTGATATCCGAAAAAACCATCAAAGAAATAATAATAAGGGTGTCTCGCTACTCTTTCTAGCATATGATCATTGAATGGTAAGGGGGAGTGGTCTTTCCTAGTGCTCGCATTGAGTTTTCGCTAATCAATGCACACGCACCACCCGGTGGTGGTACGTTGGGAGACTAGATCGCCTTTACCATTCTTAATCACAATCACTCCCGACTTCTTCAGGACAACTTGTGTGGGACTTACCCAATTTCTATTCGAGATTGGTTAGATAATCCCGACATCCAACAACATAATAATTTATGACCTCATCACCTCTTTCATGGTAGGGTTCAATCTTTTTTGTATTTCCCTCGAGGGATTCACATCCTCCTCGAGGTGGATTTTATTGGTACAAATCAGAGGACTTATACGTCTCGAATCTGCTATGCACTAACCAAAAGAATTTTGGTGCTTCCTCAAAATTTTCAACAATTTAACCTCTTGAACTTCATCTACGCTTGACGAGACAAGAACATGAAATGTCTCGTTCTCTCCTTAATAAGCATATTTAACATTAGAGGGTAGTTTATTTAATTAGAGGGTAGGAAATTTTTTATTGAAGGGAACCATGCGTTCCTCCCTTGGTGGTAGTTCCTCAAATATAGAAATCCAACTTACATATCTCACGTCCTCGTCTGACGATCTCTCATCAAGAATCTCTCTCAACTCATTTATGTCCTTATCAAAGTCAGTGTATGGTCCCTCACTCTCATTTCTCGATACAATTGAAACTTCTAACGCATTTCCACTATAATTTTCCTCTATGTGCACCTCCATGATCTCGTTAATAATGTTCACAGTGTGAAGATCATCCTCATCCCCCCACATGTTGCGCTATGTTGTAGATGTTTATCTCTAAATCCATGTTACCGAAAGTGAGTTGCATCTGCCCGTTGCGATTATTAATAAAAGCATTAGTCATAGTTAACAATGGGCATCCAAGGATAATTGGAACATGATTACTTGAGGCAAAGTAGGGATTCATGCCCCAAATGACAAAATCTATCGGGAACTAGAAAGTGTCGAATTGGACTATCACGTCCTCTACAATACCTCTTGGTATCTTCACTGTATTATTTGTTAATTGGATAGTGATCTCTGTGGGCTACAGGTCACCCAAATCAATTTCCTATAGATGGACTAGGGGAGGATATTTACACTCACCCCTAGATCGAGTAAGGCCTTTTCGATTCGATTATCTCCTATAATGCAAGAAATGGTGGATGTACCCGGTTCCTTAAACTTATGTGGGAGATCATTGAGTAAAACAAAGATCACATTTTGTGATACAAACACGTTCTTCTTTACCTTAATCCTCTATTTCACCATCAATAAGTCTTTGATAACTTTTTCATAAGCAGGAATTTTCTTAATGGAATTGATGAATGGTAAGTTTAACTTCATTTGCTTAAAGACTTCTAGCACATTATCACTGGGATTGCCTGTTTGGGAAGGAACCAACCATTGAGAAAATGGTGTTGCGGTGGGTGGTTTCACTATTATCTTCGGCTCACTAGTGTCATCATTTTCACTCTCTTTGAAGGGAACTTCTTCAGCCTCTTTCGTGTCAGGCAAAATCTACTTTTATGTTGGTGCATTGTCTGGGGGAGGTGATAAATCAATAACCCTCCCACTACGTAGAGAGATTACGGCTTTACAATGCTGTTGATGTTATGTGGAAGTAGAGCTAACACTAGTTTGACCTTGGGGAGGTCTTTGGCCCGGAGCAGGAAATTTACCCTTCTCTTGGACACTCAACGAAGATTGCGACTTTGAAATGTTCGCATTTATGTCGATGAACATGCGCTCATATCTAACATTAGTTGCATTTTGGGAGTTTATGAATTGGCGTATTCTCTCCTAGAGATTTCTACGGTGCTAGAGGACGTGGGGCTGGAATATATCCTTTCATAGGTAGTTCTTGTTGAAATTGTGTAGGTGGGAGAGGGAAAACATGTGAATTAGGATTCAATGAAGCCCGCGGGTGCCCATAGCTAAAACTATGGTGGTTTTTCCATAAAGGTTTATAAAAATTTCCTTGCAGAGAACTGAAATTACCCTTAAATTCTCCTACACCACTCGCTTGCTCTTGGAGTATAACTTTTTTGGCAGGTATCATTGGTCATTCCTCAGTTGAATGTCCCAACTCACAAATAGCACATACCTTCTCAACGGGGGTGTGGATGGGGCTATTTGGTTCTCTTATGCGTAAAACGAGTAACTCTCTCATACATTTATCAATTTGATCAAGTCAACGGTCCGTTATGGTATCTTTATTGATGTTGAATATATTGAACGTGAATGGAGTGGTGGTCGCTTGATGAGTTTGATTCTGAGCGCAAGGGTCAACTGTATCCCACATTATTTTAAAAAATTATTTGGAGTTGCTATTCATCCCATGATGGAAGAAATAAATGATTTGTTGTTTATCAATTCCATGATGTGGGCATAAAATGATCAACTCATTGAAGTGGTCAAAGCATCGATCAAACGGCTCATTTTCTGATTATTGAAAATTTATAATTTGATCCTTAATGGAGTTCGTCTGATGTGGGGGTATGAACTTCTTGAGAAACATAGATTGTGACTCGTTCCATGACATAATTGAATTATTAGCTAAAGACCATATCCAGGTCTTAGTTTTATCCTTCAGAAAAAATGGGAAGAGCTTGAGGCGGATCACATCTTTGGTGCATGTTTGATCACAAAAGGTGTCACATGCCTCTTCAAACTCCCGAATGTGGAGATATGGTTTCTACGATTACATTCCATGATATGTGCGAAGGATTTGGATCATTCCATTCTAAAAATTGAATTACCATGCCTTATATGGGAGCAAAATGCAACCTGGAGTGACTGTCGCTCAGGGTACAAGAATTCTCTCAAGGGTCGATATGGTACCTCCGCCTTGTCTACTCCTACACTACCGTGTTGTGACATGGCTCTCTCACTTAATGCCTCATTATACTCACTCGTTATTCTAGGAGTGTAACCTAAAGTGTAACCTGGAGGGTCACTCGAAGTGTAATTGGACACCGAATTTGGCGATGTAGGAGGTGGAACCCAAAATTGAGGATCGCGATAGGTATGTGGGTTGTCTGGGTTGTACTCCACTGTCGGGTTTTCTTAAATGCGTGTAGGAGTGGCTTGAGGAGTTTGTTGTGGATTTTACATTAACAAGATTCTGGAGATGTAATATTTTTTTCTTTAATTTTTTGGTCAAAGTTATGGACTTACTTGATCTAACCGACAGTCTACCTAATTCCCCGGTAAAGGCGCCAAAAACTTGACAAAACCACAAATGTGTATCTAGTGCGTGCTATATAGGCTCAGTTGCAAGCATGTCACTCATGTAATAATCCCGATTAGTCGAGGTCGAATCATCAGGGAAACAGGACGAGAAAATCGTAACGACATTTGGAAAGATGGAGAATCCTAACTTGACTCTAAAATAAATGAAAAGAAGATTACAATGGGTGATTTACTATCAACTAAGTGTTGGTTTAAATGAAAAACTGATTAAACTAAGTGCTAATGAAATGTAACTAAACTAATGAACCTCATAGAGATGGAAAATGTATAACAAACTTAACTGTAAATGAGAACAATATGTTGGTTACAATATCCCACACCCTAGTAATTCACCTCATAGAACACTAGATTTCAGAATTAGAGTCTTAAATGAAGTCGGACCTTATCAATCCTAAACATTACGTATATGAAGGAACATAGTCCGCATAATACGAAATCAAAATTAAGAATAAAGTGGTGTCATATTAACTATCACGCGTGTCGCATTCTTAAGCATCCCGGTTACCTAAGGCAAACGAGATCAAAAGTCCTATGATGGTAGCGATAGCTATGCAACACGATTCCTTTAAGATTCAATTCAAAAATCTATTTCCATTTATGATAAATTACATCGGGTGGGGTTCATGCATTCTAACCCTAAAAAGCTTTTCCATACATGATTAAATGAAGAAAAATATTAATTCTAGAAACAATTGAAATCACGAATGATATGTAAGAGATTGACAAGAATAATTTTTATTTTGAGATTGCAACCAAGAATTGAGAATTAATTAACAAAGTAAGGAAGAGATCAATTCAAATGAATGAAGTTAACTGCATTCAATGAATCCGAAAATCAAATCTAAATCTTGCAATTAATCTTCAAACTTGGGTTTTCAATACATGGGAGAGAACTTTTTCTCTCCAAAAACCTAACTAAAATAATTAATTATTCGAACCCCCTTTTTGTCTAACAATAACTAGCATTAAAATATATCCCGAAAAATCAAGAGTTGTAGTTTAGTCAAACTCTAAATTATGAGCTGAATTTTAGAAGTTATCTCCACCAGACCGGTCCAACGGGTAATACCGCATCGGATCGATTCATTTTCTACAATAAACAGATCGGCCCGAGGTCTAAACCTGACCGGTTCATTTTCTCTCATAATCAGATTGGTCCAGTACCTAAAAGTGACCAGTGTGTTTTTCTTATCCAGACTGGTTGGTTTTCTCTCATACCCAGTCCGATCCGGTTCCAAAATAACTCTATCTTCATTATTTCATCTTCAAAGTCTCATATCTTCTAACTCTATGGTCTAAATAAGGTGTTGTTTCTTCCTACGCGCTCATATAAGTACAATCTCCACTTTTCATATTGTACCTTCTTCCGAATTCTCGATGAAAAATGAAATTTCCTCCCTTTGACTTTCCTTCCTTGACCAAATCCTTTATTTTAATTCTTTTTCTCAATACTCAGCATTAAATACCTATAAATATCATAAGAAACACATAAAATTTGAGATACTAGGTAGAAAGGTCAGTAGCATATAGAGGAGATAATTTAGTATGAATTACATTATTAGAGGTGCTAAAAGCTACTAAATAAGGGGATAAATTCTGAAGAATTTATGCCTAATCACTCCACACAAAATAACCAAAAATAGGCCTCCAAATCTATGGTTTAATGATGAAGGAAATAGGGATAGGGTTTGTAAATGAAAGGGAAAATTTTTGAAGAGGTCTTCTGGTTGAAAAGTTGATGAAAAAGTTATTTTTAAAAGCCAAGCCCCAAATTTGTTGTGATATATAAAGGATCAAGAGTTTGATTGAGAAAAGAGTTTTAATCAGATAAAAACACGAAAAAAAAACACTATGGACGATCGGACCGTTGGAATTGGGTGAAATTTGAGAACATCATAGCTGAATACGAGAGGAAGCTGCCCAAAAAATTTCAGCTCGATCGGAATGTTGAATATATATATAACAAAGATCTCATCTCTTTAGTATGGTAAAAAAATATAAATGTTTGAATTTACTAAATTTTATAAAATTAAGAATTTCTTAATGTACATTCAACTAAAAAAAATCTGAGTACCCATAAAATATTTTATATTTTATATTTAATCAAATTTTGACCCAATAATCCTTTAATTTAAGTAGTCCATCCCTTTTTGTTTGACAAAAAATTAATTTCACACAAAAATTCCTTTTCAGCTTTTAAATTTAAAACACATTATTTAAAATTTTTAAAAAATCGCGGGGTGTTACAAGAACATAGAAGATTAAAGTGCGTTAATGGTGGAAAACGCACCTGCTATAACTGTAGAAACGAGTTACCGAAAAATGCATCGGTCCGGTTCAGATTGATCAGTTTGGCTCCACCTTTAAATAATCGAGTTACAGAAAAATGAACTGGTTCAGACCAAAGAGAAGTGGTTCGGTTCGAACATTACAGAACAATAGCCCAATTCGGTCGGTTTAGTTTCCTAAATTCATTATGAAAATTCCTTTTGGGGCCTAGTGTTCCTAAATCGATGTTGTGGAAATTTTTAGGACTCTGTAAATTTATTAATAGGAGATTTATTATATTATATTAGTCATGTTATAGAGATATGAGGTAGTCTTATTGAGTGGTTTAAGATATGATTGAATTTGAGATTAGTGACATCATAATTAATCAGATAATCGAATAAAGAATTACAAAAATCGAATAAATTGATGTATAGACCAGTAAGGTAAGTTCGACTTATCCATCGAATTTTAAAAAGGGGCAATTAAGACCCTTAGAGTTGTGTGCATACTCATATAAATACTAAATTGAGATAAATCGTAAAATAAAATGTGCGGTAAGTATTAGAGGGAAATATACTACGTACCAATGTGAATATTTAGGTTGTGTGAATACCTATAGTATAAGTACTTATGTTGTCTGAATCCTAAAGTATATTAATAATATTGGGGTCGTTGATTATCTGGACCAATACATGAAAGTTTGAATATGGGGTCGATGCTTATCCGGACCAAATCGAAAATAATTAATATTGGGTTGGACGGAAAATCTGGACCAATATACATATGCATAACATTTATATTGCGGTTGAGGGATATCCGGACCAATGTAAAAGATTTGCTAATTGGGTTCGATGGTTATCCGGACTAATAATTCTTATAGTATATATTAAGTGGGAAATATATATACCTTACGATATCCTACTGGGTGCAATAGTAGGCTTGTAGATGATATATTTATGGATATATATCTAAAAGAAGATTCAAAAAGATAAATGTAATCTATCATAACATATGTAAGTGTTACATAAGAAATCAATTGTATTTGGGACGTTAATGAAAATAAGGTACTCTATGGGAAGTACTGGGAACTTAGGCGAATAGATATGTTCAGATAATACTATAGTCCATTTAGCTTTGCATTATAGCTAGGTGGGCAAAGTATAGCACGTTAGGCGTTCACAATAGAATAGAGTTGAGTAAACTCAAGGAGTGAACAATAGAGTAGAGTTGAGTAAACTCTAGGAGTGCACAATAGAGTAGAGTTGATCAAAATGTAAAATAACCATAAAATGGTCCTGTAAGAGACACGAACAACCTCGTACGAACCGACCGCATTGTCACGAGACTCCCGGTTTGAGTTTACGACGTAAATTTGCAAAAAGTAACACTTGGACATAAAATCATGCCGCAAATGGGTCAAACATAAAATATTCACAAAAAGGTCCCGTAAGAGACACGAAGATCTTCGTACGGTACCCATATTTCTCGTACAAACCAACTGCATAGTCATACTCCTAGTTTGAGTATACAACATAAATTTGAAAAAATTTAGACTTAGGTATAAGAAAATGTCGCAAATGGGTGAAACATATATCATCCAAGAAACGGTCCGAGAAGAGGCATGGAGACCTTGCACAGGACAAATTTAATTTGTAGGAACTGACCGCATAGTCACATGACTCTTGGCTTGAATCTACAACATAAAATTAGAAAATGTTAGACTTAAGCCTAAAATCATGTCGTCAAAGTGTGAAAACGTATACCGACCACAAAAAGGTCTTGTAAGAGGTACGAACCCCTCGTATGTCTCCAATATAACTCATATGAACAGGCTACGTAGTCACGAGACTACCCGTTTGAGTATACAATGTAAGCTTGAAAAAGGTAGGCTTGGAATAAAAATATTCCATGAAAAGGGGAAAATGTAAAACAACCAAAAAATGTTCCTTAATAGGCACGAATACTTTGTACGTGACCAATGTAACTAGTAGGAACCGATTGTGTAGTCACGGTCTTCCCATTTCAGTATATGATGTAAATTTGCAAAACGATGGACTTTGGCATAAAAAATGCCGAAAATGGTTAAAAACGTAAAACAACCACAAATCGGACCCACTAGAGGAACAAACACCTCGCACGAGATCACTGTAATACCTATGATCGAATACATAGTCACGAGACTCCCAATTTGAATATATGACGTAAATGTGCCAAAAGTTAGGCTATGTCATTAAAGCATTCCTAAAATGGGTGAAAACGTAAAACACTAACACCAAGGTCCCGAAAGAGTCACAGACACCTCGTACGAGAATAATGTAACTTGTATGAACCTACCACATAGTCACGTGACTCACGATTTGATTATACGACATAAATTTTAAAAATGTTAGACTTAGGAAGGAAAACATTTCCTTAAATGGTGAAAATATAAAACAACCACAAAACGGTCCCGTTACAGGCCCAAACAAATCGTACGAAACCAATGTAACTTGTAGGGATTGACTGCATACTCACGGGACTTACAATTTGAGTATATAACATAAACTTAGGCATAAAAACACATCGTCAAAAGGTGAAAATGTAAAACAATCAAAAAACGGTGTCATTAAAGGTTTAAACACCTCGTAGTGGACAAATTTAACTTGTAGGAATCGATTGTGTAGTCATGAGACTCCTAATTTAAGTATATGACATAAATTTCAAAAACTTTAGACTTAGTTGTAAAACATGTCATCAAAGGGTGAAAATGAAAATCATCCACAAAACAGTCCCATAAAACCAATGAACACCTCGCATGGCCACAATATAACTCATAGGAACCGATCGCATACTCACGGAACTCACAGTTTAAGTATATGTCGTAAATGTATTTATGATATATTCTTTATTTTATTTTTAGTATATTTGATTACATATATTTATTTTTGTGTGTTACATGTATTACATTTGAAGGTTTACGATTATATGGATATGGAGGAGGTAGGTTTGTATCCACTTGGATACTTATTTTAGTTTCTATCATGATATTGAATTTTATTTTGACACCCGAAATGGTCTTGTTTGATGTTATTAGTGGTATATTATAATTTTACACATATATGATGTATATGGTCGTGCAGGCTTGTGTATAGTAGCAGGGTTTTTTCAAATGTTAAAAAAATAGTGGTGACTCTGTCGGATTTTTTAAAGTGTTAAGATTTGCAATATTCTTTAGAAATTTAGTTGCGGAGGATAGAATTTTTGAGTTTGTGTATGTTAAATTGGTTTAAGGGATTTATTGTTTATTTTTTTATAGTGGCTTTTGTTAATGGGTTTATTTTAATATTAAAATAGGTCGAATTTCACAAATAAACAAAGGAAACTCTGCCAAAATTTTCTGATATTAAATAGTGTCTAAAATTCATTACATGAAACATAGATGCATTTGAAATTTGCACATTGGTGGAAAATGTTAAACACCAAATAAACATGAAGTAATGAGGAACATACACAAACTGGATCAAAGTAACTTATACAAACCCATGTAGTCATTTTTCTGTATCTTATGCGGGTTGATGATGGATTTTGATTGGGTTATTATATTCATGGTGGCTTGGAGTTGCATTTTCTTTGTGTAGAGGAGCCATATTGTTGTTATCATTTTAGTTTACGTGGATTGTTTTTTTACTTCTGTTGATGTGTTAATGTATTAGGCTAAATCATGTTTACATCATTTGATGTGTTAGGATTTTTTATGCTCTTATTTGGGTGCCTTTTCTTTGTACCTTTATACTTATATTGTGATGAAATATTATTTTGTGATTCATTTTTATGAGATTTGGTTGAAAATTGTGGAACTTTGTATTTTGTATGATTGTATGAAAAATTCGCAATGTGATTTTGGATTATAAGGTTGCACGTTTTATGCTGTGTGAGTTTTGACGAAAAAATAATAGGTAATAAATGAAAATATAGTACTTTTATCAACACGATGTTTTATTGACAAAATCTGACACCCTTCTTATTAAAATAAGAGGTGGCCAACCCTCTACTCCAATAAAAACAGGAATCTTAAATGGTCCATTCTTAGCAAGACTGTCGCATAATAATAGTACGAGACAAACACCAAATATTTTTGAAAACGGATGTCATATAAAATTTTGCAATTTAGACAAACAATTTTGAACTTCCAATTTATAATTAAAGGGGGACATTTTTACAATAAAAGTTTACTAACGATCTGACGAAACATAACCGAATAAGCTATCGGTTAGTAGACTAATACAAAATGTTACACCAAATATTACAGTAGATATGAATAATAACCAGGGCAACACACCCGAATATACAGACGGATCATAACTAGAATATCCAAAATATGGATTCGCCTACTATACAAATCCTACAATAGTCGCAAACTGTTGTAGCTCCTTGACACTGGAAAAGAAGATCAAAGAGGGCGCCCTTGTGGTGGAGAAACTGAACATATATAAGAACCACACAAGAAGAAGGATGTAAACGGTTCAGGGCCCGGTTTCATATGATATACATGTGAATAAAATGCATGAAAGTTATGAATCCTAACTTTCATATACAAGTTGAATTATCTCTTCATTCAAGGAATCATCCTCACCTATCTTCTAAGTGCACATCCTAAAGCGTATATTTCATGTTAAGTTAAATTATGCATGTACTTGATAGGAGTAACCTAACTCTATTCCACATGCCAAGTTTTATAATTTAATATATGCTCAAAATTCAATTAATCAATAAGGACTATAAGTAGTTAAAGTTAGTTCACAATTTCATTTAATCATTTATGTGGGAATAGTTACATTCATATAATAACGGTTCTAAGACCATACTTCTGGGAGTCACCCCACTGGATCCGCCCCTAAATGCAATCATCTTCCCGGGCCAATAATCAAGACTACATGGGCACCCTAAATCGTAATGCATGGGAAGTGGCCATACACCTTCGATAGTGAGACATAACCATACCCGAAATTACCTCACTTCGAATAAAACAATCATATAATGTAACAACCGGTTCCATGGCCTGAGGACTATACTCTCCCTGCATTATGAGCCAGGGAATTCACCTCTACCGCGTACTTCCCCTATGATAGCAGTTACAGACGTATGTGAAAACGTGCCCAAATCATAAGATATATTAATTTAATCGTACGATTCTTATTTTCTAAACCATGTGTGCATACAAATTTGGCTACAAGAGATAAGTACTATCATACTAGCCCCCGAAGGTCCAACACAGCACTTCCCGACTCTATACCAGTCCTATACTCATTTACTAGACAAAATGAGACATTACACCCTTATAAATAATCCTTGAAATAAGTCAGGTAACTCCCTTACTATCCTAGCATACCACTCTCCTTATGTGAGGTCATAATACTCTTTATTACATCATATGATAAGGTTTCTAAGCCTCAAACCTAAAAGAAAATGAGTAGAAACCAAGTTGAAATTTTTTCATAAAATAGATAGATTTTCGAATCGATTCGCCTAGGGCCAAATCCATTCACCCCTGAAAGAGAATCGATTCGCATAAAAAGAGAATTGATCCAGCTGAGAGAACTAACCTTCTTTCTAAGCCCAAATTGATTCGTCCTTAACCTGAATCGAATCGGTTCCTCAGACTTGTAGCCACCATCTTAAAGAATCGATTCCCTAAGGAGGGAAAATCGATTCGATCTGGTCGAGATGCCCAGTTGTGGCTACAGGTTGATGATAACCCTAAATCCCCAAAACCTGTTTTCTTCCATCTAACCCAACATCATCAACTCATAACTTCTCAAAATCACTTATTCAAGTTAACCCACTATAATGGACCATTTAAAACAATTCTAGATCATATAACTTAGGATTTAACCAACAAAAGCATCAAACTCCATTAATGGTTCAAACTCAAGAACACCAACTATAAATACAAATTATTCACACCCAATCCTACATTTATTCAAGTTAAAAACATGGCTCAAGATCATAGCTTCAGATTTTCTTCTCGTAGCAATGATTCTAAGCCCAAATCACCAAATTCTCTCTTTTATATTATTTCTCTCAAGCTCTCCCTTCTCTCTAACTATCTAGGTTTAAACAAACAAATGAGTAATAATTGCTCTTTCAAGAGTTAAATTACCAAATACATTATGTCCAAGATTCAATGCTATTACATACTTAAAATGACTCGTAACCTCATATTTAAGTTATAACTAGCCAAAAGTACCCCGGAACCCAAAAACACACATGGCACTTATTTTGACTATCTCAGCCATTCCTAGACTAACCGTGCCCTCTAAATTGGCATTCATGATATCGTTCATTATTTCCTGTTCCGACGTCTTATTAACTTTCGAATAATAATCTGATTGGAATATAAACCATAATCGTTGCTTAAAGCACAATGACGCAACAAAATATAATATTACACTATTTACAGTATCTTAACGATAAATGTGCAATACTCTGTAAATGTTAACTCTTAAATTACTTAAATTAATATTCACTTCAATTTCTTTTATTTTATATAACTAACCCACATGGAAAATTAATATAAAAATTTACTTAAATGTAAGGGGCATTACACAAAAGTCATTCTCTACATGGTGAAAGACATACTTTTGTCAACATAAGAGCCATGATGCCAAAGGTATAACTATTGGGAACACAGGAGTTATGTTGCCAAAGGTATAAATTTTAGAAACACAAATATTTTGTTGCTAGAGGTCGACCTATATGACCTTTCGCAACATAAATTTTATTTTTGGTAAAAAAGATTGAAAATAAAGAATATACATTTGGCAACACATTTGTGTGTTGGTAAAACTATACTTCAGCAACATAATTTGTTTTCTTGCCAAAGACTTTCCTAGCCAAACTTTCGGCAACATGCTGGAAACACAATGGATTTTTCGCCCAAGCCACTTAGAGGCACATTTGTAACAATTAGTGACATACATCGCATGATGCTAGTGTTACTTTTTTGTGTAATGAATCGGGATCCTATTTTCTCCAAATCCGGGATAGTAGGGAGAAACTTGCTATAGAAGCTATTTGATAAGAAAAGACCGACGATGATCAACCCTATCCCACTAGAGGATTTGACGATTCAACTAATGTTCCTAACATCAACCCTATCATAATCGAAGACTCTATTAATATTATCTTTAAATGCTAAAAAAGCATTAACCTATAATGAACTGGACGCCATCATTAGTGAAGGGTTTTATATGCTTAAGGTTTTGATATAGGGAAAATGAAATGGTAAAGAGAAAATGGAAAAATAAATAAGCTTAAATGACTTGACATCACAATTTGAAAAGAAAAGTAAATTAAGTTGGTAGTGGAATCTGGTTTTAGAAAAAGTTCCCTAAAAACATTGGAGTTATGAGTAAGTGAAGATGCATGCACCACTTTAGTGGCTATATGATCCAATATTTTCTCATTATTGGTTTTAGTACAATAATGACCTAAGTCGATCAAAAATCAATTGGTTCTCAAGATAAGACAAATGCTTTGGCCAAAATGAAATTACAAAAGTTTGCCATATTTTAATGGATTGTCCATTTTGGCAATTAAAAGTCATCATTTAGATAGTTCTAGAGGTGCTATGAGAATTAGTGAAGACCCTCCCAACAAAAATATATGCACACAATTAAACCATGACTTTTAATAACTTAAGGGTTTTCAAAGTCTCAAATTAATATGCCATTTAAGTTTCTATGTTTGAATTGTCTAAAAGTCAAAGTAAGACCTAATTAATAAAAAAATCGTTAATCACACAGTCATACCAATCCAAAATGTAAATAAATAATACAGTTGGTTTAATCACAAAGAAACCACATTCAGACATTCGAAGAAAAATATTCCTTTAATTGATTGCCAAAAAAAATGAGAGGATTCACATTAAATGGAATGACAAAATAAGGAGGAAACCTTAGAGCTTTCAAACTACATAATATTAGGGAATTCCATAGGTGACACGCTTCTGGAAAGTTCTGAGTAGGATACGATTTTCTTCTTTCTCTACATCCATATATCCAACCTCTCTAGCTACCTTAAAGAAGAATGTATGGGATTGAATCAACCTTGGAAAAAGTGCTTTACATCGTTAAGTTGTACCTCAAAACAAAAGATTATTTTCTAGTATGAGAGATCATCAAGGCAATGATCTTATTGAGTACTTCTTGATGAACGTAAATGGAGGAAAACTCCTTATAGTCTTCCAAATCACAACTAGACTTTGTAAAACAGTATGCCTGGCGGTTTTGGTGTTCAAAGTCATGATCATATTGTTTCAATATCATAACCAAAATGGGATAGATCTTTAACAAGGTGGAAATTTACGCTTGAGGAATACGGGGGTTATCATTGAAGCGATGGATTGTCATAATGGACCAAAGAAAATTTTCAAGGGCATGACCTTTGAACAAAGTCCAGGGGAGTAAGTGAAAAAACTATTGGAGTAAATCCAAGGCTTTTCCAACACTAATAACATAATAAACCTAAGAGGTGTAATTATAGTCAATGTGCACCATATTTTGGAAAAGATTCTCCTAGTGTTTGAAATGATACCTTGATAGAGTAGTAGGGAAAATAACCATTTTTGAAAGCCCAACATTATAGAATCGAGTGACCATAATGCACTTCTTAAACTCGAGAGTATCAAATTAAACTTTCACCAATATGGAAGAAGAATGGATCTCACTACAAAAATGGTCATGAGTAGCATGAAAAAAATAATGATGGGGACAATGAGTTTTATGAGATGGGAGGAAATAATACCAAATAGCCAAAAGATTTATATAGGCGCTCCTTTCCATATAAAAGTCATAGGGGTGGGTAGTTCACATCCAAGCAAAAGTAATGAGAGGATGGGAAATGAGAGTGGGGTAAACCGCTTGAGCATGACTATCGATTGAAAAATGTGGAAAAAATGGACAATTAAAAGTCGTGGAGTGTCCTATCAAACTATCTCTCCAAACGAACTTATTACACACACCCAAATGTGGTGTGCAAAGTAGGACCATCACAAACTTTGTTGGGAAGATAACCAAACGCATTGGACGAGACGGTAAGAATATTATTTGGCTCATATTAAAGCATCTCAATACGGGCACCAAAAACAAGGTCAACCATATCCTCGGGAAGTTGTAACCATCCTAAAGAAAACGTGTCTTAGCACCAGGCTAAACGATGCAAATATTAGAGCCCTTGTAAGTAGAGGGGGTAGAGTATTCAATGTAATCTCATCTTGTCACCCCCATGGAGTAAATGAAAAAGTCATCATCATAACGCCCAATAGAGTATGTATTATCACTAAAAGGTCTATGAAAAGTTCCATGGTAATGTTTGGAATGAGCGTTGTTACTTCTTAGAGGATCTATGCAAGAGGTAAGAAAGATAAAACAAAGATGGGAAAGAAACGCACTTCTCAAACTGATATGATGATTAATTTATAGACACTTAGCCCTGGTTTATGCAGAAAAGTATTGATGATCAATGTGGAATACTGTCTTAGATTACTTAAGAGTCTACTTATTTATATTTTTTTTAAAATAATTAGTGTGGCGATATGTTTGCAAGATAATATTACGAACCAATGAGGTTTCACCACATAATAATTAACCAAAAAAATAGTCGAATAATGTAATGAAAACATAAAACAATGGGTAGCACGCATGTGTGACATATGTCATAAATTAGGAAGTTTTAATCGGCTTGTGTGGCATTGACCATAAATTGGGAAGTTCCCAAAAAGTCCACGGAGGTTTTAATGAAAATCCTTAGAAAATTGTGTTTTATTATGAATTTCTTGAGATTTTAGGAATCGAAGAGTATGTGAGAGTTGCGAGTAAAATGAGAAGAAATGAAAAAAAGTCCCTTCAGAAAATGGAACCCATTTTCTCAAAAATCAAACCCCCAGGGGGGTATAGTATTAAAAAATTTGGGCGGATGCTAAAAGAAAATCGATTAAGCTAAGCAGACCGATTTGGTTCCTCGGATAAACTAGTTTGGTTCTCCATGTGGTAGGTTCACAAAATCGCCTTCGCTTCTCATTCCATACTCCCCGTTTGACCTTCCCTCTAACCCAAGACTTTCACATTCATTCCAAACTCAAAAATCCATCCATTTCCATTCCTTCCGTCTTCCCAACTCTTGACCACCCAATCCAAATCCTTCCCTCCAAACTAAACTCTTCATCTTCCAGCCATTTTACCCTATAAACACCATCCTCATCCCCATTCATGCTCACACATTCATCCAACATATTCTCCTTCCTAAAATTCTTTCAAAGTTTATCCTAGTTTCCAACCTTAGAAATATCCCTGTAGCCTAAATAGTATCTTAGGAAATATAATTCCACTGAAATCAAAGATGTTGGATGCGATATATACCATTCAGCTTAAAACAAAAATGGTGTTGCGAGTACTTTTCTTCATGGCGCACTTTATTCATAGAACATCGTGTCATTTAAGACGACTTGATCCACGATGTCATTTCTCTCTTCTCAAAGTTTGGATGATAATTTTTTTTTCGTAAAGATGAGGGTCCAGTTAATGATTCTATTGCCCGATCTTCTTACGAGACACTCGTTCACATCTCCAATCAAAATTATGAGGCTTATATCAACGATATAATTATATTTTTTATCTCAACATCATCAAAGGAAAAATGTGTGCGACAGTAGTCAAATCTTACAATTCGTATAATTACCCTTATTGTAAAAAAGACATCCCAAAAGTGTAGGTGTTAAATCAATGGGCACCCACCACACCATGGATATCTGAGACTTTCCAATAGAGAAAAATTATAAGTTAGGGCAAAAAAGGTAAGTTAAGGCCTAAAAATTGCATATTTATTTCGACAAAATCCCTCAAGCGACTTTTGACCAAACGGTGTTGGTGTCCTTACCTTATGCCTCATTTATCACATCACTATGTTTGGAAGTAGGTATACAACCCGGGGGTGAGGTGGCACAAGTGACCAAATAGACGAATGCAACATCAGTCTATAGAACATCAGTGCTTTTAATGCTAAGTGTTTTAAATGTCAAGTTGGAAAATTAATAATCATTTTTGAAAAATAACACTTATTAAGGAATTAAATTGCAAGTTTTGTAAACAAAGAGTATATTGGTAACTTAATTAAAATGAAACATTTTTATGGAATAAAAATGTTAAAGAGCGTGTTTATACAAATGCATGTGGAAATAAGTTAAGTCCTAAGACATGAATGATTTTAGTATAAATCGTGTGTGTGTGGATAATGGACTTAGGAAGCAAGAAACAATTTTCCAATCATTAATGGAAAAATGGATGGTTACGTCTGGGTTTTTGTTTTGGTCGGGTAAAAGTAAGGAAATGGAATAATGCGGACACGTGAAAGTGTTAAACACATTAATAAGGACTCGGACGCAACCCAGCATAAGCAGGAAGAGACCGGAGCCCTTAGGTGGAAAGCCCTAAATCACTGACCATAGGATATGGTGCATGTAGTCATCGGTGTAGAGCCCGTGTAAGTATGTCGTAAAAGAGAATTCTGAGAAAAGATAAAAGGAATAACGAACATGTAGAGAAAATGGGTTGCGTAGTAAAATGTGTTAATACAACCTAACTTGAATGAATGAAATAAATGTTTCGATAAAGGTGAAATGGACAAGTAAATGAGTAAATCTATTATAAGTTAAGACAAAAAAGGTAAAGTAAAGTAGGCAAACGGGTGGTTAAGTCACCTAAGTTGTTAAACCCATAATTTTCATAAGTACATATTGAAAGGCTTTCAAATGGTTAACAAGTATTTTCCAATACTATGAATGCCTGTGTTTAAATGGTACTTTTCAATGAATATACTAAAGGATGTTTTAATGAATAGAAAGGGGTGATTTCGATAAAGGACTGGGTTGGAATGAATCAAGTGTACCGACTTTAAGTGTTGACTGGGTGATTGTAACACCCCATAAATTCAAGGACCTTTAATTAAATAAAAGATTTGGAGAAAAATAATTTATTTTATTTGGAGGAATTAAATCCATGATCTGTGAATTTGTAAATTTGAGGAATTTACTAATTTGGCATATTGAGGATTAAATATTATGGGACTATTTGATGTCTCCTTCTTGATGCCTTAAAGTTGTAAGATGTTATAAATTAATTCAGATGGCAATTTGGAGTGCACGGTTGAATCTGGATAGGTCAAAATATTTAGAAACGAATGGCCATATATCTATATCTATATCCATATCTATATCTATATCTATCTATCTATATATATATATTGGGTTTAGGTACTTAATTAGACATAATTGATCTCCAAGTAAAGAGTTTGGGCCCTTTTTAGGAGGTCCATAGGCCTAAAAATGGGAATTGAGTTTTTAACCCTAAGTGTGTAAGGGTAAGGCAACCTAAAGTCATTTTAGATGATTAAATTTGTGGAAAGCTTGAGAGGAAATCCATTGGAAGACAACTTGGGGATTTTGGAAGATAGTTTCAAGAACGAGAAGAGACCCTTGGATTTAATCCAACTTCCTCCACCAAAGACTTGGATCTACAAATTGAGGCAAGTGGTTTAATTTGCAGATGTTAATTTGTATTTATTTATTCATATTAAAGGAGGTGAGAGCCAATTAATATGTTGGGGTTTGTGTTCATTAGAAATTGGTGATTTCTTTGAATTGAAGTTCTAAATCTGTAGAGGCGATAAGTTTTGATGAATTTGACGCCCTAATTGATGAAATTGTTCATGTTAGTTTGAATATGATAAAAGGATGAATCTTGAAAAGTTTTGATGAAGAAATATGTACAGAATTTAGGTGTTTACTGTTCTTATGGAGATTATGTCCTCGATACCCTATAGAAAATCACATTTTCTAAGTTTTGTTCTTTGATATGTTTGCTTCAAAAACGGCTCCAAATACCCCAAAATGGCATTTTAAAATATTGGCATATTCGTGGGGAAAATTTTATGAAATATTTTTTTAGTTGCTATTCCGTTGGATATTGCCTAGATTGATAGGTGTGACTAATTATCCTCGTATTAATTACAGGTTTAATTAAATCGGAGAGATTAAGGTTTATTATTGAGTGATTGAAACATTGTTAAGCAAGTGGGGGAAACTTAATTGGATGAACTTGAACATTGAATTGGGAATATTGAATTTTGGGGAGAGAGAGAGAAAGAGAGTGTCCGAGCATAATTGGTAAGGTGACACTAAAATAATGATAAATTAATTAGTGTGTAATTAATTGGAATAAAATCGGACCATAGACTTATAATGTTTAGGCTTTGTGCATGGACGTAGTACACCGGTAACCTAGATTTCTATATATATATATATATATATATATATATATATATATATATATACAGTGATGTGTAGTATATATATGATTTATAAATATTTGTGTGAATAGTATTTACAGTAAAGCATACCAATATTAATGTTATCTTAGGAGGTAGCGCGATGCGGGTGAGTCCCCTGACTAGTGAATGTGGGGTGAGTATAATCCCCGGGTCATAGGGTCTTGTTTATAGGGGTGGCTCGTTATGGTATGGAACGGGCACTTATAGGGGGAACTATGACCTCCTCCTAGGCGTTGGGTGATAGCATTTATATCCGACATGCATGTGAATCTTGAGATATATTATACGTATATAAAGTGAAGAATTATATACGGGAATATACATGGTGTGAAATGTATAATTAATATAACTTGTGAAACAATTATATGGTATCAAACGGGAATTGATTTAAATAAGTTAGTGTGAATAATAACTTATAAACCCATATACGTTATGTGAAATTTATAAGTAGTATAACCTGTGAGAATGTTATATGGTAATTAAATAAGAAATTACTTAAATAAGTTAATGAGATTTATAACTTATAAAGAATACTAAAACCAATAGGGATAGAGTAGTGGAGAAATCATTGGATATATGTGACAAGACTAGTTATGGGGTGTTTATCTAGATGGGTAAGATATAGTATTTTAGGCGTGCACATTAGTGGAGGGGTGAGGTGTCCTGTAGAGAGTGTCGTAACTTAAATATGGAGAGCATACTTGCATTTTAATGTACTGCATTTAAATTCACTTGCTAAATATTTTCAAATATTTTGGGTTTTAACCCTTGCTATAAAAAAAATTCAAAACCTTTTAGGTGTCCAGCCACAGGGATGGAAGAATTGCTCTATTTCAGGTTTTCGCAACTGCGACATATGTGGATGTTGCAGGACTTTGCCTTAGCCATTTTAGTCATTTCATTTCTAGAGTAGAATGCAGTCAGTGTTTCATTTGGGCATGTCCCCATAGTTATTCCATTTTATTTCTGTTAGTTGATGTATTCAGTTATAGCTCTTGTGATATCATTATTTGATTTGTAGTCGGTGGTTGTCTCATTAAGGATTATATTCATTCGCGTCTAGTATTGTTCATTTCAGTGTTTGTGTGAATGGTTAGTTGTACATTCTTTCACATGTTATTATTGGGATTTTAAATAAAAAGATAAAATTTGGCACTCTGCCTTTCGAATACTAGGTGGTTAGTATGTTTTAAAAAGATTTTGACAGTGATGCTACGAATGAACCAGATGAGATTCCTATATAATTTGGTATAGGACTAATCACCTAGTATTTTATTAGGAGGGGTGTCCTTAGGATATGTGCGGCTTTTCATGTTTCAGCGTAGCGTTCTTTGATATAGAGCCTTATTATAGGATTTTTGTATTCCTTCACATATGCGATTTACGTTCTACTGCTATAGGGTATAGTTCATGTGATTCATATATAGTTTTCGGTCGAGCGTGTGTTACACCCCGCCTAATAAAATATCGGGCTATCACTCCTATATCAAATTAAAACACGAGTCTCATATGGTTCATTCTCAGCATCACTGTCGAAAACAAATTCAATTACTAATATCCTGTTAGGCCGGCGTCAAAATTTTAAATTAACTTTTCTGTTTAACCAAACCATTTAAATAAAATAATTACAACAATTTATATGCAATAACTAAAATGAAATAAAATAAAATAACCGAACACTCGGTACAATAATACAACCAAATCGAATGCCGCACTAAAAGGCGATAAAAGAATAAATGAGTATAGTTGGGCCATAAGCCCGAATGTTTCTACAATACCTCCTATCTAGATCTCAATGATAGAAGAATCTATAATAAACCGGCTTGCATCTACAGTTGTTGCTGCAGAATTATGACTTGAAGGAATCCTCATCCAGGTGTCCCTGTGTCTAGACACCTATATATATATATATATATATAGATATAGAAAGAGAGGGAAAGCAGAGAAAACGGGTTAGATCCCGAGTTTTGAAAGCATTTTAGCAAGTGCTTAAAATCCATATTTTAAAATATGGTCTCATATTTAAACTAGTATCGCACTCTCATGAGATACACCTCACCCCTCTTCTAATAGTGCACAACTATTGTATATCTTTTAAACAACGTAGTTAAGCTATCCCGCCTAACTAATGTACTTGACCATCTCGTAATAATTCATAAAACATGGAGTACTCATTCATAATAATTAGAGTACCTAACCCGTATGTATATATTTAGTTCTCATTAAAACCCATTAATCATAATTACATAAATCCGGATATTCATATACCCGAAGTGGTATAACACTTTATTCATCCTTTTACCTTTTTATACAATGTTACATTATATGACTTCTTATCTCATATATATCTATATACTATTCACAACAAGTATAATAATCCATCCATCGAGCTATAATATAAGTAGATTAGTCATTCTCATTTACTAAGCATCCGTGGATTATCTCAAGTACACATATATGTTAATCTCAATACATATATCCATATCCGTCACCGATAGGGTTAAAAACAGTGCACACATACTCTGCTATCCAATCCAAGTACATCCCGTACTAAAGGATCAGATGTTCCACATTGCTCAGGAACTGTATCAATACAAATCACACATATTGGAGGCGAATATGGTTCCAAGCCTATGGTCTACGCACATACCTACGCACCCATATGACCGTCAGCACTACCATTCTCTCAGATAGCCCGTACCTAGGTTCCATGCTCTTGAGGTACCAAATCTAAAATCCCCCCAAAGGCAACACAATATAAGATAGTCCTCTTTCGAACACCAACCTCCCGTGATAGAAAGTATGGTAGGTATGTCATACACATAATAAACAATAATATAGTTACACATTCCACCTATATAAATATATCATCAATTAGGTATTCACACAACCATATTATAACTATATGTATTTGTCTCACCTATACATAATTTCCCAGAGGCAATTATTTAACCCATGTATATAATAATATCATGGCATACACACCACCCATATAATAATCCCCTACGTAGTATATTTATAACTCGAATATCCTATGCATTTATCAATTTTTTACTAATCCCCAACATATTATTTTTTGAGCTTTTCTCACTACACAATGATAATATCAACAACCCCGATATATTTATTCGTCTCATAATATATATACTTTAATGACATCGTATATATATTATGTATATCTCTTCTCAATATACTATGGCTATAATTTCCAAACTCTTCTAACGATAGCCAATAGCCTCGAATATTTCCATTCGTACTAATATAAGCAGTCACACCCTTAAAATATTACCCCAATACGTACTCTCTTATTTAATATTCAAATCACACCTAAATACCTATATAAGTATTATGCATCACGAACACCCCTGTGTGGGTAAATCTTGGATTTCACTTTCAACTCACCTAAGGTACACGTCTTACTAAAAAAAATTATTTAGAAGTCCCCACACTATTTTTAGGAACCCCTAATATATATCTCCAAACAATTCTAGCCTTTATTTTTCAAGTTTCAGATTTGATTTCTGAGTTGATGATTTAAACCTCGGAACTGCCATCTTAGAAAATCGTATTAAATTGAAAAATAATAAAAAAAATACACTGTCAGCGCCCACACAATCGTACAAAAAGATCTAAAACTTTTATGTTTTGACCAAGAGCCAAATCGGCTCTCTTCCTAGACGAAACAGTTCGGAAGTGACACTAGTCACTATTCACCTTCTTCTCCAAAATTCAAACCTCCATTAAAGCACTTCCAAGATTTTTATCTCCTCTCTCATCATCATCCAACCTCAAAGAACCATAAATACGCATATAAAAAGGGCTCTAATCACCCTAGAACCAATTTTCAACAATTAATTTCAATAAATTCCATGTTTCTCAAATTGGGTATTAATCGAGTTATATCCGTTTTAATCTTCTGAAACCCGTTTGATCCACGAAATTTCAACCCAAAAATATTTATTTTTATACCAACTACAATATGAGAAATTAACACACTCAATCATAAAGCAAGTTAAACACTTACCTCATGGATTAAATCCGACGATCCCGAGTCGAGTCCCGCGAATTTTGGCCTGGAATTCATTTTCTTCCTTCTTCTCTTCCTTCCCACTTCTCTCTCTCTCTCTCTCTCTTAGGTAAGATTTTTGGGGAAATAAAATGAGGGATGGTTTATTAAACCCAAAATTGAGTATATACCCAATTGTTAAATGACTTGTGTACTCATTTACGAATCACTACTAGTCCAAAAATGCCCAAAATCCAAATACTACCCCTGAAATACTCTATTTTGACTATCTCGGCCATTTCGAACCCAATGAAGCTGTCAAAATCTCCATCCGAATCATTTAACTAAAATTCACTATTTTGACCCAACACGTTCAATACGCGTGTTTTCCAATTTAAAATATTTTCCTTTGTCGCTTTACCCAACTCCGACATGTAATAAAAATAATCTACTAATATACTTACTCTCGAATTATAATCCACGTAAATATTAACCTGTCACTCGAAAACTAATATTACTATTCACTTTATAATATTGAATTTATTTATTTTCACTCATTATAATTCTTCAAATTACCAAATGGCATCCCGAGTGTAATTTAGATATCTTTAAAAGTACGGGGTATTACAACATGGTAGATCAAACATTATAGAACAACCAACGTGGAATGCTAGAAGCATTGCAGGAGGGAGGACTCAACAGAAGCAATGGGGTTTTCTAAAAATAGTGACATGATATCAGTCACCATGATAATTTTTCGAATAATTGAAGTTGGAGAAACCGTTGGGGTGCAGTAGTTTCCCCAATAACTGTTGGGAAGGACACTGGTGCAAAGTTAAAACCCTAAGTGTAGACGATAAGGGGTGAGGTGTAATACCCCGTATTTTTATGCTATATTAATTTGGGGATTTATTAAATTTAATGTGAATTAATTTTTAATATAAATCTGGAAATTTATTATGTTATAATTATTAACGTGATGCGAGTTAGTCATTATGGGAAATTTTTTAAATATTACTAATGAGCAAAGTAATATATAATATTGGTTATATTAAATGTCACGAGCGAATAAAATGATAATATTGGAAATTTGAGTCGGGACGCGTCCGTGTCGCGTCGGGACTAAATATTGATGAGTTAAAGTGAATATATTATAAGTCACTCGTATGGTCGTTTTGAGTGCGCCAAAGTGTTCGGAAGGGTCGAAATAGTCAGAAAAGTGTACCCAAGGGTTTAATTTGGGTCTCGGGGCGTTTTTAGGCTTAATTAGTACCCCGGGAGGGAATTTTGGACATTTTAGATTTTTGGGTAATTAAACCCACGAAAATTCAAGGGATATATCAGATGTATAAGGTTGTCTTCTAGGGTTAAAAAAACCAAAGACAAGTGACGGCCATAGGAGAGGGAAGGAGAGTTTTTTCCAAGCAATCTAAGGCCAACGATTCACCCGGTTGCACCGCCACCACCACCAACGCGTAGATCGCGCGACGGGGAATGCAACCACACCAAATTCGTCATCAAACCAGAACGTCGAAAATCCCAGGTAAGTGTTTATCTTGCTTATTTTCGTTAATTCATCACTCATGTTAGTCTAGGAATGATTAGGATGAATTTTATGGAAGAAAACCCAAATTTGAGATAGGAAATCGCATGTAGTAATGATTTGAATGTAATCAAGAAACCCCTTAACATGTAGAGGATTAAACCACGAAATTTAGATGTTTTAGATGAAGAAAAATCGGGAAAGGACTGATTAGAACCATGTTAAAAATAATTCTAGGGTTCTTGAGATTTACATGAATTTTGGCCTGTTAATCCATGATTATTAATGGAAATTTGCATGCTGTAAGTAAAATATGTATGGAATGGATTTATACTATTAGTAGTACAAATTTCTGGACGATTGGGAATGGAAAGTTTGGATTTGGATGGAGTTATGTGAGAAAACCCGCAACTGGTAACTGCAGAATTCGCCATACCTACTTGATCGATCGATCGAGCCAAGAGCTTCGATCGATCGAAGGTTCGGTCGATCTAGCCCCAGACCTCAATCGATCAACCCCTTCTGGCAGGCTCATATTTCCCCTTTTTAAATTAGTTGAATTCAATTTAATGAGAAATAATTCTTGGACACCCTTATTAAAATGTTTTGGGAGATAAAGAAGACCAGTAGGACATGCGATTTATTTTGGGACCTTTAATGTAAAACAAGAGTTGTATTTTTGGGATATTTACGTATAAGGGACAATGAAATTAGGTATTAAGGGGAGAGACGTGTAAGATTGTTACATTGGAAATTAGATGTGTACCTACTGAATTCTACACTTGGGAGGATAAAGTCTATGAGTGTTACATAATAAGTTGAAATGATCCCTCAAATCAAAGTAAGAAATGAACGGTTATACGTGGGAACTAAATAATGGGATATGAGGAAAAATGTCATAATTATGGGAATTGAGATGTACCTAAATTGATATGGTAATATCAGTATAGTTATATGACAGTGTTTATGCATATACTATCTATGTGTGAAAATCGTGACCACGCTACTTGCTATCCCTGAGGTTACAGCACTAGGACAGTCTTATGTCGATGGGACCTTTATGGGGGATATTGACTTGTACCCAAGAAGATAGATATCCTTGGTACAGGCTATTGAATCGATAGTTCAGACGGTCCAAAGAGACGTGGGGGCATGTGCTATCCTCTTAGAGACTTGGAATCTATGCTTCACCTCAATATTGTTTGTGTATGTGTTAATACAGTTCGAGAGTGATTCCGAACTTGTATTTCCCTTAGTACAAGAGATACGGGGATTGGATAGCAGTGTATGCATATGTGGGGTGTTGATAGAATATATATATTATACGAGTATTTAATATATATATATAAATTTCTTAAATTTGGAAATTGACTATTGTGTTATGGTAAGTAAGACATGTATATTGACTCAAAGTGGAAATACTTGTTTTGAAAAGTATAATATGACACTGGGAAACTTTATTAATAAATAAAGTTAAAATGAGATCTCTGTTACCAAATGACATTTTCCTTTTAAACAATTATAGTGTTCATGTTTTAAACCTTACGAGTAACCTAAGATAAGTTAAACCATTGGTAAGTTTTGTGCGAGATAAGATAAGATAATCCGTTGGGAATGTTAGTACGATAGGCGTGCACGTTAGAAGAGAGGTGAGAATTTCTCAAGAGAGTGCCGCACTAATATGTTGTTGCATTGGCATGTAAACATTTTAAATACTTGCTAAACGAATTTTAAATTAATTACACTATCGGGCTCTTACCCGTTTCTATTTCTCTTTCTCTCTTGTATATATATGTATATATTACAGGTGCCCAGCCACAGGGGTGTCTTGCGTAGGATTCCCTTGGAAGGAACGTGCTGCAACTTAGGTGGGAGTTGCAGGCCACTTGCTTAGACGACTTCATTTATTTGACTTCACTCCTAGCATACTCATTTAGTGGGGCATGTGTCGCCCTTTCCATTATTCACTTGTTTATTTGGACATTGTGATTCAGTTATTTCTAGTATTGTCACTTTGGGATTTATTAATGTCTGGATGTTTTACTTTATGTTTTAATGTTGGTATTTAGTTGTTGAATGTTTAAATTATTTGGATTATATGTTCCAGGGTTATTGTGGTGTGATTCTTTAATATTGAATTGTTATAAATAATTAAATCTTTGTTTTTAAAATAGACTTTGGAAAGTAATGTTTAAAAATGATTTTGACACTTAGCTTAATTAACTAGGGTGTTTAAATTGGAAAAGTTATTTTTCGACAGTGATGCTAAGAATGAACCAGCTGTTCACCTTGATTTTAATTTAATAAAGGAGGGACCGCCAGGTATTTAATTAGGCGGGGTGTCACAGGTGGTATCAGAACATCAGGTTCTAGTGTCCTTAGTATCTGTATGGCTTATTTCGCTTTCAGCTTAACATTTTTTCTATAGAGCCCTATTTTAGGATTTTTGTATTCCTGCTTTTACGTTTATGTCTTCAGCTATTTGATGTTTGATAATAACTATAGACTAATAAATTTCTTCACATTTCAGATGCCTCCAAGACGTGCACCAAAGGATAGGCGTGCCCAATCCGAGCAGCCAACAGCTCCGTCACAGGGTACGATGAATGTTAATCAGGTAGCCGCTATTGTTGCTCAAGCGGTGAATGTCGCGCTAGCGGTGGTTCAGCAGGCTCTACCCCAGATTCAGGCAGTGGCGCCAGTACCTGCACAACTTCCATATGCATGGGAATGGGTTAGGGATTCATTTCAGAAGGCGCATCCCCCCTGAGTTCTCTAGTAGTTCAGATATCATCATCGTCAGCCAATGGAAGAAAGACATCTAGCGGCATCTTCGTATGTATGAGTGAACAAACGTCCAGAAACAGTTGTTGGCTTCGTTTAAGCTGGTTGGGCCGCTTTGCAGTGGTGGGAGTCCACCACCACCTTGGAGGAGAGGGACACAATCCCGATTCAGTCATTTTGGAAGCGGTTTGACCGCAAGTACTTTCCACCCGCCGTGTAGACTGAGATGAGGCAGAAACTACTGAACTTGAAACAGGAGAATTCTACCATTTCTGAGTATGAGGAGGAGTTCATGAGACTTCTCACCATAGTGCCAGATGAGGCACCCACTGAGGGTAAGAAGATAATGCTGTTTGTGGACGGGTTAGCTTGGAAGATCCGTCAACACCTTATAGGAAATCTATTTCTGAGTACTTTCACTGATGTACTCAATGCTGCGTTACTACATTGCCAGGATCACCGCTTCCATCTACAAGGAAGGAAGAGAGTAGGAGAGTCCAACCAGTAGGGAAGGATCGGGGGTAGTAGTGCTAGTGGAGCACCGACATCTCAAGGACAGACTCGTCAGCACGAGCAGAGTTCCCATCAGGGGGACCCTGCTAAACGATTCCATTCAGGTGATTCTAGACAGGTATTTGGGGGTTATAGGCAGGGCCAGCAGTGCTAGCCTAATCAGCAGGGCCAACACCGACAGCAAGAGGGTCAGCATGAGGGCCAACAGCATTTTCACCAGGTCCAACGGGGCCAGTGGCGGGGTGGTAACGGCCAGTATGGCTGTGGTCAGCAGGGTCAGAGGGGAGTAAATTTCAAAGGCCGATGTTTTGGGTGCGGCAAGCATGGCCATAGGTACTAGGATTTTCCAGAGGGATAGAGGGTCCCACAGCAGCAGGGTGCCCGTAATGAGCCACAGAGTCCATTTTTTCCAGCTGCCCTCCCACCACCAGCCCAGGTACCAGCCCTACCAGCCGTTCCTGCAGCTCTAGTGCAGCAGGGACAATTACACTCTGGAGGTGTCTATAATGTCCAACAGGCAGCAGCTCCACAGGCACCACCCGCGATTGAGGGTATGTTTCCTATCCATGGTACTATGGGTCGAGTTTTTTTTATACTGGGGCGACGCATTGTTTTATAGCTACGCATTTTGCGAAGGCCTTAGGGTTGTTAGTCATATCAGAGGGCACTTTGACGTGTGTAGAATCACCACTGGGGAGTGGGTAGCTTATTTTCTTTATTTGCCGGGGAGTGGGGATAGAGATTGGTAGATTGGTATTACCTGCAGATATGTTAGTCTTAGATATGCATGAGCATGACTTTATTATCGGTATGGATTGGCTCGCTGCTTACAGAGCCATGATTGATTGTTTCGGTGGGAGTATTGTCTTTGCCATTACGGGGCAAGAGATGTTTGTAGTGGAGATGCCTCACCCAGAGGGAGGCTTGACCGCTCATTTGTATTACATAGAGTAGGATACCTCTAAGGAGGTTGTGATTCCCTTAGACTCGATCTCAGTTGTTTGTGAGTATTCCGATGTCTTTCAGGAGATACCAGGACTACCCCCCAGTCGAGAGATAGACTTTGTCATAGATTTATTACTAAATACTAGACCGATAGCACGCGCTCCATACTGTATGGCTTCGTCAGAGATGCAAGAGTTATGAGATCAGACAGAGAAGCTGTTAGATCAGGGTTTCATTCACAGGAGTACCTCACCTTGGGGCGCTCCAGTCTTGTTTGTGAAGAAGAGAGATGGCTCACTGAGGGTATGTGTGGACTACTGGGAATTGAACAAGGTCATGATACGGAATAAGTATCCGTTGCCTCGAATCGATGATCAGTTCGACCAGCTAAGGGGGACAACTTTCTTTTCGAATATAGATCTGAGGTCAGGGTACCATCAGCTACGTATTAGGGATCAGGATGTTTCAAAGACTGCCTTCTTGACGCAATATGGGTCTTAAGAGTTCAGAGTGATGCCATCCGGCCTCACAAATGCTCCAGCCGTGTTTATGGACTTAATAAATCGAGTGTTCAGATAGTTCTTGGTTCAGTTTGTCATCGTCTTCATAGATGACATTTTGATATATTCACACTCCGAGGAGGAGCATGCCGAGCACTTGAGACAGGTTCTTTAGACTCTACGAGAGCATCAGTTGTATGCTAAGTACGAGAAGTGCAGATTCTGGTTGCGAGAAGTACAGTTCTTAGGGCATGTTGTTTCCGAACAGGGGATAGCAGTTGACCCGAGTAAAGTGTCAGCGGTGAGGGAGTGGGGACATCCCACGACACCGACGAAAGTGCATAGTTTCTTAGGGTTAGCCGGATACTACAGGAGATTCATTCGGGGATTCTCCAAAACAGCGGGTCCATTGACGAACCTGACTCGCAAAGGGGTACCAGATGTTTGGGATGATGCTTGTCAATTAGCTTTTGATGAGCTGAAAGACAAGCTTACTTCAGCACCAGTCCTTGCGTTACCGAAGTCGGGTGTGGAGTACCTGGTTTACACCGATGCCTCTTTACGGGGACTTGGGGGAGTACTTCAGCAGCATGAGAAGGATATAGCTTTTGCCTCCCGTAAGCTTAAGCCACATGAGAAGAATTACCCCACCCATGACCTGGAGTTAGCAGCGGTCGTTTTTGCATTGAGGATATGGAGGCACTATTTATTGGGGGAGAAATTCCGTTTGTTCACAAACCACAAGTCACTGCAGTACCTGTTCACTTAGCGAGAGCTAAATATACGTCAGCGCAGATGGTTAGAGTTTGTGAAGGACTATCAATTCGATATACAGTGCCATCTAGGGAAGGCAAACGTAGTCGCTGATGCGTTGAGCCGTAGGCCGGTAGACGAGGTAGCGGACGTTTGGAAAGCAAAGTGGAAGGAGTTAGGCCACCAGGACGTAGTAGCCCATTCCTTCATATCTGTTATGACAGTGACACCCGAGATTGTTACGAGGGTGATACAAGCACACACCGCAGACCCGTTTTGCCAGGAGCAGATTGTACGACTCTTAGCTGAGGGTGTTGAGTCCTATTATGTTAGTTCTGATGGGGGTTTGAGGTTTAATGGGAGATTGGTGGTTACAGAAGGAGCAGAATTACGTCATGCAGTGATGACCCAGTCTCACGGGTCCCGATTTGCGGTACATCCTGGAGGAGATAAGATGTACCAGGATATGAGGAGACAATACTGGTGGAGTGGGATGAAGAAGAACATCGCTGAGTTCGTGTCCAAGTGTTCTACCTGCCAGCTAGTAAAGGTGGACCATCAGAAACCGTCAGGGTTGCTTCAGCCATTTTAAGTACCCGCGTGGAAGTGGGAAAGTATTTACATGGATTTTATTACAGGGTGGCCTACATCACAGCGGGGCCACGACTCTATCTGGGTGATTGTAGACCGTTTGACCAAGGTGGATCATTTTCTGCCGGTGCGGACAGACTATACCACGGGTTAGTATGCTCAGTTGTTCATTACTGAGATTGTCAGATTACATAGGGTGCCCCTGGATATTGTGTCAGATAGAGACAAGATTTTCGTGTGGCATTTCTGGGAGAGATTTCAGGAGGCTATGGGTACTGAGTTGAGGTTGAGTTCAGCCTATCACCCACAGAACGATGGACAGACAGAGCGTACTAATCAGATGTTGGAGGATATGATACGCATGTGTTTTCTTGATTTTGGAGGAGGTTAGAAGCCACACCTTCCACTAGTAGAGTTTGCTTATAATAACTCTTATCAGTTCACGATTGGCATGGCCCCATTTGAGGCTTTGTATGGCAGGCCTTGTTGTTCCCCCACTTGTTGGCTCGAGGTGAGGGATAACAAGTTGCTAGGACCATAAGTGATTCAGGAAACCTCTGCTAGGATTGAGATGATCAGGAATCATATTCGAGTAGCCCAGGACAGTAAGAAGAGCTACGCCGATGTTAAACGGTTCTTCCGAGAGTTTAATGTGGGGGACCAGATGTTACTACGTGTATATCCTATGAAAGGAGTAATGAGGTTTGTTAAGAAAGTGAAATTGGCCACGAGGTACGTGGGACCATTTCCCATTATCGAGAGGATTGGGCCAGTAGCATACAGATTGGGACTGCTAGAGCATTTACATCGCATTCATGATGTATTTCACATCTAGTCGTTGAGATGATATCTTTGGGATGATATGGCCCATACCCACATTGGGATGTGGCTTTCCTAGACCATAGCGAGAGAAGATTGTGGTCGAAGGAAGTTCCACTTGTACGGGTCCAGTGGAAGCATCATAATGTGGAGGAGTCCACTTGGGAGCGCGAGGCAGATATGCGCGAGAGATACCAAGATTTTTTCATACCAGGTAAGCCTTATTTTTCAAATTTCTTGACGAAATTCCATTATTAGTGGGGAAGTATGTAATACCCCGTATTTTTATGCTATATTAATTTGGGGATTTATTAAATTTAATGTGAATTAATTTTTAATATAAATCCAGAAATTAATTATGTTATAATTATTAACGTGATGAGAGTTAGTAATTATGGGAAATTTGTTAAATATTACTAATGAACAAGCTAATATATAATATTGGTTATATTAAATGTCACGAGTGAATAAAATGACAATTTTGGAAATTTGAGTCGGGACGCGCCCGTGTCGCGTCGGGACTAAATATTGATGAGTAAAAGTGAATATATTATAAGTCACTCGTATGGTCGTTTTGAGTGCGCCAAATTGTCCGAAAGGGTCGAGATAGTCAGGAAAGTGTACCTGGAGGTTTAATTTGGATCTCGGGACGTTTTTAGGCTTAATTAGTACCCCGAGAGGGCATTTTGGACATTTTACATTTTTGGGTAATTAAACCCACGAAAATTCAAGGGATATATCACATGTCTAAGGTTGAATTCTAGGGTTAAAACAACCAAGATAAGTGACGGCCATAGGAGAGGGAAGGAGAGGCTTTTCCAAGCAATCCAAGGCCGACGATTCACCCGGTTGCACCGCCACCACCACCAACGCGTATATCGCGCGACGGAGAACCCAACCACACCAAATTCGTCATCAAACTAGAACGTCGAAAATCCCAGGCAAGTATTTATCTTGCTTATTTTCGTTAATGCATCACTCATGTTAGTCTAGGGATGATTAGGATGAGTTTTATGGAAGAAAACCCAAATTTGAGATAGGAAATCGCATGTAGTAATGATTTGAATGTTAATCTGGAAACCCCTTAACATGTAGAGGATTAAACCACGAAATTTTGATGTTTTAGAAGAAGAAAATTATGGAAAGGAATGATTGAAACCATGTTCAAAAGAATTCTAGGGTTCTTTAGATTTACATGAATTTTGGCCTGTTAATCCAGGATTATTAACGAAAATTTGCATGCTTTACGTAAAACATGTATGGAATGGATTTATACTATTAGTAGTACAATTTCTGGATGATTGGGAATGGAAAGTTTGGATTTGGATTTGGATGGAGTTAAGTGAGAAAACCCGTAACTGGTAACTGCAGAATTCGCCATACCTACTTGATCGATCGATTGAGCCAAGAGCTTCGATCGATCGAAGGTTCGATCGATCGAGCCCCAGACCTCGATCGATCGACCCCTTCTGGCAGGCTCATATTTCCCCTTTTTAAATTAGTTGAATTCAATTTAATGAGAAATAATTCTTGGACACCCTTATTAAAATGTTTTGGGAGATAAAGAAAACCAGTAGGACATGTGAATGATTTTGGGACCTTTAATGCAAGACAAGAGTTGTATTTTGGGGATATTTACGTATAAGGGACAATGAAATTATGTATTAAGGGGAGAGACACGTAAGATGGTTACGTTGGAAATTAGATGAGTACCTACTGAATTCTACACTTGGAAGGATAAAGTCTATGAGTGTTACGTAATAAGTTGAAATGATCCCTCAAATCAAAGTAAGAAATGAACGGTTATATGTGGGAACTAAATAATGAGATATGAGGACAAATGTTGTAATTATGGGAATTGAGATGTACCTAAATTGATATGGTAATATCAGTATAGTTATATGACTGTGTTTATGCATATACTATCTATGTGTGAAAATCATGCCCGTGCTACTTGCTATCCCTGATGTTACCGCGCTGGGATAGTATTATCTCGATGGGACCTTTATGAGGGATATTGACTTGTACCCTAGAAGATAGATATCCTTGGTACAGGCTATTTAATCGATAGTTCAGACGGTCCTAAGAGACGTGGGGGCATGTGCTATCCTCTTAGAGACTTGGAATCTATGCTTCGCCTCAATATTATTTGTGTATGTGTTAATACAGTTCGAGAGTGATTCTGAACTAGTATTTCCCTTAGTACGAGAGATACGAGGATTGGATAGTAGAGTATGCATGAACCATAATTTTTATGTGGGGTGCTCATAGAATATATGTATTATACGAGTATTTAATATATATATATATATATATATATATATATATATATATATATATATATAAAGTTATGAAGTTTGGAAACTGACTATTGTGTTATGGTAAGTAAGACATGTATAATGACTCAAATTAGAAATACTTGTTTTGAAAAGTATAATATGACACTGGGAAACTTTATTAGTAAATAAAGTTAAAATGAGAGCTTTGTTACTAAATGACATTTTCCTTTTAAACAATTATATTGTTCAAGTTTTAAACCTTACGAGTAACCTAAGATAAGTTAAACAATTGGGAAGTTTAGTGCGAGATAAGATAAGATAATCCGTTGGGAAGGTTAGTACAATAGGCGTGCACATTAGAAGAGAGGTGAGAATTTCTCAAGAGGATGCCACACTAATATGTTGTTGCATTGGCCTGTAAACATTTTAAATACTTGCTAAACGAATTTTAAATTAATTACACTATCGGGCTCTGACCCGTTTCTATTTCTCTTTCTCTTATATCTATATATGTATATATTACAGGTGCCCAGCCACAAGGGCGTCTTGCGTAGGATTCCCTTGGAAGGAATGTGCTGCAGCTTAGGTGGGAGTTGCAGTCCACTTGCTTAGACGACTTCATTTATTTGACTCCACTCCTAGCATACTCATTTAGTGGGTCATGTGTCGCCCTTTCCATTATTTAGTTGTTTATTTGGACATTGTGATTCAGTTATTTCTAGTATTGTCACTTTTGGATTTATTATTGTCTGGATGTTTTACTTTAAGTTTTAATGTTGGGATTTAGTTGTTGAATGTTTAAATTATTTGGATTATATGTTCCAGGGTTATTGTGGTGTGATTCTTTAATATTGAATTGTATAAATAATTAAATCTTTGTTTTTAAATAAACTTTGGAAAGTAATGTTTAAAAAAGGTTTTGACACTTAGCTTAATTAACTAGGGTGTTTAAATTGGAAAAGTTATTTTACGACAGTGATGCTAAGAATGAACCAACTGTTCACCTTGATTTTAATTTAATAAAGGAGTGATCGCACGGTATTTAATTAGGCGGGGTGTTACATGAGGTTCGAAGAAAATTTTGTTTAAGAAGAACAACCAGCTAGGATTTGAGTGAGGCGCGAAAGAGTGATTTACTAGTGCATCGAGAACTTTCGATTAGGATTACACATTAGGGAGTGCAGTGTCACTTAAGTCAATGTTTCGAGTAAGGAAGTTTGATCTTATGAGCAGTATGGGGTGATGGGAGATTGTCATCACAACCATGGGGAGAAACCTTAAATAATGAAGCATGTGTGGTGCGGATTACTATGAATACTCTCAGTAGAGGTTAAATTCGGAGACGAGTTAAATTTTAGTAATCTTTCAAATAAGGGTCGGATAGTGTCTGGATGGTAAGGAAAGACGACAGGATTTGCAAACTTCATAACTAATGAGAGGGATAAAAAGAACGAGTAGGGTTTGTAAGTTGATAATAAACTCGTGGGTAGGATATACAAGCATGGATAGGAGATCTGGCTAGGATGACTAATGTCGTTGTCATCAAGGTTGTACATTTACATTCATATCAATGCTCTGGAGAGAGAGGACCTAAGGGAGGTGAAAAATCTATCATAAGAGTAAGATTAGATTTTCAGTGCTAGTAAGGTTCCATGGGAAGGAATACCCAGTAGAAGACTCGGATTAATGATCGAGATCAATGAAATCTCTACCGAGTGACGGTGGATTTACATAGAACCATCAAGGCTAGTAACCCGTCTATTGGATCAGTGGATCCAAAGGGACATTTGGAGTAGCCAATAGGGTTAAGACTACCAGGTCCATGGGGAGGAAGACCTCAATATAGACATTGGGTCCAGAGGAAGGTGAAAGGGGAATGACAAAGAAAGGTGTCTTATTTGTAAAAGAGTAGAAACATATGGATGGATTTTGTCCCAGCGAGTCAGGGGACAGGAGCTAGATGCCTAGTAGGAGCATCTGTTGGATAAGTTTTTGGTTTGGTTAGGACATGAGTGTATGTCTAATAACCGTTGATCCCGAAGTGTTATGAGTAACTGAAACTACAAGCTTTATTCCGAGATGATTGGGGTATGTTTTATGAGAAATAAGCGAGTCACAATAATGTATCCATACTAGATTCTCACGAGAAATGGATTTAGTGGAAGTATCATTAATATTAATAGTATGTGTATTCTTACCATGGAGTATCTGGGTACTCTTCAGTTCCACCTGAAAGGAGTGGTGGGTACATTGAGATGATGTAGTTCTTGAGGACTAGCTCCTTTGAGAGGTTATAATTGAGGTATGGTTTTATTTGGGGTATAGACGGGTTCGTAATGGTGGGCGATCGTAGTAAGGCTATTGTGTTTGTTACTTCAGTGCCGGATGTATATTCTCTTGAGATATCTCACCTGAAAGAGGGTTGAGCAATAGCATAATGGAAATATTATGTGAACTAGGATACATAGACTTCAGTTATCTATTTATGTTGGATCCCGGTGCGTAGGACTTTTACTGATGAGATTCAAGGGATGTAGGGTTGCCATGGAGTGGAGAGATTTAGCTAGTTATTAATACTTAGTGCTGAAGGCTTGGTGATATTACGAGAGAAGTAGTATATGACTCCTTTAGAGACGCGGAAGTCCATAATAGACTTATGAGTATAGGGGCAAGATTTGAGAGTTCCAGGGTTATGCTTTGGATTCTGTGGAAATCAAGGACCGACGATGCTGAGTAATTGTGCATTGCGGAAAAAGTTCTTTTGGTCTTTGCTAGGAAGTGTTATACACATAATCTTGGATAAAATGTTAAAAGTGTGGAGACGTCATTAGATTTAATGACAAATAGCGAATGTGTGGAGAAAATACGTTGAGTGGAAAGCCACTATGTGATAGGGATAGTGGATGCTAAAGGTGTTACGAAATATACACTTTGAAGTTTTGGCACCACAAGTTGCTATGTTATGCATATTGAGATGTGTTTTGTGTGATTTATTTTAGCCGCTTTTTCCATCGTAGGGACTAGGGGGTATTTTGAGGATCTCACATCAATAATAAAGGTGGGGTAATGTCGAGGATAATTGAATAGTGATTATTAAAGTTATTGAAGTATTTGGAGGATATAGCCACACCGAGAAATGAGGGGGCCAAATTGAGACAAATATGGTTACGTAAGTGATGATCGGATGTTTGTACAATTATGCATAAGATATATAGTGTATGGGCACCCTGGGAGAAGCCAGAGCCTCTATTGTGCATATAATTAGCAAATTTGGGGTGAAGATGCAAAGGCAATGATGTTGGGTATATTCCAGAGGAATGGGAATAAGTTGTCCTCCGAATTATGGAATGATTAAGCATGGGTACGTTTGGAAGTGACCATGAGTGCGTCATAACCTATGGTGTTTTATCACTAGGATTCATGAGTGAGACGGATATTAGTGTATGTGTTGGCCGTAATAGCCCTAATATATATATATCTAAGTACCGTGGGTTCATTAAAGAAGGAGAACCCTTCAAAATTTGTAGGTCCGAATCGATTCTCCCCCTAAGCGAATCGATTCGGTTTAGGGAAATTGGCAGGTCAGCATTGACCGAATCGATTCGGACCCAAGCCGAATCGATTTGGCCTGTGGCAGAAGCCTAGGTCTTTAGACCCGAATCGATTCGCCTTGGAGGCCGAATCGATTCGCTAGGCCGGATCGATTCGGAATAGGGACGAATCGATTGGAAAATAGAGTATTTTGAGGTAGTTTCTCCATAGTGATTCCAAACCCTTCTGGTTGGGTTTATTGAGTTGGGGGCCTTCTCTTATGATGTAAGAGATATGTTCTTGGAGTCATATAAGGAGTTTCTCACGTATTAGGATTTTGGGGACTCCTTAGGCTAATTTGGGAGAAATGTATCCATGTATGTATTGGAGTTGCATATGCAGATGGTGAGGAAATCCCATTGAGGTTGGGAATACCAATTATAGATAACAAGGTATAAATATGATGTGAGGTTGAGAACTCTTAGAGAGTGAGGGGTCTCATATCCTTAGAAATGTTTAGACTAAGGAATAATCGATAACTCCATAGGAGTAAGGGTTCATAAGAATTATTTAACCATAGGTGAAATTGGGAATGTTTGGGATCGTACTATCGACTATAATAAGCGGTAGCATAAATTCTAGTTAGGCTAGTTTACACGTAATTGTGGGGAAATGACCAGTGAGATTCCAATACTTGAAACGAGGTTGGAATAATTTGAGGTTTTAGACTATTAAGTCATGTATGTGCCCATGGTTAAATAGTACTAAAGGTAATTATGTACTCTCGGATATAGAGGGTGTGTGTAGTGATGGGTTTCCTATACAAAATCTTGGGTGATAACCCTAATGTTGGATATATATGTATAAATATATACACATGATTTTGGGAGACTATTCATCATATAAAGAAATGATTGAATATGTTTCAAGTGAGGGATTGTATTCACATATCGAGGTAAATGAAATGAGTTTGTGGTGATGTCTTGTATATTGAGGATTTTGTATACTCATAGCCGAGTTTATATATCTTATACTTATGAACGAGAATTAGTTTATAGATATAGATAGAAGGATATGTGAATATGTGTGAGTATATATATGAATATATGGATATATTTATGTTGTGAACATACATGGTATGGATATTTAAACCGTATATGATGGTTTAATATTTGATCATATGATGGGATCATATGGATGTATGTATATTGTGCATGTGAATGATATATATACTTATGTGGTTAAGCATACCTCGCTCATGCTATCATTGGGAAGTTTCCGTGCAGAGGTTGAGCATCCTGGCATATAGATCAGGGTGTGGATATTCCCCAGGTCATAGTCGTCCCGTGTGTTATTATACGATAGATATATTTTTGGGATGAGACGTGGTGGGTATGTTTCGTCTCATTGCCAGTTGGAGCTATGACCGCTTCCCGGGACATCGTGTGTGTGAGTTATCACGAGGTTGGTGTCGTGGATCCCCACCAGGTGGTCCCCAGTTTCTATGTGAGCCGGGCACTGGGAAGATGATAGCATTGATGCAGTTTTATCGGCGATATATATAATCGGGTGGATTATGTGCATGTCCATTGTACATCAAATATGAAATGTACACTTGGTCATGCGTATGGATGATTGGTATATATATATATATATATATATATATGTTGAGAATAAAATGCCTATATATATATTTATATATCCTATAGAGGAAAGGATATAGAATCTTTGTGGAGTACATCTTGGATGATTATAGTGTACTAGATTGATGGGGGTTGATGTATCGCATTTAAGGAATATTTTGGTTACATCATCCCAAGGATATTATTGGAGATGTTAGTTGTAGTAGTAGTATAATATTGTATGTATGGCATTATGGATATCTAGGATCGACATTGTCAAGGAGTAGTGTAACGGGGGGGTTCCTTGTTTGGATTTCGCTTTGCGAGACACCCCACGCATGAAACATAGTGCAGTGTTGAGATTGGAGAAAAGTTCTGCCAATTATGGTATGTATGACATTATGGATCTCTAGGATCGACATTGTCAAGGAGTAGTGTAACGGGGTGGTTCCTTTTTTGGATTTCTCTTTGCGAGACACCCCATGCCTGAAATGTCGTACATTGTTGAGATTAGAGAGAAGTTATGTCGATATTTATGTTTGGCATAATGGATCTCCAGGATCGACGTTGACAAGGAGTAGTGTAACGAGGTGGTTCCTTGTTTGGATTTCGTTTTGCGAGACACCCCATGCACTAAACGCAATGCAACGTTGAAATTGGAGGGAAGTTTTGTCAATAATAATTTTGCATGCTTATTAATTACAAATTAAATCATATGTTTCAACCCAAATGAATATTGGGTAACTTATTAAATTTATAATTGGTTAAATTAATAACCGGAATCCATTAAGCCTAATAAGGCATATATGTTTGAAAATAAATACTTAAGTTTGTTTAGAAAGAGTGGATTATTGGGTTATGATAGGAAGGTAGATCTCGTGGATATAGGTTAGGCCTATTATAAGTTAGGTTGTCCTAATAAATGGGGGTAATTTAACTAAAAGTTGAGGAAACGAATAGGTGCGCGCCTTTAGATGAGAGGTGAGTTGGGGTTCCACGAGAGTGCGATTCCACTTTTAATTATGAAATAAGTGCACCGATATTTATTATGCACAGTTAACACACTTGATAAATATTTTTCACAACTCGGGCTCTGACCCGTTTACTCTTCTCTCCTGCCTGTATATATATATATACTATCACAGGTGTCCTACCGCATGGATGTCGGATGACCTTCTATCCAGAGTTTTGGGAGCCACGACAGGTGCGGACTGTTGCGGGATGTAGAATGTATTCGCTTCCTTCTTTGAAAATTCTAGGTAGGATTCATGTGGTATATTGGGTTTTTACCCAAGGGATATTTATATACATGTTCATACTTATTCCATTTCAGTTGTTGTATTGGCTGTGACCCGACAACTTAAGTATTTATTTAATTAAATAAATAACCAGAATCCATTGCATATTTTATTTTAACATCAGTTGTTTAGAAAGAGATGGTCCATTGCATATTTTATTTAATTTTAACATCTCACCTATATGATATCGGATAGTTAGTCCTATATTATATAGTACCGATTGTTGATGTTGAGACTGGACCATCTGAAACTCCTGATTTAATATAGTATAGGGCTGGCCACCCGTTATTATTTTATGTGGGGTGTTACAAGTATATTTCTAGTGAAAGGGGAATAATAAGCATGTTGTGGAACAAAAATGTTGATAATATTGTTTACAGCGTTTTCTGGTAAGACTAACAATGATCAACTTTGGAATAGAAATGGATATTTTGGGAAAAAAAATACAGGATAAGATACAATATGATAATACTAATGCTAAATGGAAGAAATGTTAATTTCTATGAAATAAAAGACCGTCTTGTGTAAATGGTGTAATTCTGTGTGTTAAGGATGTTAAAGTAACAAATGTGAAGGTTAGCAAAAGTGTGGTATTAAACAGGTGTTAAAATGGCTAAGTATTTTAAATGTGAAGTTGGAAACTTAACAATCATTTTTGAGAAATAACACTTGTTAAGGAATTAAATTGCCTGTTTAGTAAACAAAAAGTAAATTGGTAATTTACTTAAAGTAGAACATTTTTATTGAATAAAAATGTTAAAAAGCGTGTTTTACTAATGCACGTGGAAATAAGTTAAGTCCTAAGACATGGACGATTTTAGTATATATCTTGTGTGTGTGGATAATGGACTTAAAGAAGCAAGAACAATTTTCCCAGTATTAATGGATAAACGGACGGTTAAGTCCGGGTTTTGTCTTCCACCGGGTAAAAGTAAGGAAATGGAATAATGTGGACGCGTGTAAAATCTTAAACACATTAATAATGGCTTAGATGCAACCGAGAATATATAAGAAGGGCTTGGACCCCTTGGATGAAAATTCCTAAATCACTAGATAGATCATATGGTGTGCATAGGCGTCGGTGTAGAGCCCGTGTAAGTATGCGGTAAAGGAGGATATGAAGAAAAGATAAAAGGAATAAGGAGCATGTTGATAAAATGGGTTGCGTAGTAAAAAGTGTTACTACAATGTAACTTGAATGAATGAAATAAATATTCCGATAAAGGTGAAATAGACAAGTAAAGAGTAAATGTATTAATGTCCATAAGTTAAGGCAAAAAGGGTCAAATAAAGTAGGAAAATGGGTGGTTAAGCAACGTAAGTTGCTAAACCCTTAATTTGCATAAGTATGTATTAAAAAGTTTTCAAACGGTAAACAAGTATTTTCAAACATTGTGAATGCGTGTTTTGAAATGGTACATTTCAATGAAAATACTAATGGATGTTTTAATAAATTGAAAGGGGAAATTTCAGTAGAGTAATGGATTGGAATGAATCACGTGTAGTGGCTTTAAATGTTGAGCGGGTGTGTTAAGTAAATTAAAAAAAATGCTAAATATGAATAAAGGAAGTCATTGCAAGATTATGGTAAACTAATCTGAATAAGAAAAGTTTTCAGAAGTAAAATGGTTGATGCATTTGAATATGTATTTTTCAAAGGTATACCTATATGTATGTAGATACATATATATTTTCGCATGCAAGTGCTTGTAGCGTGTGAGTACTATTTTCCATCATTCATTCCATACTACTTGTATTTTCCCAGAGGTCATAGGGTCACACCCTCACTTTGTCACGGTAGCTTGGGTGCGGGTTTGTATTTTGAGGGAGTTATACAGGTAAGTGTACTTTATTTATCTCACATTAGTTGCTCTATTTACTTTGACTCGGGGTGCTCCCCATGGGTCCCACACGTAGTTTATCTTGAAATTGGAATAGTATGATATACAAGTAAAGTGTTGAATAAAATAAAACTGTACTAGAAACATTATATAGGTTACCTCATTGCACTTCACACCTGACATCCAATTCAGATCGAGTTGACTTTCGGGTAACCCATAAATCCGGGTCGGTTTGTTACACCTTTATCCCTTAATAGTGATCCCATTTGGTGTAAAGGTGTAGGAAGCGTGATAAAATGTCCTAAAACTTGGGAAGGTCGGTTCACTTTCCAACTAAATGATTCCCAAAGTGAACAATTCATAATACAACCAATTTGCAGGTGCTAAATTGATTCAGCCATAGCCCGAATTGATTCGCATATGTCAAATACGAATTATGGTTCTAATAATAATTATCATTATTATTATTTCTTTTTAATTCCTTGTCTACCTGAATGATATTATAACATAAATATAAATATAATCATATAATTTTTTCCTAATAATTCCCTTAATTCGATTTAAAATGCATAATTTGAATAACACGCGTAATGCGGTATGAAATATTTTTTTAATATTTTCCTCATCTTTAATTTAAATTTAAAAATAACCAATATAAATTAATCACATTAATTTCTTATAAATCAATGTCCATATAATTTATGACTCGCGATAATCCGAAAATATAATGCGACTTTCTTCTTTTAACAAAATTGTGTATCACAATTGTTTCCCACATAATTACCTATTGACATCTTTTAGAGATTTGGTTCATCACTTTAATTTGAATAAACTATACTAAGTATTCTATTGGTAAATATCTTGCATCTTCAGTTCAAGCATTGAAGGATATCCCCCCATTCTTATGTCCATTTAAAAATACACGACACCAATGCTTCTCTGGATAATTTTGCAAAAAATATTCCATCAAAACAACTCCCTTATTTATCAATGTTCTCAAAAGATTCTACAGTGGTAGAAAATGGAAAATGTTAAGCATCACCAACATTTTCTCCTTAAAAATTGGACCAAAGTCACGAAACCTATCTCGCGCATCATTTTTAAATTGAGAAAGACAATGCCCTTGTGCATAGTGAGGGAAATGATTTGGAAGAACATTAAAATTTTATTTATTATGATCGGATATAAAGGTTATCTCCCTCCCCATAGAAATCAAAAAGCACAACATGGAATTTCATGAACAAATTCCTAGTGCTCTAATTTTCAGCATCAACAATTGAAAAAGCTACTATTAATATACCTAAAAAATATTTAAAAACATATAACAAGTATAGGAAAATTTCCCAAGAGAACATAAATTTCTATATGCCATTATGTTTCAAGACTATTAAAGTCACTAAGAAATTTGCAAACAGATAAAGTCACAACTATTAAAATTATTTTTTAAATCACTTTTAGACAAGAAAAAACATTAAAAGTGATTAATTTACAAAACATAATGAATAAAAATTGTAAATTCAATATTGAATATAATGGTATTGTAACAACCCAGTATTTTTGGGACAATAACTAATTTATTTTGGGAGAAATAATTATCATTTTATTTGGAGAATATATAAATTGGCATTTGAGGTCAAAATTTGAAGTTGCTAGAAAGTGTTTCGAATGGTAATTCTGAGGGTGTAGTTGTTTTCGAAAAGTTCGATAAAGTCAAAATGACTGCACTTGGGGTCTATTTAGGTTCCAAAAAATTTTATGTTCGTTTGGATTGAATTAAAGTTACCGATTCATTTAAAGTGTGTATTGTCATTTAAAGTTGTGTATCTTGGAAGACAAGGCTTATTAAGCCTACGGGGGATCAACTCTCCTTAGAGAGAAAGAGAAATAGAAAGAAAGAGAGAGAAAAGAAGGAAAGATGAAGAGAAAGAGACAGAGAGAGAAAGTGGGATTTCCGGCCATTACACGATCTCGAGGACAAATCAAACCCTACGAACTTGAGGCAAGTGATTAAACTTGCTAAATAATTATTGTGTACCATTTATTTCATTATTTGTGGATCAAATTTATTGGTTTTAGGTTTAGTTTGTCAGAACCTAACTTTTGGGTAAAATCTTAGATTTGTTGTGTAGATAATGGATTTGAGGTTAGAAATTAGTTAAAAATGTGTTCTTGGATGAATATTAATGATGTTTATATGTTTGGGTTGGAGAGAAATCAAGATAACATGATTAAAATAAATTTTGTGGATTTTTGGCTTTGAAAAAGTAGCCATTTTCGAGATTTCTAAAGAACCGAATCGATTCGGCCCCTTATCGAATCGATTCAGATAGTTGTAGGTGCCCATGTCTGAGTGACCGAATCGATTCGGACCCAGCCGAATCGATTCGACCTGAGACAGAGTCCTAGGTCTTATGACCCGAATCGATTCGCCTTGGAGGTCGAATCGATTAGCAGAGCCGAATCGATTTGGATTTGGTCCAAATCGATTCGAAAATAGGGCATTTTAGGGAATGTTTTTCTAAGGGGAATTTCATTCCGTTTTGTTCGAGGTTATCGATTGGGAACCTCTATAGGAGTTATGTGAAGTATGTTTTGGAGACTTTTAGGGAGTTTCCCTCATAAGATATTGTTTGGGTCATATGGACTTAATTTGAGAAATACCGTTTAGAGAATATCGTATATGCTAAGTGGGGAAGCCCAGTACCATTGGGAATTCTATTTGGAGATAATTATGCAAATATATGAAAGAGTGAGAACGCGCTTAATGACATGGGATTTTAGAATCAAATCCTAAATGTGATAAATTGAAAGGTTCATATGATTAATTGAACCATATTATGGATTGAGAATTATAAATGCTGATTGATGTGCATACGAATATAGAAAATATCCTTAACAATGATTAACTTGGGAGATGTCTCACATGAATGAGAAATGCTAATTGAAGTGCATTAGGATATAGAGAATATCCTCAACGTGAATAGAATCGAGAGACGGTTTATATAAATAGAAGTGATGTGTGAACTTCAAGTGAGAAATAGTATAGTGTATACTAAGTGGGGTAGTTATGTGAGAATTTACGATTAGTATATCGACAGAGAAATATACTAAATAATGAAATTATAAATTCAACTACGCCGAAAAGCGTACTATGACTATGAAATGGTGTGATATATATACCTTATATGATGGTATATATATGTATGATGTGCTAATGTATGTATATATTATGTGATGATATATATATATATATATATATATATATATAAGTGAAGCATATCCCCTCCTTGTTATCATTAGGAAGTTGCGTGATGAGGGTGAGCATCCTGGCTCGATGAGCAGGGTATGGATATTCCCCGAGTCATAGTCATCCATTGTGTTTTCTTTATGTGATACACATTATTATTTTGGGGGTGAGAATTCATGGGTATGTGTCGTTCTCACTTACCGGTTAGGAACTATGACCGCTTCTCAGACGTTATGAGTGTGTGTGGCCGCGATGTCGGTGATATTGAGTCTGACCGCTGGTCCCCAGGATGGAATATGAGTGATGCCCTGGAAGATGATAGCATTGAGAACCTGCGTCCTCGAGTTATAGCTCACTTGGATGGTTGTTATATGATTATTATGATTAGTTCTTTGGGTATTGAGGGCATAATGGACCTCGACGACCAACATTTCCATAAGTAGTGTATCAGGGGGTTCCTTATCTGAATTTTGCTTGTGAGACGTCCCACGCACGAAACGCCATGCACTGTTGAGAATTAGGAATAATAAATTAATTAAAATGTAGTAATGAGAATTTAGGTTACATGCATCATGCATTAAGGGCATAGTGAATCTCGATAATCAATACTGCCAAAAGTAGTGTATTGGGGGTGTTTCTTATTTGGATTTCTCTTACGAGACGTCCCACGCACGAAACGTAGTGTAGTATTAAGAGTTGGGAGATTTTTAGTCCTTAGCACTTGGATGCTAATAACTCATATATATGTTTATATGGATAATGATGGCATAACTAGAATATAAGAAATTCTAGTAAAGAGAATGTTTATGTAAATTGTTTATGTGAAGTAAGCGAATGAATAATTGATATCAATAAGATTTGTAATGGAAGTATATAATTTAGATGCAATTAGATGATTATGAATTGGGAGTAAGTTATATGGTTTTTAATTGATTATCAATTGGACTTTAAGTTAGATTTACTTGCCTAGATAGATTTGGGGAATTTATTTGGAGATCACGTGCATACGCTTAGTTGCACGCTTTAGTTGAGAGGTGAGTTGGATTTTTATGGAGAGTGCGACTCAACCTTAATCATGTCATAATGCATTTATAATTATTATTCATTTTAATTCACTTGCTATAATATGTTTTCACCTCGGGCTCTGACCCTTTTATATTTCCTCCTGCTATGTATATATGTATATATATATATATACTAGGGTATGCCCATGCCTAAAGGCACGCTGATAATCGCAAAGTGGCAAAAAATTTCTAAGTATGTAATTGCCAGAAGACAAAAATTTCGTTGCTAAGAAAACAAAATGTAATTTAAAGTCTTCACCGATCAAGTACCTGAAGCTTATAAGATTTAAAGTCTAAATAATGAATTTTGTAAGAAAAAAACAATTAAATGCAACATAGAGTGAATGAGTAAAAAAATAATTTAACCAAATAACTGAAATCTATGATTTTAAACCCAAATAAAGGACTTGAAAAATCGAGACCCTGTTTGGAAACAAAAAAATGCTCACGAGGGAAGTTGATGCATTGATTTTTAAGACATTTAAAGAGTGGAGGTTGCAGGGGGTGAGAAGAAAGTGAGAAGTGATCAAAGTAAGAGAAGTATGGAAGATACATACGGCAAAAGAAGAGATCTCCATAAGTTTATGTCATTGATAGGACCATACATTCTATTTAGTTCGCAACAGATAAATAATTTTTGAAATAACCTATTAATGTATACCACGCCTAGGACATGCTCATGTATCACGCCTACATAGTGTGTGTAGTAAACACCATATATCATGCACAGGAAACATCATTTATATTGAATGACAATTTAAATCAGGAATCCAATCAGAATTGAATAAAAAAAATGTAGTCAAGATAGGAGAAATTGATAGTCCAACATTGTTCTCTTTGTTCGCATCAAACATAATATCATAATGTTACCAACAATACACATAGTACCTTGGAATTTGTAAAACACAGAAATGCCACCTACATTTTATTCACTTTTTAAGAATTCACATGTGCCCTGAATGTACGGTATCCTCATAGTATATCAACATCACCAAACCAATCAACTTAAAAAAATATATTTGAACGTAATTCACTTAATGGAATTTCATTTTGTTGACTTCACTAACATGTCTTTGGAGCTAGCTAACTTGTCTTAAAGAGGAGGGGTGGGAGCAGTACAGGTAAGATGGAAGCCATCTGTGAAGAATTTGTCACTGGACACTCTATCAAGCTGCTACATCGAATGAAATCATATATTAGTTTCAACATCCTCACAAACCAAAAATGCATCATTCATGTATACTCCACTTAATGTCAAAATAAGTTTTAAAACTGTTCATTAAAACACTAAAAAATTGTGGTCGTCAATTAATTTTCTCAGTACATTGACCTTTAATAACCTGGAAAATATTGATGATAACTGATTCTCCCAAACTGTCATGAAAAGGGACGAAGCTTCGTAGTCACAAAGTCCTACAAAAGGATCAATCGCACACATTAGAAGCGCAATTATATAATATTTCAAGAAGCAGATTTATCACATCAATAACATCATTTAAATTTGCAACAGACCTCAATATAACAAAATCATGGAGTTAATAACATTCAATACATTACAATAAAAACACATCAGCAGTATATCTTATCTATGAACACTTTAGCAACTTCACCAAACTGTGTAAGGATGTTTAAGACCCATGAAGTGACTATACTTTGAGATCTATCTACAACCACCATTATCACATCTTTGATGTCAGACCCTAGGAGTCCCTCAGTGAAGTCATGGAAATACATATCCTGGGTTAGTAGGGAATGAGCAGTGGTTGTAGCAGGCCTGGGGATGAATATGTTTAATTTTGTGTCTACCAAAGATCATAGCTAGTAGCATGGTCTATAAGATGGTTCTTTATAAAAGGCCAGAAGAAATACTGATGTACTGATGTGCCCTCTTTATAAAAGGCCACAGTAATGGATGTTCAAAATTTGGTAGGGCTAACACAGGTGTTGTAGTCATTGATGTTTTAAGGTCAAAAAATGCAGCAATAGTGGATTGATCCCACTTAAACTGATCTTTTTTTAATAGGTTAATTAGAGGTCTTGCTATGTTTCCATAGCCTTTGATAAACCTTTTATAGAAACCAATGAGGCCTAAAAATCCTCTGACTTCTTTGACAGAGCTTGAAACAGGCCAAATTAACATATCTTTAATCTAATTTCAGTGCTAGTTGACGTCCTATTTGCAGAAATAATATGACCAAGGTATTCAATACTCTCTTGACCAAATGAACATTTGGACTATCTAGCAAACAATTTGTGGTCTCTCAACACCTGGAGGAGTTGTTATAAATGAGAGAGTGAGAGAGAGTGTGTGTAGGAGTGAGTCCACAAATGAATTAAAGGGTGAAAATGGCAATGTACTGTACAGATTTTAGCTGTACTGTACTGTACTATACAACTGTACTGTATAAATTCCAAGTGTTGCTGCCATGGTTTTAGATCAAGCATAGCCAAAATTACAGAGTTTGAAATTTCAATCATTTTCATCTAGATGACATTGAGTTAATTTATAATTTCATCTCCATTTTTGTGAACATTCTTTGCTTGCAAAACGAAACCAACTTAGCGGATCAAATGGGGTCTCCCTAAGTTCCTACAACCAACTTATTATAAAAATAGTCCACAAACAAAGTGTATGAACACATGTCGTGTATAAATTAGAAACGCGTACTAACCTCAACAACTCACTTGTCACCTCAGCTATTAGTTACATCCTATTCATTTGACACTTGAATCAAACTATGATGTGTCCTAATTAAAGTAATACATTTGTGAGATCTTACCATGAAAAAGTTTCCTGCTGATGTACATAGAGCTAACTTTATAACTTCCATATCCGGAGAATTATTCCCACATTCTTCCTCACCCTCTACTCCATGTGAAGCACAATGTGACATTAGCTGCAGCTATAGGAAGAAAAAAATTACTTTTGATTGATTGCAGCACCTCAGCAATTAACTTGTCATCTTTAAACCTTTCTCAATCCAAACATCATACAAAATCCATCAGAAATGAAAAATGACAAAAGGTGGATTTTGAACCTTCGTAATGCAAAAAAGATAAGATGCTATCACAACACTAAGATCAAGAATTAAAAAAGCATGCACCTCATGTAAATGAAATGATGGAGAAACTCTACTGCTGCAGCTTCATGTTGCTCCTGTAACTTCATGTTGGATCCTATTTGTTGAATCTCAGCTTCTAATGGGATTGCTTTTGTCAGAAGTTTCCAATATCTTAATTGGACAATGGGGAAGCCAATTATTTTTCACACTATGAAATGCTGGAGAAACTCTACTGTTGTGGTCCGATTACGTCTTTGATCCATCAATAGAACACTTGGGGTTCGATTTTGTCTCGCTGTACCTGTTTGATTTTGTCTCGCAGGGGTTCGATATTGAGCCAGAAGCAGGACCTTCAGCTTTTATATCCTTCGAATTTTTAGTTAGAAGCAGGGCCTTGAAAAGAGGGCTCTTCAACTTTGGAAGTTTCCAACCGGTTTCATTCTTGATTCAGATGAGATCTTTACCGGAGCTATAAGAGAAGTTAAGGAGGAACCCGTGATTATAGCTTTCAGGCATGCTCACAATGTGGCTTTTGAAAAGTCAAAATTTTTCCTCATCTGGCATGTTGAAACCCATATCAACTCATATCACGGTTGATGATCTTGAAGTTCAAGAAGCCAAGTGGATGCCTTTAGTCGAATTCACAGTGCAAACACTGATCCTGCATGTTCAAGAAAATAATCGACATTTGGATCCGCCTAAAATACAAAGCCCTCAAACAGAAAAAATGCTTGCAAAAGTGAAAATATAAATTCAAATTATTTCAAAAAATACCTTCCTCGGATGACCAAATATATCCCCATGTGCATATCTATTGGGGAGTCATTATTAAACACATGCAACATCCAAGCATCAAACTCCAAGTTACCACTGAGTGTCCAAAAGTTTTTCCACCTATGAGAAAGAATGCTAGTACACGCTGCTTCTTTGATTGTTAGAATGGACAAAATGATCATAAGAATATCATCTTAACTTCAATATACCAAAAACAATTATGTTCGCTTGCTACTCCAGAGATAGCAAAACTGAGAGAAAAAAATACGATTCAGAATTAAGTTAAAAAGATCCATCTAATTTAGTACAAAAACAAAAACATTTTTTCTTAATATATGTGCACAATAATACACTTGATAACATATCCATATGGCAACAAAAATCAGTTTGAATTAACTAAAAAGGAAATCACCTTCCGTGACACAAATTTAGAAGAAACCTGCACACTTTTCTCCATCTAATTTTGTACTATAATCCTGTTTTTCTTTCTATAACGGGACCTACGTAAATAAATAGAAACAGTCTTAGGTAAGTATGAAACTTTGTGTTAAGTCTTAGTGGTCAAATGTAGCTTGGCTATCCGCTAGAGGAAGAATCTAGAGACCATAAGCTTGATAGAACTTAATCAATCCAAAGTCGCAACAGAATGGGTAGGATCAAGCAACCAATTCAAAAATGAAAGCACGGTATTACTGATTTAAATAGATATTGTTGCAGCTTGGACACCATCTCCCAAACAACAATGTATATTAAAAGTAAAGTATACCAACCAACCTACTAATCAATAACCAAACACTGCCAATTTCCAACTCTACACTACACCATAAATATTAACTGGAATATTCACATTCCTTTTCAAACATCCAAAAAGAGATTAAAAAATGTATCCAATGAAAAAGTACACAAAACTGTAGAGTAAGTTGTAAATGAATATACTAAAAAAATCATAATATAACTAAACATGCCTTACAACACCCACATAACCACGGGATTTGCTTTAGAAAATATGATTACCTTGTATTACCTTCCTCACATTACCATGAATCCCTCTTGATAAACCAATAATGATGGATCATAACTGGTATATTAACACACAAATTATACAGCACTTGGCGAGTTATACATTTCTCCTGAGCTGCAGGGGTGGTATTCAGTGTTTGTCATCTTGTGCATCCCAGTAGGATGTGTTGACAGCATTAAGAGATGCCATTTGTATCATATCAGATCATTTGTTCATTAGTTCATTAGTATAGTTTATCTACCTGATGAATTGCTGTAATTTCTGTTGACTTCCTAATTTTTTTTATTCTAGATTTTAGTAACGAAGATTGCAATGCATGAAACTTACCTCGACCTAACATAATAAATCCTTGAATACGAATCCCAAACGTACCTCCAATACCAAATCTGAATCCCATATGATGAAATCTGCAAAACATGGGGTTTTAAATGATGAAATCTGTAAAACTTTTTACTTTTGATTTTTGATATTGTAGGGTCATGAAAAAACTAATTAAACTTAATCAACAACCAAACCTAAATCCAAGTAAACAAAATAAAATCAAAAATCAAAAGTTAAAATGCATGCAATAATTAGAATACGCAAACATGTGGAGGTTTGTAACCGCATAAGAAATTTACAATTGTGACCTTATTTGTCATTTGAAGTCTCACCTTCATCTTTCTTTGCTTCATCTGTCTTTTTTGTTATCACATTAACTGTGACCTTCTTCTTCTCGCCAAATATAAGCTGCAATAAGGCAGTGAAAATAATTAATACAATGGAGATAAGAACACCAATTGTGAGGTTCACTTGTTTGTCAGCCTTCTCAATAAGATCCAAAATTTTAAGCTTGTGTTGACTCGAGAAAGAAGTATCAGCAATCTTTTATAATAGGTCATATATTAGTAAAATTTGAGAAACACATAACTAAGCCATACAGATAGGCCGCTGAGATTAGACAATTTCGAGTCCAAACTTTTGCGTTTGGAGGACAATTTTGGAAGGCTGAGTTTGGACAGTTTTGATCTTCGCCAAAAAATGCAGTCTCAATCTTATAGCAACTGGTCTCTGGTGTAGCAAATGCTCTCATGGACATCAAATGAAATCCCTCGGTCTTGATTATGAACCTATGAAATTTCAAAGAGAGGAACCACTGAAATGACCTCAACTTTTCATTGGAACCACTAAAATTTCAAATAGAGGAAAACACTTCGAATTGTACAGTAAGCAATCAATCAAAATTAAGACAAAAGAAAACTTTTCATGTCTTGTTTACTCTCTATCTACTTCCAAGTTCAAATAGGTATTGGTGCAACAATAGATCACTTAACAAAATATTGCTTTAAAAATCAAAACAAACATGAATTTCTAAAAGATTCTAGGCCATTAAGGTTTCCATCACATAATCCCAACAAATAGTTAAATGTTGCTATCAATTATGTATGTTGTATATGAATGTGTTAAAACTTGAGTTCAAATAATCCTTGTTTTACATGTTAGTAAGAAAGTCTGAGTACATACTTGCGACGATCGACGACATGGGATCATCATTTGTAGGCACAATTAAATCACTTGGGATTTGGATCCAAGTTCGATCGAATTCGTCTTCTAAGCAAGTCCAAGGTATTGTACCTTCTCCAATTCCAAGTAACTAAGATGAGTCTTGTATTCTCATTTTCTTGATTTAAAAGGAATATAAATGGAACCCTACATCCACAAACACATAATTGAGAAATTAAAACTGAAATTAAACTTTTCTTAGCATCAACATTAACAATGATAACTAATCCGAGTATCAATTGAAATGATTTGTTAATTATTAATTTTATATCAATAAAAATCCTAATTGTAGAATAATCATCATCAAATATCCAACATAAGAACAATCAATTTACCAACAAATCAAGCAATATAAATAAGGTTTGGTTATACCAAGCAATATTTACAAAAATCGAAAGATGATAACATGTTTTCCCCCAAAACACACCAATACATATTACAATCAACACCATAAAAAATAGAGAAATAAAACAGAGAAATAGATCGTATGTTTTCAAACAAACACATACACAGAGTAATAAAATAGAGGTCTTAAAGATTCTAGGCCAATAAAGGTTTCCATCGCATATTCCCAACAAACAGTTAAATGCCGCTATCCATTTATGTATGTTATAGATGAATGTGTACAAACTTGAGTTAAAAAAAATGGTACATACCTTAAAATATGTCTAAATACTTGTATCACGCCCTACTTCTAAAAAAACTTCCGTTTTCAAGTCTTAACCCCCAAAAAATGCGCATTTTTCACGTCTTACCCAAAAAAATACTGACCATCATTGACCATGCCTTAATCCACACCTAGAGCCAAAGCTTGGCGTATCTAAAAAGCCTCGCGCCTAGTTGTGTTTTTTAGAATACGGATTAAGAGAAAGAAAATAATTAAGGAAAGAGATAAACAGATAATACCTTGATAAAGTGAAAAAATCAACCCCATTTAAATCTGCAAATACAAAACAAAAATAACCTTCACCGAGTAGAGATAGGAGATGATTTGAGCGCAAAATAAAAATCTCATCAAAAAGAAAGATCAATACCTTTTGTAGTATTCATTTGGGTGAAATAAGCTACAAAAGATAAAATGAAAAAAAATTAAAAGCCCAATGTTTAAACTGATAATACCCACAATTGATAAATTTGAAAATCCAGTGTTTGACTATCACATGTGCAAAATCGAACCAATAACACTGACAAAAAACATACTTCACATAGATATTTCATATTAAACCACTAAGATATACAAAATCCAATCCCCAAATCAAATCCCTCAAAAAACTTGATCAGGCCTGATATCCCCAACCCATTGTGCTCACAGTTGATATATCCAAAACCCTAATATCCATTCTATAAAAATAAAAAATAAAAATTAGATAGGAAATGGATATAATACCTTCGTGGCTGAGTGGAGGCCGAGAGAGAGCGAGTTCTTGAGAAATGAGGTCCGGAGAGTGTGTGCATGTTGGTAACTGTAAACTTCATAACAAAACTCAGGTAAATATATTAGCAATATTATCTACCTGTAAACATCATAACAAAAGATACAAAAGATGATAGAACAGGCTTACCTTTTATGGATGGGAGTGAGGAGAGTGTAAGAGAGCTGAGGAGTAGTAGGGGTGTGGCATAGAGGAGGAGGAGGAGGAGGAGACGGTGGATTGGAGAGAGGGAGATAATGGGTTGATTATGGTAGGGTTTTCTTGGGGTTGCTGATCAGAGAATTGGAGAGAACTACAAAATGAGAGGTTTGTGTGGGTACTGAGAGAGACTCGATAAATTGATGGAGTTGTTTTTGACCAAAATACCCCTAATTTTGAATTAAAGTGCAAGTTTAGAATGTTACAAAAGAGGAGGGAACCAAAAATTTAAGGGACGAAGTAGGAAATGCAGAAAATCTCATAAGGATGACATCATCTTTTAATCTTATGACATACATAAGTTTCCTACTTTATTATATATATATATATATATATATATATATATATATATATATATATATATATATATATATATATATATATATATATATATATATATATATATATATATATATTATATTATATTATATTATTTATGGTGTTCCTCCGCAAGGACGCCATTGATGCTTATCCATCCAGTGTACTCGTGGAGATGTGGAAGTAGCAGACTGTTACGACATCTTGATATAGTCGATTCTTATCTTTCGTGTATCTAGATTAGGATTCAATTTGTGTACCGGGTTTATACCCATGTGTTGTAGATTAACACTTTTATATTTTCTTTCTCAGTCATTGCATTGTCTGTGACCTGACAGCATATTCGAGTATTTTACTTTGTACATGGTATTGTACTCTTTTAACTTATTGGAGATTATATGCATAACTCATCATAGTTAGATGTAGTATTGTTGGTAAATGGTTGTATGGCTGGTTTTTAATTGGTGCTGAATAAAAGTTTTAAAATTTTTCCATCCACTTTTAATAGTTTTGGGTGGTTAGCCTTGTATTATTTTGTATTGTCAGTTGATGTTGAGACTGAGCCATTTGAGATACCTGATTTAATGTAGTATAGGGTTGGCCACCCGTTATTATTTTTAGCAGGTTGTCACAGATGGTATCAGAGCATCAGGTTTTAGTGTCCTTAGGATATGTGTGGGTTACTACGATCTTCCGTAAGCGTTCTTGACGTAGATCCTTATTATTAGGACTGTTGTATTCATACATCCATATTTCTTCTGTGATGAGAAAACATTTGAAAGGCATTCTGATACAATTGTTCTTATTTCAGATGCCACCGAAGAGAGGTCGTTCAGTCATGGCAAATAAAGGGGGCTGAGAATTTGGAACCCCAAATGCCTCAAAGGAACGTGGCTATAGATGAAGTTACCATTATTGTAGCACAAGCAGCAACTGTTGTCGTTTCTATGATGGCGCAGTAACCTGTCGTTCAAGCAGCCCAAACCCATTCAGGACCATCTTTGTGAGAAAGAGTTCGAGAATATTTTAGTAAGGGGCATCCTTCAGAGTTTTCAGGGGGATTTGATGCAATGACTGCAAGTCAATGGAAGAATAGTATGCAGGGGAACCTCTGTGTGGTTGAGTGTAGTGAGGTGCAGAAACAATTTTTAGCCACCTTTAAGTTAGCGGGAGCAGCTCTCCAATGGTGGGATTCTATCACCACATTAGAGAAGAGAGATACTTTACCTATAAAATATTTTTAGGAACTCTTTGATCGAAGGTATTTTCCTTCCCCGATTTATAAGGAAATGAGGAGGAAATGGATGGATGTGTTTCAAGGTAATAGAACAGTGGCAGAATATGAAGAAGATTTCTCTAGATGGGCAGAATTAGTACCAGATGAGGTAAATATGGAAGAGGAGCGTATATCAAAGCTCATTCAAGAGTTAGATTCGACAATTCGACAACATTTGTTAGAGAGCCCAGCGTTAGAGACTTTCGACGAGGTAGTGAATGCGATACTGTTAAAGTGTCACGAATACCGTCTTCGTTTACAAGAGTGTAAGAATTTTAGAGATTCGGGTTCATCAAGTAGGTTTGGTGAAGAGAATGCCAATAATGCCAGTGAGTATAAGTCGGACTATAGAGAGTCGCAACAACATTTTGTTCCCCAAGATGGGTAGAGAGGATTTGAGGGTAGATGTTTCTTTTGTAAAGAAATAGGTCATAGAAAGAGAGATTGTCCTAAAAGAGGTAAAGGACCACATTTTGAAGAAGTTTTGGAAGTTCAACCCCTACAACAGATTCGAGGTCATTTTAGGCCAGGGGAGTTTGTGTGGGAGCCCATTGATGATGCAGGGCAATCGGACTAGAGATGGATGACGTAAGTTTTTTTCCTTTATGAATATGAATATCAATATATGATGTTTTGGGAATAGCGTATGGGAGATAGTTATGAGAGGGTAGTGATATAACCCTATTATGTATTGAATGACCCTAAAGGGGAATTTTGAGCAATTTAGGCTCTTATCAAATTATCTTTTGAGAAAATAGATTATTTTGTGATGTTCTAGATAGAGAGATGATCGAGGGGAAAACCGAGCCTCTGTGTAATACTTTAGTCGTTGTTATCGGCTTCCAACCTCAATACAAAAAAACCTAAACATGTAATTACACTCTTAAGGAGTATAGTGGCGAGTCTGGTTATCGAATCCACAGGGAATGGTTGATAGAATTTAATTGATTCATTACTTCTAAAGAAAAAATGAAAAAGATGATGATGGTTGAAAAGGAAAAAAAAATAGGTAAATAAAGAAATTAAATTAATTAAGATGAATGAGAAAGTAGGTTGGAATACAATCCCCCTAACCCTAGTAATTTACCGTATAGAAACCTAGAATTGTAAATTATATATTTGAATGAATCCAGCTTTTATAGATCCTAAGCATTACATATATGAGGGAACAAGCCCGCATCATATGAAATCAAAGGTAAATATAAAGCGGTGATAAATAATTTTACGCACATCATATTCTTAAACATCCCAAGTACCTAGGGCAAGAGAGATTAAAAGATCTACAATGGTTGTAAAATTGTCTCGCACGACTCTTTCAAATTTTTAATTTAAATTCTATTTTCCACATAAGCAATTTACATTGGGATGGGTTCATGCATCCCAACCCTTAAAAAACTTAACTAAACATGGTTTTATGAGAAAGCAAATTCATAACAATATATGGAATTCTGGATCTAACAAACATTGTTAACAAATTGCAAAAAAATTGAGAATTAAATTGGAAATAAAGTAAAGAATAAATAAGAGAATGAAAAATTGATACTTGTATTCAGCAATAGGTAAAAGAGATGAACTTGAATCGAGAAAAATTCTTCTTCTTCAACCTTACAAACTAGAGTTTATGAAAATTTCTATGTAAAGAAAAACTAAGAAAAATCTCGAAAATCTCGCTTTCTCTCTCTAAAATTCTATTCTACTCTCTAAAATTTGTCTCCCTCTCTCTAGAATTCAACTCCTCTTGAAAATGAGGTAGGGCTTGGCCTTTTATAGCACCAATTTGCACGAATTTTGCATCAAATTTCTCTTGTGGCACAAGTTTTCCAAGAGTTGCACTGCATTAAATGCATAATTAATTGCATGGATTTCGCATGACCGGACCGGTCCATTATCGTGCAACTTCTAAACATCGTAACATCTTCACCGTAGCTCGGATTGAGGTGACATGTTTTCTAGTGTTCTTGTAATTTAGATCTCTTCAACTTTCTAGTTGGCCCCACCTCCGGACTAAGGCTAAAAAATTACGAAAATTCCCTTCAACTTTCCATTTCTTAGTTTCTTTCATTGTTTTGAGTTCTCCTTCGCACTAACTTGCATTAAATACCTGTAAAACACATGAGAAATACACAAAACAAGAAATAATTACCAAAAGGAGTTAGTAGCATAAATACGAGACAAATCCAAGCTATATACATAACACGGGATCATAAAAATACCGAAATTAAGGGGATAAATGTGAAGAATATGTGCCTAATCACACCCCTAACATAGAACTTTGCGCGTCCCGAGCAATGTTAATGAATCCTATCAAGGCTCAACTCTTGAAAATCATTTTATTGGGACATAATACCTTTTTTGTGGGCAAGCGATTGCATTTAGCGTATGCAACAAGCCTTTAAACCCTTAGGTTACCCTAGTAGGACAAGTTTTGTCTCGTGAGGGTTTGCAGTGAATATACCCACAAAATTCTTTATTGACTCAAATAAATATCAAAATACTTAAAAATTGTACAATTTAAACTTTTCGAAGAATAATCACCATAAATTCATATTCAAATGTCTCAAACCATAGTGTGTGTGTGCAAAGCCAAAAATTAAACCTCAAATTTCTACCGATTAAGCATTACGTTACTTTTCAAAAATTCGTTTTGATTCAAATTCTTACAGATGCACTCACAAACGAATTACTCGGATGGTGGCTATTTTCTCTCGGTATGCATGATATAAAGAGTAAATATAATGGAACACAAATTCACGCATACAAAATTGAAAAGAAGAAAATATATGGTGAAAAGATCTCATCATCGGAATACAGTTATAAGGAAACGAAAAACATCATCTCTTAATCACACCATTTTAATCTCTTATATTATCTTTTCGTGTCTTAGCTCTCCATGCAGTAATTAATTTCGCTATTCGGACTCGGTTAGGACTTTTTGGGTAAAGGTTAAAAATTGGGAATGGACGGAATGTTCGGAATTGGAAAATGTCCTTATGATGTCCATTACTGCTTTTTCGGGCATTTGTTCATTTTTCTCTTTCTTTTTCTATTTTCATTATTTCTTTTCTTTTTTTTTTCTTTTTTTTTTCTTTTTTTTAAGCATTTTTTTTCAATTTTTCTCTTGCCCCTTTTTATTGCACAATTTGGACTTACTTGATGAATTTTCTCAATTTTCAGAATTCCGGGTTATTTGGGTTTTTCGGGTTATCAAACGAAAAGATAAATTTTATTTGGCTCAATTGGCTTGCAAAGGGATAATTTTGTTTTTCACAACTTTTTATGGCTAATATTTTTGGGTTAAACAAAAGAGGGCCTACTTCATTCCCCAAATTGCTAATCGCATTACCATATGCATCTCGAGATTAATGAAGTTTAGAGATATATTTAGCGCGAATTTCGAGACAACATTTCACACATTTCCCATAACCGATCAAAACAAAGGATTGAGATCATCAACGACTTATTAAAACGCTGAAAAGAACTTTGAGTTAATCATAAACTCGGATTGATTTAAAAACTCATAAAAAATTGAAAGGCTCAAAATCTCACCGGGTTTGATCAATCTCCACACTTATTCGTTAAGTCGTCAATTTTCTTTCAATTTCCATCTTCGGTCAGTTTTGGCTTAGTGAAATTGATTGTTAACAATTTGAGACTTTAAATAGAATAAAGGTGACATTTTTGAAAATTTTAAATTCCAATTTTTATTTATTTTGAAGAAATATATTTTTGGCTTTTTTTCAAAAAATAAAATTTCAAAATTTTCTAAGAAACACACTTGGAAAGAACCTGTGATTGAATCAATGAATCTAAACAATAAACGGGAAGAATATCCCACACCCCCTAACTTAAATGTTGCATTGTCCTCAATGCAAATCAAGAACACAACATAAAGAGAGGAAAAGAAAGATATTAACCAAATGGAGCGATCCTCGATGAGTGCGAGTCCATTGAATCTACAAAACATGTTAGAACCAAGCATACCAAAAAGAATAACAAAAACTCTAACTAATTACTCTAAATTACAAAAAATAAAATAAAAAAAAAGCTAATTATGTACAACCTACGATTTGAACTTCTAATAAGTTATACACTAGAAGTCGAAAAAGTTGAGGGTCCACCCAAAATACAATCTGACTTTGAGGGATTAATAGTGTACCCTCACTACAAAGCATGCCTCTCGAAAAATAAGAATTCCGTTTGAAAAATGGAAGGCATGTGTGAGATGGAGAAAATGAACCATCACCAATTAAAAAATTTAATGGGATGATGGGGGGTTTGGGTGCTAGGTGGGACAAGTACAATTGAGATCCAAGAAAAATATAATCACCTCCCAAAGATTTTTCAAGTAGTATGGGGAGAGGGGCACACAGAAAGGAACAATCCATATTAGAAAACAATTCTAGCAAAGTGTCTTTGTCGGTAAAAAGTGTAAACGTTTCAGAATTTTCAACCGACTCATAGGAATATAGCTGTACTTCTAATGGTTCAATAACCGGGAATGAAAATGGTAATGAAATAAACTCAATCTCAAGTGATTCATCATCACTTAGATATTCAAGGGAGCAAGACTCACTATCAATGAGATGCTCTTCAAAAATTTGAGGTGACACACAAGTCTCAACCTCCTCTTTATTTTCCAAAATAGAACGCACATCATCGCAAAGTGAGACCATTTCCTTCACAAGACCATAATCGATATTATTTTTGCTTTGGGTGGAAAGAAAATCTAGTACCCTTTTGGTTAGAAAAAGCGTGTTTTCTTCCAAAGTAGGATCCCTTGGCTCTAAAACCTCGGATTCCTCATTTGGTTGAAAACCTTCTATAGTTTCACAAATATCGGAAGAAAAATCTTCATTGGATTCCCCAAAATGATTTTTTTTTCGATATTCGTTTTCAAGCTTTTCATACTCAAGATTTAGAAAGGCCTCACCCATGGTAGTAGGTCGAGGCACAGATTCTTGAGAAAATTTAATATAAATTTCTCTCCGATATTCATTTTCAAGTCTTTCATACTCCAGAGTTAGAATGGCCTCACGAATGGTAATAGGTCGAGCCGCGGACTCTTGAGAATAAAAAGTTTGAAATCGATTACCATATGAACCATTATAATTACCGAACACACCATGAAAAGACATGATTACCGAATAGTATGTAAATGGAAATTCGAGTACAAAGGTGTGTGGTTGAGGATTCAACGTTTCTTAGCGCTCAATTATGCAAGGCTACAAAAAGGTTAAAACAAAAAAAAATCCAAAGAAAAAAAATCTTTCGAAATAGTAAACCAGTTATAATCTATAACAAAACATTCCCCGACAACGGCGCCATTTTGATCGAGGGGAAAATCGAGCGTCCGTGTAATACGCTAGTCGTTGTTATCGGCTTCCAACCTCAATACAAAAAAACCTAAACTTGTAATTACACTCTTAAGGAGTATAGTGGCGAGTCTGGTTATCGAATCCATAGGGAATGGTTGATAGAATTTAATTGATTTATTACTTCTGAAGAAAAAATGAAAAAGATGATGATGGTTGAAAAGGAAAAAAAAAATAGGCAAATAAAGAAATTAAATTAATTAAGATGAATGAGAAAGTAGGTTGGAATACAATCCCCTTAACCCTATAAATTTACCGTATAGAAACCTAGAATTGTAAATTATAAATTTGAATGAATCCAGCCTTTATAGGTCCTAAGCATTACATATATGAGGGAACTAGCCCGCATCATATGAAATCAAAGGTAAATATAAAGCGATGATAAATAATTTTACACACATCATATTCTTAAACATCCCAAGTACCTAGGGCAAGAGAGATTAAAAGATCAACAATGGTTGTAAAATTGTCTCGCACGACTCTTTCAAATTTTTAATTTAAATTCTATTTTCTACATAAGCAATTTACAGTGGGATGGTTTCATCCATCCCAACCCTTAAAAAACTTAACTAAACATGGTTTTATGAGAAAGCAAATTCATAACAATATATGGAATTATGGATCTAACAAAGATTGTTAACAAATTGCAAAAGAATTGAGAATTAAATTGGAAATAAAGTAAAGAATAAATAAGAGAATGAAAAATTGATACTTGTATTCAGCAATAGGGAAAAGAGATGAACTTGAATCAAGAAAAATTCTTCTTCTTCAACCTTACAAACTAGAGTTTATGAAAATTTCTATGTAAAGAAAAACTAAGAAAACTCTCTAAAATCTCACTCTCTCTCTAAAATTCTATTCTATTCTCTAGAATTTGTCTCCCTCTCTCTAGAATTCAACTCCTCTTGAAAATGAGGTAGGGCTTGGTATTTTATAGCACCAAGTTGCACGAATTTGGCATCAAATTTCGCTTGTGGCATAAGTTTTCCAAGACTTGCACTGCATTAAATGCATAATTAATTGCCTGGATTTCGCATGACCGAACCGGTCCATTATCGTGCAACTTCAAAACATCGTAACTTCTTCACCGTAGCTCGGATTGAGGTACCGTTTTTTCCAGGGTTCTTGTAATTTAGAGTTCTTCAACTTTCTAGTTTGCCCCACCTCCAGAATAATGCTGAAAAATTATGAAAATGCCCTTCAACTTTCCATTTCTTGGTTTCTTTCATTATTTTGAGTTCTCCTTCACACTAACTTGCATGAAATACCTGTAAAACACATGAGAAATACACAAAACAAGAAATACTTGCCAAAAGGAGTTAGTAGCATAAATACAAGACAAATCCAAGCTATATACATAACACGGGATCATAAAAATACCGAAATTAAGGGGATAAATGTGAAGAATATGTGCCTAATCAAGAGCTATAACTTTTTGGTGAATGTAATAATTGTATTGTGTATCATGTAGTAATTATAAAGCTACTTATGTGTATATATGATGCGACTCAGAATGTGTCTCTAATGTGCATTCACTCTAGGCTCAAGTGCAAGCCTGTCGCGTTAGTAATAAACCCGATAAATCGGGATCGTATCCACATGGAAAAAGGACAACGAAGTTTTAACGACGAGAAAAGACGAAGGAACCCTAACTTTGACTCTAAAAAGGAAGGGAAAATGATTTGATTTTGAGAATTGATTATGACTAAATGCAATTGTGAAATTATGAATAAATGTAATTATACAAAACTACCTAAAATATGAAGGAAATATGATTTGAAACTTTTGAACTAAGTGATGGGAAAAATAGGACGGGAATATAATCCCCCAACCCTAGTGTATTGCAGTTATAATACTAAACGTGAATTTAACTGACTAATTTGACTAGGAATTTAGTACTCCTAAGAATTACGTATACGAGGTTCAAGCCCGCGTCATACTTAATCTGAGGACGAGTAAATTAGTATCACGATAGTGACACCCGAATTGTATTATAAATCATCCCGGTTACCCAGAGGCAAACGAGATATAAAGATCAACAATTGTTGTGTTCCTACGCAATACGGTCGTAATCAAATACTAAAGTCAGAGGATTAATGTTATACACGTACAATTAACACTTCAGGCTGGGTTCATGTATCCCGTCTTAGAAAATCTAGCCTAGCATGCTGAATGTAATGAAAACAGTGTTTAATGTGCCAGAATTCATGATTAATCTAAAGAAAACTTGTAAATTGATGTGAAACGGAATTGAAGAGAAGAAATAACTCACTAATCTCACCCAAGCAGTAATAGCAGCAATCAATAAAACTTGTAATCAAAATTAATTTCTGAAGGAATCTTCACTATTGAAATTAAACTTGGAAATTGTATCTAAACTAGGGTTTCTGGAAAGTAATGGAAAAATCTCTAAAATTCTCTATCCATATAATAAAAATAAAATGGGTTTTTATACCCTACAACAATTCAAGAGTTTCAACTGCACTGGGATTCTTTTTCGGAGCAGATAAGATTTGGAAATCTCGATAGACGGACCGGTCTAGGCCTTAGGTGGACCGATCTACCTCCCAAGCGGATCGGTTCTTTTTATTTCTCGACGAACCAGTCCGGGGGCAGATCGGTTCTTTTATTCTTCTCCTTTCTTCGGTTTTCTTGAGATCCGGGGTCTTCTGGAGTTTTGCAAAGCGGACCGGTCCGGGGTAGGGGCGAACCGGTCTTCCCATTGACTTTTTTTCTCAACATTGACTGCTCACATATCTTTTGTTCCAGGACTCCGATTAAGGTGTCATTTTTCCTATGTGCTCATGAATGTGATATATTCACCTTCTCTTTAGGTACCTCATCCGAATTCCAAGTGGAATTACACTTTTGCCCTTTTGACTGTCCTTCTTGTGTTTCATGATTCTTCTGGTTTCCTTCTTCCGTTTCTTGACATCAAATACCTATAAAATCACTACAAAATACCAAAAACACGGTGTACTCGTTACGATCAGTTAGTAGCAAGATTATAAGATAAATTCAAATTGATTACGTTGTTTGATTAGGCATAAATTCTTCACATTTATCCCCTTAATTTCGGTATTTTTATCATCCCGTGCGGTGTAAATAGCTTAGATTTATCTCATATCTATGATACTAACCCTTTTTGGCAAGTATTTCGTATTTTGTTCATCTCTTATGTATTTTACAGATATTTTATGCAAGAAAGATGAAAAAGAGAACTCAAAATAGTGAAAGAAACCAAGAATCGGGGAGTTGAATGGCATTTTCATAATTTTTCAGCCTTAATCCGGAGGTGGGGATAATTGTAAAGTTAAATAGCTTTCAATTACAAGAACACGGGAAAAAACGGCACCTCAATCCGAGTTACGGTGAAGAAGTTATGCCCATTTGAAGTTGAGAAGAAATCCAAGCAAAAAGCTATCAGACCCGAACCGAACCGAAGCTGAGAAAAAAAGAACCGGACCGCCCATTTGTCACGCACAAGATCCATTATGAAATTAGTCACGCTCCAGATCCGTTACAAAATTAGTCACGCTTTCTAACTGTGACAAATTGGCAGATACAGGATTTTTTTTGTGCTTATCTTTTAGCCAAAAGAGTTTTATATTTTGGGGACTCTTCTAAACGACCTCTAGCCTATATATTTAGTCATTAGGACTCTTTTTATTCAGATTTCATTGATGCAAAAGCTCCATAACAAGTAGGAACATCTAGGAGAAAGATTCACATATTTTGCACCATTAATTCAGGAGCTTTTCCAGTTTTTGTTCAATCTTTGATTTCTTCTTACGTGTTCTTATTCTTCAATCGTGGTAACTTTAATTTCCAGCACTTTTATTATTATTCACCATGTTATGCTAGGTTTTTAAAGGTTAGGATGCATGAACCCAGCCTGATGTGTTAGTGCGTGCGTATAAAATTAATCCGCTGAATTTAGTGATTGATTATGAACGTATTGCGTAGTTACACAACAATTGTAGATCTTTATATCTCGTTTGCCTCTGGGTACTCGTGATGATTTAGAGTTCAATTCGAGTGCTACTATCGCGATACTGATTTACTTATCCTCAGATTAAGTATGACGGGGGCTTGAAACTCGTATACGTAATGCTTGGGATAACTAAATTTCGGGTCAAATTAATTAGTTAAATTTACGATTAGTTTTAGACCATCAATACACTAGGGTTGGGGGATTGTGTCTCTACCTTAATTTTTCCAATTACTTTTAGTTAACTTCTATATTTTTCCTTTTTTCCTTTCTCACTCAATCATCATCTTTTACACTTTATTTTTTGAAATAATAAATCAATTAAAAGCTATCAAACATTCCCTGTGGATTCGATACCCAGACTCGCCACTATACTCCGCAAGAGTGTAGTTAAAGTTTAGTTTTTTTTTTGTATTGTGGTTGCAAGCCGACAACAATGACTAGCGTATTTACACGGACGCTCGGTTTTCAACACGATCAAAATGGCGCCGTTGCCGGGGAGTGTGTTGTTATAGATTATAATTGATTTACTATTTCACAAGATATTTTTTTTTCTTTTTCTTTTTTTTTGGGTTGCACAATTGAGCGCCAAGAAACGCTAAATCCTTAACCGCACACCTCTTTACGTGGATTGTCCATTTACAAACTATTCGGTAATCATGTCTTTTTATAGTGAGTTCGGTAATTATAATGGTTCATATGGGAATAGTTTTCAATCTTTTTATTTTCAAGAATCTCCGCCTCGACCTATTAAAATGGGTGAGTGGCTTTTAATTCATGAATATGAAAGGCTTGAAAACAAATATCGGGAAAAAAATCGTTTTTGGGAGAAAGAGTTGGATGCATTATTCGAATCCAATGACGATTTTTCTTCCGAGGTTATAGAGCCAATGAGTCCTACTTTGGAAGAAAGAATTCTTTTTCTAGTCAAACAAGTACTCGATTTTCTTTCCACCCAAAGTGCAATGGATGTTGGTCTTGTTACGAAAATACTCTCATTTTGCGATGAGATGCGTTCTGATTTGGAAAACAAAGAGGAAGTTGAGACTTGTGTGTCACCTCAAATTTTTGAAGAACATCTCATTGAAAGTGAGTCCTGCTCCCTTAAAATTAAATCTCTAAGTGATGATGAATCACTTGAGATTGAGTTTATTTCATCACCATTTTCGTTCACCATTATTGAACCATTAGAAGTACCTCTAGATTCCAATGAGTCGGTTGAAAATTCTGAAACCTTTACACCTTTTAACGACAAAGACACTTTGCTAGAATTATTTTCTAATATGTACTCTTCCTTTTTATGTGCCCCTCTCCGCATACTGCTTAAAAAATATTTGGGAGGTGATTATATTTTTCTTGGATCTCAATTGTACTTATCCCACCTAGCATCCAAACCCCCCATCATTCCCTTAAAAATTTTAATTGGTGATGGTTCATTTTTTTCATCTCACACATGCCTTCCGTTGGTCAAAACGGAATTATATTTTTTTAGGAGGCATGCATTCTAGTGAGGGTACACCATTAATCCCTCAAAGTCATATTGTATTTTGGGTGGACCATCAAATTTTTCGACTTCTAGTGTATAACTTATTAGAATTTGAAAATCGTAGGTTGTACAATAGATAACTTTTTTTTTAGTTTAGAATTCTTGTTATTCTTTTTGCTATTCTTGGTTCTAACATGTTTTGTAGATTCAATGGACTCACATTCATCGGGGATCGCTCCGTTTTGGGTAATATCTTTCTTTTCCTCTCTTTATGTTGTGTTCTTGATTCGCATTGAGGACAATGCAGCATTTAAGTTAGGGGGTGTGGGATATTCTTCCCGTTTATTGTTTAGATTAATTGATTCGATCACATGTTCTTTCCAAGAGTGTTTTTTTTTAGAAAAAAAAAATTGAAAAATTTTGAAAAAAGCAAAAAATATTTTTCTTCAAAATAAATAAAGATTGGAATTTAAAATCTTCAAAAATGTCACAAATATTTTGTCCCAAGTTGTAAAAATCAAATGCACAAAGCCGAAATTGACCAAAGATGGAAATTGTACGAAAATTGACGACTTTACAAATAAGTGTGGAGATTAACAAAACCCGGTGAGATTTCGAACCTATCGATCTTTTTGAGTTTTTAAATCAATCCGAGTTAATGGTTAACTCATAGTTCTAATTCAGCGTTTTACAAAAGTCGTTGATGATCTCTATTTTATTGTTTTGATCGGTTATGGAAAATTGAATGTTGTCTCGAAACGCGCGCTATAAATCTCTAAATTAAATTAATCTCGAGACGCATATGGTAAATTAATAAGTAATTCGGACAATGAAGTAGGACATCGTTTGTTACCCAAAAATATTAGCCATAAAGTTAAAAATTATCCCTTTGATAACCCAATTGAGCCGAATAAAATTTATCCTTTTCGTTTGGTAACCCGAAAAACCGAAATAGCCCGGAATTGAGAAAAATGAAAAAAGTCATAATTTAAGTCCGAAAAGTGCAACAAAAAGGGGCAAGAAAAAAAATAGAAGAATGCTCAACAAAAGTTAGCAAGAAAAGAAAAGTGTGAAAAAAAATAGAAAAATAAGAGAAAATGAGCAATAGCCCCCTCCCCCCCCCCCCCAAAAAAAAAAAAAAAAAAGCACTAACGGACATCATAAGAAAAATTTCCAATTCCGAATTTTCCAACCATTTCATGTTACCCAATTACACCTTAAACCCGAAAAAGTCCTAACTGAGTCCGAATTGCGAAATTGGTTACCGCGTGGAGAGTTAAAACACAAAAAGATAATAAAAGAGATTAGATGGTGTAAAAAAGAGATGATGGTTCCCATTTTCCTATGACCGTATTCCGATGAAGAGATCTTTTCACCCAAAAATTTTTGTCTTTCAATTTGTGTGCGTGACTTTGTGTCCATTATATTTACACTTTATAAATCACGCATACCGAGAGAATAGCCACATTCCCAGAGATTCGTTTGAGAGAGCATCCCGTGATCATTTGAATCAAAACAAAATTTTGAAAAGTAACGTAATGATCAATCAGTGGAAGTTAGCGATTTAATTTTTGGCTTCGCACACACACACTCTGACTTGAGACTCCTAAATAAGATTTTAAGGTGACCATTTTTGGGGAGTTTAAATTGTACAATTTTTAAGTATTTTGAATTTTCTTTGAGTCAACAAACAATTTTGTGGGTATATTCACTGCAAACCCTCACGAGACAACACTCGTCCTACTAGGGTAACCTAGAGGTTTAAAGGCTTGTTGCATGCGTTAAATGCAATCGCTTGCCCGCGAAAGAGGTATTCTATCCCAATAAAGTTTTTGAAGGGTCCTTAACTCATACTCTCATTCTTTTATGTTGCTCGGGACGTGCAAAGTTCTAAGTTAGGGGGGTTTGATTAGGCATAAATTCTTCACATTTATCCCCTTAATTTCGGTATTTTTATCATCCCGTGTGGTGTAAATAGCTTGGATTTATCTCATATCCATGATACTAACCCTTTTTGGCAAGTATTTCGTATTTTGTGCATCTCTTATGTATTTTACAGATATTTTATGCAAGAAAGATGAAAAAGAGAACTCAAAATAGTGAAAGAAACCAAGAATCAGGGAGTTGAATGGCATTTTCATAATTTTTCAGCCTTAATCCGGAGGGGGGATAATTGTACAGTTAAATAGCTTTCAATTACAAGAACACTGGAAAAAACGGCACCTCAATCCGAGTTACGGTGAAGAAGTTATGCCCATTTGAAGTTGAGAAGAAATCCAAGCAAAAAGCTGTCAGACCCGAACCGAACCGAAGCTGAGAAAAAAAGAACCGGACCGCCCATTTGTCACGCACAAGATCCGTTATGAAATTAGTCACGCTCCAGATCCGTTACAAAATTAGTCACGCTTTCTAAGTGTGACAAATTGGCAGATACGGGATTTTTTTTGTGCTTATCTTTTAACCAAAAGAGTTTTATATTTTGGGGACTCTTCTAAACGACCTCTAGCCTATATATTTAGTCATTAGGACTCTTTTTATTCCGATTTCATTGATGCAAAAGCTCCATAACAAGTAGGAACATCTAGGAGAAAGATTCACATATTTTGCACCATTAATTCAGGAGCTTTTCCAGTTTTTGTTCAATCTTTGATTTCTTCTTACGTGTTCTTATTCTTCAATCGTGGTAACTTTAATTTCCAGCACTTTTATTATTATTCACCATGTTATGCTAGGTTTTTAAAGGTTAGGATGCATGAACCCAGCCTGATGTGTTAGTGCGTGCGTATAAAATTAATCCGCTGAATTTAGTGATTGATTATGAACGTATTGCGTAGTTACACAACAATTGTAGATCCTTATATCTCGTTTGCCTCTGGGTACTCGTGATGATTTAGAGTGCAATTCGAGTGCTACTATCGTGATACTGATTTACTCATCCTCATAATAAGTATGACGCGGGCTTGAACCTCGTATACGTAATGCTTGGGAGTACTAAATTCCGGGTCAAATTAATCAGTTAAATTTACGATTAGTTTTATACCATCAATACACTAGGGTTGGGGGATTGTGTCTCTACCTTAATTTTTCCAATTACTTTTAGTCAACTTCTTTATTTTTCCCTTTTTCCTTTCTCACTCAATCATCATCTTTTACACTTTATTTTTTGAAATAATAAATCAATTAAAATCTATGAAACATTCCCTGTGGATTCGATACCCAGACTCGCCACTATACTCCGCAAGAGTGTAGTTAAAGTTTAGGTTTTTTTTTGTATTGTGGTTGGAAGCCGACAACAACGACTAGTTTATTTACACGGACGCTCGATTTTCAACATGATCATTGTTCAAGGTGCTAAAAGTACCCAAATTAAGGGATAAATTAGGAAGAATTTATGCCTAATCAAACCCCCCAAACTTAGAACTTTGCGCGTCCCGAGCAATGTAAAAGAATCCTAGCAAGGCTCAATTTTTGAAAATCATTTTATTGGGATAGAATACCTTTTTCGTGGGTAAGCGATCGCATTTAGCCTATGCAACAAGCCGCTAAAACCCTATTTCACCCTAGTAGGACGAGTTGTGTCTCGTGAGGGTTTGCAGAGAATATACTCACAAAATTCGACTCAAAGAAAATTCAAAATACGCAAAAATTGTGCAATTCAAACATTTCCAGAAAATAGTCATCATCAAATCATATTTATAAGTCTAAAACAGTAGTGTGTGTGCGAAGCCGTAAATATAACCGCCAATTTCCACCGATAGATCATTACGTTACTTACCCGAGAGTTCGTTTGGATTTCAAATTCTCACAGAATGATCTCTCAAATGAATCACACGGAATGTGGCTATTCTCTCATTATGCGTGATATAAAGAGTAAATGTAGTGGATGCAAAGTCACGCATACAAGTAGAAAGACGAAAATTTCATAGTGATAGGATCTCATCAATGGATTACGGTTTTAAAAACGGCTACATTGCCTCTTTTTCGCGCCTTCAATCTCCTTTATTATCTTTTGATATACTATCTCTCCACGCGGTAGTCAATTTCACTATTTGGACTCGGTTAGGACTTTTTTGGGGTTAAAGGTATATTGGGTAATATTGAGAAAGGTTAAGAATTTCAAAATTAGAAGACTTTCTTATGGTGTTCATTAGTGCTTTTTCGGGCTTTTGCTCATTTTTTTCTTCTTTTTCTCTATTTTTTGTGTTTTTCGCTTCTTTTTTTTTCTTACTATTTTTGTTGAGAATATCTATTTTTTTATTTTTTTTTCTTACCCCTTTATATGCACTTTTCGGACTTAAATTGTGAATTTTTCCATTTTTCACAATTCCGGGCTATTTGGGTTTTTCGAGTTATCAAACGAAAGGGACAATTTATTCAGCTCAATTTGGGTTGCAAAAAGGGGTAATTGTTTTGCATCTTTTTCTGGCCAATATTTTTGGGGGACAAACGAGGGCCTACTTCATTGTCCAAAATGCCAATTGCGTTACCATATGTGTTTCGAGATGAATTTTAGTTTAGAGATCAATATTGGCACGTTTTTCAAAGCAATATTACACACGTTTTTCATAACCGATCAAAATGAAAGGGATGAGATCCTTGACGACTTTTTAGGTACTGAAAAGAACTTTGAGTTAACAATTAACTCGGATTGATTTAAAAACTTGCAAAAAGTGATAGGCTCGAATCTCACCGGGTTTGTTAATCTTCTTTAAGTCGTCAATTTTCGCTCAATTTCCATCTTTAGTCAATTTCCGCTTTGTGTATGTTGAATTTTTACAACTTCAGACTTCAATTCAACTTTTAATGATATTTTGGAAAAATTTGAATTCCATTTCTTATTTATTTTGAACAAAAATATTTTTGGATTTTTCAAAATTTTATGATTTTTTTTTTGGAAATTTCTGGGCAATTTTTAAAATTTGTGAACTTTTAGAAATACCACTTGTGACCTCTCCTAACTTAAGACTTTTGCATTGTCCTAAAGAAAAAAGGACTAAAATCTAAATAAGGCAAAATAATAAGTGCGATAAATAAAACAAACAAATGGATAAAATGTAGTTTTTATTACAAATAAGACTGTGGTACAATTACAAGGAAAAGCATACAAACTGTGAACAGTAAAAACAACTAAAAAGCTGTCAGAACCACATCAAGCTTCACTGGGGCGGGGGATGGGAAGAACCGAGCGCGTCGGGGCCATAGGGGTTGTGGTAATAGGATGGCAGTGGCTCATTGGGCTCCCCTTGGTGTCGATAGATGTCCGCTTGAAATCGGAGTACTAAGTTCACATCGCGACGGTAATCCATCCCAAAGTTGTTGAAGTTCGTTTCAAGTGCCGACATTCGGTTTGAGAGGTCGCTTCCCGCCCACTAAAAATCCGGATCGTCCTCCTCGTCCTCCGACTCCTCATTCGGACTGATATCCCCGATCTCGACATCCGCACCAACTGCCTCTTCTTATTCTTTGCTCTCGCTCGGGGAAGCCTCTTCTTCACTATCACCTCCCCGCCTAGCCCGCAGGACAGCTAGCTTTTTAGCGCTCTTAGTGCGGGTCCCTTATCCAAAAGGATCGGAAATGTGAGTATGATCGAGTGGCGCTGCTATGCCAGCATCCTTGAGGATAGAATTGATCAAACGGGCACAGGGAAGTGGGGAATTACCCTTCTCATCCAAGGACGCATTGATGATATCGACGTAAAAAGTGCGGGTCGAATAGATGGAAGTGTGGGGGTAAAAAAGATGATAGGTCAAAGTGTCTTCCCAGGTCGCATGGCGGAATCGTTGGACATTTGCAATATGTTGGCGTACACAATCTGAAAAGTGAGGCGCGCCTTCTCATTAAGGCGTCCAACGGCGACGGTTTGCCCCGTCCAAGCCACATTCGGCGCAATGCGACCCATGATAATATCCTTATCGACAGGGGGACGTTTCGTGGATAGGTGAATTCTTGAACATTCGAAATGTCGTACTCGGCTAACTTGGCCGTGAGATGAGCCAAAGAAAATGGGATGACATTCGCATCAACGTAAGCTTGGGCCTCAAATTTGCCCGTCCGAAGTAAGGTGCCATAAAATGATCGGACTTCGGTTGCCCAAAGCGCTTCGTAGGGTTCGTTAAGGAATCGACACCAGCCCCGAGCCATGAATAGGGCGATGACAGAGTTGGGCAGCCCGTCCCATTGGATAGCGCACTCCATATCGAGTTTGAGGTCCAAACTAAAGAACTTATGGCACCATCGCTCCTCTTAGCAGGAGCGGAACTCGCCATGACTGGAGGGGTGGAAGTCGATGGAGTCATACTTGGTAGGGGCCACACGTGGAGCCATAGAAACAGGAGGGATTTTTTCTTGGAAGACTAGAGAGTAAGAAGAGAGGATTTGGGTTGAAGGTGTGAAGAGAAAGGGAGGGTATTAGTGTGTATTTATAGGTGAAGGGGGAGTGTAAAGGTTGGAATTGGAGGGAAAGGGTTTGGAGGGAAAAGGGGGTAAATTTGGGAGAGAAAGGTTGGGGTTGGGAGTTATGATAACGGATTGGAGGGAATGAATGGGATTAGGGAGAAGGGGGATGAATCTTGGGAAGGGGATAAATCAGATCTGTAGAAGGCGGACTGGTCCGGGGTAGGGGCAGATCGGTCCGGGTACTTTAATATTCAAAAAATATGACTAGCGAACTGGTCCGCCTTAAAATTAAAAGAACCAGTCCGGGGGCGGACCGTTCCGGCCTTAAATTAAAGGAACCGGTCCAGCCCAAGGTTTTTGGGATGGATTTTCACCAAACTTAATTTTGATCTCTCTTCTCCAAAAAATTTCACTTTCACAACATACTCCCTATCAATCTGGACTAAAACCCTCTCAATTTCGTTGGTCAACGCCCTTTGACTCGATATTCTCGAAACATGAATGCTTTTCCCGAATGAAACATAGTCCTATCGACGCTCACTACACACACGACTCTCACAACACACACGACTCTCACCCCATACATGTTGGGGGTGCGACGACCTCGCTATAACAGCTCACTCTACCCCGTAAACGGGGTCCAACAACCAGACGGTGTCGACTTCTTCTTCACACACTTCTAGATATGTCTTTAGGCGTTATCCATTCACTTTGAATGTATTTCCCCCTTTTAAATCGTCTAATTCAACAGCTCCATGGGGGAAAATATTCTTCACAACGAACGGGTCAGACCATCGTGACCGCAACTTGCCCGAAAAGAGATGAAGTCGAGAGTTATAGAGAAGAACTTTTTGCCCGGGAAGAAACTCTTTTCACGAATGATGTTGTCGTCAGCGAGTTTCATCCTTTCTTTTGAAATTTTAGCATTCTCATACTCATCATTGCGTAGTTCTTCTAACTCATTCAATTGAAGCTTGCGGGCTCCACCGGCCTTATCCATGGCATAATTCAATTGTTTAATCACCCAATACGCTAAAGATCGATGTCCTCTTAAGCAATGTGAGTATGGGCCAAATCATCCCTAAGATATTTCCTTACCGAGGAAATATGGAACACATAATGAATCCTATGCAAGTGCTCTGGTAACCCAAGTCTATACGCAACTGGCCCAATACACTCGATGATAGGAAATGGCCCCACATATCTTGGTGCCAGTTTCCCCTTCTTCCTAAAACGTATAATTCCCTTCGTAGGAGATACTCTGAGTAACACCTGGTCCCCCACCTTGAATTCTCTGAAGAACCTCTTGGCATCAGTATAGCTCTTCTGCCGGTTCTGAGCTACCCGAATACGGCTCCGTATCTCTCTATCCTTACCAAATTGTCTTGAATCACTTCCGGCCCAAGGAGTTTTTTATCCCCCACCTCTAACCAACATGCTGGGGAATGACAAGGTCTACCGCAAAATTCCTCAAATGGAGCCATGCCAATGGTGAACTGGTAGGAGTTATTATAAGCAAACTCCACTAGTGGATGGTACTGCTCCCAACCACCTCTAAATTCTAGGATGCACATACGCAACATGTCCTCCCACATCTTATTTGTCCGCTCTGTTTGACCATCAGTCTGCGGGTTATATGCGGTACTCAGCAGCAACTCCGTACCCATGGCCTCCTGGAAACTCTCCCAAAATCGTGAAACAAATATCTTGTCTTGGTGAGACACGATATTTTGAGGCACACCATGAAGTCTCACTATTTTCGCAATGCAAATCTTGTCATACTATCCCGTAGTGTAGTCCGTCCTCACGGGTAGAAAATGAGCAACTTTGGTAAACCTATCCACAACCACCCATATGGAGTCGTGACCCCTCTATGACGTAGGTAATCCCGTGATAAAGTCCATGGATATGCTCTCCCATATCCACATCGAAACCTCTAACGGGTGTAGAAGTCCTGCCAATTTCTGATGGTCCAACTTTACTAGCTGATAAGTGGCACATTTGGAAATGAACACGGTGATATCTCTCTTCATCTCGATCCATCAGTACTATCGTCTCATGTCTTGGTACATATTATCCCCACCAGGGTGTATCGCGAACCGTGAGCCATGCGACTCTGTCATTACTTCATGTGGCAAGTCTTCCCCTTCCGGAACGACCAGTCTCCCATTGAAGCGTAATCCCCCATCTGAACTAACGGTATAGGACTCCGATCCCTCTGCTAGTAATCGAACTATCTTCTCCTGACAGAATGAGTCATTTTCCTGGGCCTTTATCACTCTCGTAACAATCTGAGGTGTAACAGTCACCACAGACATAAATGATCGGGCCACTGCATCCTGGTGTCCCAATTCCTTCAACTTAGCTTTCCACACCTCGACCACCTCATCTACTGGCCTACGGCTCAATGCGCCTGCTACCACGTTAGCCTTCCCTGGGTGATATTGTATATCAAACATATAATCCTTCACAAACTCAAGCCACATACGTTGACGCATATTCAGTTTCTTTTGCGTGAAGAGGTATTGTAGAGAATTGTGGTCTGTGAACAACCAAAATGTCACTCCTAGGAGATAGTGTCTCCAAATCCGAAGAGCCAATACAACTGCCGCTAACTCCAAGTCATGTGTGGGGTAATTCTTCTCGTGAGGCTTAAGCTTACGGGAAGCATAAGCTATGGCCTGACTCTACTGTTGCAGCACCCCTCCAAGTCCTTATAAGGACACATCGGTGTAGACTAGATACTCAACTCCTGGTCCGGGTAATGCTAACATAGGCGCTGAGGTCAACTTATCCTTCAACTCATCGAATGCCAACTGACAGGCATCGCTCCAGATGAATGGTACACCTTTGCGAGTCAGATGTGTCAAAGGACCCGCTATCTTTGAGAAACCCCGAATAAACCTCCTATATTATCCTGCTAGGTCCAAGAAACTACGGATCTCAGTCAGTGTCATGGGCTGTCCCCAATCCCTCACCGAGGATACCTTCCCCGGATCAATAGATATCCCCCGGTCTGAAATTATATGCCCAAAAAAATGAACCTCCTTCAGCCAAAATGCACACTGCTCATACTTTGCATAAAGCTCGTTATAAAGCAAAATCTGTAAAACTTGCCTCAAATGCTCGGCATTCTCCTCTTCTGTCTGGGAGTATAGCAGGATGTCATCAATAAAGACGATGATGAACTGGTCTAGGAACTCTCTGAATACCCTATTCATCAAGTCCATAAACACGACTGGAGCGTTGGTCAATCCAAAATGCATAACCCGAAACTCATAGGAACCATATCTCGTCGAGAAAGCAGTCTTCAAGACGCCCTATTCCCTGATATGAAACTGATGGTATCCCGATCGCAAATCAATCTTTGAGAAAAAGGAAGCACCTCTCAGCTGGTCGAATAAGTCATCGATTTGGGGCAACGGATACTTATTCCATATCGTGACTTTATTCAACTCCCGATAAGCTACACAAAACCTCAACGATCCATCCCTCTTCTTTACGTATAACACAGGGGCACCCCACGATGAAGAACTCCTTCGGATAAACTCCTGACCCAGCAACTTCTCTATCTGATCCCTTAACTCTCTCATATCTGTTGAAGTCATACGATAAGGTGCGCGGGATATTGGCCGAGTGCCCGGTGTCAAATCGATCACAAAATCTTTCTCTCTACTCGAAGGTAGTCCAGGTATATCCTGAAATACATCAGCAAACTCTCTCATGACTGGAATCGAATCGAGTTGTATCACCACTTCCTTAGAGGTCTCCTCCTCTATTTAGTACAAGTGAGTGGACGATCCTCCCTCGGGGCAAGGCATCGCCACTAAAAACATCTCCTAACCTGGAATGGCAAAAATAATACTCCTACTGAAATAATCAATCATGGCTCACTACGTAACTAGCCAATTCATACCAACAATCGCATCGTACGCAGTCATCTCTAACACCAACATATTAGCAGGTAAGGTGAATCTCCCGATATCTATACCCACACCTCTACAAATAAGAGAAATCACAGAACCCTTACTCAATGGTGAATCTACACAAGTAATCGTGCTCTCTGCAGTGTCTAACAACCCCAAAGTGCGTGCAAATCTAGTGGTAATAAAATAGTGTGTGGCCCCCGTATCAAATAAAATATGCCCCATAGTCCCCTGAATAGGGAACATACCCTCAATAGCAGGTGGATCCTGTGGGACGGCGGCATGCTGGAGTTGTAAAACTCGCCTGTATTGAAGTTGTCCCTACTGGACTGGGACCGCTGGGATAGGTGACAAAGCTGGCATCTTTGGTGGTGCTAGGAGGGTGGCGGGAAATATACGTATTTGGGGCTCATGTCCAGCACCCTGCTGCTGCTGCTGTGGGACCCTGCCCCTATCTCGACACTCCTGACGCTTGTGGCCAATCTTGCCACAAATGAAACATTTTCCCAAAAAGTTTCTCCCTCTCTGACCCTGCTACCCACGGCCCTGGTAGCTGTTGCCATTCCTCCCTTAGTCGTGCTGGCCTTGCTAAAACTGCTACGGATGGTCCTGATGACCCTGATGGCCATGGAAAAAACCTCCATGTCCGTTTCTGAAACTCCCAGAGCTGCACCTCTTAAAATCCCCCTATTGGGAACCCTGATCTCCCTGCCTATGCTGACCCTGAGCAGATGGTGCCCCGCTGACACCATTTCCCCCTATCCTGCCCTGATGGCTGGACTCTCCTGATTTTTTACTCTCAGACATGTTAAAGAGGTGATCCTGGCAGTGAATCAGTGTTGTGTTAACCACATCAGAATAAGTGGCCAACGAGAGATTTCCCAATAAGTGCTGATGGATCCTCCAAGTCAATCCATCCATGAACTTCTGAATCTTCTTCTCCTCAGTTGGAATCTCATCGGGAACGATGTTCAAGAGATTACTGAATTGGGCCTCATATTCGGCCATGGTCTTCCCCTCCTGCTTGAGGTCCATTAACTTCCACCTCATTTCAGTGTGAACAGCTGATGGAAAATATTTGTGGTCGAACCGCACCAAAAACTCCTAAATGGAAAGGGCGTCTCTCTCCTTCGTGGTGGTAATGGACTCCCACCACTTCAACGCTGATCCTACTAGCTTGGAAGTAGCCAGTATCTTCTTCTGAACATCTGTGCACTCGTACATCCTTAAGTTCCTTTGAATGTCCTTCTTCCACTGACTGGACACAACAACGTCAGAGCTACCTCTAAATTTCGGAGGGTGTGCTTTCTGAAAAGCATCACGAACGCGTTCCCAAGCAGATGGGAATGCATGAGCCTGAACTGGAATGACTACCAACGCCTGAGGTGGTACTTTCTGCACAACTTCTAGGGCGACATTTACCGCTTGGGCTACAATAGCTGCAACCTCTGCGGCATTCATGGAGCCCTGAACTAGTGCAGTCTGTGGTTCGGGCTGAGCATCCCTGGGAACTCGTTGTGCATGTCATGCAGGCATCTGAAATGAGAGTAAAGTCTTACAAGTTCGCAGTTATTATCTCAAAATAACTGAAGAGCGAAGCATACACAAAAGAATACAACAATCCTAAAATATATGGCTCTACATCAAATAAAGCTCAACGGAAACATAACAAGCCGTACAGATCCTAAGGATACTAGAACCTGATGCTTTGATACCACCTATGACACCCCGAATAATTAAATAATGGGTAGCTACTCCTTTATTCGAATTAATACAAAATGTCAAGTTGGTTCAGTTCATACCATCACTATCGAAAAACATTTTTTTTCAAATACAGGCCACCTAATATTTAAAAAGTGAGCTGTCTAATTTTAATTAAATCCAATTAACATGCAATAGGATAGATTATGAAATGATAACATAACCACTACAACATAGTCACAATAGAATAACCATGGAATAATATTAAATATGGAGGAATACTCCTCACAACAATCCGAATGTTGAAATAAACAAATACAAAGTTTGAATCATTAATTAATTACAACCCAAAATCTGAAATAAGACTGAATAAGTAAGATGTCTCTAAAAGAAATGGGGCGACATGCCCAACTGATGAGAAAATATTATAATAGAATCAAGATAGAGAGTGAAGTCATCTATTGTCAAAGTCCCATAACTTCCACATCAGCTACAACACGTCACCGGAATGGAACTCCTATGCCTTGTGTCTTTGTGGCTGTGCACCTAAAAAGGTTTTTACAAAAATAGATTTGGAAGCAAATGGGTCAGAGCCCGATTGTGAAAACAGTTTAAAATACAGCAAGTGTTTAATATCATTAAACAGTGAATATAAAGTACATGATAGTGCGTGCACTCACATGAGTTCCTCACATCTCAAACTAATTGTACACTCCTATCGTACTCGTACCCGTTCTAGTTAGTCCCATATCTAACTAGTCCAATACACAATCTAACCTTACTGTACGATTTCCAATTCAATTCCTGATGTCTTAATTTAAATAGTGTTTTACTTTGCTTCTTAGTTCTCAAAATTTATAATACTAATCACTAGGGATTTTCCAATGTTAACTCTACAAAACGGTTGTTATTATTCACACTTACATTTATACATGACAATTCATTTCAATTAATAGTATATTTTACTCATCATAAATATACAATACTGGCACCCCTAGGCTAAGCTGCGGTGCACACATACTCTACTATCCAATCCCGGTACATCACGTACATAAGGACCACGCATTCCGAATCTCTCAGGAATTGTTCTAAAATAACAGCAATCACACATAATGGAGGCGAACATAGTTCACATCACATGGGTCACGCACATACCTACGCTCCCATGATCAGCAGACTTATTAACTTCTCAATAAGTCTTTCTCGGACCTATGTCCTCGATGTACCAATCTAAATCCCCCCGTAGGCACACAAAGATTAGATGGCCCTGATCGAATGCCGACCTCCCATGATAGCAAGTATGCTAGGTATGTTATACACAGATAACCACATATACTAAGCATTCGCACATCTTAGATATCTCAAAATATTCATAGAGGTATACTTCTCGTTCTTATACCATCATTTAGTGTTACACGTTTACCAGTCCCCTATTTATGTACATTAAACTTGTCAACTTTTCTCACGTCGTAATTAGGTACTCATTTCCTAATCCATAATGTCATCCGATTTACTACAAGATTCTAAGTTTTACTACTCAACGTACTCAAATCTCACAAATATACCCACTAGTCAGTAAGGGAAGGCTATTACTGCATTAGATAAGTCTACGGGACATTTAAAATAAAATCAGGGCTAAAAGGCCATTATGTCAACTCGTTAGAAGTCTCGTTCAAACGAGTGTCGTTCGAACGAAAGGCTTCGAATGAACTACCAACTCGTTAGAAGTAATATTGTCATCTCGTTAGAAGCTCGTTCGAACGACCTGGGCAGGTCTTCTAACGAGATGGCAGATACGCCCAGAAAATACCAAACTCATTTTTTTCTTCATTATCCTCTTCTCTAAATCCACCCTAAGACTATCCAAATACGTTTTAATGTTTGTAAACTATTTTTAGTCACCCTATATTATTCCTTAACATGCTTTTCGGGTCAAATCTTACAAATTAACATGCCAAAATCATAAATCCCCAATTCTTATTCCAAACCCTATGATCTTGAACCCAAAATTTAATTTCATAAAAAGACTCCTTATTAATCCGTTTTCCGATCATCAAAAGTTATGTTTTGTATATTGAATTTGTCCATAATCACTCTACATGCAAATTCCAACCCAAAATCACAAGTTTCACAATAATATCATTGCGTGTTCTTCATCAATATTTCCAAGACATAAACAGTTTTCTACACTACACATGGAGGAAATATTCATTGCAAATAACGACATCAAAACACATGCCTTGGATTTGTTTCTTCTGAATTGATGTTGTTGAACGAAGGTTTATCTCTCCCCCTTTCTCTACAGAATTTCTCCCAAGGATGGTAATGGTGGTTGGAGGTTACTTTTGGAACCTTTTCAAACTCTCCATTTAACTCCCGTAGCCCACTAACTTACCTAATGATGATAATGGAATTAATGGGTTCATTAGTAATATATTATTTAACCCTAAAATTCGTGGGTTTTAATTCCCATAATTTTAAAATTACCAAAATACCCTTCTAGGTTGCCGGTTTGGCCAAAAAATGCCCCGGACTGAAACTAAACCCCTGGCTAGTGTTTTCTGACTATTTCGATCCTTCCGGACACATTGGTGCACTCTAAATGACCATTTGGTTGAAAAAAATATAATTTTATTTTTAATTTAAATAATTTCATTCCTGACGCGACTGACGCGCGCGTCTCAACTAAATTTCCCAAATTGTCGTATTTCTGTCTCGTGACAATTTAAATATTTTCAATACTCATGTATTACCATACATACTTAGAAATATTCAATTTTAGCATCATAATCAAATACCAACTCACATCTCGCTAATATTTATATCTGGATTAATTCCCAATTAATTCTCATTTAATTCAATTAATTCCTTAAATAAAAAGCAATAAAATTACGAGGTATTACAGATTTTATTTTCACTATAAAAACAAACAATAATATAGCATTATACATTAACCTATAAATCAATATATCTTACCGGTGATTTCAATAGAATCCCTAACATATCGATTTCTTGTAAAATCTAGAAACATAACATCTCTATTCCCATAGCTATACAATACATAATCTAATCACAACTTACAAACACTGATGATACAACAAAAACATAAAACGAAAATCAAACCTCAGAAACAGATTACTAATCAATAAAATATACAAAAATATACTTATAAAATAATATTTGAATCAAATTGAGAGAATAAATATCAAATATCATCGGATATGGACCAATAATTGGATAGTTAATCAGTTTTTGTTTCAGTTAAGATGAGATTGAATAGCTTGATAGAAAAAGAGATTGAACGAATATGTTTTTTAAGAATGAACGAAAATGAGGGACGTGTAATCGTCTGCGGGTACATAAACTGCTTGAATAGAAGTTATGGACCCTTCTTTGGTAGAAGTAATTCTTTCTTGTAAAGTACCCATTTCGGTACTAAGTCGATTCCATGATTATAAGTTCATTCCATACCGGACCAGACCGGAATAGGGTTATACACATTCTCATTATGAGAAGGGGTCATTTGAGCGTATCTAAATAGATACTATGTTTACATATGGATCCCTACGTCGCTACATTCCATTTAGGATTAGGAATAGACGTAATCGGACCTGCTTTTTACATATCTCTCGTTATTTTGTTTGGACCCTATTCACCTCTTAATATGTCGAAATTTTTTGCGAAAATTCTAGAATTCAAAATAAATGTCCGATAGCAAGTTAGCAAGTTGATCGGTTAATTCAATAAATAAGAAGTGGGAGTTAGCACGCGATTTCGTTGGTACCATCCAAACGAAGTCTTTTTTACGAGGTATAACTATAAATTCCTATTTATTTATTACGAAATCGACCATAGATCAATTCCCCCTTTTCTATCGAATCGATCATAACCACTACCTACATTCCACGAAATTGTGCACCACAAATAGGAGCTAATAAATAGACCTGAGATCCCATAGAAAGACATCACGATCCCTTGTGGAAAAAAAACGATTTGCTGAGACGGAAATAAAGATATCAAATTTTACTTAGTTTAGCTCCACCAAAAAAAGGAAACAAATGAAATAAAGTCTCGTCTAACAAACATTCCAAAAATGCTAAGGTTTATTTTGGATACACAAAATTAGAAATATATATCGAGGGACATAATATCGGAAACAAAAAATAGCTATTTATTTTTAAAAATATGGATTTAAGTTGGGGGCAATAGATTAATTAACCCTATGATAAGTCAGTTAAGAAATTTTCATGGGCAAGAAAAAATATTCCAACTTCCATTTTTGGCCTCTAATTAAATAAAAGTTAAATCAAAAGGGTGTTCAAAATAATACCGTAAAAATGTACCAACATATGTACAAGTGGTCAACATTTAATTAAAATAAATCCAAACTATTTTTTCATTACTCATAAAATTTGAACAAAGCCACTCGATTGAAAATAGTTTGTAAACCTATTTGTATGCATGTGCCTTCCTATTCAATAGTGTGTGTCATAGATTGTACTTTTAATGTACAATATCCACCTTGGACCACGTAAAACCTCCCACTCACCTTATTCTTTAAAAATAAACAAAATACAAATAAAGATACCAATACAATGAGAAAACTAATAATTTGATGACATGTGGGAACAGTTTACAAAATATGTGCAAAAAATGATGTGAAAATTGTGATGATAAATCATATGGTTATTGTGTAGTTTCATACAAACTTACGTTTTTTCTAAAGCCCTTATTTTCATTTAAAATGCATCCCCATCAAGCATAGAATATTAAAATTTCTTTTTTTATATATTCGATATGAACCTCATATTAAGATTAAAAAGTAAGATCGTTTCCCTTTATTTAAACATGGATAAAATATAATTGGGATGAAAAAAGTCACTATATGGATTCAAAACTCAAAATATTGGCCAAAAATATTTATTTTAAGAACGCATAATTCAAATTTTAGAACCATTAAGAGTCAACTTATCTCCGCAATCGAAAAATCATGAACAAAGTACTGGGAAACTATACTCTCTAACTGTAAACGTAAAATTACATATAAACTTATAAGGTTAACATGAATAAATTGATAATTATTAATAATAAAAAGTGTAGAAAAGTTAACTATCAAAGCCTAATGCATATATAGATTGTTAACATAATTTATATTTAAAAAGAAGCAAAAAAATCGAATTTTCAAATCATAACTTAATTTTTCACCTCACAGACGTACCCATATGAGGTTAACTACCCTATATAAGAACGTGACCAAAAATTTCTCATTCATCTAATTTTTTTAATTGTCCTCTCATTCATTATAAACATTACATCATCAAAGTGTATAAAAGGTGTCCAACAGAAATAATAAAAAATCGAAAAAATATCATCGCTTCATCCATTTACTACGTACTTCGTTCTTATAATTAATTTTAAACATAAACAAAATATTCATCTAATATTGTAACATCACAACATCAATGCCTGAAAAAGTAGTAACAAAATAAGCATTATATACTAATACGGTCTTGACCAAGATCTCTCACTGAAATGTGACTTATAACCTTCCGCAACATGTAACACAACAAATCATTGAAATTAAAGGAATGAGATCTGCATTGGCTAAATAAGGGATATGATAAACCTCAAAATCAAATATTGGTAGCCAAAATTAGTATCATAGATATGGACTAATCTTAGTTATAAAGAAAAAGAGTTAATGATCGGGTATCCATAATAAATAGAAGAAAAAATGCAATAATGTAAAGAATACCATAATAGAAAAGTGTGTAAATCTCAAGTCCCCCACCCAAACATAATTTGATAATATGAACCCCGATAAAAGGTTAACCCATTAGCATAAAACTTCGATTCTTGAATGAAGCCTCTACCTTCACTAAGGATTTTCAACCTTACTTTAGGCAAATTCACTGTAACACCCCCAATTTGTCACGTTTAGCTGATTAGGAAGAGCACGAAATATATCGAGAGATTAAAAAATATACATCATTCTCGGCATCAATGATAAAAGAAATAAAGAAAATAAAAACCATCCATAGTAAAAAAAATTAATGAAAGATTACAAAAAGAATAACTAAACTGAAATAACTAGATTCCAAGAAATGAATCTACCATACAAGATATCTTATAACAAATGTTTCAACTGAAATAAAATATAATAAAATAGAGACCACCTATAAATTAACTCTTTAATACAAATGTCAATTACAATGACCCAATGTATCTAATTATAAGGCTACCAATAGGGTTCTCCACACCAGCATGTTTGACTACTCAGCCCTGTTAAACTAGTATGTATAATAATAATGAATATGGGGGTGGGGACATTTATAAATTTGGGCCTGAGTCCAAAAGTTGAAGGAAATATCTCTAATAACATAAATGTAAATCATACGAATCATTTACAATAAACATGAAACCCATCAACACTCGCATGCAATGAATACCTCACCTGTCATCTAGTGCAAGTACTATGAGCATGTCCCAACCCAAGGCATAAATATTCTAGAAGTCTTTACCTATAGACTAATATGCAAGTAACATAAAAAATTGCAAGAAGGATGTAACTAAGTAGACATGTATAAAATAAAACCTAATAATTACTTATTTAGATTCTCATGATCTCATAACATAACATTTTACTTTATATTAACCTCTTTAATTAAAGGCGTTCATCACTTAACTATAACATATATACAAATATTATCTTATATCACCTCCCACTCATGTCACCTGAAAGATAAGATATACACAATCTCATAAAACACATTCTAAGTTAAAGATTCCGTCGATATACTATTATCATATCTCGTAATAACCATGTGAAGGAATCTACCTTCAGAGTACCAGCTTGTGCTTCCATTAATAAAACCATAAGAGTCCCTTACCTATCGAATTTTTAAAAAACAAACATAAGTTAGAAATGGGGCGATGACTACGAAGGAACACCACAATGAGGCAATAGATAAACCCTGATGATGGATCAAGTCATCATGACTTATATGTGACACCCCGCCTAATTAAATACCGGGCGATCACTCCTTTATTAAATTAAATCAAGGTGAACAGTTGGTCCATTCTTAGCATCACTGTCGAAAAATAAATTTTTCCAATTTAACACCCTAATTAATTAAGCTAAGTGTAAAAACCATTTTCATACATACTTTCCAAATTTTATTTAAAGAAAAATCATTTATTTTATTAACAACATTCAATAAGTAAGAATCACACCACATTAAATTCTGCAACATAATCCAATTAATTTAATACATTCGTCAACCGAATGTCAACATACGAAATCTAAAGTCACACATCCAACCTGAATAAATCCCATAGTAAAAGTACTAAAAATAAATGAAATACAAATGTTCAATAACAACAGAATAATGGAAAGAGCTACACATGTCCAACTAAATGAAAGTACTAAGAGTGGATCCGAATGAACGAAGTCGTCTAATCAAGAGACCTGCAACTCCCACCTAAGCTGCAACGCATTCCTTCCAAGGGATCCTAAGCAAGACGCCCCTGTGGTTGGGCACCTGTGATACATACATATATATACAAGAGAGAGAGAGAGAGAAAAAGAAACGGGTCAGAGCCCGATAGTGTGTATGATTTAAAAATTCATTTAGCAAGTATTTAAATTTATACATGCCAATGCAACAACATATTAGTGCGACACTCTCTTGAGAAATTCTCACCCCTCTTCTAATGTGCACACCTATCACACTAACCTTCCCAACGGTTTGTCTTATCATTTATCGCACTAATCTTCCCAATGATTTAACTTATCTTAGGTTACTCGTAAGAATCAAAATTTAACGATTCAATTGTTTGAAAAGAATATTTCAATTAGTAACCAAAGTTCTCATTTTTGACTTTATTAATCAATAAAGTTTTCCAGTGTCATATTATACTTTCTCAAAACAAGTATTTATAATTGAGTCATCAACCATGTCCTACATAACACATCACAGTAGGTAGTTCCATATACCAGAATTTCATATATATATTAACTACTCATAAAATATATATATCATAACAGCACCCCAAATAAAACTATGGCGCGGGCATACTCTACTATCCAATCCCCGTATCACTCGTACTAAGGGAATACAAATTCGAAATCACTCTCGAACTGTATTAACACATTCTCAAACAATATTGAGGCGAAGTATAGATTCCAAGTCTCTAAGAGGATGGCATATGTCTGCGCCTCTTAGGACCGTCTGAACTATCACTGCGATAGCCTGTACCAAGGATACCTATACACAAACAATATGAGGCGAAGCATAGATTCCAAGTCTCTAAGAGGAAAGCACATACCCGCATCTCTTAGGAACATCTGAACTATCATTCCGATAGACTCTACCAAGTATATCTATCTTCTAGGGTACAAGTCAATATCCCCCATAAAGGTCCCATCGAGATAATACTGTCCCAGCGCGGAAACCTCAGGGATAGCAAGTAGCGTGGGCATGATTTTCACACATAGATAGTATATGCATACACAATCATATAACTATACTAATATTACCATATTAATAATGGGTAAATTCTCAATTCCCATAATTACGTCATTTGCATTTATTTCTTATTATATAGTTATCACGTATAACCATTCACATCTTACTTTAATTTGAGGAACTTTTCCACTTACTATATAACGCTTCATGGATTCTATCCTCCCAATTATAAAATTCAGTAGGTATACACATTTGCCCCGAAGTAGCTCTCTTACGAGTCTCTCTCTTTAAATCATAAATTCACCGACCCTTATGTAATTATCCCAAAATACAATCTTTTCCCGACATCAAGGGTCCCAAAATCTATTCACATGTCCTACTGGTCTTCCCTATCTCCCAAAACATTTTATTAAGGATGCCCAAGAATTATCTCACAATAAATTGAATTTAACTCATTTAAAAAGGAAATAGGAGTCTGCCAGGAGGGGTCGATCGATCGAGGTCTGGGGCTCGATCGATCGAACCTTCGATCGATCGAGGCTCTAGGCTCGATCGATCGATCAAGCAGGTATTGCGATTTCTGCAGAATTGCAGTTACGGGTTCTAACACCTATTCTCATCCAATTTCAAGTTTTACATTCCCAAACGTCCAAAATCTTGTCTTACTAACATCCTAACATGATATGATACACATCCTACGTAAAGCATGTCAATTTACGTCACTAAACATGGATTCATCATGCTGAAATTCATTTAAAACTCAAGAACCCTAAAAATCTCTAAATCATGGTTCTAATCTGCTTTACCCCAGAATTTCTTTCTTAATTACACCAAAATTTCGTGGATTATTCTTTTACATCACAAAAGATTTCCAGAATAAGGTTTAAGTCTTTACTATATGCAAATTCCTATCACAATTTGGGTTTTCCTCCATCTATTTCATCCCTAATCATTCCTAAACTAATATGGAAATTGCACCAACGAAATAAGCAAGATAAACACTTGCCTGGGATTTTTAGAAGTCTGGATTGCGATTGATTTTGGTGTGGTTGTGTTCCCCATCTCGCGATCTACGCGTTGACGGTGACGGCGGTGCAAATGGTTGAGTTTTGAGCCTTGGAATTGCTTGAGAGCTCTCTCCTCTCTTCTCCAATGGCCGTTTTAGGTTTTGGGAATTCTAACCCTAGGTGACAACCTCAATATCAGATATAACCCCTCTAATTTTCGTGGGTTTAATTACCCAAAAATGTAAAATGACCAAAATGCCCTCCCGGGTTACTAATTAGGCCTAAAAACGCCCCGCGACCCAAACTACACCCTCGGGTACACTTTTCTGACTATCTCGACCCTTTCGGACGCGTTGGTGCACTCAAAATGACCATATGGGTAACTTATAAAATATGCACTTTTTATTTATCACAATTTAGTCCCGACGCGACACGAACACGTCCCGACTTAAATTTCCAAAATTGTCATTTAATTCACTCATGACATTCAATATAACCAATATCATATATATTACCTTACTCATTAGTAATATTCGACAAATTTCATATAATTACTAACTCTCGTCGCGTTAATAATTATAACATAATTAATTTCCGGATTTTTATTAAATAATTAACTCACATTAAATTTAATAAATCCTCAAATTAATATAGCATAAAAATACGGGGTATTACATACTTGCCCCCTATTAACGGAATTTCGTCACGAAATTCAGAAAGTAAGGCATACCAGGTAAAAACAACTCTGGATATCTCTCGCACATATCTGCCTCGCACTCCCAAGTGGATTCCTCCACATTATGGTGCTCCCACTGGACCCGTACAAGTGGAACTATTTTCGACCTCAATCTTCTCTCACTATAGTCTAGGATAGCCACCGGTCACTCCTCGTAAGAGCTATCAGGCTGTAAGTCGATCTCATCTATCGCAATGTGATTATGGGCCAAATCATCCCGAAGATATCGTCCTAACGACGAGATGTGGAATACATCATGGATGAGATGCAAATGCTCTGGCAGTCCCAACCTGTATGCAATCGGCCCAATCCTCTCGATTATGGGAAATGGTCCCACGTACCTCGGAGCCAACTTCCCCTTCTTCCCGAACCTCATCACTCCCTTCATAGGAGATACACACAATAACATTTGTTCCCCCACACTAAACTCTCGGAAGAACCGTTTCTCATAGGCGTAGCTCTTCTGCCTATCCTGGGCTACCGGAATGCGACTCCTGATCATCTCGATCCTCGTGGAGGTCTCTTGAATCACCTTTGGTCCTAGCACCTTATTATCCCCCACTTCGAGCCAACAAGCTGGGGAATGACAAGGCCTTCCATACAAAGCTTCAAATGGAGCCATCCCAATCTTGAACTGATAAGAGTTATTATAAGCAAACTCTACCAGTGGAAGGTGTGGCTCCCAACCTCCTCCTAAATCAAGAACACACATGCGTAGCATATCCTCCAACATCTGATTAGTACGCTATGTCTGTCCATCTGTTTGTGGGTGATAAGCTGAACTCAACCTCAACTCAGTACCCATAGCCTCCTGAAAGCTTTCCCAAAAGTGTGACACGAAGATCTTGTCTCTATCTGACACAATATTCAGGGGCACCCCGTGTAATCTGACGATCTCGGCAATAAACAGCTGAGCATACTGACCCGTGGTATAATTTGTCCGCACCGGTAGAAAATGAGCCACCTTGGTCAAACGGTCTACAATCACCCAGATAGAGTCATGGCCCCGTTGTGATGTAGGCAACCCTGTAATGAAATCCATGAAAATGATCTCCCACTTCCACGCGGGTACTTCCAATGGCTGAAGCAATCCTGATGGTTTCTGATGGTCCACCTTCACCAGCTGGCAGGTAGAACACTTGGACACGAACTCAGCAATGTCCTTCTTTATCCCACTCCACCAGTATTGTCTCCTCATATCCTGGTACATCTTATCCCCTCCAGGATGCACTGCAAACCGGGACCCATGAGATTGGGTCATCACTGCATGACGTAATTCATCCCCTTCAGGAACTACCAACCTCCCATTAAACCACAAACATCCATCGAAACTAACAGAATAGGACTCAGCACCCTCGGCTAGAAGTCTCACAATCCGTTCCTGGCAAAATGGGTCTTTGGTCTGTGCCTGTATCACCCTCGTAATAATCTCGGGTGTGACTAACATAACGGATATGAAAGAACGGGCTATTGCGTCCTAGTGACCCAACTCCTTCCAAATGTCTGCTATCTCGTCTACCGATCTACGACTCAACGCATCAGAAACTACGTTGGCCTTTCCCGGATGATACTTTATATCGAACTGGTAGTCCTTCACAAACTCTAGCCATCCGCGCTGACGCATATTCAACTCTAGCTGAGTGAACAGGTACTGCAATGACTTGTGGTCTGTGAACAAGCAGAATTTCTCCCCCAATAAGTAGTGCCTCCATATCCTCAATGCAAAAACGACCGCTGCTAACTCCAGGTCATGGGTGGGGTAATTCTTCTCATGCAGCTTAATCTTGCGGGAGGCAAAAGCTATAGCCTTCTCCTCCTGCTGAAGTACTCCCCCAAGCCCCCGTAAAGAGGCATCGGTGTAAACCAGTTACTCCACACTCGGCTTCGGTAACGCAAGGACTGGTGCTGAAGTAAGCTTGTCTTTCAACTCGTCGAAAGCCAACTGACAAGCATCATCCCAAACATATGGTACCCCCTTGCGAGTCAGGTTCGTCAGCGGACCCGCTATTTTGGAGAATCCCCGAATGAATCTCTTGTAGTAACCAGCTAACCCCAAGAAACTATGCACTTCCATCGGTGTCGTGGGCTGTCCCCACTCCCTCATCGCTGAAACTTTGCTCGGGTCAACTGCAATCCCCTGCTCAGAAACAACATGCCCCAAGAACTGTACCTCTCGTAACCAGAATCCACACTTCTCGTACTTTGCATACAGCTGATGCTCTCGTAGAGTCTGAAGAACCTTCCTCAAGTGCTCAGCATGCTCCTCCTCGGAGTGTGAATATATCAAAATGTCATCTATGAAAATGATGACAAACTGATCCAAGAACTCTCTGAATACTCGGTTCATCAAGTCCATGAAAATTGCTGGAGCATTTGTGAGTCCGAACAGCATCACCCGGAACTCATAAGACCCATATCTCGTCAAGAAAGCAGTCTTCGAAACATCCTGCTCCCTAATACGTAGCTGATGGTACCTCGACCTCAGATCTATTTTCGAAAAGAAAGTTGCTCCCCTCAGTTGGTCGTACAGATCATCGATTCGAGGCAACGGATACTTATTCCGTATCGTGACCTTGTTCAGCTCCCGGTAGTCCACACACAATCTCAGTGAACCATCTCTCTTCTTCATAAACAAAACTAGAGTGCCCCAAGGTGAGGTACTCCTATGAATGAAGCCCTGACCTAACAGCTGCTCTATCTGATCTCGTAACTCACGCATCTCCGTCAAAGCCATACGGTATGGAGCGCGTGCTATAGGTCTAGTATCTGACAATAAATCTATAACAAAGTCTATCTCTCGACTGGGGGTTAGGCTTGGTATCTCCTGAAAAACATCGGAATACTCCCTGACAACTGGGATCGAATCTAAGGGAATCACAACCTCCTTAGAGGTATCCTCCTCTATGTAATATAAATGAGTGGTCGAACCTCCCTCTGGGCGAGGCATCGCCACTACAAACTTCTCTTGCCCCGGAATGGCAAAAACAACGCTCCAACCGAAGCAATCAATCATGGCTCTATAAGCTGCAAGCCAATCCAATAATCACATCATGCTCGTGCATGTCTAAAACTAACATGTCTACAGGTAATACCAAGCTACCAATCTCTACCCCCACTCCCCGGCATATAAAAAAAATAAGGGACCCACTCCCCAGTGGTGAGTATACATATGTCACTGTGCTCTCTGCTGTGGCTAATAACCCTAAGGCCTTAGCAAAATGCGTAGCTATAAAACAATGCGTTTCCCTCGTATCAAACAAAACTCGACACATAGTACCATGGATAGGAAATATACCCTCAATCGCGGGTGGTGCCTGTGGAGCTGCTGCCTGGTGGACGTTATAGACACGTCCATACTGTAATTACCCCTGCTGCGTTGGAGCTGCTGGAACGGCTGGTTGGGCTGGCACCTGGGCTGGAGCTGGGAGGGCAGGTGGAAAAAGTGGCCTCTGTGGCTCATTACGGGCTCCCTGCTGCTGTGGGGCCCTATCTCCCTCCGAACAATCCTGGCGCCTATGGCCGTGTCTACCACACCCAAAACATCGGCCTTTGAAGTTACCTCCCCTCTGACCCTGTTGACCACGGCCCTGCTGGCCGTTACTATTTCGCCACTGGCCCTGTTGAACCTGATGAATACGCTGTTGGCCCTGTTGGCCCTGCTGCTGACCCTGTTGTCGGTGTTGGCCCTGCTGGCCCTGCTGATTAGGCTGGCCCTGCCTATATCCCCCATATCCCTGCCTAAAATCACCTGAACGGAATTGCTTAGCAGGGTCCCCCTAATGGGAACTCTGCTCGTGCTGACGAGTCTGTCCATGAGATGGTGCCCCACTGGCACTATTACCCCCAGTCTTGCCCTGCTGGCTGGACTCTCCTGCTCTCTTGCTTCCCTGAAGATGGAAGCGGTGATCCTGGCAATGTAGCAACGCGGCATTGAGTACATCAGTGAATGTACTCAGGGATAAATTCCCAATAAGGTGCTGACGGATCCTCCAAACTAACCCGTCGACAAACAACATAATATTCTTGCTCTCAGTAGGTGCCTAATCTGGCACAATGGTGAGAAGTCTCGTGAACTCCTCCACATACTCCGCTACGGTAAGACTCTCCTTCTTCAAATTCAGTCATCTCCGCCTCATCTCAGTCTGCACGGTGGGTGGAAAATACTTGCGGTCAAACCGCTCCCAAAATAACTAAATAGGGATCGTGTCCCTCTCCTCCAAAGTGGTAGTGGACTCCCACCACTGCAAAGCGGCTCCCACTATCTTAAAGGAAGCCAATAACTGCTTCTGCACGTCAGTGCACTCATACATACGGAGATGCCGTTGGATGTCTTTCTTCCATTGGCTAACTGTGACAATATCGGAGCTACTAGAGAACTCAGGGGGATGCGCTTTCTGAAAAGCATCCCAAACCCACTCCCATGCAAATGGAAGCTGTGCTGGTACTGGCGCCACTGCCTGAACCTGGGGTGGAGCCTGCTGAACCACCGCTAGTGCAGCATTCACCGCCTGAGCAACAATGGCGGCTACTTAATTTGCATTCATTGTGCCTAGTGCCGGAGATGCTGGTTGCTCGACCTCGGCACGCTATCCCTCGGAGCACGTCTCGGAGGCATCGGAAACGTGAAAATGTTTATTAGTCTACAGTTATTATCAAATCTCAAATAGCTGAAGACTTAAACGTAAAAGCAAGGGTACAACAATCCTAAAAATAGGGCTCTATAGCAACAATGTTACGCTGAAAGCGAAATAAGCCGTACAGATCCTATGGACACTAGAACCTGATGCTCTGATACCACCTGTGACACCCTGCCTAATTAAATACCGGGCTATCACTCCTTTATTAAATTAAATCAAGGTGAACAGTTGGTCCATTCTTAGCATCACTGTCGAAAAATATTTTTTTCCAATTTAACACCCTAATTAATTAAGCTAAGTGTCAAAACCATTTTCATACATACTTTCCAATTTTTATTTAAAGAAAAATCATTTATTTTATTAACAACATTCAATAAGTAAGAATCACACCACATTAAATTCTGCAACATAATCCAATTAATTTAATACATTCGTCAAACGAATGTCAACATACGAAATCTAAAGTCACACATCCAAACTGAATAAATCCCATAGTAACAGTACTGGAAATAACTGAAATAAAAATGTTCAATAACAACGGAATAATGGAAAGAGCTACACATGCCCAACTAAATGAAAGTACTAAGAGTGGATCCGAATGAACGAAGTCGTCTAATCAAGAGACCTGCAACTCCCACCTAAGCTGCAGCGCGTTCCTTCCAAGGGATCCTAAGCAAGACGCCCCTGTGGATGGGCACCTGTGATACATACATATATATACAAGAGAGAGAGAGAGAGAGAGAGAAAGAAACGGGTCAGAGCCCGATAGTGTGTATGATTTAAAAATTCATTTAGCAAGTATTTAAATTGATACAGGCCAATGCAACAACATATTAGTGCGACACTCTCTTGAGAAATTCTCACCCCTCTTCTAATGTGCACACCTATCGCACTAACCTTCCCAACGGGTTGTCTTATCATTTATCGTACTAATCTTCCCAGTGATTTAACTTATCTTAGATTACTCGTAAGAATCAAAATTTAACGATTCAATTATTTGAAAAGAATATTTCAATTAGTAACCAAAGTTCTCATTTTTTACTTTATTAATCAATAAAGTTTTCCAGTGTCATATTATACTTTCTCAAAACAAGTATTTATAATTGAGTCATCAACCATGTCCTACATAACACATCACAGTAGGCAGTTCCAAATCCCAGAATTTCATATATATATTAACTACTCATAAAATATATATATCATAACAGCACCCCAAATAAAACTATGCGCGGGCATACTCTACTATCCAATCCCCGTATCACTCGTACTAAGGGAATACAAATTCGGAATCACTCTCGAACTGTATTAACACATTCTCAAACAATATTGAGGCGAAGTATAGGTTCCAAGTCTCTAAGAGGATGGCATATGTTTGCACCTCTTAGGACCATCTGAACTATCACTGCAATAGCCTGTACCAAGGATACCTATACACAAACAATATGAGGCGAAGCATAGATTCCAAGTCTCTAAGATGAAAGAACATACCCGCATATCTTAGGACCGTCTGAACTATCATTCCGATAGCCTGTACCAAGGATATCTATCTTCTAGGGTACAAGCCAATATCCCCCATAAAGGTCCCATCAAGATAAGACTGTCCCAGCGCGGAAACCTCAGGGATAGCAAGTAGCGTGGGCATGATTTAAGCACATAGATAGTATATGCATACACAATCATATAACTATACTAATATTACCATATTAATAATGGGTAAATTCTTAATTACCATAATTACGTCATTTGCATTTATTTCTTATTATATAGTTATCACCTATAACCATTCACACCTTACTTTAATTTGAGGAACTTTTCCACTTACTATATAACGCTTCATGGATTCTATCCTCCCAATTATAAAATTCAGTAGGTATACACATTTGTCACAAAGTAGCTCTCTTACGTGTCTCTCTCATTAAATCATAAATTCACCGACCCTTATGTAGTTATCCCAAAATACAATCTTTGCCTGACATCAAGGGTCCCAAAATCTATTCACATGTCCTACTGGTCTTCCCTATCTCCCAAAACATTTTATTAAGGATGCCTAAGAATTATCTCACAATAAATTGAATTTAACTCATTTAAAATGGAAATAGGACTCTGCCAGGAGGGGTCGATCGATCGAGGTCTGGAGCTTGATCGATCGAACGTTCGATCGATCGAGGCTCTAGGCTCGATCGATCTATCAAGCAGGTATTCCGATTTCTGCAGAATCGCAGTTACGGGTTCTAACACCTATTCTCATCCAATTTCAAGTTTTACATTCCCAAACGTCCAAAATCTTGTCCTACTAACATCCTAACATGATATGATACACATCCTACGTAAAGCATGTCAATTTACGTCACTAAACATGGATTAATCAGGCCGAAATTCATTTAAAACTCAAGAACCCTAAAAATCTCTAAATCATGGTTCTAATCCGTTTTACCAAAAAATTTCTTTCTTAATTACACCAAAATTTCGTGGATTATTCTTTTTCATCACAAAAGATTTCCAGAATAAGGTTTAAGTCTTTACTACATGAAAATTCCTATCACAATTTGGGTTTTCCTCCATCTATTTCATCCCTAATCATTCCTAAACTAATATGGAAATTGCACCAACGAAATAAGCAAGATAAACACTTGCCTGGGATTTTAGGAAGTCTGGATTGCGGCTGATTTTGGTGTGGTTGTGTTCCCCGTCTCCCGATCTACGTGTTGGCGTTGACGACGGTGCAAATGGTTGAGTTTTGAGCCTTGGAATTGCTTGAGAGCTCTCTCCTCTCTTCTCCAATGGCCATTCTAGGTTTTGGGAATTCTAACCCTAGGTGACAACCTCAATATCAGATATAGCCCCTCTAATTTTCGTGGGTTTAATTACCCAAAAATTTAAAATGACCAAAATGCCCTCCCGGGTTACTAATTAGGCCTAAAAATGCCCCGCGACCCAAACTACACCCCCGGGTACACTTTTCTGACTATCTCGACCCTTCCGAAAGCGTTGGCGCACTCAAAAACGACCATACGGGCAACTTATAAAATATGCACTTTTTATTTATCACAATTTAGTCCCGACGCGACACGAGCACGTCCCGACTTAAATTTTTGAAATTGTCATTTATTCACTCATGACATTCAATATAACCAATATCATATATATTACTTTGCTAATTAGCAATATTCAACAAATTTCATATAATTACTAACTCTCGTCGCGTTAATAATTATAACATAATTAATTTCCGAATTTTTATTAAATAATTAACTCACATTAAATTTAATAAATCCCCAAATTAATATAGCATAAAAATACGGGGTATTACATTATATCATCAGGAAGCGTTGACCATGTGGATCGTATACTCTAACATAATGACCTCCACATCATCCTTCTTCAATCATCTAGGTACGAGATACATAGTCATATCTAACACTCTCAAAGAACTCAATGACCTGCACATTAATCTCCTGTCAACGACAAGGCATGCAATGCATGATCCTTCTCTCAAAATAAGCTCGAACGATAGATTACCCATGAGTAAAGGGACGGTCATATAATTAAATAGTATATATATATATATAGCATACTCTCAAGAATGCCCAAAACACTTCAATTCCCAAATGCCGAATTCTCACTTAATTAAGTTTAATATCTCTCAAAACAATGGCAAAACTATATAACCAAGGAAGATACTTCACACACTCAAGCGTACCCTAAATCATTAAAATCCCTAAGAACCGGGTCACTTATTACCTTTTGATATTTATTAGTTGTCAACATTATTAAATACAACTCTTAGTTTATTACAACTATAAATAATAAGTGCCTTATTATATGTATATACTGTGACAACCCGCTCACCAAAATAAGGGGTGGCCAGCCCAATACTCCAATATAACAGGAGTCCCAGATGGAATCCTTCTCAGTATCACAATAAAATATAGAGTATCCAGGATAACCACCCAATATTTCAGAAAACGGGTTGCCAAAAATTTATTTTAAAGTTAAAAAAGAATTTAAACAACCCAATACTGAAAAGAAAGTGGGAACCCCAAGAATATATATATATACTATAATAACAACGAGTATACAAAAAAAGGACCGAATATGCTGTCGGTCCACAAACTCTACAACAATGTTAAACAAATTCAATAATTTATATAATACATTACATTAGAAAATTACAAAAGTTTGGGCCTCACGCCCGAGTAAAAGACTTAATCTTAACTAGAGTGCAAAAATGAAAGCGGCTATACAATATAACCCGTAATACCCGCAAAGCATCACGGCTCATCAATATCACCGGAATAGGAAAGTCAGAGCAGGCGTCCTTGCGGCAGAGTACCTGAGCGGATACAAGATGCATGCACAACAAGAAATATGAACGAGTCAGGGCCCGATTTCGTATGATCACCAGGTGAATAAAAAGTATGACAATTATGAACAGTAAACATGACTAAAAGAAATAAGAATCTACCTACACGATTTAAAAACATAATCTAAGATAGTTTAATTAACCACGAAATTTAATTGAGTTATACAAGAGAATAAGAATAGATAACATTAATCTAAACAAAACTTCCATTATATACTTTTATTCATCTCATAGTTCCATTCCTTATTAGGAATTATAATCATATTTATGTGCTCTTTATGGCATTCCATTCCTTATCAGGAATATCATCATTTTCATATGCTCTTTATGGCATTTCAATGTGCTCTTTATGTCACTCATTATACATCAAGTCCCACTTGATTCAGAATGGTTATATTCTCATGCATATAACAATTCTAAGACCTCCCCTCCGAGTTTCCCCACTGGGCATGCCCTTAAATGACCATCATCTTCCAGGGGCCTATCAAACAAGGCAGCCTGGGCACCTATAATGCAAGACGTCGGGAAGCGGCCATATGCCTACGGGAGAGCCAAGATCACACTCGAAATCTCCTCACAAGCGCAGAAAACATAACATAATCGCGCATATGGCCTAGGACTATATCCACCCTGCATTCATTAGCCAGGGGGAATCACCATGCGCGTGAACTTCCCTTATGATGTCATTTAGAGAGGTGTGTTTAAGTAAATTAGAATTTACCATATTCATAAATAAGTAAATTATCATTTACCATCATTATTACCATTTCCATTTCATTTTATTTCCATACTTATGTTTCATTTTATCTTAAACCATAATTATTTACATAATTGTAAATACCTCATATTATACCTGGAGCCATACTTAATACATTTTATCGTTATAACCTCGATGAATAAATAACTTTCAATTTTTTCTCCAAAGATTCGTTTGTGGTATTATGGTAAACCATCAAGACTAATATAGCTCCATTGAGTGTCTAAAGTCTCCCAAACATGACACTACACTCCTAGTCTCATAATGATCAACTAAAAGAAAAGAATGCCCTAACATCAATTGGCATATCCCCGAAAAAGTCCCAACATAACCTATTTCTAATGTAGGGAAATCCCTCAACTCATCTAGGACTCTAGGACCCTAAATTTACATCATACAAGAAGGTTCTTAGGTACTAAACTTAAAGAAAAATAATTGGAACTAAACTAAGAAAATTACTCAAAAGTGCAGGGCTTTCGAATCGATTCGAACTAGACGAATTGGTTTGGGTTCAATAAAGCGAATCGATTTGGACTAGACGAATCGATTCGGTCAGGGGAATTGACTTTCTGCATAAATGCCAAATCGATTCGGACGAGCCGAATCGATTCGGTCGACTCAGACCTAGAAACTGTCTCAAGGCGAATCCATTAGGCCAGGCCGAATTGATTCAGTTCTGCAGATTTGTCAAGTTTTGTTTTAAGGGTTATGAACCCCAGTTTTCCATAACCTCAAATCTCTTCCTTTTTAAACACATCCAACAACAGTTATCTACCAAAAAAATTATCCTACATGATTTATAACCATTATCATCCACAATTTTATCATCATAAACCAAAATCTAGGTTTAAATACCATAATTTCCATTTTTGATCCCAAATGCATATACATAAATATCACACAAATTATTCATCTTAAATCACTTATTAGCAAGTAGAAAACTTGCCTTGTTGTAGGAAATCTCAGATTTCTTTGTGTGGTAGCAACAATCCATCTTCAATCTTTATTTTCTCTCTTCTTTCTCCACTTTTCTCTTCTTCTCTCTTTCTCTCCTTTTCTCTCTATGTTTATGACATAAAATAGGGAAATTAGGGTATTTGGAAGAATAAAATTGGGGCTTAAGTCTAAAGTTACCAACTTAAGTGGTTAATACGACGTTAAAGTGACTCGCAAATATGCATTTAAGTCAAAACCAGGTAAAAGTGCCCGAAATACAAAAATACAATATGGCACTTATTTTGACTGTCTTGCACATTCCGGGACTAACTACGCCCTCTAAAATGGCATCCAAAAATTTAATAATCCATTTCATGTTCTGATTTTATTTAACCATAATGTCATTTAAAACACATGACACTATAAAACATACAACCGAACGATATTTACTTTCACATGCAGTAAATATGCAAAAATCTAGCAAATATTAACTTCCAACTCATTAAATTAATATTTACTTCACTTCCAACATTTTATATCATTACCTTATGTGGTAAAATAATATAAAATTAGCTTCCTAAAAGTGAGGGTTGTTACATACTCCCCCCCTTATGAGGGAATTTTGCCCTCTAAATTCAGGTGTACCCTAATCATATCATGGGTATACTATTCTAAACTATCATTTTATCACCCGTAATAAACCTCTCGTTATTGCGGTGTCCCAAATGGACTCGGACTAAGATCATCACTATCGATCTCTGTCTACATTCTTGGTGCTGTGGCATAGCACCAAATCGCCCATCAAGAACTATCGATACTAACTTCCTACGGTTGAAGAAGATGTCCACCTGCTCGGCGCAATTTTCCTTGTCTCCAGAATCACGTTACACCCCTTCTCAGGGACACTCACACCAGCGCTAAATGGCATAATCCCAATCACTACTCAACTTCTCTTCGCATGGGCGTAGCCCTTAAAAACCTATGGCTCAAAAAGCTCAATCCTTAAAGAAATGTCCCGAGACTACTCCAAGTCCAAGGAATATATTACCCGTTGGTTCCATCCAACGAGTATGCAAATTACTCAATCGGCTACACTAATCCACTCACGGTGCCATACCTTAAGGAAGGATTCGAATTATTATACGGGAATTTCCATCTACAGAATTTTCTACATCCATCCGCCCATTTAGCCTAAGGCGGACATTCAATATATGCCTTTCGCCATTAGGTTAACTTCCTCCATTCATCCATCCACTTTAGGGTGGTAAGATATACCCCATCTTCACACGGTTCCTATTTCCTTCATGGAAACTTTACTAGACCCTCGACATGAATATCTAGTCTCGGTCCGACACCAGTGATGGGAACCTCATACGGTTCTACCATTCTTTAATATAGAACGGGGTGTACTCTTCTAAATATAGTCCACCCATAATAACCAAAAAAGTAATGATTTGGTCAAACGATCAACAATTTCCTCAAATAGGATTATGACCAGTTCGGTGCCGACAATTGAATGAAGATGTTTATGAATATACCCTTCTTCATTCTACTACTACTCTTCTACACACGAGTAGGTGGAATGGTCAGTCACAGACATGAATTCTCTTTCTAGAAAGTCCTCCTAGTCATGTTCGTTCTATATGGCTTTCTATGCCATCACTAATTTCTCCGACGAGTTTTTCTACTCGACACATCTACTACCCCAATCGTATTCCCTTAACGAGGGGAAACTTCTAATCAATAGTCCTTTATGAACTCTCTGCACCAACTCTATTCCAATACACAACATGTTGTAACAACTTGTTGCTCACGAGAAAGACCAAATTTCCTACCCAGGAAATAATGCCTCATTTCTTTAAGGCGATCACTTTCGCAATGAATTTTAAATCAAGCGTGGAACAATACTTCCCACAAAGTTTAAACTCGTGAGATTCATAGAAAATGGGTCCATGCTCCATTGTTATTACTCTCCAATCCTGGCAGAGACTTATTCATTAAATCTACCCCCGAGCTTAACAACATGGGCTCAGGAGCAAAAGTCAACTTATCCTCTCAACTCCCCGAAAGTTAAGTTACCTAAGTAACACTCTATCTAGGAAAATCCTCATCTCATTCATCCTAAGCTTTCAAATCTCTCGAGATTCCATACTTCTTGTTGCTAGGGATCTAATCCTTCTTATAGTTAACCCACAACCTAACCGTGGTCAACTCCCTACTGCCTTCCTAAGTCAAAGTCACATTCACTAAAATCCCCACTTCCTAATAACTCTAAGGTCAATATATATGTATCCTATCTAAGTCATAGACGTATAATACTAAGTATATCCCTAGTGCCCCAGACCTATCTCAACTCCTAACATTCGCTCGGTTTCATGCGTGGGACTTCTCGCCGAAGCGAAATTCAAACAAGGAACTCTCCCGTTACACTACTACCTCGCATCGTCGATCATCAAGATATAACGGCCTAAGACACATGATCGGGACCGGTAAAAATTCTAATTTACAACCCTACAAACAAGATTTTACTTCTATGTTTTACCATTCAAATAATCAAAGATTTCAATTTATCAGACATTTACTTTCTGTAAAGTCTTTCAAATATGTAACCCATTATATAAACATGGCCTTCTCATCAAGGCATAATCCAGAAGTCTCAATTCGACTTCATATCTCCTTCTCCCTCACATCGATTAGAGGAGAGAATTATATGTAGTTCTTCTATCTCGCACTATAGTAGCCCTTAATCACTCAACTACGTGATTCTCGGCTAAACCTTTTAACCCAACTTCAATCAACAAAATAAATAAACTAAGAGAAAGGAAAAAAATATCATCTGTCCACTCCCAACGTCGTTAAGGTTCACACGTGGAGCATCCCGTAAAAGTGGAATCCAAACAAGGAACCCCTCCTATGCATTACTACTTAACTAGTTGGTCATGGAAATAAGGCATAACAAACACAAACAAAGTAAAAAAATAATCAATCACTCAAGCAAGATAACTAAGCAAATAATGAAAATCTCCTACCTACCTCGATCCACCTCTATAAAGTCTCAACCTGTATCCATGAGAGATATTATAGGATAACTAGTTCCATTTTGAAACTAAAAGTGAGATAGCATTGCAATACTCGCTTGCTATTACGCCAAGCCAACCAAAATATATTTACTCGTATAATACCAATAATACAAGTAAAACATACTACACATATGCATTTAAAATATTATCACTCGCATCATAAAGAGTGAAGAAAACATAAAACTTCCCTGCCACGGAAGTCATATAATTACTTTATTTATAATAGCGTCAATACTACCGCAATCTCGATATACATACCCAAATCTAGAGTAAACACAATGCTACTCTATCTTATGGTGGGGGATGCACCACCCACTATTAAGGAAGAATTCCCACCAACACTTATACCAATCACCCCGAGTTAATACTAATGGTTCTCACATACCGGACTAGAGTCTTATCCGAACCAATATTACTTCCATCATCACCCCGATTAGGCACTTTATCTTCGCCCCAGTCCTCCAATCAACAAAATCAAAATGAGTGGCTCTCCACTCCACGCCATAGCCATTGTTCTGACCCTGACTCACAACAATTATCCACGCAGTCCCCTTTTTCTTCTTCAATAAAAGAGAGCGCGCTACCGTCCTCCCATTCATTAGTTCAATGAATCCTCCTTGGGCGGGTATCCACCAAATGAGGTTTCATGAACAATGACCCTTCAAAAGTGTTAACGACACTTATTCTGGAGCCTGTCGCTCAATTGAAGGGCTTTTCTTCCTTATAGCTATCGTATTTTGGTGCATAGCCTCTGACCAAACTTCTTGTGCACATTTGAGAATCTATATTCTCAACAGTCCAGTTATCCCAGAGAAACTCGTTGTTGGAAGCGTCCACCGGGCTTCTCCATGGGAAAAATTTCATGTGCCCAAAATTATTACGACTACATTCCCACCATTTCAACACTACTCCTATGGGTGGAGGATTTTCCTCCATCCTTATAATATGGGCACTTCTATACCCCTTCCTTAGGGCCAAAGCTCTTGGACCTCAGGCATCCACCAAATAAGGACGCATCTCCTCTAACTTCCTTCAACATGTGGCCCTTCTCGTGGCTCCTCTCCACTTCAAATTAACATTGCTTGGAGTCCCAGGCATAGTACCACTCTCCAATCCTAGCGGTACTGGGAAAACTACTTCAACTGTAATTAGTAGTCGCAGTAGCAAAATAAGAAAATGCCACAAAAAGGAAGAGACCTCCAAGGCAGTCCTCATCCCCGACCACAATTTACCATTCTTAGTACTTCCATCTAATGACGCCTTCATAACAACCTTCTACGGCGTCCTTCATTAATCGACCTACAAATCTCACATGAATGCGCAAAAGGTTTTATGGGTTCTACCTAATGGCTGGAGAATGAAATCTCACAGGAGAAATCAATGATCTTAATCCTAAGGCTCTATGTCAAAACAAAAGAAACGCTGAAAACATAAGGCATCCACACAGATTCCTAAGGACTCTAGAACCTGAATCTCTGATACCATCTTTGACAACCTGCTCACCAAAATAAGGGGTGGCCAGCCCAATAATGCAATATAACAGGAGTCCCAGATGGAATCATTCTCAGCATCACAATAAAATATAGAGTATCCAGGATAACCACCCAATATTTCAGAAAATGGGTTGCCAAAAATTTGTTTTAAAGTTAAAGAAAGAATTTAAACAACCCAATACTGAAAAGAAAGTGGGAACCCCAAGAATATATATATATATACTATAATAACAACGAGTATACAAAAAAAGGACCGAATGTGCTGTCGGTCCACAGACTCTACAACAATGTTAAACAAATTTAGTAATTTATATAATACATTACATTAGACAATTACAAAAGTTTGGGCCTCACGCCCTAGTAAAAGACTTAATCTTAACTAGAGGGCAAAAATAAAAGCGACTATACAATATAACCCGTAATACCCGCAAAGCATCACGACTCGTCAATATCATCGGAATAGGAAAGTGAGAATAGGCGTCCTTGCGGCGGAGTACCTGAGCGGATACAAAATGCACGCACAACAAGAAATATGAACGGGTCAGGGCCCGATTTTATGTGATCAGCTGATCAATACAAAGTATGACAGTTATGAACCGTAAACAAGACTAAATGAAATAAGAATCTACCTACACGATTTAAAAACATAATCTAAGACATTTTAATTAGTCACTAAATTTAATTAAGTTATACAAGAGAATAAGAATAGATAACATTAATCTAAACAAAACTTCCATTATATACTTTGATTCATCTCATAGTTCCATTCCATATTAGGAATTATAATCATGTTTATGTGCTCTTTATGGCATTCCATTCCTTATCAGGAATATCATCATTTTCATATGCTCTTTATGGCATTTCAATGTGCTCTTTATGTCACTCCTTATACATTAACTCCCACTTGATTCAGAATGGTTATATTCTCATGCATATAATGATTCTAAGACCGCCCCTCCGAGTTTCCCCACTTTGCACGCCCCTAAATGACCATCATCTTTCAGGGGCCTATCAAACAAGGGAGCTTGGGCACCTATAACGCAAGACATCGGGAAGCGGCCATATGCCTGATGGAGAGTCAAGACCACACCCGGAATCTCCTCACCAGTGCAGAAAACATAACATAATTGCGCATATGGCCTAGGACTATATCCACCCTGCATTCATTAGCCAACGGGCTTCACCAAACGCGTGAACTTCCCTTATGATGTCATTTAGAGAGGTGTGTTTAAGTAAATTAGCATTTACCATATTCATGATTAAGTAAATTATCATTTACCATCATTATTACCATTTCCATTTCATTTTCTTTCCATACTTATGTTTCATTTTATCAGAAACCATAATTATTTAAATTATTGTAAATACCTCATATTATACCCGGAGCCATACTTAATAGATCTTATCGTTATAACCTCGATGAATAAATAACTTTCAATTTATTCTCCAAAGATTCGTTTGTGGTATTTTTGTAAACCATCAAGACTAATACAGCTCCAGTGAGCTTTTAAAGTCTCCCAAACATGAAACTACACTCATAGTCTCATAATGATCAACTAAAAGAAAATAATGCCCTAACATCAATTGGCATATCCCCGGAAAAGTCCCCACATAACCTATTTCTAATGTAGGGAAATCCCTTAACTCATCTAGGACACTAGGACCCTAAATTTATTTCATACAAGAAGGTTCTTAGGTCCTAAACTTAAAGAAAAAGAATTGGAACTAAACTAAGAAAATTACTCAAAAGTGCAGGGTTTCTGAATCTATTCGAACAAGCCGAATCGATTTGTATTCAGAAAAAAGAATCGATTCGCACTACCCAAATTGATTTGGTCAGGGGAATTGACTTTCTGCATAAATACCGAATCGATTCGGACGTGCCAAATCAATTCGGTCGACTCAGACCTGGAAACTGTCTCAAGTCGAATCCATTCGGCCAGGTCGAATCGATTCGATTTTGCAGATTTGCCAAGTTTTGTTTTAAGGGTTATGAACCCTAGTTTTCCCAAACCTCAAATATTTTCCATTTTAAACACAACCAACAACACTTATCTAACCAAAAATTATCCTACATGATTTATAACCATTATCATCCACAATTTTATCATCATAAACCAAAATCTAGGTTTAAATACCATAATTTCCATTTTTGATCCCCAAATGCATATACATAAATATCACATAAATTATTCATCTTAAATCACATATTAGCAAGTACAAAACTTGCCTTGATGTAGGAAATCTCAGATTTCTTTGTGTGGTAGCAACAATCCATTTTCAATCTTTATTTTCTCTCTTCTTTCTCCACTTTTCTCTTCTTCTCTCTTTCTCTCCTTTTCTCTCTATGTTTATGACATAAAATAGGGAAATTAGGGTATTTAGAAGACTAAAATTGGGGCTTAAGTCTAAAGTTACCAACTTAAGTGGTTAATACGACGTTAAAGTGACTCGCAAATACGCATTTAAGTCAAAACTAGGTAAAAGTGCCCGAAATACAAAAATACAATATGGCACTTATTTTGACTGTCTTGCACATTCCGGGACTAACTACGCCCTCTAAAATGGGATCCAAAAATTTAATAATCCATTTCATGTTCTGATTTTATTTAACCATAATGTCATTTAAAACACATGACACTATAAAAGATACAACCGAACGATATTTACTTTCACATGCAGTAAATATGCAACAATCTAGAAAATATTAACTTCCAACTCATTAAATTAATATTTACTCCAGTTCAAACATTTTACATCATTACCTTATGCGGTAAAATAATATAAAATCAGCTTCCTAAAAGCGAGGGTTGTTACATATTTATCATCTCAGAATGTACATATATATTTCCTTATTGAATGAATAAATTAATTTCAAGGCATATGATTTTTTAATACTTGAATTAGCGCCCTTAAAACATTAACTAGTTACACTCCAAGTTCAATATATAGATATGCCCATATGATATAGCTCACTCACATATTTTCCCAATCTAACCAAATCCCAACACTAAAGGGTAGTCAATTCTACTAAGTTTCATATCTACAACCTAAATAACTATTCCATTATTAGCCAAGTCCAATTTCTCAATAAACTAAGTTAAACGACCATAAAAGAAAACCCAATCCCAAAATCACCAACCCATAATTTCAACAGTGCACACTGTTGGCAAAATATTCATAATAAATTCGATAAAATTCCAAAATATATGAAAAGAGCACCCACGTATTCATAATTCAAAACGATAAAATTCCATGTTTGGATAAAATTATAAGGATTTCTTTGTTAACTGGAGTATATCCATCGATCACATGAGATCATAGGTCCTTCTTCCTCTTATAGATTTTAGCCTCTGAATCCTCCATTAATGCTTATACATGCGCCCAAAATTGATTTAAACGCAATGAAACTTAAACCTAAGTATAGGGTTATGATTCAAAATGTTTTTCATCAATAATACGAGATAAAGAACATCAATGAAATATTTAAATCCTAGAAATTCAAATTTTCTAACCTACCATATTGTTAACATAAAAGGAATTTTTGTATCCATGATTTAAGTACAAAATTTCCAATTAACATGGGCTTTAATCCTATCGATAAGACTCAATCCTAAAGCATAATTCAATTTTTATTTATCTTTTCTTTTCGAAAGTATAAGTCTCTAAAGTAGGGTTGATTGATACCATCTGTAATAAAACCCAACAATTATCATGGTTAAACATAACTAATTTAGATCTTAAAAATACTTATAACTATTATAATATATATTTATAAAACATGAATTATAAGCCAGTTATAGATTTAAGAGATGTATTGGAAGAGATTTATTTCCTTAAAATTTTGACAAACCAAATTTAGATTTGAATCCTTATACTTTATCTTCTAATCTTTCTTGAGTTCTTCGAAGGATCCTGGACCATAAATTCACCCCACTATAAGTTTGAATCAATAAAATGACCCAACTTATGTAATGAATACGAGAACATTATCATTTGGGAAACCACAACACCAAAATTACTTCCATAGAAATGATACCTGTTTTTTTTTCACCATGGTGAACATTATGTTTTATAATTGGCTTTTTAAGCATTTTCTCACTTTCTTAGGTTCCACACATGAAAATTTTCCTTAACCTCTGTAAATTCAATGAACCTCGACTGGAACCACACAGATAAAACCCAACCAAATGCGTTTAGGTCACCATTTTCTTAAGGACACGAGTGGTGAGTGGCTAGGATCTTTATTGTTGGTCAGTCTATCATGTGGCACTCCCATCCAACTATAGTCTTCATTTCTTCAAACAAAAACATCGTATACTTTTCACTTTCAAAGGAAAGATGCCTTCACTTGAGTTCCAATCATTTCAACAAGTGTGGACAAACTTAAAATGATCATGATGATCAAACCACACCTACCTTAGTAACATGTCTCTTATCTACTACATCTTACATGGTATGCGAGAATAGCTAACTTGATCCTATCGTCGAGTTATGGTGTAACACCCTGTTTGTTCGAGGGCTTAGGAATTTAAATTGTTTTGGGATAAATAGAATTACTATATTGGGAGAATTGCTATTTTAATTTTTTGGAGTCTCGAATGGATGAATTGGAGTGCACGGTTGATCCAGAATGGGTCGAGATAGTCAAAATGACTGTCTAAAAGTTTTATTTGGGTTTTGGAATATTTTCAACCTAGTTTGATTCGAATTGGAGTAAACGAGTCATTTTAATTGTGTATTGTCATTTAAAGTTAGAATTTATGGATTTAAAGGCTTAAGAGGCTCGTGAGTGGCCAATCTCATTTATGAGAAGAGATAAAACCCTAGAAAGAGATTGACGAAGAAGAGAAAGAAGAAAAAATAGGAGAAACCTCGGAGATTTTTAGCCAAAATCCGTGATTTCAAGGAAGATTCATAATCTACAACTTTGAGGCAAGTGATTGAACTTGCTAAATAATTGTGTGTGTGAGTTATCTAATAATTTTTTAAGTCATTTAGTTGATTTGAGCTTTTATGGTTAAACCATATATTTTTTTAATGTGATAACCCGCCTAATAAAATATCAGGCAATCACTCCTATATCAAATTAAAACAGGAGTCGCATATGGATCATTCTTAGCATCACTGTCGAAAAACCAATTTAATTACTAATAACCTATTAGGCCGGCGTCAAAATTTTACTTAACTACTCTATTTAAACAACTACATAATATAAACATACATATAGTTTATATAAATGAAATTGGAAAGAGATAAAATAATCGAACACTCGGTTCAAATATGATACAACCAAATCGAATCCGCATAAAAGGCGGTAAAAGAATAAATAACAGCAGTTGGGATATCAGCCCAAATGTATATACAATACATCCTATCTCGATTACTAGGATAAAAGCGTTTATCGAGAACCTGCATGCATCCGTAACTGTCGCAGCACACCTCAGACTAGAAGGAATCATCATCCAGGCATCCCTGTGTCTGGACACCTATAGAATATATATGTATGTATATATATATATATATATATATATATATATATATATAACAAGAGGGAAAAATATGGAAATAGGTCAGAGCCCGAGTTTTAAAAATATTTTGCAAGTGCATAAATGCTTTATTTTATTTTTTTAAACATGTTTTATCTCATATTTAAATTGGTATCGCACTCCCATGAGATACCCCTCACCCCTATTCTAATAATGCACGCCTATCGCACCCCTATAAACATCCTAGTCAAGCTACGATCCCTAACTAATCCGTCACCCCCAAACTCTTAGAAATCTTAAGCAACCCAAGTACTAAGAGGTCAACTTCTCCCTAGTCCCAACGTTATGCCCTGTTCGTGCATGGGGTGTCTCGCAAAGAGAAATCCAAACAAAGAACCCCCCCCCCCCCCCCGAATACACTACTACTTCGTAAGGTCGATTGTCGAGATCCATTAGGCCCTAAGTAAAAAACTAATGTATACATATACTTAGATAATAATATACATATTATACTCATTCTCATATACATCTTACAATATGCATCCGGATAATATCTCCCGGACTGAGGTTTACTCTATATTCACTTTTTATAATGTACATCCGGATATATCTCCCAGACTGAGGTTCTTCTTAGTTCATTTTTATACTACACATCGGGATATATCTCCCGAACTGAGGTTTATCATTTATCATTTTTATCTCTTTACTCTCATAGAGATATATATTACCATGATTCCATACACAAAGTAATATACTATACACACCAGTATAATAACCATCCCACCGAGATATAACTCGAGGATCTTGTCTCTCAATGCTATCATCTTCCAGTGCCAGACTTACGTAGCATACAGGGGACCACCGGTAGGACTAAATGAAACCTACTTCGTGGTCAAAAATATCACAATGTCTAGGAAGCGGTCATAGTTCCTGACCGGCAATGAGACGAAACATACCCACCATGTCTCATCCAAAAAAAATGTATATTACATAATAACACAATGGACGACTATGACCTGGGGAATATCCACACTCTGCTCCTCGAGCCAGGGTGCTTACCCTCATCGCGAAACTTCCTAATGATAGCATTAGAGGGGGTATGCTTCACACACACACACACACATATAAATATATGTATATATATATATATGTATATATATATATATATATGTATATATACATATATATATATATATATATGTATATATACATATATATATATATATATATATATATATATATATATATATATATATATACCATCCACATATAGATAGATAGATAGATAGATAGATAGATAGATAGATAGATATATAGATAGATATATACATATCCATATCATATTATATATATACTTTAATCACATAGTATATATATACTATATATTCGTCCTCGAATATATATATATATATATATAAATGGCCATAATTGCCAATCACACATAGCGTTGAACAATAATCCGAAAGATTCACTCAAAGAATCATATTCATGCATTCCCATACTCATGATACTATACCCAAAGTATTCCCTCACTTTGATAAATAATAAATACCTTATTCCCATTTAAGGATTTATTGGATATCTCCAACTATACCAATTCACACAAAGTGAATAAATATATATATTCCCAATTTCATCCTAATAACCTCGTAGGATTTACTCCACCAATATCGATATAATTATGTTTTCCTACACGCATAATTATATAGGTTTAAATGCCCACTGAAATTATCCCAAGGATTATTCTTTCCCGAAAACCCTTAAATTAAGTTAGTCATGGATTCCATTTTCACGAACCCAATGACTACATCTTGTCCATATAATAATTTAGAGGTCCCCACCCTATTTTAGGAACCCCAACATTCTAATTCCTCAACTTATATGTTTTCCTCAAAAATAACATTTTAGGGTTACACGCTTAAAACTCTCACTTAGACCTCATAAATTTCCTCAATTGGAGGACTATTCATTCCTAAACGATTACTTATTTCCTCACATGACAAATCTAAAATCAATTAAAATTGGAACTTATTCCATCAAATTAACCCTAGGAAAAATTGTCAAACTTCCTGAAGGGTTGATCGATCGACCCATGGCCCTCGATCGATAGATCGATCCCCTACTTTCGATCGATCGATTGCCTCGGATAGCTTCTTCTCTGAGAAGTTGTTTCATCCATTAAAGATTCTCCCAAGCTTTTGTCTCTTCTCCCAACATCCTTCAACCTCAACGAATAACATCTACACATATAACAAGGGTTCTAAACATCCTAGAACCCGAAAGCAACAACTAATTTTGACTCCTGAAACCCGTTTTATTACGGTTTATTCGTTTTAACTCCTGAAACCCGTTTTATCCACGAAAACCCAACCCAAAATCTTTAATGTTTTTTATTACCAATTTTGATATGAGAATTTATGCTCAAAAATAAATAAAGCAAGTAAACACTTGCCTCTTGGATAAAATCCGATGACCTCGAGTCGAATCCCGCGGAGGTTGGTCGGAATCTCCCTTTTCCTCCTCTTTTTCTTCCATCCTCTCTCTCTTCTCTCTTTTCTTTCTCTTCTCTCCCCCCTTCCCTCTTTATATAGGGAGAAAAAGGGTTTACCCCTTTAAAACCCAAAAATGACTCGTTTACTCAATTGCGAGTCCCTATTCGTTTAAAAATTGTTGGAGCCTCAACACTACCCTCGGATACTTTATTCTGACTATCTCGATCATTCCGAGAGTCGGTGCGTAGTCAAAATTTCCATCCTAGGTACTTGACTGCAACCCACAATTTAACCCAATATCTCTCAATCCGGGTTTTCCCATTTAAAATCTTACCTTTTGTCGCTTTACTCACTGCGACGTATAATAAAATAATCCTTCTCGTCTACTTATTCCCAAATGTAGTTATCGCATGCATCGAAAATCATTAAATCCTTGAAAATTCCAAAAAATTACTATTCCTAAAAATTCTTCAAGTTTCCCATTTTCACCTATTTATGGAATTTAATTATCCCCAAAAGTACGGGTTGTTACATTTAATTCTTGAATTTGATGAAAAATATGTGTGGGTTTGTTGATGGAAATGTTGAGAATAATATCCGGGACGTGCTATGGTGTTAGGATATTGTTAGAGTAAAGTAAAATTGGGTTATAGAGATGTAGAACCATTTTGGGGTGTTTTGGACATAAATTTTTGGTGTTAACTTCCTAAGCTGTAGAGCATAAATTCAGTAGAACCGGACCGGTCCGTGTAGGAAGGTCTGATCTGTTCATTTTTGAAGAGGTTGGATCGGTCTAATAATTAAATTTCTTCTGCCCAATTTTAGGACCCGGACTAGTTTATTTTTTAGGATCCCCCGGTTCGGTTTGGTCCCTACTTTTGGCCAGCACTTGTCTTACCCCTTTTCAATGGTTTTTATTTCTAAGGAGCCCTCTAAAAGAGTGTAGCTAGATTCTGTACGTTTACATACGGACGTGATATATATATATATATATATATATATATATATATATATATATATATATATATATATATATATATATATATATATATATATATGTATACCTTGTGTGATGATTTGTATATAGGATGTGATCATGTGTATATATCTTGTGTGAATATTATATACATTATGTGCTTCATACACCTCTAATGCTATCAAGGGATGTTTCGCGATGTGGGTGAATCTCCATGGCTTGAGGAGCTCGAAGAGTTTAATCCCCAAGTCATAGAATCCATTATTTATATTGTGTGACGCCGGGGGTCAGCAACATCCCTACGCCGCTGAGGGGGTGGCAGGTCTTTGCGTGGTGCCTGGGGTGGTCCCCTGGCCTCATACTGTCCTAGAGCTGCTACCGGAGTAATCATCTCAGGCGAGACCCCTGGTGGTCATAGTATGCTTTGGCTCAGAGCTGCGAACTGCTCTTGCATGATCCGCTGGCTTGCTGCCAGAGACTTCAAGGCTGCTGCCACATCTGCCATCTCAGACTGAGGTGGTGGCTGACTGGAACCGGGCCCTCCCCCATCATCCGGTGGGGGAAGCGGTGGTGGTGGCATCTCTGGTGCCATTTGTTTGAGCTGTGAGCAGCTGAATCTGGAAAAAAGACTGGTGAGCTTGAGAACCTTAATGGGTCTCTTTCAATGGTGAAACGTCTCCGCACAGGGGTTTAATGGAATATTTATGTCTAAAATGTAACTTCTCTCTTATTCTTTTCTCTTCTTTTGAACCCTCTCTCAATCTTTCTTGTGCAAAATATCAAAGGTGGGTTGTCATCCACATTTTCACCCTTTTAAGTACTCTCTTATTGCCCTAATCCCATTTTTTCATTTAACCCTAACTGTCAAATGACCCTCCTACCTTTATACAGGTCTTGTTATGTCTATAAAGTCCCCGGAATCCAATCATAACATTTGGGTACATAACTATATCGACCCCTCTCGAATAGCTGGTGCACTCTTTAGGTCTTCCAAGTCACCTAACTCCAAATATGCTAACATCTCATTAACTGGCTCCAATAAGTGCTTACTGTACGCGTTGCCCAAAAATTATACCGATTTGCCGATGTAACCCTCTCTCGACATATAATAATAAACCATAGTTTTCACTCATACGTGACATATAATCAATCACATATCTATTTACTTATCACACGCAACCAAATAATAATAATAATAATAATAATAATAATAATAATAATAATAATAATAATAATAATAATAATAATAATAATAATAATAATAATAAATATTAATCCTTTATCTCGCTAATTAATATTTACTAAAATCCAATTTAATTTCTCCCAATTAGTAATATTACGCACACAAAAATTAAATATAATAAAATTACAAGATATCACAGGTAGACATGATGTAAAGGGCACATAAGTAGGCCGTGTTAATGATACCCACATACTTACAACACACGTGCTCTGTGAAAGTACTAGTACGTATTTGGTGGATATCTTCTTTTTTCTTTTTTCTTCTTTCTTCTTTCTTATATTGTTTTTGGTAAAATCTTTTTCTTATATTATTATTATTATTATTATTATTATTATTATTATTATTATTATTGGATTTAGATCCCAAACCTCTATCAAGTGATAAGTAGCGTAAAGATTGTGCCTCAAATTCTTCTCGCTAAGATGACTATACACAACTGTTCCATGTCTAAGATTACTGCATACAAATCTTCCATTATTAAGATTACTTAATACAAAATTTTACATTTCTATCCACTAAGGTCTTTTGAGTTAGGAACAGTTGTATCCTTATTCACTCAAACTTAACCCACTAGCATACATATGTGTGTGCATGTATTTTTTTCTTTTCTAATATTCTTTTCATCCTAAATTAATAATTTTCTTTTTCTCTTTCGCTTGTCCGGAGTAGTAGTCTTTTAACATAGTATATAAAATAAATGTGAAACACAAAGTAACATTAGGGTATGAAATCTCAACACTTGGTAATGTGGATAGGTTAATTAAATTGAGTGTCTTTAAATAAAATGAAATAAAAACTTAAAATTTTTGAATATAGAAGAGACACTTGATTTAAAACTAAAGGAGTATGATTTTAAACATTTTATGAACTAATTTGACATATGTGCATTTTTGTGACGGGAGGGGCTATTGGCACTCCACAAAATTCCTTAGGCACTCCATCTTGAAATAAAATTCAAACTTTGCCCTTTAACTTTTTTAATATATATACAACTTGTGTATAATTGGATTTTATGCTTTCTTGGTCTTTAACAAAAATTTTAATATATATATATATATATATATATATATTTATATATATATTAAAATTAATACATACAAATTCTTATTTGAACTAAATAAGAACACAACAAAATTAAAATATGAAATGACACGAATTTTTTATTACTTGACATGAATATGATCCAAGTAAAGCGACACAACATAATTTTTTTATCACATGCAAACACGACCCAATGAAAATTGGATACAACACGAAGTATTTTTTTAACTTAACACGAACACAATCCAAATAAAAGAGACATGACATTACACGAAATATTATTTTCATTTGTATACAAAAACAAAAACACGGCTGAATAAAAAAATTGATTTCGTATTGTGTGGCATTTTAATTTGGACGTGTTTATGTTTTTGTAAGAAAAAAGATTTCACAACACGACCAAATTAAAATCATGTTGTGAATTTATTTTTTTACAAAAACAGAAACACGATCAAATTAAAATGTCGCACAATATGAAATCATTTTTTTTACCAAAATGGGCAAGTTAAAGCGACACAACATGATTTTTTTTAACAAACCCAAACTCGATGTAATGGAATTACTTATCGGCATGTTTGTATACTCCCTGTATACGAGCTTCGTCCATTTTATTTTGGGAAAGTAGTTTTTATTTGTAAATTAATTTTTTAACGATTTTTTTAAATAACCAAGACAAAGAAGTCCCCCCCAAAAAAGTTCGTTCGACTCGAAGATCGATTCAAATCTCTCTTTCTTTTACGAATATTTTTTACTATATTTTTTTTATGCTTCCTGAAAATATTTAATTTCATCAAATGCAAAAAAAAATATAGGTTACAGAAAATATTTTTTTTTAAAAATCGTTAAAAAAATTAATTTACAGAAAAAACCTACTTTCCCAAAATAAAATGGACGAAGCGTGTATACAGGGAGTATACAAACATGTCCATAAGTAATTCCATCACATTGGGTTTGGGTTTGTTAAAAAAAATCATGTTGTGTCGCTTTAATTTACGCATTTTGGTAAAAAAAAAAAAAAAAGGTGATTTCGTATTGTGTGGCATTTTGATTTTGTCGTGTTTCTGTTTTTGTAAAAAAAAATTCACAACATGATTTTAATTTGGTGTTGTTGTGAAATCTTTTTTTTTTACAAAAACATAAACACGACCAAATTAAAATGCCACACAAAAAGATTTTTTTTTTTTGGCATATACCAAATAGTCCCTCGAACTTTTTTAATACACGTTTAGTCCAAGCCTTTTTATTTTGCACCAATAAGTCCTTCACCATGCCAAAAAGGTTTTACCATACTGATGGTGCAGACCTTTAAAGATAAAAGAATAAGGAAATTTTGGGTACAAAATAAAAGGCTTGGACTAAATGTGTATTAAAAAATATTTGAGGGACTTTTTGGAATTTGAACATTTTTTTATTCGATCGTGTTTCTGTTTTTGTAAATAAATGAAAATAATATTTCATGTAATGTCGTGTCTCTTTCATTTGGATTGTGTCCGTGTTCAGTTAAAAAAAAATCTTGTTGTATCCAATTTTCATTGGGTCATGTTTGTATTTGCTAAAAAATATTATGTCGCGTCACTTTTACTTAGATCGTATTCGTGTCAAGTAATAAAAAATTCGTGTCATTTAATATTTTAATTTGTTGATGTTCTTATTTGGTTAAAAAAAGGATTTGTATATATATATATATATATATATATATATATATATATATATATATATATATATATTTGTTAAAGACCAAGAAAGATTAAAATCCAATTACACACAAGTTGTATATATATTAAAAAAGCTAAAGGGCAAAGTTGGAATTTTATTTCAAGATGGAGTGCCTAAAGAATTTTTGGAATGCTAATAGCCCCTCCCTTTTGTGATAATGTGAATTATTATAAGAAATTGTCTAACCACTGTGAATAGTTCTATTAAATAATTGCAATATTTTTGAAAACGTATAAAACTATTTTATTCATAACTGTGTAAATAAAATCCATAATTTTAACAACTGTTGAACAATCGAGAGTCAGATGAACAACAAAGTTGGACCCTTTATATTCGTAGATAATTACACGTAGGAAGTTAATTGGTTTATGATCAGTTGAAACAATTCACCTTCCACCACCTCTTTGTTTCCTCCTGTTTTAAAGGTTAATGCCAAAACCGCTGCCACCTTCTCAATTCTCAACCCTTAACCTTACCACTTCCCCTCTCCTCTTTTTTAACTTATAAATACATACATACACCTTCACCCAATCATCTCATATTCTCTTTGCATATTTTCAGCTATGGCTACTTCCATTTCTTCATTACCTTCCCTCACTCTCTTTCTACTAGCAATTCTCTCTCCTCTCCTACCTGCATCTTCAACATCCCGAGGTTCTTTCTCTCCACACCACCTTTCACCCAAAACCCCATTCCGTGTCGGTCTAACTCACGTCGATGCCGGCAAAAACTATACTAAACTAGAAATTCTCCGACGAGCAATCATCCGAAGCAAAAGAACACTAAATATTGCAACACCGAAGCGTGATGATATAGAAGCTCCGATTCACTCGGGTGACGGAGAGTTCCTCATGAACATCACCATCGGAACTCCGCGGGTACCTTTTACGGCAATAATGGACACCGGTAGTGATTTAATATGGACCCAATGTAACCCATGCATAAATTGTTTCCACCAACCCACCCCACTTTTCGATCCCAAAAAGTCATCCACTTGTTCCAACGTTTCATGTTCTAGTGAATTATGTAAAGATACGAGTGTTTTCAAGTGCAACAACAATGAGTGCAACTTTGTGTATACCTATGGAGATGAGTCTTCTACACAAGGGTTCATGGCAAAGGAAACTTTGACTTTCGTTGATTCGAATCAAAATCCCGTGTCCATACCGAATGTAGGATTTGGGTGTGGGGTGAACAATCAAGTGCAAGGGTTAGTTCAAAGCTCGGGCTTGGTTGGGTTAGGGCGAGGCTCGTTGTCGCTTGTTTCTCAACTAGGGGTGCGTAAATTTTCATACTGTTTGACGTCGATTGGCGACAACAAAACTAGTAGTTTACTTTTTGGGTCTCTCGCGGATTTAAATCTTACAACTAGTATTACTAGCAGTAGCAGTATTAGCGGCGGCATTCCATCAACTCCGCTAGTACAAAACCCTGCTTATCCTTCATTTTATTATGTTACCCTAGAAGGGATCAGTGTGGGTGAAACCCTATTACCCATATCAAAAGATTTGTTCAAATTGAAACAAGATGGTAAAGGGGGCATGATCATAGATTCTGGTACAACTCTCACTTATATACCAGAGAATGCTTTTGATGCACTTAAAAAGGAGTTTACCTCACAAATGAAAGTTAAGGTCTCACGATCGGATAGTACAGGGCTTGATTTGTGTTTCGAATTGCCGTCGGAGTCTTACACCGCGGTTGAGGTTCCCAAAATGAAGTTTCACTTCAATGGGTTGGATTTGGATCTGCCTAGCCAGAATTATATGATCACCGATCACAGGGAGGGTGTGGCGTGTTTGGCGATGGCGGCTTTGAGTTCAATATCAATATTTGGGAATATTCAACAGCAGAATATGTTGGTTGTTCATGATCTTGAGATGGAGAGTTTGTCATTTTTACATACTCAATGTGATCAAGTTTGAGTGATTTTAGGAGTTTGAATGACTGAATAATTATATGTACGCAGGGTGATGAGGGGGGATAAATAAACAAAAATGTTTGCTATAAGTTTTGTTGTTTTGCAATTTAAATACTCATTTCATCTAACAACATTTAAATACATTTTTAGCTAAGATTTTATTTTGAACACCCAAGGTTTAAAATGAGTAATGCTAATCAAACAGCAATACCAAATGATGAAGATCACTTGGAGACTGTAATATAATTTGTTTAAAACAATGGACCATCAATATTTGAAATGGTTTTATAATTGGCACTTATTCATTTTTCTGAATTTTGTACAAATATTACAGAATCAAACAAATTCAAAGTTCTTGGCTACCTGCGACTGTGAATGGCTTTTAACTAGTTCTACATACTGTTGGCACCAATGGTTTTATATTTTTATTTTCCATATTTGTATTATAATTTGGCAAAGTATGCCCTCTAAATGGGAATAAGAATGCGGTTTCATGAAAAATTGTTTTCCAAATTAAGCTAAACTAGAAATCATAAAATACATGTTTTTCTAGAATTGCTTAAGTTGAAAAGTAGTTTTTCATTCCATCTTAATGGCCCATCGGCAAAGATATAGAGTAAAAAGTGAAAATGAAAAATGAAAAATAGTTTTACGCAACTAAACGGGCACTTAAATTTATGAATTTCTTAATTCAAGTCAAGTCCGATATAGAACAATTTATATTAAATACCGAAATGCGTATTAAAATAAATTAGGAATCTCAGTATGGTACATTCTCAGCATCAATATCGCAACACAATATAAATACATAATACGAATAAACCAAATAATAAAAATGAATGAAAAAGTGACCATGCATAAATAAATAATAAAAGTGAACCGAATAAAACCATCAGTCACCCAAGTGTAACATTCCATTGAATTAAAATAAATAAAAGCTGAGTACTAAAATAAATTTCTCTGACAATAATATAAAATCCTATCCATCTATGGGCAACACGCCCAACTAAAAACTGAAATGAAATGATCCAGTTTAGATCGAATGAGTTGAGGCATCCAAATCAAGTCATGTAGCATCCACTACTATTGCATTGGCAAGAATGGATTTATCCCCACGGTCCCGACTACTGCTACCGCACACATGGGGAATAAAAAGTAAAATAAGAAAAAACAAAGGCCTGCAGGTCAAATCCCAAAAAATATAATTTTTTTTGCAAGTATATAATTGTCTTAAATCGGTTAAAACAGTAGTGTATCACTTTCATGATTAACCGGTCGCATAAACCTCGCCTCTCAACTATAGTGTGCACCTAATGTGTTCATTTAATATCCTAATTAAACTACCTAATCTAATTAGGACATGTAACTGCTATCTAAATCCAATCCCACTAATACCCTCTATTAGCTAAGTATAACTACCTTCACTAGGTATACTTTTATAATAATATTGTAATGACACACGTCCTATAAATCACCATTCATATCATAACGTAGCTACACTCGTGTTATAAATATATATATATATATATATATATCGCTCTCTATATATGTATAAACATATCCCCAAATCTTAGACCTCACGAATACATCCCTCGTGTGTTTCCCAGCTCCAGGCATCTCGCATCACACTGAGCCATCAAGATAGAATCTCATTACCGATCCCAAATGTAAACACATAGAATGGAGGCGGTCATAGACATACGTTCGGGGATCACAACTATACCACATTGCACCCTTTTGATCTCCAAACCAATATCTATCCTCATCCATGGATAATGGCCATGCAACAGTCCTATGACACGGGGAATCAATCTAACATGTGGTAGGGGGAGATAGGGGGTTGGGCCGCTTGTAGTGATCGGAGGTTCTGCTGGTGGGTAGTTTGGGTGGTGGGGATCTGCTAATGTGGGGAGTGGGGTGTGTGACAATGGGTGTTGTGTGTGTTTATGGCAGAGAGATGAGATAATTTTTAGGTTCCTAATTTATTTTTAATTCAAAATTCAGTTTCCTTTTTAGTTTTAATTGATTTTTTATGTTTTTAAATTATTGTAATCTAAAATGACACGTGTCAGTTAAATTAAATAGAGTTTTTAACGATTTCAGACAAAGTATAATGTTTTAATTAAAATGTATTTAAGACTAATATAAAAAATTAGGAATTAAAGTAAAAAAATCAAATTAGATTTTTCTATGATAAATTATGAAATTTAATTTACGAGATAAAGTATATTATCTTATAGGGATCTAATTTTTTAATAGGAATTATGGGGCTATTTGCAAGAACCAATGTTGTTAAAAATATACAGATTACCCATTGGGATAAGTTTGGAAGCAATTCAATATGGTTTTGAAACCCATTCGGTGGAGTTAAAATAAGGTTTAAGGGAGGTGATAATACCCAAAAATACCAACACTTAAATTTATAATTACCTCAAACTAGTAAATCTATAGAAATGGATATGATGACCAATAGCAATAATGCAGAAGGAGATGAGGAGAAGAGGATGAATGCTAGCATGTAAGTGGTTCAGCCATTGGTCTACTCCACTATACAAGTCATGAGTGTTTTCTATTAAATCAAATTAGATCTAATGGCTCTGTTTAAAATTCTAGCACTTTCTCTCTTTATAGAAAGGTTTACAAAGTTTTTCTAGGGTTTGTATTTTTGAATGCATTCCAATTAAGTAGATGAAAAGTATATATAGTGCTTGGGGTGCGCATTGTACCCCCAAGCATGTAAGAAGCATATCTAGGGTGAAGCTTCCAATAGGGTTAAGCCATCTTTCCCTGGCACAAATGTGTCATGATGATGCTATATTCCCTCATGTACTCATAGAGATCTTGTTATAATGGTCTGCCCATGTGTACTAGTCATGCTGGAGCCTTGTGTCACACGTGAGATATATGCCATCTTGGAGGTCGCGGCCTTGCCGAGATCAACATGGTTAATGTCATGGTGAGCAGCTGATGAGCTGGATTGAGGTATGGTCTCAATTGTCTGAATGATACCAAGCCGAGACGAGACTGGTGAGGTATTAGTGGCCAACTGATGGGTCTCAGCCTAATAGACTAGTACGAGGCCGAGACTCTCGGTGAAATGCCACTCTAGAGGGGCCCATAACTATCTATCTTGATAGGTTAGTAATGTCCATTCACCTGAGCTAAGTCCTACTGAGGACGAGGCTACACTTGGGTATATCAATCACCCCTAACACTTAGTCTTCAATATGAGTGGAAGGTTGAGGGGTAAAAATGTCTGAGAGCATATGTTGATGAGATTTCTTTATTATGGGTTGAGATGTCATTTCAATGTCAATTCTGAAAGGTTGGATAAGAGCCCTTGAGTGGACACTTAACAGCCATTATACACATTGACGTGTTGCCCAAGAGTGACGCCTGCAAGCCTCTATTGGGAAGTTATGCCCTAATGATGACTTCATGGGAAAACACGCATAATCATTAAGCCTATTTAAATGGTTTAAAAGATTCTTTTCTCTTTCTTCTTCATCTTTCATTCGCGCTCAAATCTCTCTTTAGAAATCCAGCCACTTCTATCTCTCTCTCTCTCATATGTTCAAGCTTTTCTGACCTTCTTTAGGGTTTTTATTGCTCCTTCAGCATCCTCTTCCAACCAGGTAACCTCCATCCTCCTTTTTCCTTATCATTTCAAGGCTTTTGATGGTTTTTGTTTGCTGCTTTATTTTTTCGATGGGTTTCCATTTTTTAACGAACTTGACTAGCTATTTTAGGGTTATTTTAGAGGTTTTAATAGTGATTTATAGGCTAGGTTAGTCACTTAGGTTTTCTGGGCTACCATTTTCCCTTCTTGCCCACTGTGAGAGTCATCGAACTTGCACTAGTTGTTATTGATATTCACTATTGAAAAAGATTCACATTCCACCTTTTGTTCTTTTGGTCAATTAAGTCAAAACCTTTTAATGTGTAAAAACTTATACGAACTCCTTGATCAATTTTACTATCTCTAGGGTCACTTTTTAGGGAAATATGAAAGGGTGAGGCAGATGCTGAGGCTAAGAGGAAATTTGGGGCTTACCTCACATGCCTTATATTTCCTGTCCCCTTAGCTCTCATTCGTCCTCTGATACTTGAGATAAGTGAGTATTCCATGAGTGGAAACTCATCTTAGAGATCCCATACATCCTCTTCTTCAGAATGGTGTAGCCCTTCTACCTCCAGGGTATCTGGGGAGGCTAACTCCTATGAGGAGGCTTTGAGAGTCCCTCCTACTCGTATGGCAGACTCGGGGGCCATTCAGTCTAGTGATCATGACCAGACTGATGAGGCCTCGATCCCTGTGGGGTTGAGAGTAATTATTTCCTAACCTTCTCTCCAAATTGTATTTCCTCTCTCACCCATGACCCAAGTACCCGTAAATATATTATCAATATTACCCTTACTTGATATAATGATTATTCTCCTCTAAATCGTAATATAAATATGCAGATATCTCTCACAAAAATTTAATTCTCAAATCCAAATAATTTTTCAACATCAACCCAAGTTCCTCGCTCCTTGTTAACGTACCAAAATTAATAAAAATCTCACCATAGGCCAAATTACAGTTTTCCAATTATTATTATTTTATTTTATTTTTTCCCGATAAAGGTACATTCTGCCAGAAATATAAAATTACACTTTTGGGGCTTTTCTGCTCCGATTTTGAAAAAACTTAAAACTGCAAAGTTGTGCAGAACGTGATTTTATACGAAAACTCTCCCTCACACTGCTAATTCCCTCTTAAAACAGACCTAAAATTATCGGACTTGGTACGTACAAGAGCATTACTGGTAATATAAAATGTAATGTCATTTTATTCTTACACATACTTCTTGGTGTCCCCGTATAATGTCAATCATATTAATTATATGTCATACTCTTAGTGATAACACGTACGTACAATGACAAATACAACTCAATATCCACCCAAACCAATTGTCGATACTCCAACCCGATTAGCATCTTTTCCATACTCATACACAACACATACTCTTAAAAGGGCTCCTCAATATTTCTAAATTTCCAACTCTTTAACACCTCATCTCAACTTTACTATTCATATAAGCATTTTAAAACATCACAAGGGTAATATCCACTACATATACTCATACTATTAAAGAATTACATCTCAACTCTTATTACTCTTTTCTTCTACTTATCATAATTCGGATCAATTGTGATATATTGACTAGTAATTGAATTTCAAACCATTTCACATATTAAATTTAAACATATACAACTATTAATCTTCTCATTTCACCTTTACCATGTGAATTTTCATTTTATTCACACTCTAATAATTTAAGTCTCATCATAATCATGTAATAGTAATTCTCCTCACATCTCACCCTTTAATGGAATATGGGTTCCCGTACCTCACTCTCCCACATAAATGACATTACATTACATTAAAAGCCACCCAATGCTACATCGTGATATTTGGAGTCGGCCCCGAGTCATTAATGAAAGACTCACTCCAATTAGGTAATCCCCATCATAGAGGATATGACCAAAACCACTAGCACGAGGTTCTTTTCAGTTGGGATCTCAATGCAGACTAAGTCTGGTTTCTTGACTTAGGTTTTTGTCTTTACCAATTGTGAGTTAAGCAATTATCCAGAGAAGTCTGCTAGACCTTTTCTACTACCCTAGTTGTGAATCCGGTGAGGGCGTGGTCTTCTTGTGATAGGATTATGGATATTTAAGTATCTGTGGCCACTTATAGGGTTATTGCACATTTCTGCTGATTAGGCATAAATTCTTCCCAATTTATCCCCTAATTTCGGTACTTTAATCACCTCGAACAACGTAATTGGATAGACTTTATCTCATAATCTTGCTATTGACTTATCCTAACAAGAACACCGAGTTTCTGGTATTTCGTTATGATTTTACAGGTATCTAATGTCAAGAAATTGAAGAAGGAAACCGGAAGAATAGAAAAGTCAACAAGAAAAGTCAAAAGGGCAAAAGAGTCATTTCTACCCAGAATCCGGATGAGGTACCTAAAGAGAAGTTGAAGGTATCATCCTCACAAGCACCTAGGAAGAAACGGCACCTCAATCGGATACCCGGAGCAAAAGATATGGACAGTCAAAGTTTGGAGGAAAAGTCAAATAGGCTGACCGGTCCGCCCTCAACCCGGACCGGTCCGCTGTACAAACTCCAGAAGACTGTGAACCGAAAGAAAACCGAAGAGCACAAAAAATAAAAGAACCGATCCGCCCCGGACCGGTCCACCTGGAAAATAAAAGAACCGATCCGCTTTAGAAGCGGACCGATCCGCCTAAGGGCCGGACCGGTCCGCCCATCGAGATTTGTTTTCTGATTCTCCTCTAAAGACTCCGACTTATACTCAACTTCTTGGAATTTCATGTAGGGTATAAAAACCCGAATTATTTTCGTTGTAAAGGAGGCTAGAACGTGGGGAGTTAATTTTAATTTCTCATTTTCTTCCACAAACCCTAGTTGTAGATAGAATTTCTTGTTTTATTCAAGGATTGAAGGTTTATTCCAAGTTTGTGTGATCACCAATTTTAGTTATTGCTGCGATTGTTCCTTGGGTAATTTTAGTAAGTTGTTTCTTCTTTGTGATTCTATTTTACAGTATTCCATCAATTGTCTTTAGATTAATCATGAAGTCTTGCATGTCAAACACTGTTTTCATCATTTTCGGTATGTCCGGCTAGATTTCCGAGGTCGGGTTACATGAACCCAACCTGATGTGGTCATTGCACGTATAAAGTTAATCCTCTGAATTTAGTAATTAATTTTGACCGTATTGCGTAGGGACACAACAATTGTAGGTCTAAATATCTCGTTTGCCCCTGGGTAACCGGGATGATTGAGAATACAATTCGAGTGTCGTTATCGTGATACTGATTTACTCGTCCTTTGATTAAGTATGACGCGGGCTTGAACCTCTTATACGTAATGCTTGGGAGTACTAAATTCCGGGTCAAATTAATTAGATAAATTTACGATTAATATTATACTGCAATACACTAGGGTTGGGGGATTGTATTCCCGTCCTATTTTTCCATCATCTCATCTGAAAGTTCAATTCAATCCTTCATTCTTAATCTAGGTCATTTAAGTTAGCTGCATTTCTCACCATACTTTCATAATTGTTTTTAGTGTAATTGAATCCCAAAAACCAAATCAAATCTTCTTTCTTTTCTTTTTAGAGTCATCGTTAGGATTCCTCCGTCCTTTTCTGTCGTCACAACTCTCGTTGTCCTTTTTCCCTGAGGATCGATACCCGACTTGTCGGATTATTACTTGAACGACAGGCTTGCACTTGAGCCTAGAGAGTACACACTTTAGAGACACATTCTGAGTCATTTCAAGTTTTTGGCGCCGTTGCCGGGGAATTAGGTAGACTTAGGATTAGATCGAGTCAATCCAAAGCTTTGACAAAAAAAAAATTCAAAAATCCAAAAAAATAAAAAAAAAATATATATATATATATAAAAAGCACAAAAAGATACACCACCATCTCTCACAAACTTAATGAAAAATTCTGAAACCACTCCCACACCCCATAATACTCCAACCAGCATTCACGAAAATCCACTTGTTGAGTATAATCCTGATAGTCCCCACACTCCACAAGCCCCACAGTTCTGGATCCCACCTCCCACACTGTCACACTCAATCTCTAGCAACACTCCTTTCTCCTTCGTAGGACACACGTCGTGCACACCCAGTGAGAGCACCGAATCGTCTAGTGAGATAGAGATGCCGCAGCATAGTAATGCAACTACCGGTGAGGAAGAGCCTCCGTACCGCCCGTTGAGAGAATTCTTATATCCCGAGCGCACTGTCACTCCGGGATGCATTATACTCCCGTATAATGCCGGGCAGTTCCGATTCAAAAATGGGATGATCCAGATGCTACCACACTATCACGGTATGGATTCTGAAAAGGCATACCTGCATATACGGGAATTTGAGGACGTGTGTGATACGCTCAACGATCAAACTTGCACACAAGAAGTGATTCACCTCAAACTCTTCCCATTCTCGTTAAAAGATAAAGCTAAGACCTGGCTATGGTCTTTACCTCCGAGCTCGATTCCATCTTGGAACGAGTTACAATCCAGATTTCTCAAGAAGTTCTTTCCACCACATCGAACAATCTCCATAAAGGCTCAGATTCAATCGTTCAGGCAATTGGATAATGAGCCATTTCATCGATGTTATGAGCGTTTCAATGAGTTAACTGCTTCATGCCCCCATCATGGATTTGATACAGCCCAAATCATTTCCTTCCTCTATAATGGGTTGAACCTTAACTCCAAGCAACTCATTGAAACCATGGGTAGTGGTCCGTTTATCGAGTTAGATTGCCACGATGCTGAGCTTCACCTGAGGTATGTCGCCGAGACCACCCAATCTTGGGATATTTCTGATCCTAATGCTCAGAATCGAAATCGTCAAGCGACCACCACTCCATCGGCGTCCGGCCTACACCATGTAGATAAGACCTCTATGTCCGACTGTCGATTGGACTCCCTTGAGAAAGGATTTCGAGATTTATGCGAGGTAGTTGGATCTATCAAGAATCCCGTCGAAAAGGTGTGTGCGATTTGTGAGGCGGGACATTCAACTGAGGAATGCTCGATGATACCCGCCTGCAAAGTAATGTTGCAAGAGCAAGTTAGTGGTATAGGAGGCTTTAAGGGTAATTTCAGTGCCCCGCACGGGAATTCATACAACCCTTTGTGGAAAAATCATCCCGGATTTAGCTACGGGCAATAAAATGCCGCAATTAACCCTTCTTCGCATGTTGCCCCTCCTCCTCCACAACAATTTCAACAAGCTCCACACATGAAAGGACATGTGCAAGCACCACCACCTCACGGAAATTATATCCCGCCACAACGGAGAACTCTCGAGGATACGATGAATCAATTCATCACTAGCCAGACCGCAACCAATGCCAAATATGATCGTATAATTGGCGACATAAATGCGAACCTGTCCAAAATTCAATCCTCGTTGAGCGTTCAAGAAAAGGGCAAGTTTCCTGCCCAGGGCTAAAGACCTCCCCAAGGTCAAACTAGTGTTAGCTCCACTTCTACTGATCATCAGGAGCAATGTCAAGCTGTGACCACTCTTCGTAGTGGGAGAGTCGTTGATTTATCACCTCCACCACATGACACAACCAAAGATAAGGTGATTTCGCCCGGCACGAAAGAGGCCGAAGATGTCACCTCAAATGAGAGTGATAAAGATAACACTAGTGAGCCCGAGGTAGTTATGAAACCACCCTCCGCGGCACCGTTTCCTCAAAGGTTGATTCCTTCCCAGAAAGGAAACCCACGTGATGACGTGCTAGAAATACTAAAGCAGGTAAAGCTGAATTTACCATTCCTCGATGCCATCAAACAAATTCCAGCTTATGCAAAAGTCATCAAAGATTTGTTGACGGTAAAAAGGAAGATGAAAGTAAAGAAGAATGTCTTCCTAGCACAGAATGTGAGCTCCATCCTACTCAATGAGCTGTAATACCCCGTACTTTTGACTATATTTATTTTTGGCATATATGATTATATATGAACTTGGTATTATAAAATTTGTCGTGAGATTTATATACGGCAATTTGGAAATTTTGTTGAGACGCGTGGGACCGCCGTATCACGGTATAATATTTTGATATTAAAAGTGAATTTAAAATCTATAATCCGTATGGTCGTTTTGAGTGCGCCAACGCGTCCAGAAGGGTCGAGATAGTCAGAAAACACTAGCCGGGGGTATAGTTTGGGTCCTGGGGTATTTTTGGGCCATTCCGGCACCATAAAGGGTATTTTAGTAATTGGGTATTTTTGGGTAATTAAAAGTGACGAAAATTGAGAGTTTTAATCTGATAAGTAATTGACCCAACCAACCCTTATTAACCCAACAAGCTACGGAGGTTTATTAAATAGGTTTTCATTAGTTCCCCCAAAGCAAACCCTAGCCACCATAGCTTTTTGGAGAAGAAAGCTTGGAGAAGGAGAGAGAGAGAGGAACTCTGCAGAAACTTCATCAAACCTACATCAAAACCAGAAATCAATCCAAGGCAAGTGTTTTAATCATATTTAAATTCGTAGAATGTTTCCTCCATGTTAGAAGATTGATAAATTACAACTGTTCTTGGAAGATAATGAAAACCCATGTAGTTTGAAGTTAGAACTTGAATATTGTGAAGAGAATTGCATGTAGTATGATAGGAGATGATTTCCCCTTATATTAATTGTGATTTGAAGGAATTAAAACGAAATAAATTCTGGGATTTGAGGATGATTTAAACCTAGGGTTCATGTTCTAGAGAAATTGGGAAAAGTGTAGAGATTTGTAAATTTAGTTGATGTTATGATGATTCAATCCTTGAAAACATGTTAGTAGATGATATAAATATGTTTATGATGAATTAGAGACCCTAAAATGTTATTTGGATGAACCTTGGAAGAGATTAGAAGTGATAAAAATGGTGAAAAACGTACTTGGAATAATCTGGGCCGAAACTGGCCACTCGTTAGAAGCAGCCCCCAGGTCGTTCGAACGAGCTCGTTCGAACGAGCTTCTAACGAGTTGACCAGTCGTTATTAACGAGTAGTGATTTCGTTCGATATCTCGTTCGAACGAGATATCGTTAGAAGGGTCAGTTCGTTCGAACGAACTGGGATCTCGTTCGAACAGCCTCGTTCGAACGAGACTTCTAATGACCTGACAGTCCAAACTCGTTCGAAGCCTCGTTCGAACGAGACTTCTAACGAGTTGACAGTTTGGTCCTTTTTGGACTGTTTTGATTTTTGGAGTCCCGTAAACTTGTTCGAGGATATAGATGACCTTCCTTTATAGATGTGAGGTTACATTTGGGACTTTTGGGCAATTATGAGAAGTAAATTATATACGAGAGTTGTATTACATGGACGGTTTGGGATGAGACGTGAGTGTCTACTACGATGTGAGGATGAATTATAGCGCGTATAATTACAAACCGGAATAGTACGAATTGTGATAATTATAGTTAGTACGAGAGTGCAATATGTACTACAATTAAAATACGGTATTACTAAGATGTGTGTTTACTTAGTATTGGTATATGGATTGTGTGTATGACATACCTACCATACTTGCTATCACGGGAGGTTACGTTCGCTTAGGACCCTCTAATCCTTGTGTGCCTACGGGGGGGATATAGACTGGTACCTTGATGAACATAGGTCATAGAAAGACTTATTGTGATATTAATAAGTCCGCTGACCATGGGAGCGTAGGTATGTGCGTGACCCATGTGATGGTGACTGTGTTCGCCTCCACTATTTGTGATTTGTGTTATCTGAACTATTCCTGAGAGATTCGGAATATGTGATCCTTATGTACGTGATGTACCGGGATGGATAGCAGAGTATGTGTGCACTACAGCTTAGATTGTGGGGTGCTTGTATCGTATATTTATGATGTGAATAATATACACTTAATTAATGGGAATCCTCATGTTAATGTTGTAACTGTATTACGGTATTGTTTCGAGATATATAAGGAGTTAACTGAAACTTATATATAAGGCATATTTAGTAACTGAGTTTACATTAAACCTCTATTTAATCACGAGCATTGTTATGTTAAATGGAACCGAGTAATATGGGTAGAACCTTTGGCAGTCTAACTAGTTATGTTGTCAGTTAGCTAGTAGTATGGGTCGTTATAGATGGGTACTTACGTTAGGAGTGCACAGTTAGACGAGAGGTGAGAATATCATGCGAGTGTACGTCCTAACATGTACTTTTCATTTAATGTTTTAAATGTTTTTAAAGCACTTACAGGTTTTTAAATTATAACTCCACATTCGGGCTCTGACCCGTTTGCTTTTCAAATCTCTTTTTCTTTGTAAAACTATTTTAGGTTCCCAGCCACAGGGACACCAAGCATAGGATTCTCATTCAGGTGACGAGCTGTAGCTGTTTGTGGAAGCTACAGGGATTTGCTCATAGACGCTTCTATCCTTTGGAATCCAGAGTCACTATCTATCAGTTGTAGGTCATGTTGCCCATTTCTATTTAGAGAATCTTTTACATTTCAGTTTTCAGACTTTGGCATGTATTGTTTCAGTTTATTTATTTCAGTTATGGGATTGTAGTGAGGAGTTTTTCTCCAGACTTTATTTACTCTATTGTGATGGATTATTCGTTTTACTTCAGTATGGTGAATGGTGTTATTTATTTCTTTACAGTTGTTGCATGTTAATCAGACTTAAATTAAAATTTGGCAACTTGCTTTTTAAATACTAGGTGGTTAGAAATAATAAAATGTTTTCGACAGTGATGCTATTAACTGAGCCAACTTGGCATTTTGAATTAATTTTATAAAGGAGTAGCTACCCGGTATTTAATTAGTCGGGGTGTCACAGGTGGTATTAGAGCATCAGGTTCTAGTGTCCTTTAGGATCTGTACGGCTATTATGTTTCCGCTACGTTTTCTTTGATATAGAGCCCTATATTTTAGGACTGTTGTACTCTTTTTGTGTATGCTTCGTTCTTCAGCTATATTAAGTTTATAACCGTGAACTTATAAACTTTGTTCTTATTTCAGATGCCTCCACGATGTGCACGAAGAGTTCCCAGGAATGCAACGCCCGAACCCCAGCCCACTCCAGTTCAGGGTATGTTGAACGCCGCTGAGGTTGCTGCTATAGTAGCCCAAGCGGTAAATGCCGTGATTTCCGTGATTCAGCAGGCACCACCTCAGGCGCCGGTTGCCGCGCCAGTACAGGTTAATGCATTCCCGTCTACTTGGGAACGTGTACGAGATGCTTTTCAGAAAGCTCATCCGCCGGAGTTTGCAGGAAGCTCAGATGTAGTAGTCTCGAGCCAATGGAGGAAGGACATACAGAGGCATTTGAGGATGCATGAGTGCACTGATGTTCAGAAACAGGTGCTAGCTACTTTCAAGCTAGTGGGATCGGCACTACAGTGGTGGGAGTCTATCACCACCGCAGAGGAGAGGGATACCCTCACGATTCAGGAGTTCTGGGTGCGGTTCGACCGCAAGTACTTTCCGTCCGCAGTTCATACAGAGATGAGGAGGAAGCTGATGAGTTTGAGGCAGGAGGGCAAGACAGTGGCCGAGTATGAGGCCGAGTTCACTAACCTGTTGAATATCGTTCCAGACGAGATTCCAACAGAGAAGAAGAAGACAGAGAAGTTCACTGATGGGTTGAATTGGAGGATCCGTCAGCATCTGCTAGGGAACCTATCGTTGGCCACGTATTCTGATGTGGTTAACGCTGCATTATTGCACTGCCAGGACCACCGTTTTCACATGGCCGAGGGCAAGCGGTCGGGGGAGTCTAGCCATCAGGGCAGGACTGGAGGACATGGTGCCAGCGGGGCACAAACCGGTCAGGGGCAGAGACAGAATGAGCAGGGTACCCAGCAGGGGGACAATAAGAGGTTCCGGTCAGGGAACTACAGGCAGGGACAGGGAGGTTTCCGCCAGGGCCATCAGGGTCCAAACGGCCATCAGGGCCAACAGGGACAGAATGGGCAGCAGTTTCATCAGGGCCAGCAGGGCCAAGGGAGGAATGGTAACGGCCACCAGGGCCGAGGACAGCAGGGGCAGAGGGGAGGGAACTTCCCAGGGAAGTGTTTCACTTGTGGCAAGACTGGCCATAGGAAAAAGGATTGTCCTGATAGGGGCAGGGCCCCACAGCAGCAGCATGGTGCTCGCCAGGAGCCACAGAGACCTATGTTTCCCGCCGCTCTTTCTGCACCGCCACAGATGGCAGCTTTGCCACCCATTCCAGCAGTCCCAGTTCAGCAGGGGCAGCTACAGTATGGACGTGTTTACAACGTTCACCAGGCTGTAGTTCCACAAGCACCGCCCGCGATCTAGGGTACGTTTCCTATCCATGGCACTATGGGTCGGGTGTTATTTGATACGGGTGCTACACACTGTTTTATTGCTACACACTTCGCGAAAGCTTTAGGATTGTTAGCTACGGCAGAGAGCACAGTGACGTGTGTCGACTCACCATTAGGGAGTGGGTCACTTATTTTCTTTATATGCCGGGGAGTGGGAGTAGAGGTTGGTGGTTTGGTATTACCTGCGGACATGTTAGTGTTAGACATGCATGTTCACGATGTGATCATCGGTATGGATTGGCTCGTAGCATATAGGGCCATGATTGATTGTTTCAGCGGGAGCATTGTTTTTGCCATTCCGGGGCAAGAGATGTTTATAGTGGCGATGCCTCGCCCAGAGGGAGGATCGACCGCTCATCTGTACTACATAGAGGAGGATACCTCTAAGGAGGTTGTTATTCCTTTAGATTCGATCCCGGTTGTCAGGGAGTATTCAGATGTGTTTCAGGAGATACCAGGCTTACCACCCAGTCGAGAGATAGATTTCGTTATTGATTTGCTACCGGGTACGAGACCTATAGCACGTGCACCGTACCGTATGGCTCCAGCTGAGATGCGAGAATTACGGGATCAGATAGAGCAGCTGTTAGGGCAGGGCTTTATTCGCAGGAATACCTCACCTTGGGGCGCTCCGGTTTTGTTTGTGAAGAAGAAGGACGGTTCACTGAGATTGTGTGTGGACTACCGAGAGTTGAATAAGGTCACGATACGGAATAAGTATACGTTGCCTCGAATCGATGACCTATTCGACCAGTTGAGAGGAGCTTCTTTGTTCTCGAAGATTGACTTGAGGTCGGGATACCATCAGTTGCGTATCAGGGAGGAGGATGTCTCGAAGACTGCGTTCTTGTCGAGATATGGTTCTTACGAGTTTCGGGTTATGCCTTTCGGTTTGACCAACGCTCCAGCAGTGTTTATGGACTTGATGAATAGAGTGTTCAGGGATTTCCTAGATCAGTTTGTCATTGTCTTCATTGATGACATTCTGGTTTACTCTCAGACAGAGGAGGAGCACGCCGAGCATTTGAGGCAGGTTTTGCAGACACTTCGTCAGAACGAGTTGTATGCAAAATACGAGAAGTGCGGGTTTTGGTTGAAGGAAGTCCAGTTCTTGGGTCACATTATTTCCGACCAGGGAATATCTGTTGATCCGGGGAAGGTATCAGCAGTGAGGGAGTGGGGACAGCCCACGACACCAACGGAGATTCGTAGTTTCTTAGGTTTAGCAGGATACTACAGGAGGTTTATTCGGGGTTTCTCGGAGATAGCAGGTCCTTTGACACATCTTACTCGTAAGGGTGTGCCATACATCTGGAGTGATGCCTGTCAGTTGGCATTCGATGAATTGAAGGACAAATTGACCTCAGCACCTGTGTTAGCATTGCCGAGACCGGGAGTTGAGTATTTGGTTTACACCGATGCGTCTTTGCAAGGACTGGGAGGTGTATTGCAGCAGAAGAGACAGGCCATAGCTTATGCTTCCCGTAAGCTTAAGCCTCATGAGAAGAATTACCCCATGCATGATTTGGAGTTGGCAGCAGTGGTATTTGCCTTACGAATTTGGAGGCACTATCTTTTAGGGGAGAAGTTTCAGCTATTCACGGACCACAAGTCACTATAGTATCTGTTCACGCAGAAGGAGTTGAATATGCGGCAGCGTAGGTGGCTTGAATTTGTGAAAGACTACCAGTTCGGCATCCAGTACCACCCGGGTAAGGCTAACGTGGTAGCAGACGCGTTGAGCCGCAGACCAGCAGATGAGGTGGCAGAGGTGTGGAAAGCTAAGTGGAAGGAATTGGGACACCAGGATACAGTGGCCCGATCTTTCATGTCAGTGATGACCGTTACCCCGCAGATTGTCACAAAGGTAGTACGGGCACAGGCCAATGACTCGTTCTGTCAGGAGCAGATAGTTCGATTGCTAGCAGAGGGAGCCGAGTCCTATACCGTTAGCTCAGACGGGGGATTGCGCTTCAACGGGAGATTGGTAGTTCCGGAAGGGAAAGAATTGCGACACGATGTTATGGAAGAGTCGCACGGCTCACGGTTCGCGGTACATCCCGGAGGGGACAAAATGTACCAAGACATGAGACGCCAGTATTGGTGGAGCGGTATGAAGAGAGATATCGCTGAGTTTATCTCGAAATGCGCCACTTGTCAGCTCGTAAAAGTGGATCATCAGAGACCAGCAGGATTGCTACAGCCGTTGGAGGTTCCGGTGTGGATGTGGGAGAGCATATCCATGGATTTTATCACGGGGTTGCCTACGTCGCAGAGGGGTCATGACTCCGTTTGGGTAATTGTGGACAGGTTGTCCAAGGTCGCTCACTTTTTACCCGTTAGGACTGATTACACTACGGGACAGTATGCCCAGCTCTTCATTTCAGAGATTGTGAGACTTCACAGTGTGACCCTGAATATCGTGTCTGACAGAGACAAGATATTTGTTTCGAGGTTTTGGGAGAGTTTCCAGGAGGCAATGGGCACGGAATTGCGGTTGAGTACGGCTTATCATCCGCAGACTGATGGGCAGACAGAGCGCACCAATCAGATGTTGGAGGACATGCTACGCATGTGCATTATTGACTTCGGAGGTGGATGGGAGCAGTACCTTCCACTGGTGGAGTTTTCTTACAACAACTCCTATCAGTTCACGATTGGCATGGCTCCGTTTGAGGCATTGTACAGTAGGCCTTGTCGTTCCCCAGCATGTTGGCTAGAAGTGGGGGACAACAAACTACTTGGGCCGGAAGTGATTCAGGATAGTTCGGCAAGGATTGAGTTGATTCGGAGTCGCATTCGGGTAGCTCAAGACCGGCAGAAGAGTTATGTTGATGCGAAGAGGTTTTTCAGAGAGTTCCAAGTAGGGGACCAGGTTTTTCTCAGGGTATCTCCTATGAAGGGGATTATGCGTTTCGGGAAGAAGGGGAAGTTGGCACCGAGGTATGTGGGGCCGTTTCCTATTATTGAGCGGATCGGACCGGTTGCGTATAGACTTGGACTACCGGAGCACTTGCATCGGATTCACGACGTGTTCCATATTTCCTCGCTGAGGAAATACCTTAGAGATGATTTGGCTCATTCTCACATTGCTGTGGAGGACATCGATCTCCAGCCGGATAGCTCCTACGAGGAGGGGCCAATTGCTATTTTGGACCGAAGCGAGAGGAAACTGCGATCAAAGATAGTCCCGTTAGTGCGTGTTCAGTGGCGACATCACAATGTCGAGGAGTCCACATGGGAGCGCGAGGATGAGATGCGCGAACGTTATCCAGAGCTATTTTTAGCAGGTACTTTCTAGTTTCGAATTTCGGGACGAAATTCAGTTATTAGAGGGGAAGTTTGTAATACCCCGTACTTTTGACTATATTTATTTTTGGCATATATGATTATATATGAACTTGGTATTATAAAATTTGTCGTGAGATTTATATACGGCAATTTGGAAATTTTGTTGAGACGCGTGGGACCGCCGCGTCACGGTATAATATTTTGATATTAAAAGTGAATTTAAAATCTATAATCCGTATGGTCGTTTTGAGTGCGCCAACGCGTCCGGAAGGGTCGAGATAGTCAGAAAACACTAGCCGGGGGTATAGTTTGGGTCCCGGGGTATTTTTAGGCCATTCCGGCACCATAAAGGGTATTTTAGTAATTGGGTATTTTTGGGTAATTAAAAGTGACGAAAATTGAGAGTTTTAATCTGATAAGGAATTGACCCAACCAACCCTTATTAACCCAACAAGCTACGGAGGTTTATTAAAATAGGTTTTCATTAGTTCCCCCAAAGCAAACCCTAGCCACCATAGCTTTTTGGAGAAGAAAGCTTGGAGAAGGAGAGAGAGAGAGGAACTCTGCAGAAACTTCATCAAACCTACATCAAAACCAGAAATCAAACCAAGGCAAGTGTTTTAATCATATTTAAATTCGTAGAATGTTTCCTCCATGTTAGAAGATTGATAAATTACAACTGTTCTTGGAAGATAATGAAAACCCATGTAGTTTGAAGTTAGAACTTGAATATTGTGAAGAGAATTGCATGTAGTATGATAGGAGATGATTTACCCTTATATTAATTGTGATTTGAAGGAATTAAAACGAAATAAATTCTGGGATTTGAGGATGATTTAAACCTAGGGTTCATGTTCTAGAGAAATTGGGAAAAGTGTAGAGATTTGTAAATTTAGTTGATGTTATGATGATTCAATCCTTGAAAACATGTTAGGAGATGATATAAATATGTTTATGATGAATTAGAGACCCTAAAACGTTATTGGGATGAACCTTGGAAGAGATTAGAAGTGCTAAAAATGGTGAAAAACGTACTTGGAATAATCTGGGCCGAAACTGGCCACTCGTTAGAAGCAGCCCCCAGGTCGTTCGAACGAGCTCGTTCGAACGAGCTTCTAACGAGTTGACCAGTCGTTATTAACGAGTAGTGATTTCGTTCGATATCTCGTTCGAACGAGATATCGTTAGAAGGGTCAGTTCGTTCGAACGAACTGGGATCTCGTTCAAACAGCCTCGTTCGAACGAGACTTCTAACGACCTGACAGTCCAAACTCGTTCGAAGCCTCGTTCGAACGAGACTTCTAACGAGTTGACAGTTTGGTCCTTTTTGGACTGTTTTGATTTTTGGAGTCCCGTAAACTTGTTCGAGGATATAGATGACCTTCCTTTATAGATGTGAGGTTAGATTTGGGACTTTTGGGCAATTATGAGAAGTAAATTATATACGAGAGTTGTATTACATGGACGGTTTGGGATGAGACGTGAGTGTCTACTACGATGTGAGGATGAATTATAGCGCGTATAATTACAAACCGGAATAGTACGAATTGTGATAATTATAGTTAGTACGAGAGTGCAATATGTACTACAATTAAAATACGGTATTACTAAGATGTGTGTTTACTTAGTATTGGTATATGGATTGTGTGTATGACATACCTACCATACTTGCTATCACGGGAGGTTACGTTCGCTTAGGACCCTCTAATCCTTGTGTGCCTACGGGGGGGATATAGACTGGTACCTTGATGAACATAGGTCATAGAAAGACTTATTGTGATATTAATAAGTCCGCTGACCATGGGAGCGTAGGTATGTGCGTGACCCATGTGATGGTGACTGTGTTCGCCTCCACTATTTGTGATTTGTGTTATCTGAACTATTCCTGAGAGATTCGGAATATGTGATCCTTATGTACGTGATGTACCGGGATGGATAGCAGAGTATGTGTGCACTACAGCTTAGATTGCGGGGTGCTTGTATCGTATATTTATGATGTGAATAATATACACTTAATTAATGGGAATCCTCATGTTAATGTTGTAACTGTATTACGGTATTGTTTCGAGATATATAAGGAGTTAACTGAAACTTATATATAAGGCATATTTAGTAACTGAGTTTACATTAAACCTCTATTTAATCACGAACGTTGTTATGTTAAATGGAACCGAGTAATATGGGTAGAACCTTTGGCAGTCTAACTAGTTATGTTGTCAGTTAGCTAGTAGTATGGGTCGTTATAGATGGGTACTTACGTTAGGAGTGCACAGTTAGACGAGAGGTGAGAATATCATGCTAGTGTACGTCCTAACATGTACTTTGCATTTAATGTTTTAAATGTTTTTAAAGCACTTGCAGGTTTTTAAAATATAACTCCACATTCGGGCTCTGACCCGTTTGCTTTTCAAATCTCTTTTTCTTTGTAAAACTATTTTAGGTGCCCAGCCACAGGGACACCAAGCATAGGATTCTCATTCAGGTGACGAGCTGTAGCTGTTTGTGGAAGCTATAAGGATTTGCTCATAGACGCTTCTCTCCTTTGGAATCCAGAGTCACTATCTATCAGTTGTAGGGCATGTTGCCCATTTCTATTTAGAGCATCTTTTACATTTCAGTTTTCAGACTTTGGCATGTATTGTTTCAGTTTATTTATTTCAGTTATGGGATTGTAGTGAGGAGTTTTCCTCCAGACTTTATTTACTCTATTGTGATGGATTATTCATTTTACTTCAGTATGGTGAATGGTGTTATTTATTTCTTTACACTTGTTGCATGTTAATCAGACTTAAATTAAAATTTGGCAACTTGCTTTTTAAATACTAAGTGGTTAGAAATAATAAAATGTTTTCGACAGTGATGCTATTAACTGAGCCAACTTGGCATTTTGAATTAATTTTATAAATGAGTAGCTACCCGGTATTTAATTAGTCGGGGTGTCACATGAGCTCCCTCCTAAATTCAAAGATCCCGGTGCACCCACCATTTCCTGCATCATTGGAGAGAACAAAATTGAAAAAGCCTTACTAGACTTGGGAGCAAGTGTCAATATCCTCCCTTACTCCATCTATAGGCAACTTGATTTGGGCGACCTTAAGCCCACAAGAATCACTCTCCAACTAGCGGATCGAACTGTGAAGGTCCCACGAGGTGTAGTAGAGGACGTGATCGTTCAAGTTGACACTTTCTACTTCCCGGTAGACTTTGTCATTTGGGACACGGAGCCCTCCTTAATCTCGACCAATCATGTTCCCATCATTCTCGGGCGCCCATTCTTAGCGACAGCTAACGCTATTATTAACACAAGGAATGGGCGAATGCAGCTCATTTTTGGAAATATGACATTGGAGACCAACATCTTCAATATAGCCCAACATACGGGAGAGGAAGATGATATTCACGCGGTGAGTCTCATAGATGAGATAGTAGAGGAGTACATTGAGGAGAATTGCTGTGGCGATGCCTTAGGATCCTGTCTGGTTTCGAGCAATGAGAGTGAGGGGACGTATACTGAGTATGAGAGGGAGATTGGGGAATTAAGAGAGTTACTCGATGAGAGAGCGTCGGACAAGGACGCGAGAGATGTGAATTGGGTTTCTAGATTCGAGGAGTTACCACCACGGGATACACGCGTTGTTCCCTCCGACGAGAAGTTTCCAACTCTTGAATTAAAGAAACTCCCCTCCCATATCAAATATGCATACTTAGGAGAGGATGAGACATTTCCTGTTGTTATCTCCTCTAGCCTAGACGACGAGCAGGAGGGTAAGTTGTTAAAAATTTTGAGGAAGCACCTAAGTGCTTTTGGTTGGTGTATAACTGATTTGAAGGGGATAAGTCCTCTAATTTGCACCCACAAGATTCACCTCGAAGAGGATGTCAAACCCTCTAGAGAAATGCAAAGAAGACTGAACCCCAACGTGAAAGAAGTTGTGAGAACCGAGATCATTAAACTATTAGATGCCGGGATTATCTACCCAATCTCGGATAGCAAATGGGTGAGTCCTATTCAAGTCGTCCCGAAGAAGTCGGGTATGACTGTGATTGAGAATTCTAAGGGAGAGCTTGTTCCCCAACGCACCACCACCGATTGGCGTGTTTGCATTGATTACCGAAAACTCAATGCGGGAACAAGAAAAGATCATTTCCCCTTGCCATTCATTGATCAAATGCTTGAGAGAGTTGCGGGCCACCCATATTATTGCTTACTTGATGGTTATTCCGGATATAACCAGATTGAGGTAGATGTACTTGACCAAGAGAAGACGACGTTCACTTGTCCTTTTGGTACGTTTGCCTACAAACGTATGCCATTCGGCTTGTGTAATGCACCCGCGACTTTTCAACGGTGCATGTTGAGCTTATTTAGTGACATGGTCGAAAGAGGACTCGAGGTGTTCATGGACGATTTCAGCGTTTTTGGCACCTCTTTCGATCTTTGTCTAGAAAAATTGGAACAAGTACTTGCTAGGTGTATGGAGAAGAACTTAGTGCTGAATTGGGAGAAGTGCCATTTCATGGTCACTGAAGGAATAGTTCTTGGCCACATAGTATCATCTAAAGGCATAGAGGTTGATAGGGCTAAGATAGATGTCATAGCTAACCTTCCCCCACCGAGATCGCTTAAAGACGTGCACTCATTCTTGGGTCACGCCGGGTTTTATCGCAGGTTCATTAAGGACTTTAGCGATATCGCTAGACCCTTAAGCAACCTTCTCATGAAGGACAACCCGTTTGAGTGGACCGAGGCATGCCAAAGCTACTTTGACAAATTAAAGAACATGCTCGTGTTCGCTCCCATCATGCAAGTTCCGGATTGGTCTTTACCATTCGAACTTATGTGTGATGCAAGCGATTACGCGATTGGGGCCGTTTTGGGCCAACGTCAAGATAAACAAGCTCATGTCATCTACTACGCTAGCCGGACCCTTACCGGACCTCAACTCAACTACTCTACCACGGAGAAGGAGTTGCTAGCATTAGTCTTTGCCCTTGATAAGTTCAGATCGTATCTCATTGGTTCTCCTATAATTGTCTTCACCGACCACGCGGCTTTAAAGTATCTACTTGCGAAGAAAGATGCCAAGCCGCGCCTCATAAGGTGGATCCTACTCCTACAAGAGTTCAATCTCTCTATCAAGGATAAGAAAGGAGTAGAAAACGTCGTTTCCGACCATTTGTCTCGGCTTTCGTCCGACGTACCTAGTGATCCCATACCCATAGACGAGTATTTTCCGGATGAGCAACTCTTTGCTACTTCTTCATATCCCTGGTTTGCGAACATAGTGAACTATCTTGTCACGGGAGCCATCCCTCCCGATTGGACACCGCAAGATAAGAAGAGGTTTCTTACTTGGTCGTGCATGTTCTTCTACGATGATCCCTTACTCTTTAAATACTGCGCCGACCAAATCATCCGACGATGTGTACCGGATGACGAGATTCCAAAGGTCATCCAGTTTTGTCATTCGGAAGCATGTGGAGGACACTTCTCAGCGAAAAAGACGGCCGCTAAAATTCTGCAATGCGGCCTCTATTGGCCCACAATCTTCCGGGACGCAAATGATGCTTGCAAGTCATGTAATAGGTGCCAATGAATGGGAGCCATCTCTCGCCGCGACATGATGCCCCTTACCCCCATACTCATCATTGAGATATTCGATTGTTGGGGTATTGACTTCATGGGTCCCTTCCCCCCATCCTTTGGTTTCCTATACATCCTAGTCGCGGTAGACTACATTTCTAAATGGGTAGAAGCTATAGCTACTAAGACTAATGACAGTAAGGTGGTGATAAAGTTCCTACAGGAACACATACTTTCTCCCTTCGGCGCACCGAAAGCAATAATTAGCGATAATGGCACGCACTTTCGCAATAGGCCATTTGAGAAGCTCATGAGAAAGTATGGCGTCGTCCACAAGGTTGGAACGGTGTATGACCCACAAACAAATGGGCAGGCCGAACTAGAGAATCATGAGATCAAGAACATTCTCGAGAAGACCGTCAATCCTAACCGGAAAGATTGGTCAATTCGAGTGAACGATTCGCTATGGGCCTATCGCACCGCATACAAAAATCATCTTGGCATGTCCCCTTTTCGCTTCGTGTATGGCAAGCCTTGCCATCTCCCCGTGTAGTTAGAACACAAAGCGTATTGGGCAATTAAGGAGCTCAATTATGCCATGGATAAAGTCGGTGAAGCTCATAAGCTTCAAATAAATGAGTTAGAGGAGATACGCAATGATGCGTATGAGAATGACAAAATTGCTAAAGAAAGGATGAAGCTCGCTCACGATAGCATCATTCTACGCAAAGAGTTTCTTCCCGGGCAAAAAGTTCTTCTCTACAACTCTCGGCTTCATCTCTTTTCGGGCAAGTTGCGGTCGCGATGGTCTGGCCTGTTTGTTGTCAAAAATGTTTTCCCCCACGGAGTTGTCGAATTAGAAGATTTAAAAGGGTGAAATACATTCAAAGTGAATGGACAACGCCTAAACCATATCTTGAGGCGTGCGAAGAAGAAGTCGACACCGTTTGGTTGTCGGACCCCGTTTACGGGGTAGAGTGAACTGTTTCCGTTAGGTCGTCGCACCCCCGACGCGTATGGGGGGAGAGTCGTGTGTGTCGTGTGCGTTAGTGAGTGTCGTTAGGATTTTGGTACATTCGGGTTTAGCATGTGCATGTTCGGGAATTGGGTCAATTCGGGTGACCGGTGTTATTGAGAGGTCCTTAGTCTATATTTGGAGAGGAGCGCGTTTTAAAAGTGCAATATTTCGAGGAAGAGAGGTTGAAATCCAGTTTCGGGAATTCCAGCCTAAAATCCCCAAGCTGGACCGGTTCCTTTAATTTAAGGCCGGACCGGTCCGCCCCGGACCGGTTCCTTTAATTTTAAGCCGGATCGGTCCGCCTGTCGAATTTTCTGGAAATTAAAGGACCGGACCGGTCCGCCTTCTACAGATTCGTTGAATCTCTTCCCCCCATTCACCCCCCTTTTCCCCAATCACCATCCATCCCTCCCATTCGGTTCTCCACTTCCCCATACACCCTTTCCCTCCAAAAACCTTTCCCTCCAACCACCCTTTCCCTCCAAATCCCTTCCCCCTCCACTATAAATTAAACCCTACCCCCTCCCCTTCTCTTCACACCTCAAACACCACTTCTCTCCCCTCTCTCTCCAGATCTCTTAAGTTCCTTCTCTCTGCCTAGTCTCCATGGCCCCCCGTGCTGCTCCCACCAAATACGCATCCACCGACATCCTACACTCCGGGAGCAACGAGTTTCGCTCCCGCCAAGAGGAGCGATGGTGCACCAATTTTTTCGGGTCAAACCGCAAACTCCATATGGAGCGCGCGGTTCAATGGAACGCGCTGCCCAACTCTGTCACGGCCCTCTTCATGGCCCGGGGGTGGTGTCGTTTCCTCAACGAACCCCATGACGCCGTATGGGCTTCCGAGGTCCGATTATTCTATGGCACGCTTGTGCGGACGGACCAATTTGAGGCCCAAGCTTACGTTAATCGAACGGTCGTTCCTTTTTCCTTAGCCCTCCTCACGGCCAAATTGGCCACCTTTGGTGTACCGGACCCCCAAGACTTCACATATCCTAGGAATGTTCCTCCGGTCGCTAAGGACGTCATCATGGCGCGCATTGCTCCTAACGTGGCTTGGGCGGGCCAAACTGTCGCGGTTGGACGACTCAATGAGATGGCGCGCCTCACTTCCCAAATCGTATGCACCAACATCCTTCAAACGTCCAACAGGCTTCGGCAGGCCACCTTGACCTACCATCTCTTCGATCCCCAAACCTTCATCCATTTGTCCCGCACATTGTATGCCGACATCATTGCTGCTTCTTTGGATGAGAAGGGTACCGCCCCTTTGCCCTATGCCCGGTTGATCATGTCTATACTCCAAGATGCCGGCATTGAGGCCCCTGCCGACCGCACCCGGCTTCCCGGTCCCTTTGGACAAGGCACTCGAACTAAGACTGCCAAACAGCTCGCCATAATCCGGGCACGGCGAGGTCATGATAGAGAGGAAGAGGCTGCCTCGGAAGAGAGTGCGGACGAGGAGGCCGCCGAAGCGGACGTTGAGATGGGTGACGTCTCCGCCGACGATGAGTCGGCGGACGAGGAGGACGACCCAGACTTTGAGTGGGCGGGTACCAATATCTCGACCCGATTGTCCACCCTTGAGACCCGATTCTAGAACTTTGAGAACAAGTTCGACACCTTTGTGATCGACTACCAACGAGATCAGAATCGGGCGGCTCAAAGGCAAGCGGATATCTACCGACGCCTAGGGGATCCTTAAGAGCCACTCCCATCGCATTTTCAAGACCCCTATGGCCCCGACGCGCCCAGCTCCTCCCAATCCCCCCCCCCCCCGTGATGTTTCGTTGTTTATGGACTGTTTTGATGTATTTATTCTCACATCCTACATGTGCGGCATTCCTGTTTGTACCACAGTCTTATGATATAAAAAGTTGCATTTTCTATATTTGTTTGTTTTACTTATTGCACTTATTATTTTGCCTTATTTAGATTTTAGTCTTTTTTTGCTTGAGGACAATGCAAAAGTCTAAGTTAGGGGGGGTCACAAGTGCATATTTCTAAAACTTCACAAATTTTCAAAAATGCCCAAAAATTTCCAAAAAAATCATAAAATTGTGAAAAATCCAAAAATATTTTTGTTCAAAATAAATAAAAATTGGAATTCAAATTTTTCAAAAATATCATTAAAAGTCAAATTGGAGTCTCAAAGTGTAAAAAGTCAACATACACAGAGCCGAAATTGACCAAAGATGGAAATTGTGAAAAAAATTGACGACTTAACGAATAAATGTGGAGATTAACAAACCCGGTGAGATTCGAGCCTATCACGTTTTGCGAGATTTTAAATCAATCAGAGTTAATTGTTAACTCAAAGTTCTTTCTAGCACTTAATAAGTTGTCAAGGATCTTAATTCTTTCATTTTGATCGGTTTTGAAAAATGTGTGCAATATTGCCTTGAAAAGCGTGCCAAATTAGTCTCTAGCTTAAATTCACCTCGAAACGCATATGGTAACGCAATTGGCATTTTGGACAATGAAGTAGGCCCTCGTTTGTCACCCAAAATTTTGGCTAGAAAAAGTAGCGAAAATTTTCCCTTTTGCAACCCAAATTGAGCCGAATAATTTTCCCTTTCGTTTGACAACCCGAAAAACCCAAAATAGCCGGAATTGTGAAAAATGAAAAAATTCAGATTTCAGGTCCAAAAAGTGCATAAAAAAAAGGGGCAAGAAAAAAAATTAGATATGATCAACAAATAATAGAAAAAGAAGAAAAAGATGAGCAATAGCCCGGAAAATGCACAAATGGACATCACGAATGGTTTTTCCAATTCCAACTTTCCTTACCTCCTTCATTTTACCCAATGCAACCTTAAACCCGAAAAAGTCCTAACCGAGTCCAAATTGCGAAATTGATTACCGCATAGAGAGCCAATACACCAAAAGATAATAAAGGAGATTAAGTGCACGAAAAAGAGGCAATGTTCCCGTTTTTAAAACCGTAATCCGTTGATGAGATCCTTTCACCATGAAATTTTCGTCTTTCTAATTGTATGCGTGATTTTGCATCCATTATATTTACTCTTAGTATCACGCATACCGAGCGAAAAGCCATATTCCGAGTAGTTCGTTTGAGAGAGCTTCCCGTGAGAATTTGAAATCAAAACGAAGTTTCGGATAAGTAACGTAATGATTAATCAGTGGAAATTGGCGCTTCTATTTCTGGCTTCGCACACACGCACTACAGTTTGAGACTTGTAAACATGACTTAATGATGACTATTTTCTGGAAAAGTTTGAATTATACAATTTTTGGTTATTTTGAAGTTCTTTGAGTCGAATTTTGTGGGTATATTCTCTGCAAACCCTCACGAGACACAACTCGTCCCACTAGGGTAACCTAGAGGTTTAAAGGCTTGTTGCATACGCTAAATGCAATCGCGTGCCCGCGAAAGAGGTAATTTATCCCAAGAAAATGTTTTTCAAAAGTTGAGCCTTGCTAGAATTCTTTTAATTTGCTCGGGACACGCAAAGTTCTAAGTTACGGGGGTTTGATTAGGCATAAATTCTTCCCAATTTATCCCCTAATTTCGGTACTTTAATCACCTCGAACAACGTAATTGGATTGACTTTATCTCATAATCTTGCTATTGACTTATCCTAACAAGAACACCAAGTTTATGGTATTTTGTTATGATTTTACAGGTATCTAATGTCAAGAAATGGAAGAAGGAAACCAGAAGAATAGAAAAGTCAACAAGAAAAGTCAAAAGGGCAAAAGAGTCATTTCTACCCAGAATCCGGATGAGGTACCTAAAGAGAAGTTGAAGGTATCATCCTCACAAGCACATAGGAAGAAACGGCACCTCAATCGGATACCCGGAACAAAAGATATGGATAGTCATAGTTTGGAGGAAAAGTCAAATAGGCAGACCGGTCCGCCCTCAACCCGGACCGGTCCGCTGTACAAACTCCAGAAGACTGCGAACCGAAGGCAAACCGAAGAGCACAAAAAATAAAAGAACCGATCCGCCCCGGACCGGTCTTCCTAGAAAATAAAAGAACCGATCCGCTTTAGAAGCGGACCGATCCGCCTAAGGGCCAGACCGGTCCTCCCATCGAGATTTGTTTTCTGATTCTCCTCTAAAGACTCCGACTTATACTCAACTTCTTGGAATTTCATGTAGGGTATAAAAACCCGAATTATTTTCGTTGTAAAGGAGGCTAGAACGTGGGGAGTTAATTATAATTTCTCATTTTCTTCCACAAACCTTAGTTGTAGATAGAATTTCCAGTTTTATTCAAGGATTGAAGGTTTATTCCAAGTTTGTGTGATCACCAATTTTAGTTATTGCTGCGATTGTTCCTTGGGTAATTTTAGTAAGTTGTTTCTTCTTTGTGATTCTATTTTACAGTATTCCATCAATTGTCTTTAGATTAATCATGAACTCTTGCATGTTAAACACTATTTTCATCATTTTCGGTATGTCCGGCTAGATTTCCAAGGTAGGGTTACATGAACCCAACCTGATGTGGTCATTGCACGTATAAAGTTAATCCTCTGAATTTAGTAATTAATTTTGACCGTATTGCGTAGGGACACAACAATTGTAGGTCTAAATATCTCGTTTGCCCCTGGGTAACCGGGATGATTGAGAATACAATTCGAGTGTCGTTATCGTGATACTGATTTACTTGTCCTTTGATTAAGTATGACGCGGGCTTGAACCTCGTATACGTAATGCTTGGGAGTACTAAATTCCGGGTCAAATTAATTTAGATAAATTTACGATGAATATTATACTGCAATACACTAGGGTTGGAGGATTGTATTCCCGTCCTATTTTTCCATCATCTCATCTGAAAGTTCAATTCAATCCTTCATTCTTAATCTAGGTCATTTAAGTTAGCTGCATTTCTCACCATACTTTCATAATTGCTTTTAGTGTAATTGAATCCCAAAAACCAAATCAAATCTTCTTTTTTTCTTTTTAGAGTCATCGTTAGGATTCCTCCGTCCTTTTCTGTCGTCACAACTCTCGTTGTCCTTTTTCCCTGAGGATCGATACCCGACTTGTCGGATTATTACTTCAACGACAGGCTTGCACTTGAGCCTAGAGAGTACACACTTTAGAGACACATTATGAGTCGTGTCTTCTGCCTCCGTGGTCGTGGTCTTCTTGTGATCTGGACCACTACCCAAATTGTTGTCTTGATGCGTGTGTGGCTAGGTTTCTTGTTAAACTAACTGGACAAGAATTTTGCAAAGGCATTAAAGTAAAATGTAACTTTTCATTGATATATATGTCTAGGGTATACAAAATTGACATATAGGTTGTTGGTTTGCAGTGATTTACAAAAGTACAAAATAAACTCCCTTATAATTTCCATAGGATTGCAAATAGTCTCAGTTTAGTTAAAGGTTGTAAGCTCTGTGAATTTTTGTAGCATTCCTTGTCAGGCAAGACTCTCGACCTTATTCTTTATGCAATGGCACTTGTTAGTCGTGTGACCAATGTCTTTGTGGAAGTCACACCATATTCTTTTATCTATTCTATTTGCAAGAGATTTTAACTTCACCAGCCATTAAAAAGGTCCTCTCCCTTGATATTGGCTAAAATATCCTCAAAGTACAGTGTAAAGGGGGTCAAGTCCTCATCTGGGTTTTCTAAGTAGTCGTCATGCTTCATTTTCTTCATTTCCACTGATTTTACTGGAGTCTTCCATTCAGAGACCGCGAACACTGTCGTCGCCTTGGATCTTCGACCGTCAACGTGTTGGTGAAGGCCACAGACTCAAGCATCAGAAATCTCTATCTGAGGAGTTTAATCTATCCCTATAGAGAGGCTTGAACCTCATAAGCTACATCTTCAATCTGTAGGGGGTCTTATTGCCTTCTATGATTCTTCTCTTTAAATTGTTAGTTCTTTAAAAAATCTTTTCTTTGAGACGAACTAAACAGAGTGAGAAATCCAAATCTCATAATGTAAGTAGTCAAGCATTGAGTCGCTAATAACAATGGAGTGCAGCCATTCACTTGAGGTCGTGGACTTTATCCTTTACAAGGAACTATTCCACCACGATTGATATAATCGAATACGGTTTTCTCCCGAGTTGTTTTTTTTAGTGGACAATTTACCGAGTACATTCCCTTTGATGGAACAATAACTGAAAAGTTAATAAAAGCATCTTAACCCATCGTGAGCATTTTATCGATCCTTAAGGCAATAGCTTTGTCGAACTTTGCCCATGGAATCACCGATTTTCAATTATTTGACATAGTCTTATGCGATTTAGCTGCCTCCGTAAACCAATAAACATGCTGCAGAGGTTTTTAATCATTTTACGGCCTCCTTGTCTAAGATAAAATAACAAACCCAAGTCTGAATAACTGAATTAAATACAAACCGGTATTTAATTCATAAATTTAATATAACCCTAAGTCTAAGATAAAATGACATTACATTTTATATTACCAGTAATGCTCTTGTACGTACCAGTCCGTATTTTAAAAGTGTGGACCGAACATGTGTCATCTGACGGTGACATAGAAAAGATAGAGTGTGCGTATAATTTAGGCGATTATTTCTAAGCTCACCATCCAGTGACACATTCGGTCCGCACTTTTAAAATGCGGAACAGTCCTCACAAGAACATTATTATATTATATAATAAAAGATATAGATCTACGCGAAGCGTATTTCCAAAGAGCTTACGGACCGCATTTCCCATGTGACATTTAAACTCAAGACTCAAAATCCATTTGTCTTTAGAAGTCCATGTATTATTGCACAAATTTCTCATGTTGAAGCAGTAACCACTTGTCTTGCCTTTCTCTCACTACCTTCTTTCACATAATTATTTAGTAAAGGAAAAAAAAAGGTGCCAAGATTATTGTACACTTGGCAAACATAAAATAAAATAATAATAAAAATTAACTTTTTTCTAAAATAACTGTAATAATAATAATGACCACATAAATAATAATAATAATAATAATAATAATAATAATAATAATAAAATAGCTCTAATATTAAGGTTTCACGACATATATCAAAATTTACATTTTCATGTAGTGTCATATCATGTCATGTTCTATCGCATTTTATTTGAGTTAAGTTTGTATAGTTAAAAAAAGTTGTTTTGTTGCGTCGTGTATCATTTTAATTAGGTCACGTTTGTATTAGATAAACAAAATACGAGTCATGACATATTTTAATTGGGTAATGTTCGTTTTTAGAAAGAAAAAAAAAGGACAACAAAAAATCGACCATTTATTTTAAGTTGTAAAAAATTATTTTGAGTTGATTTTTTTTTTTTTTTTGGGAGGGGGGGGGGGGGGAGGGGGGAGGGGGGAGGGTATTTAAATATTTATGGGAACCTGCAAAAATATAATCAACTCTAAATGACTTTTTTGCTATTATAAATGAGTCAAATATATGTTAGTTATTATGAGCTTAAAATAAATTGTGACCCTAGAAAAATATAATTAACTCAAAATAATTTTTTTGCCATTATTAATCAGTTAAATATATGTAAGTTATTATGAGAATAAAATAAATCGTAGCACTATATATATATATACACACGGAGCCGATTAAATGCAAACCAGTTTAAGGACTAGTCCGTGAGGACTAATACTAAAAAAAAATTTGAGTTGAACTTTTTTTTTGTATTTAAACATTTCAACGTACCCCTAAAAAAGAGCTGAAAATGATTTTTTTTTACTATTTTAAACAAAACGGTCAAAATATGATAGTTTTTAACTAGTATAAAACTGTCATCTTTTGACCGATTTGTTAGTAAAAAAAAACATTATGAGCTGATTTCTTTAGGGGTTACTTGAAATGTTTAAACACAAAAAAATATTAAAAAATATTTTTTTTTTAGTATTTTAAATAAATTCGTCCCTACCTACTCCGCATAAACCTGGTCCGCACTTTATCCTACCTCTCTCTTGTTGGAAATTGGACTTAGAAAACGCTGTACAGATTTTTCTGGACAGAATTTTGAGCAACTTTGAGCTCAAATTTAGGTGGGACTCACACTACGATAATTGTGGGATAATATACGAACGAGTTCTCCTCCACAAGCAGATTAATGTAGTATATTCACATGTCCAATTTCATTAAGTTATGAATGATAAATATATCCTCAAAGTGACTCACAGAGTAATGAAAGTTAATGAATTGAGTATGTTTTAACTCTTGTCCCACATTGGAAGAGTAGTGGGAAAATGATGAGTTAATAAAACCCAAATGATGGATTAAGGCTTGGATGCCTTGGGGTATCCCAACTCTTTGAAGGGGAGATGACCTAATCTATGCTCAGGTTGACTTTCGATCAAAGGTCCACACGCGCGCGTCGGTTCGGGTTTGGGCTTCGGCTTATAAAAATCTCCTACATTTTTTGGCCGAATTAATTTAACTTTCTGGGCTTTAGTTATTAATTAATTACGAAATTAATTAATAAACTGTTGGCAGTTATTGCCAATAGTCAATAGTTATTCGTTTAACTGTTTTGACAGTTATATTGAATAGACACTTGATTTACTATAATTACAAATGCCTCCCTTCATTTTTAAACTAATGAAAAATTCCCTCCTCCAATTCCTTCCATACTGAAAATGTTGTTATATCTGTTCCAGAAAATTATTTTTCTACATAACTCTTTCACATCTGTTGCATTGTTATTGAGTAAAAACCACAAAATTTGAGTTCGTCGTAATTAATTATTGTCGTGCTACATAATTAATTGGAAAATTCATTCTATCTTGGGAGACAATATTCATCAACCTCGGAGCACATTAGAGGGAATAAATTGTCCTAAGGACACTGTGAAAATTCAGAGGGTTCGGATTCTTTTTCTATTCTATTATTATTTCTGCAAATTCAAGTAAGTGTTAATTTTCTGTAATTTTGTTTTATTTCTGTAATTATATTAATAAGTCATAATTATGTACATTTATATTTATTAAATAGTAGACATAACAATATTAAGACAATTTGTTTGTTCTAGTGTTTTGTAGTGTACAGAAATTTTTATTACAAAAATTTATTCGTATTAAATAATTATGTTTTGACAGAAAATTTTGAATTAAAATATTGTTTTATTGCATAAATTAATAAAACAGTTTTGGTACAGGAATTAATTTCTACGCTGTTTATATATATTCTGTTTTAGAAAATAAAATTTTATTTGAAAATTTTGTTGTTAAATCTGTTTATATATATAATTTTTTGATCTTAAAATTATAATTCTGTTTTGTATGGAATTCTTTTATTATTAAAAATTGGTATGACACAGATTTTATTGTGTATAAACTTCTGTTTATATTGTATTCTAATTCTGAATATTATTTAGAATTCTTTTGGAATTCATTTATTGTGAATTATATTGGGAGGAAATTGGTGCACAGAAATTTGTATTCTGTTTTGATAAATTCATTTATATATGAATTCTATCATTGATAAAAATTCTGTTTTTGTAACAGAAATGGAATCGCAAAGTACGAACACTATTCCTGCTAATGTGACTGTCACCAATACAAATGTGACTGTACCCGTATCTATGTCACACGGGGAGAAACCGGAAAAGTTCAATAGGGCTGACTTCAAACGTTGGCAAGGATAAATGTATTTCTATCTCACTACCTGCCAACTGGGTAGGTTTGTATATCAAGATTGTCCCTCTATTCAAGAGGGAGATGACTGTGAAAAGGTTGTTGTTATTTATGCTTGGAATCATTCAGACTACCTATGCCGGAATTATATTCTGGCCTACTTGGACAAGACATTGTATCATGTCTACTGCACTATCAAGACATCGAAGGAATTGTGGAATTCTTTGGAATAGAAGTACAAAACTGAAGATGCTGGGATGAATAAATTTATCGTCGGGCGTTTTCTGGACTTCAAAATGGTTGACTCTAAATCAGTGATCTCGCAAGTGCAAGAACTCCAAGTGATCCTCCACGACATTCATGCTAAAGGAATGTCACTTAGTAAAACTTTCCAAGTTGCTGCAATTGTTGAAAAATTGCCACCATCTTGGACTTTATTCAAAAATTATCTCAAGCACAAGCGAAAGGAGATAAATGTGGAGGAGTTGGTGGTCAGGCTGAGAATCGAAGAAGATAACCGTGAGTCTCAAAAGAAAAGTGGTAAGAATCCAATGGAAACAAAAATCCATGTATTTTAAGGTCTTAAGAAGAACAAACGAAAGCATGATGGGGAAGGCATTTCCAAACAGAACAAGAAGAAGTTCAAAGGCAAATGCTACAACTGTGGGAAACCTGGACAGCGCTCAAGTGAGTGTCGTAAGCCTAAGAAGCAAAATCGAAATAATCCTCAAGCAAATGTAATTGAGGGTGAGAATATCGCCAATGACTTGGCGGATATGAATCTTTCTATCGTGGTCTCTGAATGTAACTTGGTTGAAAATACCAAGGAATGATGGGTGGACACTGGAGCCACACGACACATTTGTGAAAACAAATGGATGTTCTCCACCTATAAGACTTTGGAAAATGAGGAGAACCTCTTTATGGGAAATTCTTCCACTTCTAAGGTGGTGGGACAAGGAAAGATTGCTCTAAAAATGACCTCTGGAAAGGAACTTACTCTCAACAATGTTCTTCACGTGCCTGATATCCGAAAGAATCTGATTTCTGGATCACTCTAACTAAAAATGGTTTCAAGCTTGTGTTTGTGACTAATCGCTTTGTGTTGTCAAATAATGACATGTATGTTGTAAGGACATTTTTCCCATGTCCGAAATGTTTCATTTATTTATGTCGTATGCCGCTACAGTTGGCACGTCTCCTCACGATCTCACACGACGGCCTCTATCCGAATTCCGAGAATCAAGCATGCATTATATCCATTAATGTGTCCCTCATCTGCATCAACGACTTCACGTTCCTTGATTATAGGCTCGTAATGCAAGTGGTACGCAAGAGAAGTCAAATCAGTGAAACAAGGCATGATAGGGATGTTCAAGGGAAAATTGGTAATTTTACAGCCATCGTCCGGAGGACCGGTCAAATGGAAAGTTGAAGATCTTGCCGCAACAAAGATACTGGAAGAAACGACACCTCAATCCGAGCTACGGTGAACAAGTTATGGCCCGTTGAAAATGGAGATATTGTCATTGAAAATACTGGGAATTTTTCTAAGTGTTTAAGCCCCAGTTCCCAGCACACTTTCCCGAACACAGCCCGAAACCGGTTCGGGGGGGCGAACCGGTTCGCAGGGGTACCCGAACCGGTTCGGGGTACCTGTACGCTGGATAGAATTTCAGCATTTTAAAATCGTGGGTCTCGTTATGTATTTCCCTATAAATACCAACTTCGGGAGAGTTGTTTTGCAAGACTTTAGGAGACGAATTTGAGAGTCCAAATACATCTAGTCTTCATATTTTTTGAGTCCCAAGACTCATGTTTTGATTCACACATCCTTGACAAATATTTGTGAATCCTTTTGCAACCCAAGAACACAACTTTGGTTTGTTCAACCCTTGTGGAGGAGACCGTTCTTCTTCTTCATTGCAGCCCTACTGGAAAGGGATAATTCCATCCGCGACTACAGAATCCGATACCCGAGGGTAATTCTTAGTCAACTTGTATTTTCATTGTAATCCGATTGTAAGCCGTTCTCTTACAAATTATAGTGAAAATAAATGGTTTTGCCCCTGTGGGGGATTTTTATTTAATTGCATGTGTTTGAATGTTCTTGCATAGATTATCAATTTATTCAATCACATACTGCTGCATGTTTAGGGTTTGTTTGTGTTAAAAGGGTTTTATATATAATTTTATCATTTGAACGCGAGCACACACGTTCTCAAATTGATATCAGAGCAGGTTACGCTAATCTATCGCGTATTCCTTTTTCCGCAAAATTTTTCTAAGATATCAATTTTCTGAAAAAATTGATTTTTGAAAAAGTGCGTGTTCAAATGGAGAAGTCATATTATAAAATGCCTATTTTTGACGGGACAAATTATTCTTATTGGAAAGCCCGTATGAGGTCGGCTTTAAAAGCCATTGATGAACGTGTCTGGATTTTGGTTGAACGAGGGTGGACTCCTCCCACTGTGACTGTTGATAATGTGACCAACTTGAAACCTGACATTTCTTGGTCTGATGAAGAATTTAAATGGTCATATTTTAATTCTAAGGGTCTAAGTGCTATTTCTGGGTCTGTCACACCTGATGAGTTCAAAAGCATAATGACGTGTACCACGTCAAAAGAGGCATGGGATGTTTTACAACTCACCCATGAAGGAACTAATGCTGTGAAAGAGTCTAAGTTGCAAAACTTGACAACTCAATTTGAAACAATCACCATGCATGATTCTGAATGCTTTGATGAATTTTATGCTAGACTTTCTGACATTGTGAATACTAGTTTTAATCTTGGTGAACATATTCCGAATGCTAGAGTTGTTAAAAATATTCTACGTTCTTTGCCTAAGCGTTTTATCCCTAAAGTCACTGTGCTAAATTCTATGGGTAATTTAAATAAGCTAAAATTGGAAGAACTTGTAGGAGATTTGCAAACTTATGAAATTGATATGTTCCCTAAAAATGCTAAATCTAAAGATAAGGGAATTGCACTTAAAGCCCAAAAGAGAAGGAGTGAGGGGTCAGCTAGAAAGAGGGTAGAGTCATCTAGAAAGAGAGAGACTGACACGTCAGATTCTGAGTGCGATTTTGACTTAGATGATCTGGCTCTTTTCGCAAAAAATTTCAAGAGGATTCTCAAATTTAAGAAAAATGGCAATTTTAAAGATAAAAAGAAATTTGAGAAAAATAAGTTTGAAAAGAAAAATGAAAAAGATTCCAAAAATCCTCCTCTGAAAGAAAGTGAGAGATGTTTTGAGTGCGATGGTAGGGGTCATAGAGATTTTGAGTGTGCCAATCGTCTGAATAGAGAGAAAGGGAAAGCTGTCCTTAATGCTACCTTTAGTGATGACAGTGAGGTCGAGACGGTGGATTCTGGAGATGAGTCACCGCATGAGTGTAACTTCACCGCATTCATGGCCAGCCAAGTGATCACTCCTAGTTCTCCTCACGACGTTGAGGATGATGCTTCATAGGGACACCTCGACAGTGAGATCGATGTAAGTGAGGGGGAGGATGACACAAGTGAGAGCGAGAGTGATATACAATGCGCCTACGCTGAGTTATATTCTGAGTCTTTTAAAACTAAAAAGCATAACAAAGTGTTAGTTCTTAAGATCACTTGCTTAGAGGAAGATTTAAAGAAAGCGAGATAAAGAGAGTTCTCCACCTGCACCGCCCTGAGAGGGAGAGATTCTACATGTGTCGATAATGAGAATTTGTTTAGAGAGAGAGAGAGTGTTTTAGAGAAAGAAAGAGGGGACTTGATTAAGCAAGTGGCTAGTCTTACGAGTCATCTCCATTCCTCCGTGGAGACTCGGAATAAACTTGAAGCACTTGTTGCCCAGCTGACTCATGATCTTGAGAAAGCACGGGAAGTCAAGGTACAAATCGAGGACAGATCTGGGAAGATGGGAAAGATGCTCCTCGGCCCTGCTTTAGGTTTTGGTGATCGTCAAGGAATTGGTTATGATGGTGCCTCCACGTCCCAAATTGCACCTGGACCAGTTCTTGAGTTTACTACAACTCCTTATGGTCACCGTCAAAAACCTCGAAGGAGAGTTCGACCAAGAAAAGAAAACCAAGGTCCGCCTTTGACTGTGCTCTTTTGTACTTATTGCAAAAGAAAAGGGCACCTTAGGGAATCTTTCTATAGTATGGGTCGAACACGATGTACTACTGCTCCACCATGTCATACTGCTGAGTTTTCTAGTCTGAGAGAGCGTGTTGAGTTCTTAGCTGCCACGACTCAGAGTTTAATGGAATAATTCCGATGGATGTCTTTGCCGTTAGTAAATACTTCTCACATTTCAGCTAAAACCAACAAAAACAAAGGCAAGCAAAAGGTCAGCTCTGCTTGGGTACCTAAGAAAGATAAAAAGGCCTTTGTTGTTCATGTTGCTCTCAAAGCACATAATACCTCTCAGTGGTGTTGTCACACCCCAAACCCAATATCCATACTAATCATTTGTTATTGGAATAATTAGATCATAATATTGAGCCCATTGGAAATATGATTCATTCATCAATATTTTCCTACATAATGAACATAATATTATTCTTATATCATAAAATTCAATATCAGAGTCATAATTAAGCGAACATACAATACCGTAATTAACTATGATCAACCCAATACATACTAAATGAATATATACAATGTGTGAGTATATTAAAATATTCAGTGTGACAACGATAAAATCCCATTTTTAAATCCCAGCTCTCTCCAACGGTGCAACTCTCAAAGCTACCGGTCATATGGTATCCTAGCTGGCAGCGTGTGAACCTGAAATTGTTAAAATATAAACCGTAAGCATTAAGATTAGTGAGGTACTCCTTCCCTATAATAGAATAACAATTCTATTCGAATATGTAGATATAAAATCCGAACAATCCTTCCCATTGGCAATAACAAATCATGGATCATAAGATCCAAATAATTCTGCCCATTGGCAATAACAAATCCTGGATATTTGAATATCCAAACAAATCCTGAATACCGAAGTATTCAAACCAATCCTGGATCATGAGACCCAAACAAATCCAGGATATTTTAATATCCAAACAAATCCTGAATACCGAAGTATTCAAACAAATCCGCTCTTAGAGCTATATTCATATTTATATATGAAACAAATCATAAGTACACTCACCTTAGCAGTTTAACTGGCTTTGCCCTTGCCTTTATCCAGTACTTGTTCAATCAGCTCTTCTTCCCTTCCTATCATTATTAAAATATTAGTATCATCATAATAATATCAATAATCCAAAGAACGATTTAAACATAATTCAATCCATAAGCATCACATGATTCTATTCAAATCATTTATCACAAGTAAAGTTCCATCCAAATCCATGCTAGTATATTCAACATATCCAAATCATAGACCAAATATAAATTCATTTATTCTTGGAAATTCAATCCTTGTCCTATTATTATTCCAATACAAAAGACGGTACATCATTTTAGGTCTAGTAGAGCAAGATATGCTCATTTCTTTACCACATGGCAAATCTGCCCTATAAGCCCTCTCATCGTTCATTCAACTTCCACGAATTTCCATAATTTTTCTACACCATAAATTTATGTGATATTTCACCCAACATCAGTAAACATATTGAAAAATACAAAATTAAAGTTTCATAATTTTTAAGGTTCGTTTGCTATGTCAAGCAAAACACCGAACACATGGTGGGCATATTTTCACCCTTAGGGCAGATTTCATACCCTAACTTCAAACTCTCACCAAAGACTCATTTCTTAATATTTTATCATGATTTTAGGATATGTCATACCTATATGAGTCCCGGTTAATCTCCAATTGGAATCAATCAATTCCAGTAAGTACAGAAAAATATATGGAAGTTTGAATAAACAGAGTTTCTAAACAAAGCAATTTTAGGGTTTTGTACATTCAACTTAACTTAAACTTGCATATATCCATACATATGCACCCAAGCATGAAAGGTCAATAAAAAATCAAGGATTTATATCATATAAATCAAAAATTAAATAAAAATATCAAGATTCATGGTTGGAATTACCTTAGGGGCTTTTTCATAATTTTCTATGAATTTTTTTGAATGTTTCTCCTCACTTTCTTCTTCCTAACCCTCACAATTGTTTTTCCTCAACTTAAAACTCTCCCCAAACTGAGTTTACTGAAGAAAGTAGGATATCTCAAGGGTTTAAGTCGGCCAAAACAACCTCCACCTCCAACCAATCAATTTATAACATGTGGCATCATATAAAACAAAATATCATTTAAGGCTAAATGACTACTTTAGCCCCTGTTCGTAAAAAGATAATATCTTCCCACTCGGAGGTCCGTTCGATGGACCGTTTGTTGTGTTACAACCCTAACTCATATATCTACAAATATCTAGTTTACACCTCAAGTCAATTTTTATGTCATAAAGGTCAAAACTAGTCTTAAACTTGAACATTCCTACCGAAAACTTCAAAATTTCACATTTGTAACTAGTTCGATTCTTCATGTTTTATGAAGGTAGGATTAGACTAAACATAATGAATTAACATTATATATACCAATAGCATATTATAAATATCACACAAGCTAATCATGATTTAAATATAATTTATCATAATTATATTCGGGTTGTCACAATTCTCCCCCAGTTAAGAAATTTCGTCCCCGAAATTGACATACCTTGGTTCTCTGAATCAAACAAATACGGATAACGGATATTTATGCTATCCTCACTCTCCCATGTAGCTTCTTCCATGGAATGCCTTCTCCACACAACTTTCACAAGTGGGATCACTTTTGATCTCAATATTTGTTCTTTCCTATCAACGATTGCAAGTGGTTCTTCCACATAGCTCAAATCTTCCTTCAACTCAATAGGTTGTTCCACCAATACATGTGAAGGATCTGCTACATACTTTCTTAACATAGAAACATGGAAAACATCATGTAACCGAGATAATTCTGGTGGTAACACTAACTTCTAGGCAACCATCCCGACTTTCTCAAGGATTTCATAAGGTCCAATGTAGCGTGGACTTAATTTCCCTTTCTTTCCAAACCTCATAACTCCTTTCCATGGAGATATCCGAAGAAACACATAATCCCCTTTCTGGAATTCCAAATATTTTCGTCGTTTATTTGCATAACTTTTCTGTCTTCTTTGAGCTATTCTCATTCTATCTTGAATAATCTTCACTTTTTCAGTGGTGACTTCAATTAATTCTGGACCCTCTATCTTCCTTTCACCAACCTCACCCCAACATATCGGTGTACGACATCGTCTACCATACAAGGCTTCATATGGAGCCATACCAATAGTAGACTGAAAACTGTTGTTATATGCAAACTCTATCAAAGGCAAATATTCATCCCAATTACCTTTGAAATCAAGCACACAAGCTCTAAGCATATCTTCCAAAATCTGTATTGTCCTTTCAGACTGCCCATCTGTCTGGGGATGAAAAGACGTACTAAACTTCAAGTTAGTACCCATAGCATACTGCAAGCTATCCCAAAATCTCGATGTAAAAGTAGGGTCCCTATCTGAAACAATAGATACCGGTGCTCCATGCAATCGAATAATTTCATTAACATACAATCTAGCATACCTGTCAACTGTATACGTAGTCTTGACTGCTAGAAAGTGAGCAGACTTCGTCAATCTATCCACCACTACCCAAATCGAATCTGACCCCTTCTGAGATCGAGGAAGCCCAACAACAAAATCCATCGTTACATGATCCCATTTCCATTCTGGTATCGGCAATGGCTGAAGCATACCAGTAGGTTTCTGATGCTCCACTTTCACTTCCTGACATATAAGGCACCTCGCAACAAAATCAGCTACTTCCTTCTTCACATTATTCCACCAATAATGCTCCTTTAAATCCCTATACATTTTAGTGCTACCAGGATGCATAGTATAAATGGAATTATGAGCCTCATCTAAAATTTCCTCTTTCAATCCACACACATTAGGCACACACAACCGCTGCTTATACAATAAAGTTCCATCATTCACAATACAAAAATCTTCAGACTTACCATCTCAGAGATCTTGTCGTTTCTTCTCAAGAAAAGGATCTTGACTTTGCAAATCACGAATACGGGTAGCTAATAAAGGCCTCACGCTTACATGAGCAAAGAACCTGTCCCCATCGGCTAGCTTCAATTCTATACCCATCAATCTCAACTCCACAATATGAGAAACTCTAGCACATCGAATACAAGATAACCTGCCTGAAGCCTTTATACTCAAAGCATCTGCAACTACATTTGCCTTTCCTGGGTGGTAGTGAATTGTACAATCATAATCTTTAATTAACTCCATCCACCGCCTCTGCCTCAAATTCAACTCCTTTTGAGTAAATAAATACTTAAGGCTTTGATGGTCAGTAAAAATTTCACATACCTCACCATATAGATAATGACGGCATAATTTCAAAGCAAAGACAATAGCAGCAAGTTCCAAATCGTGTGTAGGATAATTACGTTCATGTGTACGCAACTGCCTAGAAGCATAAGCAATAACTTTACCATGCTGCATAAAAACACAACCCAACCCCTGGTGTGAAGCATCTGTATAAATAACAAAACCATCTCCACCATGCAGAATAGTAAGAACAGGTGCAGTTACCAACCTCTTTTTCAATTCATCAAAACTATTTTCACAATCAGAATTCCATTCAAACTTAACATCTTTCCGGGTTAGTTTAGTCATCGGCAAGGCAATTGAAGAAAATCCCTTTATAAACCTCCTATAATACCCAGCTAAACCCAGAAAACTCCTCACCTCAGTCACATTATTTGGCCTCTCCCATTTTACAATAGCTTTCACCTTCTTGGGATCAACACATATACCATCTCCAGAAATAACATGGCCTAAAAATACAACCTTTGAAAGCCAAAATTCACATTTGCTAAACTTAGCATACAATTGCTTATCTTTCAACACATTCAAAATAGTTCTGAGGTGCTTTTCATGTTCAACCTTATCACGTGAATAAATCAGAATATCATGAATAAAAGTTATCAAAAATGAATCAACAAAAGGATGCAGTACCCGATTCATAAGATCCATAAATATAGCTGGAGCATTAGTCACCCCAAAAGGCATCACCAAAAATTCAAAATGACCATACCGAGTACGAAAAGCAGTTTTAGAAATATCTCTCTCCTTGACCCTCAACTGATGATAACCCGATCGCAGGTCTATTTTTGAAAACACTTTAGCACCCTGTAACTGATCAAACAAATCATCTATACGAGGTAAAGGGTACTTGTTCTTAATAGTAGCTTTATTCAGTTGCCTATAATCAATACACAAACGCATAGTGCCATCTTTCTTTTTCACAAATAAAACCGGCGCCCCCCATGGAGATACACTAGGTTGTATGAACCCCCTATCAAGCAAATCTTGCAACTGAATCTTGAGTTCTTTCAACTCAACAGGTGCCATTCTATACGGTGCCATAGAAATAGGGGTTATCCCCGGTGCTAATTCGATACTAAATTCAACTTCTCTTTCTGGAGGTAACCCTGGCAACTCACTAGGAAATACTTCAGGAAAATCCCGTACAATAGGAACATCGACTAATTGTAAAGCCCCCTTCCTAGTGTCAAGAACATATGCAATAAAACCCTCACAACCCTTACTCAATAATTTCCTCGTCTGAATAGCAGAAATGACGCAACTGGGAACAATTTTCCTTTCCCCCACAAATTTAAATTCAGTCTCACCAGGCATATTAAAAACAACTTCATTACAGAAACAATCCATAGATGCATGATATTTAGATAACCAATCCATTCCCAGAATTATATCAAAATCAGAAATATCCAATGGAAGTAGAGTTAAAATGGCTCTGAAGCAGAAGTTGCCAATAAACATCTCGGTAAGCCGGTTGAAACTAGATATTTATCCCCGAGGAAGGCTATTGTAACAAATCTGAGCAAGTTCTATGATTATTCCTGAGAATGCCTACATCTCAACTCGTCGGGGATAACATAAATATCAGTTGCTTCTTGATACTGATCGATATAAAGAACGGGATTTGTTTTCCCATCATACTTTGGAGTAACCACAAGAGCTTTGAACTTTGAAGGAGTAGGAAAATCCACAATAGTTTGGACAAAAGGAGACCCTTTCACAAATCTTTATTGCAAAAGGTTCTCCTCCTTTACCATCTCTCCCAACCTATCTTCCAACCGTTGAATAGAGCCTTTCCATGCATTGTTTCCAAAATCATATTTATGAGTGGTAGCTCGGCTTCTATAGCCAACTGTTTGTGTTGAACTCTCCTCGTGTGAGGTTTGCTCATCTCACTGTATTTAGCATTACTTGTTTCACATGTATATGAATATATTGGAGATTATATGAAATGAAAATCTCATTTTTTTTACGCAACACATCAATTCTAAACTTAATTTTTGCATCTGATTGAAAGGTAAATGGCAAATTCACAAGATACGATAGAAAATAGAATGAAGGCAGAATGGGCGCTATCACATGATGCTTTCTTGGTTGAACTGTTTAATGGACATCATAATGGAGGAAAAAATCAAAGTGGATTTAAAATTGAGGAGTTTCGAAGTATTGCGCGAGAATTTAATAAGAAATTCAATTTGAATTTAGATGTAGCTCAATTCAGAAACTGATACAATGTTCTGAAGTAAGATTTTGGCATTGTTAAGAAGTTAGGAAATTAATTTGGATTTGGTTGGGATGATGATCAAAAAGTGGTTGTGGCGAATTAGAAAGTTTGGGATGACTATCTTGCGGTAGGTAAAAGTAATTGGGTCACTAATTACTATATATAAAAAGGGAATAATGCTTAAAACTTTTAAATGTAGGCCTATAACGATGCGAGAGCTTTTTGAAGAAAAGGGTTCCCGTTATATGATCAATTATCACATATATTTTAAGGTAACTCATTTTACATATGAGTAATTAATTTTTAATTTAGTTATGTACTTTTACTTGTAAAAATATATGTTTATAAAATCTACTAATATATTTTGACTATAGGTTAACGAGCTACCAAGAAGTATTAAGTTTCTAGTGTTCAAGTTGTATCCGAAGAGGGAAATGATAATTTGAATGCTACCCGAGTTTCAAAGTCAACTAGTATAGTTAAAACATAAATTGATACCACACATGAGGGGTCAGGTTCAAGTTCAAATTCGATCATCTTATTTCATGATGGAAATCCCCAAAACCTAAATTCGATGGTCCAACAAGTTCGTATCCGAAGAAAAAAATGCGCCTCAAGATGGGAGATAGGATAACGAACGCTTTAGATGGCTGTTTGTAACAACCCTCACTTTTGAGAGCCTATTTTATATTTATTTACTATATGTAGTAATTAATTATAAAATGATGGATGTTGAGTAAATATTAATTTAATATGAAAAAGGTTAATATTTACTGAAATGTTGTATGATTACCTGATGAGTAGGTAAAAATATCCATGTGGTGATTTATGGTGTCATAAGAATTAAAATGACATTTTGGTTTAATGAGAAACCGGAACTAAAAATGAGTTATAAAATTTCCAAATGATAACTTGGAGGGTGTAGTTAGTCCCAGTAGGTGCAAGACAGTCAAAATAAGTTCCATATCGCATTTCGGTATTTCGGGCACTTTTGACTGGTTATTTTATCTTAGACTTTAATATAAATTTATGAATTAAAATTTATGTGTATCCTCACAACAAAACGGTATCAGAGCTTTGGATTGTAATGTCTTTATTTTGTGTGCATCTAAGGTGTTTGATAAAATTCCCAAGTTTGATTTTGGTTTTGGCAAAATTAGTTATTGTTGAAGAGTCATTTTAGAGATTAGAGAATGTCTGCATCTAAGGTTGTAAAGGTGTCAATGGTAAAGTTTGACCTGGATAAGTTCGATGTAAATCCATTAATTTTGACATATGGCAAGTTTAAATGAGAGATGAGTCAATCCAACAAGTTTTGCATAAGGCATTAATGGGCATTTCGGCTAAACTCGAGGATATATCGGAAGATGATTGGAGAGAATACGACTTACAAGAGTGTAGCATAATCCGATTAAATCTCTCACAAAATGTGGTATATTATGTCATGTGAGAAAGAGGATTCTATGGATTTATTTGTATCTTAAGCCAAACACACACAAATTCAAAATTCAGCAAATTTTATTTTGAATTAACTTAGTGTGCATGTAATGATGAAGTCTAAATAACCCAAACAAAACATGCAAACTTGCGAAGAAGTAAGACAAAATTCATTTTGGATAAATCCTTTATTTTCAACACTATACAAGAATTGACAGACACAAAACGACTTACAGACTACTTATCTCACTAAGTATAACGTGCAGTTCTTTAACTCTTCTACAGTAAGGGTAAAGTCCAACATCGCCAACAAGAAGAATTCTTCCCTCGGTATCCACCAATCAACCTTCTTCATCAGCAATAAAGCCTCGACTCTACAAATCAAATGATAGAGTTTGATCACAAAGAAACTCTAAAATGACCTGAAAAAGGTAAAATATTTAGTTAGTTATTGTATTATCTGTGACCCGACAGCATATTCGGGTATATCTTCTGGTGTGCTCGTGTTCACATTATATATATTATCATGTTAGTAGTCCTATCGCATGTTGGTTTGTAGTCCTTTGTATGTTGATTGAATTTTTTTTTGGCATTCGCTTATTTTTATTGGGTGGTTAGTTATTTTTTTAGTTCGTTCGGTAGTGATGTTGAGTATAATCCACTTGAGATTCCTGTTTTATCTTCGTATAGGATTGGTCACCCATTATTAATTTAATCGGGGTTTTATATATGGTAGGAGTGTGTAGATACATACTCTTTGTGATGTATCTTATTTAGAGTATCACCCATGTTGGGATTCCACTCCTCAAGCTTAAAAGTATTGTTACCATCACCCTAGTTCATCAATTACCCGAGGAGACCTAAACCGCTCGCCTATGGGTTCTTTTAGGCTAATACACAATGGTACATAGAATTTATTTTCTAACTGAATGTACCATGCCCAAGACTTTCTAAGCTACTCAGCTACCAAATTCCATTATTACTCACGATGCTACTAAAAGTACATAAACCTAAACTCTTAACATAAGCCTTTGCTCATGAATCTCCGGGATGGTGAAGTAAAATAATTTTCTATCCCTATACCGAGTTATGAAAATTAATTTCTTTTATTCCAAATAAGTCATTTTCAATACTCTTGTCAACAAACCAACATAATCAATGACATTTATTTGTGTCGACAACATTTTCCCAAGAATTTAGAATTCCTAGGATGTGAATCCAACATAGTAGTCACTTGGGACTCTTTCTAAAATACTAATTATCTTATATAAATAAATTCAGTTCAATGATTTTAACGGACATGAACGCGCCATTAATTCTCTCCTTTGTGATAGAACCGTATTTTATAGAAAATGCACAAGAGAAATCACTTAGGATCTACCTCATATATGTCTCCTTGAATCCTAAACAGTACCAATATAATGTATCAATAGGAAAATGACCTTCTTTCAATTATCATGGTGAAAGAATTCGATACTATAATCCAACACTTCCTTTGGAACATTCATTTAATGGCACTAATAACCCACCAATATTATTCCTTGGTGCATACTTTCATACTACAACTAACACATATCCATGTTCATAACCACTTTGATATGCTATCAATCGAAAGATGATGCCACGGTTCCAAGAATATCTCTTATCCACTATCATCATGGTGCTAAACAAAGGAACCCATTGACTCCCAATCAAGGGGTTAAATTTATTTCATTGCAATACGTTGGTCATCCAATTCTACAGGTTGTCACAATTTCCATTGGAACATTACAACTAAACAACACAAGACACTGTTCGGTCCTCAACGAGGTTTACATACCTTTCACTATATGATATGGGATGTCTCCCCACTTCAAGGAATATCAATGTCACCAAAAAATTTTAAAGTGAACACTCATCAAACCACTAGTCATTATAATCTAGGATACCAAAGTGTTAGTAAATCGATTAAATCTCAACTCATCATAATTAAGGAAGATACCTCTAATGATGTCATAATTGTTAACTCCAATAATGCAGCCACATGCATGTGCAGTCCGGATTCCTCATTTTCCTTACAAGGACGATCCCAAACCTAAACTTTAATTATCAAAATATGAAATCCCAACATAATTACTACCCATAAGTATTGTAAGGAACAGAAACCTAAAACTATAATACCAAGTTGTAACATGCTGATCAGGATTTGAGGGTCCTCATTGGTCAACCTGATCTGGTCTAGCCGTGTTAAGTGTGGAGTGATGTGAAGAAACCTATATAATGTTTGGAGTCCATTTTAATTAATTATATTTACATATTAAGCATGTAGTTTCATTTTTTGTACATATAAACAATATGATAACAAATCCAATAAAACATTAGGTAGTACCATAAGATTTCGATAATCAGAGCTACTACCATAAATAGTATGAAACACTTACATATAAAACGCTCTCAAATACGGAATATCAACTAACCTGTCGTATCAAAGGGAATG